>JASAUF010000649.1:0-600000 GCA_030180095.1 Magnolia changhungtana
CGTTGGATTGATCTTGAAAATGGGAGGGATAATTATAATAGTCTACGAGTGTGAATCATCACTGTTCCATGTAATGTCCACCACTTGTGATTGGAGTGAAGTTCTCTTTTTTGGTCTCCTACCCTTAAATCATCTGGAGAAACGTATGGACGACATGGATGAAACACATGCATGGTGATTGGACACACCGACCGCCGAGCACCAGCCATTTGACGGTGTCCCAAATAGTACCCGATCCGTCTATGGCTCAATGGCTGTAACATCAGGTGACATCTGCTTCATCTAGGTCCGTATGTCTCTTGAACCAAGGTCACGGGCAATTTCATCCAGGCCTTCGTACGGTGTCAGAAGGGCTTCATGTATAGGTGAGGATTGCGTACTACCCCCGCATGGCCCAACTCCCTCTGGGCGGCTCTATGAGGCGGGCCCCGTGATGTATACTGCCACATCCGAAGCCGTCTATCCCTTATCTCGGGTTATTTTAAGATATTAAAACTAGGGTGGGGTAGATCAAATGGTCAACTGGATCACACCACAGATACTTACAATCCATCAACAAAATTCCATTCAGACATTTCAACAAACACTACTTTATACATTGACTGTTTACAGATCACAAGGGGATTGTCACACATGCAACTGACCTTTATTGCTTTATGCATTTTAAAGCAAGCAAGCGTATTATTTGGTATGGTCCACTTGAGCGTTGGATCGGCCGTATTTCTGATGCTCATTCACTGACCATCATGTATGTATGTCATCTATGCCGTCCATATATACCTATAAATCATTTATTGGTAACCAAAAAACAAAAAATGATCCTTAACCCAATAGAAAGTGGACCACACCACCGGCTAAACAGTGGTGAATGGTACACCGGTGTTCCCTCATTCCTTGTTGAAGTCCTAAAACGTTCTGGTAGAACAGATGAACGATCGTGACCGACGAAAATGCCCTTGACCTCGGTTCAGGATACGCACGGACATGGAGTGAAGCAGAAGTTACCTCTAGTTTCAACTCCTGATAAACTGACCAATCGGCTACTCTACAGGGCACCGCCAATTTGCTAATTCTCGGCGGTCTGTGTGTCCAATCACCATGTATGTGTTTCATCCATGTCATCTATACGTTTCTCCAGATGATTTAAGGGTAGGAGACTAAAAAAGAGAACGTCACTCCAATCACAAGCGATGGACATTACATGAAACAGTGATGATTCACCGTCATAGACCATTATAATTATCCCTCCCATTTTCGAGATCACGCCAACGAATGATCAGTAAGAGCTGACGTCCGACCGTGGCATTCACTGTAGATGCAGACGAATGGAATGGATCTAACCCATGAGTCATGCTTGGGCCCACGGCTGGTGACCGGGGCCATAATATATAATAATGGGGACAATGGGCATATTACATTACAATCACAACCCATATTACATTGACAACAACGATACATGTTGCATTACCTACACGACTACTCTTACATGATAAGACCGACCCATAACATGATAGCAACCATGACCGATGTGAACCCCAACCGAAATAATGTGATAAATACGACCCAATGAGTACCATGAAAAAACATAACAATAAAACATAGCAATACTATGAAGGAATAACGCGAGAAGGACTTGTGGGTCGGCATCACGTCCAAAAAAGTGTCTAACCTAAGTACCATTTTTATAGGATGTTCAACCCATGGTTAATGTGGGGTTGGTGATTCGAAAGGGTCGCTTTGATTCCAAATGAATTCTGGAATGTATCATCATTAATGTGATTTCCTGCACTTGAATGTGGCATTAATTCCATAGGGAAGGCTCATGAATAGAACGAACGTTGGGTCATTGATGTGAATCATAACTCAACATAGATAACAACAACGATATCTATAACATGACAATCACGCTCATGGTTGATAGCAAGGAAACTCATGGATCTGATGGTGGATGGTCTTGATTTCTCGAAGTCGACCCAGCACAGATCACGACGCCCCTCTCTTCTGGCAATTACCGTGTTATATGAGTCGTCGTTACAATATTGTAAGGGTCGATGTTGTCATGCTACATTGTTGTGATTGAAATGTTATATGTGTTGTCACTCCCATGTTATACGGATCGTGGTTGTGATAATGACTGGGCCGTTGTACTGGTGCGCAATATCCTGCAAGTTGAATTGGTCGTAGTTGTCGTTAATAATGGATCAATGACTTAACAACGGATCGTGGTTCTCAGCATATATGGATCGTGGTTCGCAGTATGTATGTATCATGGATGTCAGTATATATGGATCGTGGTTATCAGTATATATGGATCGTAGTTTCCATGTCGTATGGGCCGTGTTCCTCATACCGTCGTTTTTGTCGAACACGATTCAACATGGATGAGGACCAAGATCGGTTACAGCTGTGAACGACGACCAATTTAACATTAGAACACAATCCATATCAACTATGACCCGTTCTTTGAGTATATCACGACCCATATTACACGACAACAACGATCATATATCGTATCGTTCATGGTCCATGTATAATGACAACCACGATCCACGTTGAATAATGACGTTGCTCGCATGATAATCTGCGATCAATGCATTTCGTGACGACCGTTGAACATTTATATGGCCACATAAGTTGTATATCGGTTTAATGTCTTGGCTTTTCACTTCACCACAGTGAAAGTTGTCTTGGCTTTTTCCCTTCATCACAGTGAAAGTGACTTTATAAACTGTTTGGATGGAATATAAACATCAAGGTAGAGCATACGGAGGTTTTAACGGCCAGAGTTCCTTTCCACACTGCTTCATCTAGTATGGCCCACTTGAGTCTTGGATCCTAATTATTTTCGGTCTCCTGTCCTATGATTTGCTCAAAAAATGGATGGACGGGATGGATTTCTAACAAACATCACAGTGGGCCCCTCATAGATTTTTTCGCAGTAACCTCCTGCGAAAGGCTTCACAAACGCGGGGTGACGGTTACGCTTAGGACATTCCGTGTACAACGATCTTCCACTACCGTCCTCTCGTGAAAGGACGAAATCGGATTGTGGTACTGAGTTGCTCAGTACTTATCATACTGATTATACTCAGTTGGCCCACTGTGAATGTATATGGTTTATCTACACCGTCCATCCATTTCTCCTAATATTTTTGGGGGTTGATATCAAATTTTTTAATGGCAGAGGTTCAATCGCACTGTTTCCTTTGGTGTGGTCCACTTGAGCTGTAGATATGCTGACATTTTGGTCTTAACCCTAACGAAGTCTACTCAGTATGCTTCCCCCCTTGTAAAGGGTACTGATTTACTCTGTACGCATTCCGCTTCCTTTAAATGGCATTAAATGTTAGGAACGGCGGGGCGAAGTAATTGCACCACGTGTAGTGGAGGATCGAAGATATCCTGGCACTTTTAGATTTCTTTAAATGCTAGGAAGATTCTGACAATAATGGTCTTTGGTATATTACATCAATCCACGTGTCCCGTGGCGTATTCTCCCTCCGCTTTTTGCACGTATGGTGGAAAGTGGCTCAAAGACGAGGCGGCCTATTCGCCCTCTGATGGATGTCGTCCTCTCCTCTGAACCAAGGGTGACGGCTACGTAGAAGAGGAGGAAGGCTCCTGAGGACGAGACGGAGGCGGATCCAGTTGTAGACCCAGCTAGGATCGTGCCTGTTATAGCTTTACCAGAGTCTGCCCCCTCTCCAACGGCCCAGGCGCTGGGTTTTCACATGGCTCAGCTGATTCCTTGGGCAATTGAGCACGTACTAAAGTCGCAAATCACCGACACCCTTTCCAGCTGCCATGTCAGTTTCATGGATGATTTTGCTGCTGTATGTTACAAGTCACTACCGAAGATGTTGGCGGTGAAGGAGAGGCTGAAGGAGATGGATTAGCTCGAAGCTGAGCGGCCCAAACTCGTGGTCGAGAAGGCCGAGCAAGACGCTCTGGTCGGGAGCTCGAAGAAGAGGGGTGGAAGCGTTCTTTCATGTTATCGGGCCCAGGAAGGTCGTTGTGGAATGCCGGGTAAGAGAGCTTGTGCTCCAAGGTGAAGTCAACCAGCTTGAAGCTCGCTTGGGCGTGGCCGAGCCCCAAGTCAGACGAGGACCTCCAGTTTAGGGCATTAGATGCCAAGTCGGGGGTTGAAGCGGTGAAAGAGTTGCTCGATTCGGAGCGACTGATGGCGGCGAAATAACTAGTCCACCAGCGGAATGTCCTTGAGTCTGTCGCGTCCGCGGAAAGGGATTCCTTATGAGCAGAGCTTGAGGCTCAAGCAGTCTCGCAGGCGGCCGTGGCAATGGTGGAATACAAAGAGTCTGCTGAGAGGGCTAAGGAGCTGGATAAATTATACAATTTTGGCTATAACAGTGGCTTTGATGCTTGCCTAGCCGAAGTTAGGAAGCTTTACCCGACCCTCGACTTGGACACCCTCACGGCAAACACCTTCGGTGATGCAGAGCCTGACATGGCAGACGCCACTGATAGCGCCCGTCTTGCAGTGGAGATTGGCTAATATGCCCCTGTCGCCGAGAATGCCGTCGATGCTCAGTCCCCCACATCAGTATCTGGTCCCTTTGCTCAACGGGGATAACGAGTTTTTTTTTTAAAATTTTTGGATGATTGTTTTCATTTATTTATTGTTTATTTGCTGTTCTTGATGTCCCTTTGCTGTTTATTTGCATTCGAAATGTCCACGACCCATAACCAAAGAAAGGCACGACCCATGCTGACAACCACGATTGTTTACATGGTCGTGGGTGTCCTGGGGCATGGAACATTGCTGACAACCACGATCTTATGAAAAACACCACCCAAACACGGACGCCGACGAAGCATTCTAAATGTCCACGACCCATAACCAATGAGAGGCATGACCTATGCTCAACAATGGTCACGACCCCTATATCGTGTTTCGAGCATGATCATATGGCTTGTCTCTGTCCGAGCCCAACCTTACAATCTAAACCATTCCCTCTCCGCCTTTCTGAGTTCCAGGCTGATGTAGAAGCCCTGTAGCGGGAACCCGGTGTGTAATGGCTTATTCGGGAATCTAGACCGATGTAGCATGGTTTCTTCTGGATTCCAAACAGACATGAAAGCTCAACGAATGGACTCACTATTTTACGAAACGTGCAACAGAGATCCGTACAATACCATGACGCCGAACCAAAAAACACAAAAAGGGCTACCCTTAGCAACCGACTCCACTACCCATGCTACATTATAACCCACGATCCATATATCATAACAACCATCATTAACTCTACATGAAAGGCACGATAAAACTGTACACTGCGATTGTTTGAATAGTTTCGTGGTTGTCATGTTAATGGCATTGGGGTTGTCTTTAGTCTTTACAATGAGACATGGTTGTCATCTTACAGTCACGACCCTTCCAACATACAAATGGGGACTCATGTAATATGACATGAACGACCCATACCCACCAGAACATACGAACCATACTCCTTCACAACCATGACCATGTAACATGACATGAACGACCCATATCTACTAGAACATACGAACCATACTCCTTCACAACCACAACCCCATGTTCAGGGGGTCTGTTGAAGCCCAATGATTTGGCGCACGGCTTTGTAACTATGTTATATGGTCGTGGTGCAAATGTTCGATGGGTTGTGGTTGACACGACGATTTAGATCGTGTATTCGGTGTATATAGCTCACTGTAGTCATGAGATATGAATTGTGTATTGAAATTTTACAGACGAAGACGTCGTCGACACGCCAAATGATGTAATGATGAAAGTATAAGGTCGGCATGGGTGCGCTTTCCTGCGAATGCCTGTAGCAGGAAGGTCATTTGTCGGAATCCCAAGTGGGCCGCACGCTGATGTTTGCAATGAATCTATCCCGTTCATCCGTTTCTTGAGGTCAATTTAGGGCTCCAGACAAAAAGTGATCAGGATCCATGACTCAGGCGGACAGCATTTAAGGAAAATGTGAAGGAGTTATATTCCAATCGTTGAAACTGTTTCTATAAGGTCGACATTTATTCCAACCGTTGAAACTTCCCTGGGGTCGACGTTTATGTTTACATGCCATCCACACCGTTCATAACTTATTTTCCTAATGGGATGAACTGAAAACCCAACTCCTATCCTGACACAACACTTCGTCTGCCCCATAAATATTTCTACAGTGGAAGTTCAAGCCTCATGTTTTCAGCACATTTGAGCCTCAGATCCGGTTCATCTTTTGGCCCAAAACTGAGCGCATGAAGCTGATGGACGGAGTTGATTTCTGACAAACATCACGGCGGGCCACAACCCACAATATTAGTCTGTACTGAAAAAATACGTCGCCCATACATACATTTCATTAAAATGGCGTGTAAAGGGCGCCAGGGTCACTTGCAGTTCCCAACGTTTAAGATCAATCGTCGATCATCCTGGTCAAGTGCATGGGCCCATCATCAATCGGATCTAATCAGTTGGAATAGTTCATGGCTGATGGATTCCTTCGATAAGTTTAATTGCGAAACATATCGAGCCATCAGTGGCCCACACTGCGTAAAGATGACAATTTGTAACTTTTGACGGAACTAGCGTGTTTCTTCTGTTGTGGTCCATTGGATTTTACATATTCCTATCATCCTTTGGGTAATTCGGTATCTTCTCGATGCAAATAGATTGGTCGGTGCGGATGAGAGTAAGGGCAATTCAGTGTGACTTAGCAACGACCCATATTGGGATGTATACAGTGTAAAGCAACTGCTTCTCCCCACGCTGAACACCGATTATATATATATATATTTCATTTATAATTATATATAGGGAAATAAAATAAAATAATATATTTAGAGCTTCTTCTCTGGGACCCATTCACTTCATATCCATACCAATTTTTTTTTTACTGGTTCCGAATCTTCTTCACTAGGCCCTCCATTGCCACTCAGTGACTACATATAGACAAGTAGGGTGCAACTCATTTCTTATCAATGGTAAAGCAAGGTAATGGTTCGCAGGGACAGTATGTAGTTGTTCACATGTTAAGTGATTTAGCGCTGTTAACCACGACCCAGTAGTCACGACTGAGACGATTTGTATAGCATGAGAAGCACGATGGTGGTTGTGATCGTAGTTGATGTCTATACGGATCGTGGTTGAAAATCGTAATGGATCGTTGCTCACACGTTATTTGAGTTGGGGCTGTGAGTCATGGTAGTCATGCTATATGGGTAGTGGGTATGCCATCCCAGCTGACAACAACGAACGGTTCATTGTGAGTCGTTGTATACTACAACAACGATCTATATGGCATAACAATCACGATTACGGTTTTTATCGTAGTTGTTGTGCCCAATGTATCATGGCTCACATGTTGTGAGGGTCGTAGGCGTGAACCGCAGCATAGATCATTGTTGACAAGCACAGTGGATCGTTGCTCTCATGTCATTTGGGACGAAGAAGTGAGTTATGGTAGACATGCTGTATGAGTGGTGGTTATGCCACATAGATGGCGACCACGAACCACATAAATTGACAAACACGACCGTGGTTGCAATTCATTGTACACAATAGCAAGGACCCATATAGCATGACAATCACGATCGTGGCTGTGATCGCTGTTGATGTGCCCAGTGGGTCGTGGATGACACGTTATGTTGGTCGTATATGTGAACCATCCAGTAAAGGTCGTGGTTGACATGGACAGTTTATGTCGGAAGTGGATGTGAACCACGACCAGTTGTTTATGACATTCACGATCTTGGTGACCTATGATCGTGGTTAATTTCCCCAATTGATCGTGTTGACCCGATCATTTGTGGGTGGTTAGTTTGCCTATTGGATCGTGGTTGACAGGATGGTGGATCGTGGATCACATTTTAGGTGGGTCGTATTGACCGTGGACCTCGACCCAGGGTAGAAGACAACAATGATCCATGCTGCATGGCAACCCCAATCCGTAATGAACACCTGATAACAACGACCCTCTGTTGGTTACATCAGTGATAAAAAATGTAGTTTAGTCACGATCGTTGTGTCTGTGTAAGGCATTATTGTTGATTGATCAGTAGTCAATGACCATATTGGTATGCAGGTCGAGGGAAGCCAGTGATGACCACTTGCTTAGACTTCGTAGAGGCACGGGTCTCTGCCAAGTGCTCCGTCAATTTTTGGGAGTATATGATTGTAGACCTAGAGAAGCATCCTGATAGACAGAATATATTTAGAGATAGCTGTTTTAGATTTCTTCTTCACTTTCTGAAGACTGGATTTAGGGCACACTCACAAATCTTGCATTGCTTAATGCAAAGGCATGTTGGTGATCTGAAATTCGATGTTCAGGGCACCAAGATAAAATTCACTGAGCTCGACTTTGCTTTAATTATGGGACTGAAATTTGGACCAGTTAGGGAGAAAGATGCCGGAAGAGTAGAGGGAGGAAGATCTATTAGGGAGACCTACCTGAGATCAGGTAGTGTTAGTAAACAAGACCTGAAACAAGCCTACTTGTCACTTGCTGATTCAGACCAGCATATGGACGCGACGAAGCTGGCTCTATTAATTTGCGTTGAGAGTCTATTAGTTGGATCTCTGGGGAAGAATAACAGTGTTGATAAGTATATCAACATGGTCAATGATTTGGATTATTTTAATAACTACCCCTGGGGCAGTGTGGGGTATGATTATCTGAAGAAAGGGATTAATGCAGCGTCTGGCATTATTCTAGCGACTGGCCGGTACCCCAAGTCATACAACATATGCAGATGCGCGTTCGCCCTGTAGGTACGTTATTCTTATCCTGGTTCATACTCTTAAGGTTGAATGTGTATTATATACATATCAATCAATATGTAATGGATCATTATAATTGATTCTAAGTAGGTCTGGGCATATGAACGATTCCCAAAACTCACTGGAGACAGTGGGTGGGTAAATAGGAAGCAGCATACATTGATTCCTCGAATACCAAATTGGAATCTAAAGAAGTTAGGCAGATACGGCCCCTTATCCGCCATCTTCACAGCTGTACCAGTGAGAGTTGTTTAAATAGTAGTGTAATTTAATTATGCAGTGTGTTGATAGTTAATAAATGAATCAATTTTACCCATACAGGTGACAATGGCTTCAAAGCTTCGACCGACGGTGGAAGAAGCAGAGACCGAGGTTGTCAGGAGTATAACTGACGAGATTCCTACAATTGACAAGGCTCGGTTGGCACCACCCACGGCAGTGACAATGGCGGTGGAGGCGGATGAAATTAGAAATAAAGTGGAGGCTGATCTTATAGCCTCCCTCTTAAAAATGAGAAGTGAAATTGTGGCTGAGGTTAGAGCCTCCCTCCAGGACGATATTAGCCACGTATTGAGAGAGAGTAAGAAATCAAGGTCCGCAAGAAAGAAATGTAATAAGCGGATTGAGTTCCTTACCGCTGAAGTGAAAAGAATGGAGGAGGATTGCGGAGAAGTAAATAACCTCAAGGCGGATAATGCTTCTTTTCGCGAAGAAGTGAAGACGCTGATAGACGATATTAATACAAAATACGTACGTGAAATTGCCCTATGTTATTATTATTCGTTAGAGGTCTATGTGAATGTACAGTCTTATATAACGATTTTAATACAGGGTAACAACGCAACAACAACAACAACAACAACAACTGTTGATGATGGGATGGACCGTATCAAACTGCTTGAAGATGGGATGAGCCATCTTAAAGATGACATTGCTTCACTGCGGGGGCAGATGAGTCAGCTAATAGCTGAGTTTCAGTCAACAAAGGTAAATGAAATATGGATCGTGGTTATCATTCATATATAATCGTTGTTACCATCTAGTAAAGGCCGTGGATGCCATGCTGATTAGGTCGTGGTTCATACACGGCCCAACATTGGTGGCATTCACGATTCAGCCGAATGTCATGGTTTCTGTGTAAGATGGGTAGTGATTTATATGAAATATGGGTCGTAAATATCCTTCGAAGGGAAATACACAATAATATAGTGCTCCATTGCAGGAATTCGTTGCTTCGATCAGCCCTCTCGTATGAGAGAATGCTTTACTGCAGGAGCAAGTGAAGCAACTCAAGAAGGAGATTCAGTCAACGAGGGTACATGCAATTGAACTTATCAATTTATCATGAACCTTACTTGGTTGTTGTTCGGTCACGTTTTGGCTCATTTCTTGTGTATAATTTTATTACAAGACAATGTCCCTTCGAGCAGCCCTTCAAGCGCAGAGATTGCCTCGTTGCTGGAATAGATGAAGCATTGTGGAAAGGAGATACAGGGAATGCAGGTATGTGAAGTTGAAGTTTTCCTGAATTTTAGTGATCACTGTTGTGGCCCTATTTGGATCGTGGTTATGATACATAACGGGTCGTTGTGACAGGCCCATGTCTACCGGTGGCCGATCTTCGGGACGAGAATGCGTATATCAATAAGCAGATGAAGCATATCGGAGAGGAGATGCAAGCAATAAAGGTATATGAAATTTTCAAAGAGAAGGTAGTTGCGTTTTACGTTTGGACGTGATCATTGTGAAGGTAGATCCAGCGTGAAGAGTGACACGGTATGGATGCCAAGCACGATTCACGTACCACGTCACGTCGGGTGTGAACTTTGACCTTATGTAGACAACAACCACGATCCGGGTCGCGCTGTGAACCACACCATGACTTCACTACGTGGGTCGTATTGAAATACATAAAAATCAAGTAATATGCGTGTGTTACAGGAGAAGATCACTTCGGTGCAACGCAACGAAGAAGAAATTCTAGACTTGAAAGAGCTCCAGGCTTCGCTGAGACAGGACATGAATCTATTACAGGATGAGGCTAATAAGAAAACTGTACGTGAAACTGCTTTCGGATCGTGATTTCTAATGGACATTATGTTGTGGATTGCATAGATTATAAAGTATCATGTTATTAAAGCTCAATATCGGTACTTCGCAAGTGTGTGAGGAAGGGATATCACACCGCGATGCATCGGAACCCCACCGAGTTATACCCATAAAGGAGACTCGCCAGGGGTACATAGACCCGCACCGAACTCTAACCGAAGCCGAAGACCAGGAATTGAGAGTTGCCAGATTATCATCGGATTCACCTGCATAGCTGAAGAGCATCTGTGACCTAAAATCATGGGTCGACTCTGATGTAGGTTTATACATATTGATTTTAAACTTAATATCGATGTCTGATAATTATATCACATGATTTCCTCGGTGTGTAGGCAATCGATCGATACCTATGCTATCTATTAGAGTGTCAGGAAAAGAGATGACGGCCAAGATAAGACTGCGAATTCGTCCCGTCACTATTCACGGTATTATGTAACTGAGGATTATAGTTGTATTTAAAACATCATTAACACTATTTATGTTTCTAACCCTTTCCAATATATCAACAGTCCATCATGGAAGTCCAGCTTAGCGTTTTACAAACTTATGGAGCTGGCAACTATAAGGATCCATAGGACATCATCAAGAGTAGTAACTTGAGTGATCTACTTATAGATATAATCAACAGTCGATGCAAATCGAAGCCTCTATGGAAGTATGATGTGGTAAGAAGTTATTTACTTGCACGTATCCATGAACGTAAATGATATTATTTTGGAAAGGCGCATCTTTTAACTATTGTCGTATTTCTTGTGATTGATAGTTATACATCCCACTCAACGTGAGGAGCCAGTACTGGTTCCTGTCAGTTGTTAATTTGAAGAATAAAGATAAAGATGTCACTGTGTACGACAAGCCTGAGTACCGAGATGCAAGAGAAAAACGAGTTGATTATCGCATAGGTTACAGACGGACTGCAATGACTATTCCATATTCTTGATAATGGATCCAAGATATGGGAGAAGCCATGGACTTTGAAGACAGTCAGTGACAGACCGGGGCAAGATAACTAGAATGACTGTGGCATATTCATGCTGAAGCATATAGACTTCTTAAGCAGCATGCATAAGATTGACTTCACGAAGGTCTGTGTGTGTGTGTGTATCCGATTACATGAGATCTTGTTAACTCTGTCCTTTGATTTAACACTAGTTCGTTCTCTTTTCGGTTGGAGGACATCCCGAACTTTCGAAGGACGATTGCATACGACTGTCTACAACTTATGAGGTCTGAAGAGGCGGCTGAGAGGCTCAGAAGGTCTAAAGAGGCGGTTGAGATGAACAGTAGACCGCAGAAGAGAGTCAAATTTTTGACTGATAACTAAATGCTCGATGTATTGGTGTATTTGATTTTTGTTAGATAAAAAATATTTCTATTATGATTCACTGAATGATATGGGTCATGAATATGACAATCCATCCTCACTAGAAACTCTCACCAGGTTTGCGTGAGAGCCATTACGGTTGGATCAGGGTTGTCATCCAACCTGGTTCATGGGTAGGAGTTAAGGGGAATGGCAACCATGGCGCACATAAGACGAGAACCACAACCATTTACATGGGTCGTATTTGTGGTGTTATATGGGTCGTATTCTACTGTTGAATGGTAGTTGTTGTCATGTTATGTGGGTGGTGGATGTTACAGTACGATTCATTGGTTGTCGGTGGATTTTCCTGTAGTGTGTGACCAGCATACAATGTGTAACACATTGCATTAAACCAGCAGACAAAGACGGGACACGTAGGGTAACAATCTCGACCCACATAACATGATAAGGACGACCAGTATAGGCTGGTCACACAGCACTACTTAAGCAACCAAGAACGACCCCTGTTATCTTCAAGACCCTTCTTTCTTTCAACAACGACCAATATCGGCTACCACCGATGATCTGTATAATCTCATAGCCTCATTAGTGTGCACTGCCATGTAAAATTACAAACAAGGACCAAATAAGTCGAAAATCAAGCCCAGTACAGCATACGAAACAATAATCCATGACATATACAATTCATATAACACAGTTACCACCAGACGAGGTCAGTGATGCACAAGACTATCCCACTTAAGCATACAAATGGGGACATTATCATTCTCCTCACTCTTATCATCAGTAGTTAATAACTACAACCATATTCACAGTGATAATCCAAAGAGCAGGTATCTACAACAGGCATACAGACATCGAAAAAACTCTGTCAAGAATGTATTGTTTTAACCTGATCTAAAACTCTATCGAGAAGGTCAGGCTTAAACAAGACATTCTCGCCAGTGTTTTTCTGATGGCTGTATCCTGTTGAAGAGACTACACTTCCCATTATGGTGTGGTTATGGTCCCCATTGTCACGTTATAGCGGTTGTGGTGTCACGCTGTATGGGAAGCAGTTATTATCTTGTGGCGCGCTAATTACAAGGGGTCTCAATCGGCGATACTATTAATCGCCTTCTTGAGTCATTCATCAATGACTACTGATATACGGTAAGCTCTCAAGCTTATTCAATTTGTTGGCTATGATTGTCATTTTATACTTCCTAACCCTTTTCTCTATCAGGCGCAGCCGATGTTCCCGTTTATTCGGGGAAGGCTAAATGCGATGACTAAGATTGAAAGGAGAAGGCCAGGCTGGAAGAGCTCCAGAAGACGTCTACCAAGGAACAGGAGAAGCTGAAGGGTCTGGTAGGAGAAGGCCAAGTAAGGGAGATGATGGTCCAGCAGATGGCCAGATCAGTCAAGTTTCGACCACGATGACATCTAGTAGGAAGAAGATCTCCCTCCACGGAAAACAGGCTATGAAGGAAAACATTGTAGACGACGACTTGTTTTGTTCAAACAAAACTATATTCGGAAGGTTAGGATTAAAAAATACATACTCACAAGTGTTTTCAGCAGATCTCCCTGGGTCCAGTTAAAGGGACTGATCATGGTCTTGCGGTCACGTCACGGCGACCGTGGTTGTCACGCTGTATGGGGCGTGATAGGGGGCGCGCGATGATTCCAAAGAAACGCAGGAGCTCACCGAGACGAGGCGAAAGGAAATGGAGTAGTTGACGTTTTTCCGATGGCTGGATGCCCGTTGAAATCGTCGAGGTGGCGGAGTTCAGAAGTTGTATTCGGTACTTCCAGTTGAGGCAATTGAGCTTCAGGCAGATCGTGAACGTCCATGGGGAAAGAGAAGGGATCACGAATGAAGGAAAAATGTATTAAGGGCTATATTGTTTCTTCGGATATCTAATCCATGACGTAGAACGAAAGGGCAAAGAAATGCATGAATTTGATCATGGATGGTATCACAAAAGTACCACTCTTATTAGGCTGGTCATTCAATGGTCAAGTTGCCGACTCTGAAGGGTCTACGTGATTCGGTACGGTGGCACCGAGAATGAGATCGCGCTCGGTGCCCAATGGATTACGGGGAAGTAGCGACTTTAGCGTGATTTCGTGGAGAAGAAGATTGGGGCGATGTTTCCCAAGGGTCGCGTGAAATTCGAATGGAATGGATGTGGATGGGATGCGCAAAGAGTTGAGGTTGTATTCCATATCGGTAGTGTGTGGGAATCACAACCCAATGTTCATGGCAACAACTATTGTCCCGTGTGATCATGATTGTGTTACAAGGATCGTGATCATAGGAAGAACACCTGACAATAGGCGCTGGGTCGTGGGGTTTATGTTATATGCCTCGTGATTTTCCATGATATAATGGTCATGGTTTGCTTGGACCGTAGTCCCAGTGTTGCATGCAACGTGTTTGTCATGTTATATGGGTCGTATTTGTCTTGAACCTTCGTGGTCATGTTTGTCATGTTAAATGGGTCGTAAATGTAATGTTGTGTGGATTATGTACGACATGGACGAAACACAGAAGCACGATCTATATGAGCCATGTCGTGGACACATATCATGCACGATTTATGGGGGGACCGGATGAGGGTCGTGGTTGTGAACGCATATCGATCGTAGACGATAAACTCTAGCTAACATGCACGTGAACCATGAGATCAGATCACATCACAGTTTCGTTGTTGTCGTATAGACCGTGACGCTGTTGTTATGGATCGTGCTTTCCATCTCAGACGGGTCGTGGTTATGATGGTCGAAGGATCGAGGTTGTAAGATGATATGGATTGTTGTTAGTATTACATGGGTCGTGGTTGTCACGATATATCGATCGTGTTTGCCATCCCCGTTCAACTATATATATACAACAACGATCCATTGTGCATGTCAACAAACGTGGTCGGCAGCCACGAGCCTTGGCAAGCAAATAGTCCCACGACATACTACTCATGATAACCACTAGTTCGCATATAGCACTACTACCATGATTCACAGCCACGACCCATAGAAGAGGGGACAAGGCCCAAATGCTCTAGATGAAAACAAACAGGTCACAACTGGCATCGATGCACCTTCGTCCCTGCTGGATGAGGCCGAGGCTATCGATTACTTAATATGTTGGTTTAAAATTTACATTGGTTGTGAAATGTTGTCTGAACTGTAATGTATATACTTCATGATACATGAACCTAGGAGCGTGTTAAACACGACCCACGAATTATTATGTATTTGAACGACGACCAATAGAGGAAACGACGAGCTTAACAACGCATCGTGTCACTCACAAAGGTGGACCGATGTTGTCGTATAAATGCTCTCATGTTTATTACAAAATAATGGTTGATTGCGACGATCCAACATGGACGGCAACCACGAACAATTACAAATGGGAACGACGACCAATTGAAGGTGACAGCCGCGATTTAGATCAACAATGATCATCACTTCATGTATAGCACGACCAACATAAAACGACAACAGCGACCCATGTTTCAATCCATCCAAGGATCCATGTATCATGAAAACCAAGACCTATCCAATGACAATCATGACCCATGTTTCATGACAACCACGACCCAACGTGGATGATAATCAATGGGCCTTTATGCATCTGGGCCATGTATATAGTGTACATAACCATATGCCATGGTTTTCATGATATAACGATCGTGGTTGTAAATGGTTGATGCAGAAATATCAGTGCAAGAAACTACGATAGGTACCATATCAAACAACTACGTCCAATTGTTCACTTAAATTATGAAGCATATTAAATAGAAACCACGATCAGAATGGAAATGAGATGACGACAACCAGCTGATAATTTCATTCAGGATCCAACATTCTTAAAAACCAAGACATATACAACGTTACAACGACCCATATCAAACGCTACCACGAACCACGAAGCTTTGGTCAATAGAGGGACGTGATTGTCCTGAACGTTGCGTCGTGGTCATGGTGAGTACTGGATCGCTGTTGTCAAATACATCACGACCCACAATTCATGTGAAACATGACCTACACACCCTGACAGTCACGACCCACTATTCATGTGGAACACGACCCATTGTAAGTCACCCACGACCGATCTAACAGGGCAAATACATCCTCGAACCACGCTGTTAGAAGCGGACACGGAACAACCGCGGACCACATAAAATGACAACCACAACCCATATGGGCTCGGATTAAAGTGTGGTCAGTGTCCGTGTCACCCATCCGTCTGTCCTGAGATTATAGGGCACAACCCATTTCACATTATAACCACGATCCATATATCGTATCAATCACGATCCATATTGTAATTAGAAACACGATGCATATTACATTACAATCACGAACCATATTACATTGACAACAACAATGCATGTTATATATGCTGCCACAATGAATATTACATGATAAAAATGACCCATACTATAATATGACACCGCCGATGCTCACCACGACCCACATAACGGGATATCTACGGAAAATGAGCACTATGAAAAATACTTACAATATTATGAATGGTTTCCATACACTCATTGCTCATAACATGATTTCTCCAGCCACACCTCTCCTCTATAAACACGATGATGGGAAGAAAACTATGGGTGTTTTCCATGGTTCTCCACTGTCGGCCGTCCGTGTGATCAACTCGTTGACCTACGAAGGCCCGGATCGTTGAATGACCACTGAAACACCGCGACGCATAGTCATGATAACCACGACCCATAGAGCATGACAACCACGACCATAATAAAAATACAATGTGAGAAACTGTTCTCTTCAAAGGGCACTCAGCAAGACGAAAAACTCTTTTGGGGATATCTTATTTTAGCCTGACCAACAACTCTGTTGAGAAAGTGAGGCTAAAATAAGATACTCCAAAAAGTGCTTTGCAGCTCGCTGGTTGCCCTTCGAAGAGAATAGTTCTTCACATTGTATTTTAATTATGGTCGTGGTTGTCATGCTGTATGGGTCGTGGTTATAATGATATATGCGTCTTGGTGTTTCAGTGGTCATTCAACGATCCGGGCCTTGATAGGTCAACGAGTAGATCACACGGACGGCCGAGGGTGGAGCACCATGAAAAACACCCATAGTTTTCTTCCCGCCGTCGTGTTTATAGAGGAGAGGTGTGGCTGGAGAAATCATGTTATGAGCAATGAGTGTATGAAAATCTGCCCATCCACATAGTTTGATCTATTCTCGTGGAGACGTATGGACATATGCCCATCAAAGTTCAGACATGGCATACATAGATATCGAATATCTTATCGTTTGGCCCATGGTGAACATGTAATAAAGGCGAATCATGTAACATGACAACCACGACCACATTACAACGAAGATAACCACGACCAATGTTTCATGACAACCACAACCCAGGACAACTGCACTCTCACTTATCTTGTCCGAGGGTAGGATTGTGAACTTATGGTTACCGTGCAAAAAGAATTTAAGAGATCCACAAAAAGAATACGGAATTAAGCGAGGGATAGTATGGGATGGAGACATTTATCTTAGAATCGTGGACAACGACTGTAAGCCACGACTATGAAGAACAGTTCTCTTCGAAGGAGACCCAGGGAACCGAATACATATATTGAGAAGGAGTCGTTGATCTGCCACTGGCATCGAACGGTCTGCAAAATTCCACGTAGAGGCCGACCGATCTTCAGGAATATCGGCAACATTCCTCAAGGAAGGGATGGGATCACCCATGAAGAAAGACCGAGAGATGGATTTGCGGTTGGAATTGGCTTCAACAAGATGTTACCCAACTACCACTTTTATAGGCTATTCAAGCAGTGGTTAATGTGGGGGTGGGATTCATCCAAAGGGTGGGTAGGTATCATCATTAATGCGTTATACTGCATTTGAATGTGCCACTGATTCCGAATAGAAGGGTCGTGGATATATATAAAGAATGTTGGGTCGTGGATATGAACCACAACTCAACGCAACTAACAACAACGATCTCTATAGCATGATAATCACGTTTGTGGGTGACAGCAAGAAACTCGTGGATCAGATGGTGGATGGTCTTGATATTCGACTTTGACCTACCATAGACGACAACAACGAACCGTATGGCATGACAGCCATGTCCCTTTGGAACTAGTGGTTGCCTCAAACCTTTGCAGGAAAAGTGTGATGTTTGTGAGAAATCCTCCCCTTCCATCCGTTTTTTGAGTTCATTTCAGGACATGATGACAAAAATGAACCGTATCCAAAGCTCAAGTGGGTCGTACTAAAGGAAAATGTGGTCAGGGAAATTCCTACTGTTAAAATCTACCTAGGTTCGACAGTGATGTTTAAAAGACATCCATACCGTTAATAACTTCATTCCTAATGGGATGAACTGAAATCACAAATATTTGCATGACTCAAAACTTTTGTGGCCCACAAATATTTCAACTGTAGACGTTCAATTATCACATTTTTGGCCCACTTGAGCTCTGAAAACGGTTCATTTTTTACTTCATGGCCTGAATTGAACTCAAAAAATAAATGGATGGGTAAGATTTCTCACAAACATCAAAGTAGGCCCCACCTGAGTTCAGCGCAGTAACTTCCGCAAAGTCTTTCACAGAAAATCTGCATCATAGTTACCTGTGCGTGGCCGAGTGCGTTCACAGGTTAAACGGAACGGAAAATCATCTGCTAACGGATCTCCGTTGGAAGAGCATTTATTGGAAGGAAATAGCCGATTGGTATCCACCAATGCCATTTTTCCACGTCACTTCAGTAGCCTTTTAGCTACTGAAGCGTTCAGTATCCAATCCGCTCCCGATAAGTAGTGAGTTAATGGTCAAGGCGCCGATTCCGAATGGTCGCGCTGATTGCGAACAGTCGCGCGGATTCCGAAGGGTCGCGCTCGGTGACCCTGGGGATTGCGGATAAGTAGCTAATTCGTTCATTCAATGGTCTAAGCGCCGAGTCCGAAGGGACGCGCTGCTTCCGATGGGTCGCGCGGATTCCGAAGGATCACGCTCGGTTACCAACGAATTACGGATAAGTAGCGAGTCATTCAATAGTCAAGGCGCCGATTCCGAAGGGACGTGCTGATTCTGAACGGTCGCGCGGATTCCTAAGGATCACGCTCGGTGCCCAATGGATTGCGGATAAACAGCGAGTCATTCAATGGTCAAGGCACTGGTTCCGAAGGGAATGGTCGTGGATGTGACCAATAAGCGGTCCTATTTATCTTCGATGATGGATCGTGATTCATTTGCGCACTGGATCGTGTTATATATCCACGTTGGATCGTGGTTGTGTATCTAACGGAATGACAAAAATGACCCATATGATATTCTAACCACAAGCAATATAACACGAGAACCACGAAAGATGTTATATGGGTCGTGGTTGTTACTTCATATGTGTCATTGTTTTATGTTATGACATTCCCACGCTATCAGTGCGACCCTTTGGAAACAGTGCCTGACCATTGAATGACCAGCCTATAAAAGAGGCACCTCGGCTTCATGTGATTACCCCTACAGGCCATTCCGAACCAGAATCCTTATTTATTGCATCACCTTACGCGTTCATGGATTTCTTTGCTCTTTCATTTAGAATAAAATAATGTAGGAGATATTCGAAGAAGCCATTGAGTCCCTCTCTCGTTCATCCTTTATTAGTGATCCCTTCTATTTCCTCATGGATGTTGACGATCGTCTGGAAGCTCAACGGCCTTCACAAACAGTTCCGAATGCAATTTCAGAAGTCATTCTACTCGACAATATCAACAGGCATCCAGCCATCGAAAACACGTTATTTAAGAATAGTTCTCTGCAATGACATGGAAATACTTACCTTTTCTTCTACTTCGCTTCTCTATCGAGGCAGCGATACACTATAGACTCAGCACGCCGCATGATAAATTTTATAATGGTGTCCTGAATATCGAGAGAGTCATCTCTTGCATACTGCATGTGGTGCTGCATGTGGAAGGATCGCACTGAGACCGAAGTGGAAGGAAAAGATAAAATATGATAATATCCCCATTTACAAACTTAAATGGAAGAAACACGAAGAGTCTTGTGCATCACTGAGCTTCTATTCTAGCAGTGACCGTGTTAGATAGGTCGTGCTTGTAAATCTGTCACGATCGCGGTTTCATGTTATATGGGTCGTGACATCACTGAGCTTCTCACTGGGCATTTACTGTGTAAATAGGTCGTGGTTGCCATTCTGTCTGGATCACGGTTTCAGGTTATATGGGTCGTGATCGTAATGCTAATGTTTTGGTAGTTGACTTTTATATGGATCGTGGTTATCATTTTTGGTTGATCGTGATTGTGGTTTGAAACGTGTTCTCTTCCCTCCCTATCAAACCATTCGACTGATTCATCCACATTGTGGTTTCAATGTCGTGTTCGCGCTCAATCCACATGTTGGGTCAGGTTTCACATGCATAATGGACCGCGGTTTTTATCCCATTTGCATCATGGTTGTCATCCAAAGCTGTAACGTAGACTGGAAACCACGACCCAATAACATAAAAATAACGACCTTGTAACAAAGTATCCACGACCGACACAGCCATTTCAGGAAGTCGTGTTAATGTCTCTTCCTCCACATAATCCGTTGGAATCCCTGCATCCGGTGAGAAAATACGCGACCCTTTGGAATCAACATGTTGATCAATATATCTGACCAGCCTATAATAGTGGCAATTGGCCTCCAAGAATCTTAAAAAATAAACAAAAGGACCATAAAGGAGATATTCAAAGAAGGTATCCAGTCATTCGGGCATTCTTCATTTACGTGTGATCCCTTCCTTCGTTCTTCATTTACATGTGATCCCTTCCCTTCCTCAAGGATGTTTAAGACATTCCTAACGCTCAACGGCCTCGACATGAAGTTCGGATAACATCTTCAGAGCTCCGGCTTCTCGATACTGTATGGTTTATGTATGTCATGGAGACATGTCGTGTACACAGATCATGTAGGCGTTTATGGAAGGTCGTGGTTGTGAACCAAGAAAGATCGTGGGCAATAACAACGATATAACATACGCGTGGACCACGGGATTAGATCACATGACAGTTTCGTGGTTGTCATACAGACTGTGGCGTTGTTATTATGGATTGTGGTTTTCGTTTCAACCTGGTAGTGGTTATGATGTTCGACGAATCGTGGTTGTAAGATGATATGTATTGTTGTTTTAGTGTTATAGGGGTCGCGGTTGCCACGATACATAAATCGTGGTTTTCCATACACGTTCAACTCTACGTCGATGACAACGATCCATTGTGCATGCAACAACGATCCCTTATGCATGCCAACAATCGTGGCTGACAGCCGCCAGCCTTGGAAAACCAATAGTCTCACGACATCCTAATCACATTAACTACCCGTTCACATGCATATCAAGGTGATTCTTGGCTTCAATTACTTGCTTTAATGTCGTTACTTCCCCTTAACCCCTTTGGAATATATATAAGGGGTACTTGGGTGTAATCCTTCCCAGAATCCTTACTGCAACAACTTAAGCATTCATGGATTTGGTTGCTCTTCAATCAAAATACTTGAGGAGACATTCGAGGAAGGCATCGAGTCATTCTCTCGTTCATCCTTTATGAGCGATCCCTTCCCTTTCATTAGGAATGTTCATGATCTCCCAGAAGATCAACGGCCTCCGCAGGAAATTCTGAAGACAATTTCTGAACTCCAGCAACTTGCAGAGAATTTTTCTGCGGCGGACAGAGAAATTGAACGGTATCATTCTGCTAGGTCTCACGATCAGCAGTTTAACGAGAAAAGGCTGCACTAGATCGAGAGGTACGACGCGACAAAGAGAGCTAAAACTAGAGCTGCTAAAAGATTTGAAGAGCTCAAATTGGCCCACCTGTAGTACCCATCCAGTCACTATTATTCTTCGTTGTAATCTTGTAATTAAACGAACATTCAATTGTTGATTTTATAGTCATCATACGGAGTTTGTCATGTATGAACAACCAGGATCCATAAGGGACGCGCTTTTCCCTTTATATGGGTCGTGATTGTAACGCTTTGTG
This sequence comes from Magnolia changhungtana, assembly GCA_030180095.1. Lineage (NCBI taxonomy): Eukaryota > Viridiplantae > Streptophyta > Magnoliopsida > Magnoliales > Magnoliaceae > Magnolia > Magnolia changhungtana. Next base: position 22,229 of record JASAUF010000649.1, read on the forward strand.
CTTTGTAGTTGCAATGTTAGAAAGGCGGTCATCCACAGGATCAACATATGCTTTCTTCGGAGAAAAAGGCAATGAATATTATAAATTAACATAGCCTCTTCCACCACCACCTTCCCTCGTTATGGTCATCCCACCTGCTAATGAACTCTCTTCCTCACCTATGACGTAAACTGAAGGATGTCCCACCATAGATCGATCACCCCACCTCAATAAATAAGATGATGATTTGAAATCGCTGTCAAGGGCCCCCTTCGAAGTTGAACAAGGTGATAAAATAATATATATATATATATATGCAATGCATAATTTATGATTACAAAAACTTCCATAATTTCATATTTACATTATCTAATATGACAATTTATAACTAACAACCTCCTGTATTGTCATCTGATCCATCGAAACTGCTATTGGAGGAGTGCCTTCCTGTATTGTCATCTGATCCATCAGAACTGCTATCTATTTTTTCATATACATATTAGTTCACTTCATCTGAGTCGGAAGGCGAAGAGATATTTCCCTCATGCTCTTTTACACTTTGAACTAGATTTTTCAAACTTTCTTTGTGTGAAGAATTGTATGTAGTACCCAATGCCCTATAAAATTCACTGAGACGGGTCAGGAATTTGAATTGCTTACTCGTTTTATTCTTCTTGTTTATTGTACTCGATCCGGCTTCAACATCGTGTTGTCTTTGTCTCGAATATCGCTGGGGTCTACAAACTTCTTCCATACTGCGTTTTAAGGCGAGTTGGACTTATTTTTCCTCTAAAGCTATTAATCTGGCAACCTCCTCTGCGTCTGTTGTGATTGTCATTCGTGTACTAGATCCAGAAGCACATGGTTTGGATGGAGAGGAAGGTTTTCTATTCGAATCTAACAGGGCTTGAAACAGTTTTCGGACCTCGATTGGGGCATTGGGGCATGGTTTTGCATCGCCACCTCGACATGACAAGTGTAACCGAAACCGAAGAGTATTATTCACAAACTTTGCACCACACATACGACACTTGATCTTTAATTTTCCAGTTCCTGGTGGTGATTCAACCAGGGAAGCGTAGACCCAAATGTCTGACGATGGGTAAGATGACGATATATCTACACTCAGTTTGTAGAGATTAGAAAAAAAAATAAAACAAAAAAAGACACAAATCAAAATATTGATAAATAATTGCAACAACGATATTGTGGTTGTTATTGTGATCTATGTAGGCGTAACCACGACCCATATAGCACTACTACCATGATTCACAGCCACGGCCCACTAAGATGGGACAACACCCAAATGCTCTAGATGCAAACAAATAGGTCACAACCGGCATCGATGCACTTTCGTCCCTACTGGTTGAGGCCGAGGCTGATGATGACTTAACATGTTGGCGTAAAATTTACATTATTTGCGACATGTCATTTGAACTATAATACATATACTTCATGGTACATTTTCATGGGACAAACCTATGGCGTGGTTGTGAACCACAAATCAACATGGATTATAACTACGTTCCAACGTGGACAGTAACTACGATCTAACATGCATGTGTACGACGGGATCAGATCACGCCACAGTTTCGTGGGCGTCATACAGACTGTCATTGTTGTAATGTTGTAATGCACCGTGGTTGTCACTTTAAACGGGTCGTGGTTATGATCTTAGACGGATCATGGTTGTAAGATGACATGCGTCGTGGTTCTGATATCACAGGGGTCATGGTTGTCACGATATATAGATCTTGGTTGGCATCCACATTCAACCACCCATATACAACAACAATCCATTGTACATGTTAACCAACTTCTAAATGTTCGCGAACAATTATGACTCATCTCGTTCACCAACCCATTACAAACTATAAGCAGAAGAAACATCAAATGCAACAAATAAATTCACCATTCATTGTCAAATCAGTGTTTGGCTTTCTTCGCCTACGCCCCGTCTGTCAACCATAATCCATTATGTAATAAACCACGGTGACGACCGTGATCGCGGTTGTCACACCATACATATCGTTCATGTCATATACATTGAGGCGTGATTCACAGCCACGACGCACATAACATATTGGCCACCATACACTGACCGTGTCAACCACAATCCATTGGGCCTTGATTGTCATGCTATACATTTCGTTATAGTCATATCCATTAGGTCGTGGTTGACTCACACGACCCACATAACATAATAACCAGTATACACTGACCGTCTTCCATTACCTTGCTTTGCACTGAGATGCACTGAACTTGTAGATGTACTCGCTAACTGGCGATGGAGGGGCCCAGGGAAGAAGATTCAAAACCAGTAAAAGACAGAAAACAAGGATTAGTCCATTAGTGAAGGGGAAAAGTGAAAGTGGTCGGAGAAGAAGTTTGGAACAATTTATAGTCGGTGACCGCATGGGGATACGTAAGCATGCGTAAAAGCGTCGAAATAGGCGGTGTTCCATACGTCACATCGAACTGTAGATATGCTCTAATCCGTACCGTCCATTTAATTTATAACATAGAGAAACCCAACCAATGGTCAAAATATTCAAATCCAATGGACCACAACAGTAAAACCAATAGTTTTCATCAAATAAATTAATTAAAATGATTTGTCATCTTTACGCAGTGTGGGCCACTGATGGCTCGAAACATGCCACTATAGAATTTTTCGAAGAAATCCATCGTCCATGAACAATTACAACGGATTGGATTCGATTTATGATGGGCCCATAGACTAGAACTAGGTGATCCACGATTGGTATTCTGCGTTTGGAACCGTAAGCGAAATTTTACCTTTTTAACACACAAAAATATGTACATGAGTTGTATTCGGTACGAAGTAAGATGTGTGGAGGCCACAATGATATATATGCCATCTAAACCGGTCATCGTACTGTAATGACCGTGTAATGGCAAAAGTAAGTTTGACCAGTATGATGTGCGGCCCACATAGTTCTGAATGGTCGCAGGAATTCTGAAGCGTCGTGCTTGTTTTCTAACGGATTGCGTGGAGGAGGCTTCATTATTACACATTCCGAAGGATATCGCATGATTCTGAACGGTCGCTGGTTCTCGATGGAATGCGTCGAGGAAGCGACATGAACGTGATTTCATGTAAAGACTGGCAGTTGTGCCTATTGCGTTGTTGTGGCTGCACTCGTTATATTATATGAATCATGGTTGTTACGCTATATGGGTCGACTGTGTCATACCATAGAACCATCTCATAAAAAAGCACAACCACGACCCATATAGCATTGTGGATGCTAAGCATGATACATTGTTCATTATATACACGACCCCTCTCGTTCACTCAACTATAATAGAAGAGCATAGAATAAAATTCAGCATTTACTAATCAATATTTGACCCTCTTTGCCAGTCTACACATCTTCACATTTTTTTATTAGGTTACCAGCCTCATCTTCGGACTCAACGAATAATTTATGTCTTATGTCTTAAAATGATCCTATAAAAATGATGAACGGCATATAAAGAACGCTTACATCAAGGCGGAGCCACAGATCCCTGTCCGTCAGGACGGAATCCTAGTCCGATCATCCCTATCGCCGGGCATTTACTCTCTAAGTCCGAGCTCGGGCTAGAAGAGTAGTTTACATGTTAGGTCGTGGTAATAATTTCGTTAACGTCGTGGTTGCTATGAATTATGGATCATAAATGTAGTGAGGAATGGGTCGTGGTTGTCACCAAAGAAAAAACGTAGTTGTCATGTAACGGTGGGATATATGGGTCGTTATCGCCGCGTTATATGGGTCGTGATTGTCATGACCAACGGATCGTAGTTGATATGGATCGTGTTCTCATATTAAATTGGTTGTCATCGTCGTTCACCTCTGTAACGGATCATGGTCCTAGTCCATGTTGGGTCGTATTCGACAGTAACGAATTTAGGAGGAACACGGCCCATACAACATGGAAACCACGATCCAAATATACTGAGAACCACGACCAATTCAACATGCATAACCTTGTGCAGCATAACAATGATCCAGTCATTATGACAACCATGATTCGTATTTTATGGCAATTACAACCCATATAACATTACAATTAAGCCAATGTAGAATGAAAACATCGACCCTTATAACATTACAATCATGACACATATAATACCGTAACTGTCAGACGAGAAGCTCATTGATGGACAGGACTCCGCAAGTTTCTTACACTATCCATTACAATGGGTTTGAAGACGTGGCCGTTGTAACCACTTTAACCAGTCGTGGTTTTTGTCACATGGGGATCGTTGTTGCCTTACGTGTAGATTGTGTCTTCCATGACGTATGGATCGTGTTTCTCCTAAGGCCGTTGGTGACAACCACGATCGAGCATGGATGATAACCACGATCTATTACATATTTTAACCACGAAAATGTTGTCACACAACGACATATACTGACATGACCAACGATCCAGTCGTTCCTTTTGCAAATATCTTAGAAACTACTCTCGCAGTAACAATAAATTCACCGACGAACATGTTCTCCACATGTACATAACTGCCTCGCATATGTATACATGGGATATTAGACACCTACGCATGCAAGTACTTCTTGCAAAATATAACATGGTCATGATTGTACTACATATTTGATCGCGAGCCTTTGCCTGCAGAGGCTCGAGGCAACCACCAGTTCCAAAGGGACGTGGCTGTTATGCCACACGGTTCGTTGTTGTCGTCTATGATAGTTCAAAGTCGAATATCAAGACCATCCACCATCTGATCCATGAGTTTCTTGCTGTCACCCACGAACGTGATTGTCATGCTATAGAGATCGTTGTTGTTAGCTGCGTTGAGTTGTGGCTCACATCCACGACCCAACGTTCTTTATATATATCCATGACCCTTCTATTCGGAATCAGCGGCACATTCAAATGCAATAAAATGCATTAATGACGATACCTACCCATTCTTTGGAAGAATCCCCACCCCCACATTAACCACTTCTTCAACAGCCTATAAAAGTGGTACTTGGGTAACATCTTGTTGAAGCCAATCCGAACCATAAATCCATCTCTCGGTCTTTCTTCATGGGTGATCCCATCCCTTTCTTGAGGAACGTTGTCGAAATTTCGCAGACCATTCGGTGCCCGTGGCAGATCAATGACTCCTTCTCAATATATGTATTCGGCTCCCGGGGTCTCCTTCGAAGAGAACTGTTCTTCATAATCGTGGCTTACAGTCGTTGTCGGCGTTTTCAAGATAACGTCTCCATCCCACACTATCTCCCGCTTAATTCTGTGTTTTGTTTGGAGATCTCTCAAACTCTATTCTCACGGCAACAATAAGTTCACATTTAAAGTGAGAGTGTGGTTGTCATGGGTTGTGGTTGTCATGTAGCATTGGTCGGGGTTATTCCGATGTAATATGGTCGTGGTTGTCATGTTACATGGGTCGCCTTTATTGCATGTTCACCACAATCCATAACATGGGATATTCGATATCTACATATGTCATGTCGTAACTTTGATGGGCAGATTTCCATCCTTCTCAACGACAACAGATCAAACTGAAGATTTCCATACACTCATGTCTCATAACATCATTACTCAACCACACCTCCCCTCTATAGACACGGCGGCGGGAAGAAAACTCTCTCGCTCCGTAGGGAGAGAGAGAGAGAGTGACCTTGGTGTGTTATTCATGGTGCTCCATCCTCGGCCATCCACGTGATCAACTCGTTGACCTACGAAGGACCGAAACGTTGAATGACCATTGAAACACCACGACCCATAGTTCATGATATTCACGACCCATAAAACATGACAACCACGACCATAATTATAAGACAACGTGAAGATCTGTTCTCTTCGAAGGGCAACCAGCGAGCTGCAAAGCACTTTTGGGAGTGTCTTGTTTAAGCCTCACCTTCTCAACAGAGTTTTCCATCTCGCTGGCTGCCCTTCAAAGAGAACAGATCCTCACATTGTATATTAATTATGCCCATGGTTGTCAGGTTTTAAGGGTCGTGGTTATCATGCAATATGGGTCATAGCATTTCAATGGTCATTCACCGATCTGGTCCTTCATAGGTCAACGAGTTGATCACACGGACGACTGAGGATGGAGCACCATGAATAACACACCAAGGTTACTCTCCTTCTCCCTCTTAAGGGAGAGAGAGTTTTTGGAACCCGCTGTCATGTTTATAGAGTGTATGGGAATCTGCCCGTCCACGTAGTTTGATCTGTTCTCGTGGATAAGAATGGAAATCTGCCCATCCTATCATGTAATATTCGTTGTGGCTATAATGTAACATGCATCGTTGTTGTCAGTGTAATACGGGTCGTAACTGTAATGTAATATGCATCGTGGTTTTCAATACAAAATGCCTCGTGATTGACATGTTAAGAGGATCGTGGCTCCTTATTGTCGTCTATGCCGAGTCGATGTCGAAGATCAAGACCATCCACCATCTGATCCATGAGTTTCCTTGCTGTCAACCACGAATGTGATTGTCATGTATATAGAGGTCGTTGTTGTTGGGTTGTGGTTCACACACACTTATTGATATACACACACACACACACTCACACACACTTATTGATTCATGAACCTTGGTGCATGATAACCACGATCCAATGTAGAGAATGATCGTAATGAATTGTTGTGCTTTTGAACCATGACCCATAGATGAAATGGTGAACGTAACTGATCATGGTACTGTAATTACATTATACCTATTGATTCACATACTTATTAACCACTATGCACGAATTCTTGAGCATTTGAACCATAACCCATAGAGGACATGGTAAGCTTAACAACGGGTGATGGCACCCGTGACAGGTGGACCGAGGTTGTCATGTTGTGTGGGGTCGGGTTTCTCATTATATCGTGGTTGTTTGCGACCATGAACCATAACAACTGTGAAGGACGACCAATTTAATGTGGCAATCACTACACAGATCAACTACCGTTGCCAGTGACAACGATCAAACTAAGAAGACAACGACCTATGTGTCAATCGATTCAGGGTCCATGTATCAATGACAGACAAGACCTATCCAATGATAGTCACGACCCATGTTTCATGTCAACCACGACCCAACGTGGACTGTAATCACGTCTGTTTGCATCCGAGCGACTAATAGAAGATCGGTAGTGTAAGAAATTAAGACCTTACCATATAAAATGACAATGACAACTACAATCACTGATTCACATCAACTACGAAACGTGTTATACGACAACCATGATCGGTATAACAAGGCAACCCGACCTTTAAATACTTACACGTAGGATCCAAATATCATAACAGTCGAGGCATATAGAACACTACATTAATGACCATATTGAACGATACCACGACCAATGGAACATTGATAATTGGTAGGTCGTGAATGTCCATTTCGTTGTGTCACCGGATAATGAATACTGGATCGGTGTCGTCAGATGAGAACCACGCCCAGTATAACATGACATTAACGACCCAATCCCTCGTGTGAGCCACGACCCATGTCATCTTCACGACGAATCTACAATACAAACCACAACCAAACCTCGATGGGTGCACGTTGAAGAGAATAAACATACCCACGACAGATCTAACATGACACATGCATCCCATATTACATTACAAAATACGACAAATATAAACTGGAAATCACGATCCATTGAAAGAGAGCCACAACAAAATTGTTTACGCCTTTATGGTAAGACACCCACGATGGAGTTACAGTAGGAAGAAGATCTCCCTTCAGACGGCAATCTTGCGTCGAACCTCCGTTCGTAGATATTACTTTCATGATTGCTCTAATTCACCTTGCTGTTGCCCCTGTTTTGTGCTTCTCTGCCAAGACTGATCTCTCTGCTTCATCATTCCAACGCTGACACAGTAAAATATCAGAGCATATGGACACATAATAAGGCCTATGCCTAATATGCTAGCTGGTATGAAAAAGACCAATTCTTACCAGTCGGAAGGTCTCCAGCCTGTAGAGGTTACAACCCTTCGCGATCAAAGAAGATAATGGTGGTAATATCTTGACTCCTTTGCTCTACGTTATTGTCTTAAACCAATGTTCAAATTTACTAAAAGACAAAAAGAAAAAAAAAACATAAGAGATGAGAGGAGAGAGTCGAAAAAAATGCATGAGGAACCTTTCCTTGTCTTGTAGGTTTTCGAAGAGATGTTCATTGACCATGCATCAATTGGGATCGACTCGACGTAAACCATTCAAGGCAGCATAAAACTCAGGTGGGCCATATTCACTTGTTCTAGCTTTGCATTGAGTTGTCCCCCTTTTTTTTATCCCAAATGATGTATGGTCAATGAACATCTCTTCAAAAACCAATTGATGGTTTTCGAAGAGATGTTCATTGACCATACATCATTTGGGATAAAAAGAATAGGGGAACTCAATGTAAAGCATAGAACAAGTGAATATGGCCCACCTGAGTTTTATGCCGCCTTGAATGGTTTACGTTGAGTTGATCCCAATTGATGTATGGCCAATGAACATCTCTTCGAAAACCTACAAGACAAGGAAAGGTTCCCCATGAGTTTTCTCCGTCTCTCTTCTCTCATCTCTTATGTTTTTTTTTCTTTTCCATGTAATTTGAACAAGTTGTCCTCTATTAGAGACACATAACAAATTACATAATTACTTGCATGTCGTTTATTACAAACTAAATTTATGCAAACACGTATGCCATGCCCTAACCTTTTTCCGATGGCTGGGAAATTGTCTAGTTGGCAGAGATCGGAAGTAGTCTATAGAACTTCTAGTGGAGACCTTTGAGCTTTAAACAGATCGTGAACGTCCCTGAGCAAGGAGAAGGGTTCACGAATAGAGGAAAATCGCGATATGGGCTCTATTATTTCTTCGAATATCTGCTCTATTGTTTTGAATGAGATGGAAAAGAAATGCATGAATTGGGTTGTGGAAGTTTCAGCAAGGTACCACTCTTATAGGCTGGCAATTCAATGACCAACCACGATTCCGAAGGGTCGCGCTGTTCGGCACGTTCGCAAGGATAACGAAGGGTCGCGCTCGGTGCCCAATGTATTACGAGGAAGGAGCGTCTTTAGGACGTGTTTGGCCGGACCAATCCCATGGGATTAGGAGGGATGGAAGTGTTTTTATGGTAATGATGGTGGTGACAGTGGATGTCGGCTAAACTCATGAGATGGGACGACTTCCAAGATGGATGGCGAGCATGTTTGGGATGGCCATTGGATTCGTTGTACACCATCGACATCCAGCCGGGCGTGTTTGGGTATGGCATTAGACCTCCATATGTTTATCCATAAAAATATCGACCATGGGGGCGTTCTCCCTTTTTGAAGAAGAAGCGTCCTTGTGCATTGAATATGCAAGCTAGATTCCTACCTTTCCAGTCAGTTATGTAAGGCAACTGGCTACGTGGTTGCGTAAACAGGAGGTTTTCGCAGGAGGATCCGTACGGAGTGGGCCACGCATGGAGAAGGGTTGAGAAAGAACAGGAAAATCAAAAGAAATTTCGCAGGGAAATCCAGGAATCAATGAGATTTCCATTGCGCTGCGAACAGGGCAACCATGTCGCTATAACTTGATGTGGCCCACCTCTGTGATCGGTTTGGGTAATCCAATCCGTTTATCATGCTTAGAGGATAGGTTCAGCCCATTATAAGGACTTTTGCGTAATCCACAACACACGTAAATTGGTCTACAACCGGTCCCATTACAAGGACTTTAGCACGTTCATGCATGGTAGATCGAGATTGTCCTACACGTTGGATAGTGGTAACTAATCACACTAGGTCGTTGAGCTTTAGGCCGATTGTGAACGTGCCTGAGGAAGGAGAAGGATCACGAATAAAGAAAAAGCAGTTGAAACGAAATAGAATACAAACCTCACAGTGAAAGAGGCTTTCAAACGAGCGAAGTGAGGAGGAGAAACAACGTCGCCCTCTGGCGATTGGCCCCTGGATGTTGGCTTCTATAGGAAAGCAAAAGAAAGGGAAGGAGAGGGCCTCTCAAAATACATTAGTGCGACATCTGTCCCATCAGAGGCTCGTGGTGCAGGTGATGGGTGGTCTGTGGGGCCCAGCAAGATGTATGTGCTTCGTTCAGTCCGTTCATCCGGTTTAAAATATCATTTTACGACATGAAGCGAAAAGCGAGAGTGATACAACTCTCGGGTGGACCACACTGTAGGAAAATAATCGTTATTGGATATCCACCACTATGATCCCCCTAAGTCCCACCGTGATTGGATCATGGTCGTTTTTGGTTTCCTACCATACAATGATCTTTATAGATTATATGGATGGCATGGATGAAGCACGTAGTTGGTGGTGGGAACCACAGAGCGCCGAGCGCCAGTCATTGGACGGTGTCCCGGGGAAGAGCCGAACCGTCCATTTCTCCGGGGTTAAGACAACAGGTGACTTCTGCTTCACGCCAGGACCATACAATTCCTGAACCAGGGTCAGGGGCATTTTCATCCAAAAAAAGGTCCAAAGGCTGTCAGAAGGCCCTTTAGGGAATATATGGAGTGTGGTAGTGATCGAGGTAAATTTCACAAACTTCGAGGCAGGTACAGTCAATTTCCCTTTTGTTTTGCAATTTGGTTCGGTCAAGAGTCGGTTGACCGCTCTCCATGGTCCAGTGCACTTCGTGCACAATAGCCCATGGTGCATGTGTACCCTATATAGGGTCTAATCCTGGTGTTTGTGTTAAATCTTCGCCGACCATTTGTGTAGGGGTCCCAGTACAGGGGCCCTGGTCCAGTTTGGGTGCATTGTGAGGCTTAGGTGGGCCATTATATATCTTTTGGGGTCATATTTGGCCCGCATGATGTGATTTGTTGGTCAAATGGGTTCAATATTTGTTTTTAACGGTTAAATGCGTGTCTAAGACATAGGGGTGCTTTATTGGTTACTTTCTGACTTTCGTGGATTGACTTTCCAGAGTATTGCTAACACATATACTTTAGAAACTGATTAAGTTTAGGTATTCAGTCCTGCTTACCTCTTTGATTGGTGTGTAGTGTAGACTGAGTCTTTAGAGTTATGGCAGATTGTCTCAACGCTACTTGGGAAATCCTACCCTGTGCGTGTTAAGTTAAGTCATTAGGTTGGCATGTCCTGAGTTTTAAAAGGTAACACCCGAATACCAGAGGTATGGGGTGTTACAAGTATAATCAAGACATCGCTCTGAGAGATAAGTTTGTAAACTTCTTAAGCTATATTGTGCATATTTAATATTCTCTTTTATTAGCTTTTTATATTTGATTTTGTATTCTGCATTCCAATCTGATTTGAAAGAGGGATTGTCGTATTCCCACTTCTTGGAATCAAAATCAAATAGAGCTAACCCAACTTGATTTAATTTAAAATCAATTTAAAACCTAGAACCATTTCATAAGTGAGTGTGGACATGAAACTTCTATATTCAAACTTCTACTCCGATTTGGTTCTTCCGGGCTACAACAAAAGGAGAAATCCAGGTATTTTACATTATTGTAATTTCCTTTGTTTTGGTTTCTTTTGAGATTAAGCCAGAAAAATCTTATTCTTTTGGTTATCTGAGGAGATCTAGAAAACTCAAAGTGTGGGGCTTTTTGAATTATGTAAGCCCACTTAAAAGACACAATTGTGAGGGTTTTAAGTGAACCTAGAAAAACCTATTTTCATAGTGAACACTAATATCCACTGTGTGAGGATATTGGGAGTGAAGTAGCTATGTGGCTGTTATTTAACAGTTGGTGTACACACAGGCGAACCACTATAATTCTTTGTGTTTTGTAGATGTGTGATTTATTTTCTATATCTTTTATCATTCAATATTGTGGGATATATTTGTGAATGTGAATATTGTAATCTTTTACATTTCAAGCATTGTGGGGATTGTTGTAATAGGTTATATTTCCTTTCTAGCTATTTCCTTTTTATTCCTCTTTAGTTTGAGTTTTTGATACACAAACCGTTCTAGTAAGGTTGTCCTGCCATAAACCCTTAGTTTTTATGGTGCAAGGTTATCCTTAGAACAACATTGTATCAACCTCTCAATACTAGAATTTTGAGGTTGCTTTACATTTCCGTATTATGGATTGTTTATAGTGCTATCTTTCCTTTAATTGTTTAAATTCCAATGTTATCATTTTAATTTGGCATAGTCCTATTCACCCCCCCCCCCCCCCCCTCCCCTCCCAGCTCGACCTTTTCAAGTGGTATTAGAGCCTAATAGCCTGTTTTTAATTATTCAATTTGAATTTATTTCCTGAGCTAATTGATCTGAGTTATTTAAGATGTCAAATTTTAATAGCCTTTCAGTCACTAGGCCTCCACCATTTGATGGCTCCAATTATGCCTATTGGAAAGCCAGAATGAGGATTTTCTTAAAATCTATGGATAAGAGTGTGTGGCTAGTCACAGTGACTGAATGGACCCCTCCTACCACTGAAGTAACTGGTATTAATGGATCAAAATATATGAGAGTAACACCTTATTTTTCTTGGACCACACTTCAAAAAAGTGAGAGTAGTGCCAATGCAAAAGCACTAAATGCAATCACTTGCGCACTATCACTGGATGAATTCAAAAGAATTGTATCCTGTGATTTTACAAAGCAAGCCTGGGATATTTTAGAAATAACACAAAAGGGAACATTAATTGTTAAGAAATCTAAAGTCCAAATCCTCACAACCAAATTTGAGGAAATATATATGGAAGGAAATGAAATGTTCAGGGACTTCTATATAAGATTAAATGACATTGTGAACTCTATATGGGGTCTTGGTAATAAAATTCTAGAAAGTAAAGTCTGTGCAAAGATACTACGCTCACTTCCTGAACGGTTCAATTCTAAGGTAACTGTGATCTAGGAACTTCGTGATACGGATAATATGAGGGTAAAAGAATTAGTTGACTCTTTACAGACTTATGAGTTAGCTTTTAAAGCTCCTAAACGTAAATCTAACGCCCTTAAATCTTCTAAATGTATTTCTCAAGAAATTTCTGATTTAGAAAATTCTAAAGATAATATGGCCCTTTTAACAAAAAAGTTTTACAAAATTTTCAAAAGTAAAAAGAGGGTTGATTTTCAAAAATCTAATGATAAGAAAAGATCTAATCTAAAACTTGAAAATCTTTAAAAGATAGTCAATGTTACAACTGCCATGAATATGGGCATTTAGCGAACAAGTGTCCCAAAAAGGACAAACCTAAAAAGAAGGGTATATTGGCTACTTGGGATGAATCTTCTGGTACTGAAGCCTCTTCTAAATCAGAGGATTTTGAAATAGAGTCGGGCAATGAAGTTAAGGCCCTTATGACTCTAGCCAAGTTCACTTTTTCAAATCATGATAATTCAACTAGTGAAGAAAATCTAAATAGTGATCATGAAAATGAAGAAGATCTTCAAGATGCTTACAATGCCCTATATAAGGAAAGTTGTAAAATTGTTGTAAAACTAAAACTTCAAAAAGAAAAGTTTTCAAAACTTAAAGAACATTTTGATACTCTTATTTTAGAAAAATCTCACATTTCAGATTGTTTTGAAAAGACTAAATGCGATTTAGATTTCAAAACCTCCCTTATTGAAAATCTTAAATCTAAAAATGAAAAACTAAAACTTAAAGTCTCTTCACTTTTAAATTTGAAAGATACTTGGAAGTATGCCCAAGGTGATCCTAAGTTAGAAAAACTTTTATCCAAATCCCGAAAATGTGGCAATCGATCCGGTTTGGGCTATGACAAAAATGTTCCTCCTAAACAGAAGAATACTCCTCCTAAGTTTGTGAAAGGAGAGTCTTCAAACTCAAAAAGGAATAGTTCAAATCAAAACTTTTCTAAAAATACTAAAACTTTTCAACCTTTTAAACCTAAAAGCAGTCATATCAACTATAAAAATCAGAACCAAAACCCTTTAGCTGAGAAGATAGTTGATTTACTTAAGGAGCTCTTAAAATCTAACTCAGTAGGTCATTCTTACAACAACTACAAATACAAGAAGACCAACTATACTCTTAAACCCAAAACAGTTATGAAATGGGTTCCCAAGGTTACTAGCTTAGTTGCCCACACCACTTTCAAAGCTTCAAGCCATTCAAAGTGGTACCTAGACAGTGATTACTCCAGGCATATGGCAGGCGACAAGGGTCTGTTCACCAATCTTAAAAATATGACTGATGGTTCAGTCACATTTGATGATGGTAGCAACTGCAAGATTATTGGCCAAAGTACGGTTCAACTTTCTAACCTCCCTTTATTTGAGAATGTCTTACATGTAGAAGGTTTAAAACATAACTTATTAAGCATTTCTCAAATATACGTGAAAAATCATAGCGTAAAATTTTCTAACCTAGGGTGTGAAATTTTAAATAAAAATGGTTCTGTAATATTAACTGGTCGTAGAACTTCTGAAAACTGCTATATTGTAAGTGATTCTAGCTCATCTAATCAATTGTGTTACATGGTCCATACCGATGAGACTGAGTTATGGCATAAACGCCTTGGACATGTACACTACCACAATCTGTATAGATTAAGCAAAAGAGAACTGATAAGAAGTCTACCTAAATTATAGAAAGTAGACAAAATATATGGTGAATGCCAAATTGGCAAACAGACTAGGAGTGCTCACAAAAAGGTGGACTCCAATGCCACATCTAAACTGCTTAAACTTCTCCACATGGATCTTATAGGACCAATCAGGACGGAGAGTCAAGGTGGCAAAAAATACATACTGGTAATCGTGGATGATTTTACCAGATTCACTTGGGTAGCCTTCTTAAGGGATAAATTAGAAACCCTTGATGAAGTAAAAAGAGTTCTCAAACGGATCCAAACGGAAAAAGGTTCTCAAGTTTGTAAGATCTGTAGTGATCATGGATTAGAATTTAAGAATAGTAGTTTTGAGAAATTTTGTTGCGATCAGGGAATATCACATGAATTCTCTACGCCCAAAACACCCCAACAAAATAGAATTATTGAAAGAAAAAATAGAGTGCTTCAAGAAATGGAAAATGTAATGTTGAATAGTATGAAGCTCCCTAAAAATCTTTGGACTGAAGCCGTAAATACTGTCTGCTATATAATCAATCGTGTTTATACAAGTAAGTTGAATAATAAAATGGCTTATGAAATGTGGTTTGATAAGAAGCCTACTATCAAATACTTTCGAGTTTTTGGCAGCAAGTGCTATATTTTACGTGATCGTGAAAATCTGAGTAAATTTGACACCAAGAGTGATGAAGGGATCTTTTTAGGATATGCTTTAAACAGTAGAGTGTATCAAGTACTGAATAAGAGGACTGGTGTAATTCAAGAGTTCATCAATATGGTCATTGATGATCACTTGAATACACCTGCCTCAAGTTCAGATAATGATGAAGTTCTTCTAATTGACAAACCAGATACTTCATCAAGTTAAAATAACTTTGAACTGAGGACTATTAAAGATCATCCAACCACTCAGATTCTTAGAAACCCTCTCACTGGTGTGCGCACTCGTAGATAACTAGAAGATATATATAATTACGTGTGCTTTACATCTCAAATAGAACCGACTAACGTAAAAGAAGCTCTTACTGACGAAAACTGGATAGTAGCGATGCAAAAAGAGCTTAATCAATTTGTTAGAAATGATGTTTGGTATCTTGTTCTTATACCTAAAGATAAACATATTATTAGAACTAAGTGAATTTTCAAAAATAAGTCTAATGAACTTGGTAATATAATTAAAAATAAGGCTAAACTGGTTGTACAAGTGTACACTCAAATTGAAGGAATCAATTATGATGAAACCTTTGCCCCAGTAGCTCATCTTGAATCAATTAAACTATTTATATCTATTACTTACTTTAGAAAATTCAAAATTTATCAAATGGATGTAAAGAGTGCTTTTTTAAATGGTGATTTACATGAAGAAGTGTATGTTGAACAACCAATGGGTTTTGAAGACCCTAAGAATACCGATCATGTCTATCGCTTAAAAAAGACTCTCTACGGTTTGAAACAAGCTCTCAGGGCATGGTACGAAAAATTGACTAAGTTTCTACTAAGTCATAATTTTCAAATGGGAATTGTTAATTAGACTCTTTTTGTTAAGAAACATAACGATCATATCTTAATAGTGCAGATTATATTGATGATATTATTTATGGATCTACCTGTACTAACTTAACTGTCGAGTTTGCAGATCTTATGAAATCTAAGTTTGAAATGAGCATGGTTGGGGAATTGAATTATTTCTTAGGGTTGCAAGTTAAATAGCAACTTGATGGTATCTTTATTTCTCAAACCAAATATGCTCTGAACTTAGTTAAAAAGTTCGAATTTGAGAATGGGAAAATTTTTTATACTCATATGGGTACTACATTAAGACTCTCAAAGGACTCTACGAGTAAAAGTATAGATCTTAAATTATATCGTAGTATGATTGGCAGTGTACTTTATTTAACCGCGAGTCAACCTGATATTTCATTTAGCGTAGGGATTTGCGCTAGATATCAATCTGACCCTAAAGAGTCACATTTAACTGCTGTTAAGCGAATTATTCGTATGTAGCAAGTACAACACATTTGGGTCTCTGGTATCCACATGATATTAGTGTTCAATTGGCTGGTTACAAGATGCTAATTGGGCTGGTAATATCGATGATAGGAAATCAACCATTGGTGGTTGTTTCTATATTGTAAATTGTTTAGTTTCTTGGTTTAGCAAGAAATAAAGTTCCGTATCACTATCAGTTGTTGAGGCTGAATATATTGCAGATGAAAATGCATGTACTCAGCTTGTATGGATGAATAGAATGTTAAGCGATTACGGAATTGCACAAGATTCAATGATTTTATATTGTGATAATTCTAGTGCAATTGATATATCTAAAAATCCAATCCAGCATTCATGAACCAAGCACATTGACATTAGATATCACTACATTCATGAATTAGTGGAAGAAAAGACAATTTCTTTGGAATACATTCTAATCGAGAATCAACTTACTGACATTTTCACTAAACTGCTCGACAAAAGTAGGTTTAATAAATTGAAATTTGATCATGGTATGTGAAATTTAAATTGATTATTCATGCATTTCTGTATTATAGTATATATATTCATTAATTTATTTATTTAAATTTTAAATTTATGTGAAAATTGTATATTTTTGGCTGTGCACGACCAGTTGAGGACATACTCGACCAGTCGTAGCACGACCAGTTAAGGATGTACTCGACCAGTCGTGTAACGCGCTGGTCCTTTTAAGTTGGGGGAAAAATCCTTTTCTTCCTCCTTTGCTCTTCCTCTCCAACGAGTCTAAGCTCGACCGGTTGTACCCAACTTCTTGATTCTTCAAAATGAGCCCATTATTTCCATTTTCCTTCTAGATTTAAGTGTTTATCACTTCATTTTCTTACTTAGAGTGATTTATTTCTTATTTCCTTGAAGTTTTTGGGATTTTCTTCTCCAAAATCTGATTTTGTAGAAACCCACTCTACATCTTTTACAACTTCTTGATTCCTTCATTTCTTAGTTGCAAATGGATGCTAGAGGTAAAAAAGAAAACTTCCCGTGGTGCTTCCTCATCTAGATCAACACCTATCATAAGGCGCCTCCTTCGGTCACCCGAATATGATCCCTCCTATGTACGGGATTTACGGTCGCGCAATGTGATGCTTGAATGACCTGTGCATATTGAACATATTGCTCCATTTGATATCTTTCCTCTTCTCCAAGCTGTAGGATGGGATAACATTCTACATTGGGGTAGGCCGACATACCGGTCTATTGCGCAAGCTATGTTTGCATATATTTCTGATTTCTCAACTAAAACTTTAACTTTTATTATAGCAACTAGAGAAGGTCCATTTGAAGTAGACCGACATTTGATTTCTGGACTAATGGACATACCTGTCAATGATGAAGGTATTTCAATTAGCTCTCTAGTTTATAAACCTTCTAAATTAGAAAAATGTAAGCTTACTAGAGCATTATGTAATACAGATGCGCAATGGAGTCAAAATGTTAATGCGCTTGCTTCAAAGTATTTATTACCCAGATACAGGGTCCTTCACAGGATATTTATTTCAAATATTTATCCTCGTTCTGGTAACAAAACCGAACTCACATCTTTCATGGTTCGGATTCTGCATTCCATCATCTCTGGTACATCTATTTATTTTCCTTCTTTGATCTGTCATTCTATCATACAATTCCATCTCCATCCTGGACACAACGATATCCCTTTTGCATATCTTATGGTTGTGTTGGCCACCCATATGTTAGTGACTATGCCAGTTGGAGAGGCTCCTATTCAACACCTTATTTTCAACAACTCAAATATAAACTAAATGAATTTGAGGTTGGCTGCCGGTCAAGTCAATGTGGGTGTTGGTGGAGCTGAAGCTGTGAATGAAGAAGAAGGTGATGATTTACCTCCAGATGATATAAATATCGATGATATCTTTAATGAGATCGAATCAGATTCTGAGGTTGACCTTGACTATCAGCCTTCTGATTTTGCTGAGAGGTTACATACTCTTGACGAACAGGTGTCTCAGATTTGTGTACCCTAAGATTCTCAATTTGCTTATATGCACAAATATATGAGGAGCATTAACAAGAGTTTACACCAAATTGTTCCATCTATTCCTACTCATTCTTCAGGATCTGATTAAGTGTTTTATCATATGCCCTGTAATAACTATTATAATGCTTTACTTTCTTTCAGTTTGTGGACTGACTTTGGATGAACTTGGTTCATATTGGTTACTTATATGTGAACATTATTTGCTTATATCTTTCATATCTTGACTAGTTTGCTCCCTTATTCCTCTTTTATTTATTTTCCTCTTCCACATCTAAGTTGCTTCTTTTGTTATATTGTGACAAAAAGGGGGAGAATATTTTGTTATGCTTGCTTATGGATATGGATATGGATTGTGGTTTAGCATTTTTTATGTGTTCTACTCAGGGGGAGTAAGTAAGAAGGTGTGTTTTAACTATTTCATGATGATGTGTTCTGGTTATTGTAACTGGTGTATTATACTCTCTTGTGTATATATGGTGAATGATTCTTTATTGAGCATGTAATGCCTCTCTTATTTTTAATGGTGTGTTTTGTCACAAATTTGACAAAGGGGGAGATTGTAAGTTCTATGGTTTTTTGCTCCTTTGATTGTCAAATTTTGTAGTGCCAAAACCACAATCTGTATCTTGTGTAGCACATTGATATATATTGTTCAAGACAATGCATCAAATGTACAAGGACAATGCTTCAAGTCAAGATCAAAGATGTACTTCAAGAAATGCAAGATAAAGTACATTGTTCACTCCTTTAAATACATTGTTCACTCCTTTAAACTTCAAAGTTCAATGTTTTAAAGTGACATTGAAAGACAAGTCAACTATTCATGCTCAAGACTCAAGTGAAGTACAACTCAAGTACTACAAATTCAAGCTTCAAAAGATCTCAAGTTCAAGTTTCATCATGTGTCGAGATCTCAAGCTTCATGAACTTCAAAGATCATCTATCATCTGAAGAAAAGAAGGTTCAATGTTCATACTTCTTGTTTAAGGTATGAAAGATCATAGATTGACCTTAGGGTAGGTCATTTTGAATACATAATTCAAATTGAATCATTTTATAAGTGTTTGGACTGTTCTTTGACTAGTCCTAGCACTGGCTCCACCAGTCCAAGAAATTCTAAGACCAGTCTTAAGTTTGTTGAAAATTTTTAAATTTTTTTTGTTAAGCCACTACCAGTCCTTGAGACTGCTCGATCGGTCGTGTGAACAGTGCACGACTTGTTCACGACCAGTCCTTCAGCTATGATTCAAAGTCCAACAACCATTCTAGGTTCCTCACGACCAGTCATGCAGGCCCCTCGACCGGTCGTGGATGGCCTACGACCAGTTGTGGAACGGCTTTATCCAATCACGCTCAAAATTTCAAAAATTCATTGGTCCTACAACCAGTCGTAGTGTCCATAGGACCAGTCGAAGGTACGACTTTTATACTTATAAATAGAGCACGAATTTCAGAGTTTGATATCCAATTCAAGTATAATCAAGACATCACTATGAGAGATAAGTTTATAAACTTCTTAAGCTATATTGTGCATATTCAATATTCTCTTTTATTAGCTTTTTATATTTGATTTTGCATTCTGCATTCTAATCTGATTTGAAAGAGGGGTTGTAGTATTCCCACTTCTTAGAATAAAAATCAAATAGAGTTAGCCCAACTTGATTTAATTTAAAATCAATTTAGAACCCTGAACCATTTCATAAGTGAGTGTGGACATTGAACTTCTATATTCGAACTTCTACTCCAATTTGGTTCTTCCGGGTTGCAACAAAAGGAGAAATCTAGGTATTTTACATTATTGTGATTTCCTTTGTTTTGGTTTCTTTTGAGATTAAGCTAGAAAAATCTCATTCTTTTGGTTATCTGAGGAGATCCAAAAAACTCAGAGTGTGGGATTTTTGGAATTGTGTAAGCCTACTTGAAAGACACAATTGTGAGGGTTTTAGGTGAACCTGAAAAAACCTAATTTCATAGTGAATGCTAATATCCACTGTGTGAGGATATTAGGAGTGGAGTAGCTGTGTGGCTGTTGTTTAACAGTTGGTGTACACACAGGCGAACCACTATAATTCTTTGTATTTTATGGATGTGTGGTTTATTTTCTATATCTTTTATTATTCGATATTGTGGGATGTATTTGTGGATGTGAATGTTGTAATCTTTTACATTTCAAGCATTGTGGGGAATGTTGTAATAGCTTATATTTCCTTTCTAGCTATTTCCTTTTTATTCCTCTTCAGTTTGAGTTTTTAATACATAAACCGTTTTAGTAAGGTTGTCCTGCCAGAAACCCTTGGTTTTTATGGTGCAAGGTTGTCCTTTTAACAACATTTGTATCAACCTCTCAATACTAGAATTTTGAGGTTACTTTACATTTCCGTATTGTGAATTGTTTATAGTGTTATCTTTCCTTTAATCGTTTAAATTCTTCTGTTATCATTTTAATTTGGCAAAGTCCTATTCACCCCCCCCCCCCCCCTCTAGGACTCTAGCTCGGCCTTTTCATGTATAATATCACAAACAAACAAATCCTTTAAAGTATCATGGAGCCTGGTCCACCTATTGACCAACTTCAAGGTTCTGATTGAACAATCTAAAAGAATGATTAACGGCGCTGAAACCCCCATCAATCATGAAGTTTTGGCCACTCACATATCTAGGCTCATCGCTTCCAAAGTAGAGAGCAGTCAAGGCGACGTCCTCTTCCTTTAGTGCAACCCCATGCAGGTTAGTTAAACTACACATCTGACAGTTGATCTCTTCCGAGTCAATCTTAGCGTACGACTTTATCAATGATGAGACGATAAGGAATAGTGAGATGCAGTTCACCCTAATCCTGAAAATTTTGAGCTCGGCGGCGATGCTTTTCATGAGCCCTACAAGTGCATGCTTTGATGCAACATATGCATGAGATGCAACATTGCCGATGACAGATGCCCCACTCTCATGGTTGATGATGCTAGCTCGTTAGGCTGGTGTAAGGCTCGTATCCTAGTCCGTACCATTCCTTAGACTTCCGCGATCCTCCCTGTTGAATTCAGTCGACCTGCGGCCTGTAGTTGCCATTTGTGCGCGACCTTAAGTACATCCGTAGATCAGGGTTGACTTGACCCAAGACTTATACCATTACGACCGCACTGTCACCGTGGTTCCAATGCTACAACTTGCGCGCCAATGCAATACCCAAGCTAAGAGTTGTGGGCCTGTATTTATTTCGAAGAAATGCCGGGCATTGTGGATTCTGAGAGAATATCTATCCCATCCATCCCATCAATCAATCAATCACAAGTCAAGTACAACCCATCACTCACCCATACCTCTCCCACCAACCATCTTAAAAGTCAATGAGACCCATGCTTTCCATGTCATATCTCTTACACACCACTCCTCTCTCTCATTTCTCACTCCATTCAAAGCAATTCCCAAGGAGAGGATATAACACCCCAGTTTTCAAGACTCGAGTATACAACTCGTATCCTAAAAACTTAGGAGTTAACAAAATAATAATGGTAATCAATGGAAATCAAAGTATAAATAAAGGAAACCAAACATGACATAAATATGTCCAAACTGAGGATAATATCATGGCCCACTTAGTTGGGGGCCAAATACAAAACTTTAAGTTCCAAGGTAAACTAAAATAAACATAAATGGCTAATCTATTGGTTTAGCCCAAAGTAAGCGGCTGCTCATCATAGAGCTACTCCTCGACTGCAACCGCCTCGAGGTCTACTACGTATCCATCGGCTCCGGTACCCGCATCCTCTGTACGGTTGAACATTGATGAATGAGTGGCCAGCTTAATGTGATTCCCTCTCAAGATTTCACACCGCCGTCCTAGACAAGATGTAGCATAAAAACAGCACAACATACAAAACAGGACAAGATACAAATCTTAATTAATGCATGGATGAATGAGTGCACATCAATTGGGGATGCTCATCCAGTTGGCTTTTAGACAAAACCCATGCAGTGCGGCAGGTCACCAGCAAAGGTATATAGTACATGTGTAGTGTCGAACTCATCGAAGGTGGGTCGATAGTCGATGGTCTGGGAGTTATCAAAACAATACCCCAATCAAACCCTATTAGGCACATGCTATAATATCCAGAATTAACCATCAATCATCGCCTGAATGCTATGAATGCATGATTAGCCGGTCCATTATTAATCCATTTACAATCAAAAGGTTTACTAAACTCAAGGTCAATACGGGCAGCTCATGGCCTAGCATAGGCCAACAGCTCGGGCATAGTGTCCCATGATCGCCATCCCCAACCCATGAGGCCACTGCCTTAAAGTGTGTATAAAGCCTACCAACACGTGGTCAATCAATTCTCCATGTATAGGGGATACCACCGCAGGCTGACTCGGAATGAAGTGTTTAAAAATTTTGGAATGCGGTGATTAAAATTATGACGATATGTATGATTAAAAAACGAGTAAACAGCGATAATTGTAAATGTTGTAAGGTCCATTCCATAGTCAGGTAAGTGAAACCACTCCATGGATGGTAAGCCCCAAAATCGAATGCCACCATCCATAACCTCCACATTAGGGATCTACTTATATCACAACCAGGCTAGTTACACCCTAAGCATGGAATCTCCTTAGACAGAGATTCCCATGGAGAGATTTCAATAACATGTGTTTTATGAACTATAGCATGGAAACTAAGCATGAATAAATAACCAAATAGCATGCATGTACTCAAATAGTACCCGAGTTGCATAGTCAAAATTTTACAATTCTAAGGCATGTACTCAATGAAATTAAACACGTAGTTCATATGATGAGTAACTAGTTAAATAGCTTAGACGAGTTTAGCGCACATATTCAAACGAACTAACCAAGTATAAATATGAACCCAGGGCATGATTTCAAATTATCCAACCGAGTATTTACATAGACTTATCAAATAGTTTAGTTATTTCTAAGACATGTGGGTTATTAACTAGGAAAATATGTTAAACAATTCCAATCCATTCTAAGCTACCCAGGAAATCTAATCACTTTTGAAACAAAGTTTGGATAAACTAATCAAGAGTCAATCACTTACAAATCATAAGTCCTAAATAATAACCCAATGATTTACCATTTTTGGATTATCATTCGAGATTAACATGAAAACTACTCTTGGCCTAGTTTAGAGATTGAAAGCCCAAGGGGAAGAAAATCATCACCTAGGTTGTTGTAGTTCCTTCCTTGGTTCCGCTTTCTGAGGTTAGCTAACGTCCAATGCCGTATAATGGATTTCCTAGGATCGTTTCCAAGACAAGAATTGTATTAAAAAGTTGGTGGTTAAGTAAGTTGATAAGGGTCCACCTATAAGTAATCTTGGGCCAGACTTGGCTCAACAATTAAGGCCTGAACTGGGCCAGCGATGTGGTCTAGCTTGGCAAAACATTTACCATCCAGAAAATGGCTTGACTGGTGTAACGCCCTGAAAATTGGGGATCGATCAAAGCTCAACTCCCGAGTTCCAACGCATCACTTATGCAACATAGATAATGATGTTTAAATGTTGTTCATATTAGTGCATTAAACATGAGTGCGATTACACAAAAACAGCATATCATACTCCAGAGATAATGTAATTTAGTAAGTAGAAGACTAAAATATATGTATTAAGATAAGTAAGCGATTATCTGCCTCCAGAGTATGATAATGTAACAGGGTTAAATACATACGTGTATGATTCCAAAATTTACAAAATATCAAAATGTAACTGTCCAACTAATCCATGTAACCCTATAATCCCTTCGAATCAGAACAAGGTCTACAAAGACCTGCCTAATAGCTAAACATAGGAGAGTTCCTCCTCCTCATCCATAACGTCCATTTCAGCTACATAGACTCTGTCGTTACCTGTATCTACAACAGTCTGGTTGGTGTTTTAAAACACCATCCCAGGTGAGAATGAGTAGCTAATTCAGTGGAACTATAAAGCAAAGGTTAACATGTTATCAATTCAGTCAAGCAGTAATGATAAATCAAAACATCAAACAATCCTAGCTACTCTTATTAATACAGGGATGATATGTAGAAATGATGCATGCCCTCACCTGCACTCCCTCAGCCACTTCATCTCACGGTCGCGCATGGCAAACTCCCTAAACGTACTCTTCCTCGCCAAAGAACATGCAATGCGGTGCATGGTCGTGTTAGCCAAGTAGTTAATTAGGCTTATTCGTACAACAGATTCGGGAAGCTAAGGTACCTCCTTTTATATCATTAACCCAACGGAGATCCATCTAGGGTCATCAATCCTAGTTAATCACATATGATAGGCAAGTTGTAGGGCATCGCCCCTAATGAAAGTAGTGGATAGGCAAGTTTAATTGATTATACTCGAGGTCACTCTACCAACGCCCTACCAACTGGAGTGCTATTTTTAAAGGGGGTCTGGGTCAGACGATACACCCCAACACATACTAGGACCGCAGCCAGGCTGCACCGGTGTAGGCCAACAGCTCAAATACAGTGTCCCATACCACCGTATTCGGCTCACGAGTTTGGGTTGCTCACTGGTCACTACGAGGAGGCTCGTCACCCCAACATAGGCTGACAGCTTGACCATGGCGTCCCATTCCACCATGCCTGGCTCATGAGTCTTAGCAGATCGTGGTACCATGGTTGAACGGGCTTGATATTGGTAAGTGGTACCTTAGATTCAAGCAGTAGTGTTCATACGTGGTAAACACATAATAAGCCAATCGGGTTATTTGACAAGTTCGATTGGTATGAGCGCACGCTGAATTAATCGACATGGAGTGCATAAGCACTCCATGTAGCCGAACCACTGTCGACAATTGCCGTACGACTCGGATTCATCGAACGTATCCAAGGTGATGAGACTAGTTTGGCCACTCAATCGGGATCCGTTACCGATTGCCTGGACTACCTTGTAGTCCCAATCATACTAAAATGCAGTAAGTGGATACATGTAATAATCATGTAAGCATTTAACAAATAATCCAAGTACAACCCTCATTTGAGTATTTTATCAAACATATTGAACATGTCACCGAACATTGTAATTCATCCATAAATTGCATAGTTGAAATTAAGGTTACATGAAGGAAATTATACATTTAAATAAGGTAATTGAGAATCCCATCTCAACACCCTTATTAAATACAATTCATCAAGCAATTTCTCATTCAGAAATTTTATCAAACACTTAGCCTACACATTACCAAATACATAGACTAGATTAGTTATGACATTAACTATAGCAATTTCCTACACAGCATAGGCTATAACACATATAACAAACATGGATCTTAGATTAAAAATCATAACAAGTACAAATCATAATTCTAAGTTCATTCAAACATTTCAACAAACACATGAATGCATATTTATTCAACATAGTTCATACATATGTAACATATGGAAAACGTCATAAAACTAAGATCATATGACAGCAATCAAGTCAGACATAAATCATTAGCTAACATTGAAAGCCTTGAAAACCATAACCTAAACGTTTATAGTCCGCACCTTTCGTCAATTTGCTCATTTTGAAACCTACACTTCTGTCTAGAAAACAACGGCTACCTAAATCACGAAAGAAGTTAGTTATTTTGTCGATTCCTCTATTTGGATTCCTAAAACGAGATTAGGGTTAGGATTTCTTACCCAAATTGAAGTTAGAATGATTCGTGTAGCGATGGTGGGGAGGCGATTCAATGCGTGGAGTAGTGAGAGTGAATCCTAGCAATGATCTCCCGAACTCTCACTTTCCTCCTCACTCTTTTCTCCTCTTTTCTCTCTTCTCTCTCCTAGGGTTAGAGAAATTCGTATAGAATGAGAGAGGGGTGGGTTAAGGGTCTTATATAGGCTCAAAAGCTATGTAAATGGCCCCAAGGCCATGGTATACTTAGGTTATAGCCAAAGGGTGAATGTTTCTGACGAATGGGGCTCATCTGGAGGTCCATTTCCTATTTATGTCATAGAGTAAGTTTCTTGACAATGGATCTAAGCCATGTTATGATTTCGGTACCATTGGATTAATGGATCGACCGTGGAGGACCTGTATCAGTTCAACGGTCATCGTCACTTGATCAGGGCCACAAGTATACCGATATGTGTAGGGAACTTTTCCTGATCCATGGTATAGTTTGGTCAGAAACTGACGGTCTGAAGTCTTTAATTTCACCTATAAGCGAACGGCCCAATTCACTTAAGTTTTGTTCGTTTTCTAAAGATATTTGCGTTTCTCACACACTTCGTTCAGGGCTCATGTTGTGCATTTCTGGATACTATATGGGCTCAATTCCTGCGATGGTCGTCAAGCCCAATAACGCGGTCATAAGCCTATAGTTTCATGGTAATCGGACTTTCGACGCGTGGTCCAGGCCCGATACGGAGTTTCAATGTGCTCTTGAGAGCAACTGAGTTTTGAGGTTGTTCTTAGGTTTTTAAATAATGTTGAGTTAGTGGTTTTAATGGTTTTGGGTCTTGTTGTTTATATAGAAAATAGTTCAACCCAAATCCATCGATTGTTTAGTTTAGTACTTAACTAAATTCTGCCCTAATTACGATAGAATAAGGTCGTAGGGAAGTTCTATGTCCCTTTTCATACTTTTAGTTAGTATATTATTTTAATTATTTTTTAAGTAGTTCATCATCAAGTCTACTTTATCTCTGCCAAATTTTATTAGATTTTGTGTTGTACAAAAATTCTAAAAATTCTAGAAGTAGCAGCTGTCTGAACTAATAATTTTTGGATAGTTGTCACATCAACCTAGATTCAATAATATTAAAATTTTTATTATATTTTTTACTTATTTTTATATGAAACTAAACTTAACAAGCTTCAATTTGCCTTTTAAATCACCTAAATCGTAGTTATATTGAAAGAGATATGACTTTTTGAAGTCAGTCTAAAACTGCAGCGAGGGTCCACCAAAACTTGGTGCATCGGTGGCGTGCCGCAGTCCGCTGGACCATGGGCAATGACTGGAGTGCCTCCGCGCTCCACTGGACCATGGGCGGTGCACCGTGGTCAGCGTGGTGCCACCACGCTCGCCTTGTAGTGGTTCTGCCACTTGTTTTCTTGAAATGGGTGTTTCTTCCACTCTGGAATGAGTTATACGACGTACCATATATGAATTTGGGGTAAGATAAGATTATTTATCCAAATAACTTATTTATTTTATGAGATTCCATAAGGTTACTGGTTAAAAACCTATTTTATTTATAAATTTACTATTTATAGTAAATTTTAGTTTAAGTATTGTTCTTCATCATTTAAACTTTAGGATTAGTGTCTAATATGAAAGTACTTAGAAAAATTTGAAGAATAAGGTGGTGAAAGGTGAGATTTTGAAGGAAATAGGTTGAAAGGGGATTTGAGACTTTAGGATTTGAATTTTGAGAAGTCGATAAGGTGTTATGATAGACTCATTGCCTAAGGACATCTAACTCTAGGTTGGCAAAAATCTGGGATGTTACAACTAGGCCTAGTTTGGCCCAGTCGTGCTGCCAAGGGCTGGCTGCTGTCCGGCCCACTTGTTTTACAGGCACGACTCACTACCCTATGCGTGAGGCTCATAGTAATCGTGGTGAGGCCCACCTATTTTACAGGGCACAGCCCTTTTATATGTGAGTGGCCCACGTACTGTAAGTGTGTGGCCCGCCTACTGTTAATGGGTGGCCTGCTGCATCCCATGGCGAGGCCCACTGAGTCTTGGCTTGGCGTAGCCCACTATAATATACCACGCAGCCCACTGAGCTTCCCACTCAAGTACGGCCCACCATGGATGGGATGTGGCCCACTGAGATGAACAGTGAAGCCCACTGCACTTTAAATGTGGTGCGGCCCACTGTAGTTTGGAACATGGCCCACCAAGTCCAGTGTAGCCCTCCGTGCACTGCCCAATTTGGCCGTAGCTACTGTTGGTCATCGGCCCCCTTGCTTTGTGAGGTGCGGTCCATTGTCAACTAGACCGTGGCCCACCAGCGGTGCAACCCAATTCAAAGGCTACTGAAAGCCTGGTTCTGGTTTAAACTCACGGCCCAACTGGAACTTTGTTTCAGCATAATCTTTTGGCCTAGTTTTAACTGGGATTAAGGCCCATATGAAAGCCCAACCGAGGTCAAGTTTGAGCTTGATACCAAGCCTGGCTGAGAACTCTAACCAAAGCCCATCTGAGGGTTATTTCTAGCCCAACCAAAGCTCAGTGGAGGGCTGATTTCAGCCTAGTTTTAGTCCAGTTGAGAGTTCATCTTAGCTTCCCTTAAAGGCCCTAAACTTGGGTCCATTTGGAGGCCTATTCGATCCCATAACATGGCCTAACAATGAGCAAATCCTCACTCGATTCGAGGCTTGTTTTCAGTCTTACTAAGGGGCAGTTTCAGTCCCCTATTTGGACCAGCAGGAGGTTGATTTCACTGCGTATTTATGGCCCAACCATGGCTATTATTTAGCCTGATTTCAGCTCAAGACACAGTCATCATTCAGCATGGCTCGGCCCAAAAATACACCCATCGTTCGGCTTGGGTTCAGCCTAAAACACCATCATTGTCTGGCTCGGTTTCAGCTTAACTCCATGGCCTGATAGTGCTCAATACAACTTAACTTCATGGCTTGACAGAGGCCAGCTTTAACTCTCACGTCGGGTGTAGATGGTTGGAAGAAAAATAGAAAGAGGTTCTTTGTTACCTGGCGGTTCCAGACCTCGGAATGAGGCGGTTTCTCTCGACCGAGTCGAGCTACGAACGGGCTGAGTTGAGCTGACCTGTTCACTTAGCTCACTCCTCTCTTCTCTCTCTTTCCTTTCTCTCTCTTTTCCCCTTTTCTCTCCTTAGTGTAAATCTCGAGGTCTACAGGGCCTTTATTTATAGTGATGGGAGGGAGAGCTCCAACGGTTGGAAAAATGACCCACATTGCAACAGTTGCGATCGAAGACGGTCATGCATGGGGTCAATCTGACCCCAGGGATGGATTGTTGATGCCATGGCCTATCAGAAAAGTAAAATTTTGGGCCCTGTGGGGCCCATCTCGTGATCAGATTTTAGTGGGTTATCGAGGAAGATGATCGGCCCTCTAATGGCATATCACTACACCATGTATTTCGACATGATCCAATCCTTTTGAGTGGACCGGATGGGACCTCTGATCAGCGTGAGGTCCACTTTTTGGACTCCAAACGTCAGTTTCGAAATATCTCACGAGATATTCAAGTTTTCCACATTTTCTCGCAAGATAAAGTATTTCTCTTCATAATCTCATATCTCTTTACAAAAAAGGGTCAGGATTCCTCCACGTGGCTTAGGGAGTGGCTGAGATCAAGCCAGAACCTGCTTTCCTAGAAAGGAAAATCTCTTTTTTCTTTCTTTGGTGCAAGCCCTTGCTCGGCCGTTTCTGGAAATGGGAGAGCACGGCTCTCCTTGGGCGATGGGTGGCTGGGATGGCATGATCAAGCCGATCGTGGACCACCCATGCAGCCACAGATTGGGCCCACATCATAGATCCTAGCCACGTGTAGGTCTTTGGACGGTTTTATCCTAAATTCTTCATTCCTTTACGTGGGCTTAAAAGCCTATATGGTTTTACTTAGATGGGGCCCATGAGTTTAATGAACGGTTTGGATCGCTCAGAAAGTGCCCAGGGTGGGCCACTTTTTACTCCAAAAACTGTCAGATTTAAACGGTCTATTGGCGGGAGGGAAATTTGGGTTTTTGGTGTTTTGGCACAATCAAAGCTGCTCTGACCAGCAAGACGCATCCAATGCACTTCATGCACTAGCACTAGGGCGCACGTGCACTTCAGTTGGGGTCCACTATGATGTTTGTGACTAATCTACATCGTCCAATTATCCTGGGGGCCCTGTGTAGGGGTCTTGGCCCAGTTTGAGGTGGGGGCCAAGACTCAGGTGGGCCATATCACACTTTCTGGGGCTCATTTGGCCCATAAATCTTGATCCAAAGGTCGGATTGGCCTGAGATTTCATTTTGACAGCTAAATAGGGATTTGAGAGACTTTGAGTGCTTGGTTGGCCACTACTAAATCCTCAAGATTTGATGGTAGATGCGTCGTCCCAACGTGACTTGGTTAAGTGACCTATAAGTTACTTTTATTTGAAGTATTTGTTGGGTTTACCTCTCTGACTGATATCGAGTTCAACTCGGATCCTACAGCCCCTAATGGATGGCTTCAACGTTGACTGAGAGCCCCATCCTGCATATGTTATGTTCAAGTTATCTAGTTAATCAAATCCTGATTTTCATTGATGTAGGTTTAAGAGGTAACACGCGTGTACCAGAGGTACGGTGTGTTACAGTCTACCCCCTTATAAAAAAAAATTGCCCTCAAAATTACCTGTGGTGTGTTGTTTAACAAGTGAGGGTACTTCTTCATGACTTCTATTTCTCGTTCCCATGTCGCTTCTTCCTTGCCATGATGCAACCAGAGAACCTTGACTAGTGGTATCGTCTTCATCCACAAGACTTGCTCCTTACGATCTGGTATTCGGATAGGCTCCTCGGTATATGAAGCATCCTTAGTGAGCTCAACTTGCTCTCAACTGACAATATGTGACTAATCTGGTATGTACTTCTTTAGCATGGATATGTCGAGATGTTGTAGATGTTAACTAAGGCAGTAGGCAGTGCCAAACGGTATGTTATGGCTTCGACACGATCGAATATCTCAAACGGTCTAATAAATCGCGGTGCCAACTTCCCTTTTTGTCTAAATCTCATCAACCCTTTCATAGACGAAACCTTTAAGAAAACATAGTCACCCACTGTAAACTCCAAATCACGCCGTTGATTATCCGCATAGCTCTTTTGTCTGCTCTAGGCAGTGCACAAACGCTTTTTAACCACATCAATGACCTGGGTAGTAGCCTGAACAAGCTGGGACCCTAACAAGCTTCTTTCTTCGACCTCTACCTAGCACTGAGAGGCTCGGCAAGGGCGGCCATAAAGAGCCTCATATGGCGCCATGCCTATGCTAGACTGGAAGTTGTTGTTGTATGCAAATTTTGTCAGAGCCAACTGATCGTCCCAGTTTCCCTAAAAGTCCAGAACGCATGCTCTCAGCATATCCTCCAAAATCTGATTCACCCTCTCAATCTATCCGTCTATCTGAGGATGGAACACCGTGCTGAACTTAAGCTCTATGCCCATCTCTTCCTACAACCTCCTCCAAAAGGTAGAAGTAAACCTGGAGTCTCGATCTGTTATAATCTCCCACGGAACTCTGTAGGATCGTATGACACTCCGTATGTATAACTTTGCCAAACTATAGGTAGAATCTGTCATGCGAATTAGGAGAAATCGGGTAGCCTTTATGTAACGACCCGTAAATTTTCGTACGTTGGTTCGAGTACCTCCTCGACCAGAAATCAATTAGGATTAAATCCTTTAGAAAATTAACAAAGTTAACTAAGTACTAAACTCAATTAGCCATGGAATCCGTTGGGATCGCTTTAAATACGATCTGCAAGACCCAAAACTTGCAAAACAAGTGACACTAGGTTACCCTAAAGTTTAGAACCAAACTCATTTCCCGGCTGCTCTCGGGAATGAAACGAAACTTCGTATTAGGTCTAGATCGCACATCGGAAGTCCGATTAACACGAACCTAAGGAACTAGGACCGCCTCACTGGACTTGACAATCATCTCAAAAATCAGGTCCATCCGATATCCCACGGCCATTCGTTTCGATTCGGAGCGAGGGAGTGTGAAAAACACTATTCTCATCCTAATAAAAATATCAGGAATAGTGATCTGGCATCGTTCGGTTGCACGTCAGTATTAAGCGACCTGGGTCGAATCAGACCAAATTACACCCTCGGATTAAGAAAAATTTCGGGAACATTTACATGTACTTAGAATTTCTGATCGTGGCCCACTGACCGTTGAACTGAAAGTGGTTTACCACGTGCGATCTGGGAATCCGATCAAGTCGAAAACGTAATTCCACATAGATCCATAGATGGTGAGCTTAAGTCTGACGTTTGGCTCAAGGAGGGCCACCAGAACCTCCTTTTTGAGCTGGAAAAGTGGCAAAATGCCTATATAAGCAATCACCCTTGAACCTAAGTCTATTTTGGAATGTTTTGGCTATAAAAGGAGCTTAGAACAGCCCCTCTCACAGACCATACAAATTTGGGATTAAAACCTAAAGAGAGAGAGAAAAGAGAGAGAAGAGCTTGGGTTTTGTGGGAGATCTTCCTCCTCTTGCTTTCGGTTGTCATACTGCCTACACCGCCTAGTTCTAGGTGTTTTCGGCGGTATCCATCCCATTTGGAGGTAAGAAACCCTAACCCTAGGTCGATTTAAGGTAGGATCGTTGTGGGTTATGAAAAGGCTAACCGATTCCGCTCTTTAGGCTAGAAAACTCAGGTATCTGAAGCTCTACTACCCTTGCTGATTCGTTGGAATTCCAAGGGCAAAGGTGAGGACTTTAAGTGTATAAATTGCGATTTTCAACGCTTTCAATGTCAAATAATGGTAGATTCATGATCTGCATGCAATTGCACATGTACAAAGTGCCTTCCGTTTTCTGTTTCGATTAGAAGTGTAGAATTTGGAATTTCACATACTTTAGGTATTCGTATAAAATACCATATACGTATTTTTTTGGGAAATGTGTTTGACATGTTTAATTGTCGTATGGACATATGATGTATGGATAAAATACTCATTTGGCGAAAGGGTTCACCTAAATACATGTTTACTAATATACACCATATATGTAGAAATACGGTATTGTAAGAAGTACCGTATACGTGTATATTTTTGCGACGTGTTTGTCATGATTAATTGTTGTATAATTATATTAAGTGCGTATAAGTTAATTGCTTGGTGAAAAGAATCGCCGTATTACAAGTTCCCTTGTAAACACTATGTATGTCAAAATTGGGTATACTAGGAAGTACCCTATACGTATAAAATTTCTTGATGTGATTGTCGGGTTTATTTCTTTGTATGAATATGATGTATATGTATAAAATACTAGTTTGAGTAAAGGGACAACCCTAGTGCACATTCCTCTAGCATATGTCATGTATGTTGAAATAGTGCATTCCAAGTGTTGGTGAAATCACTTGTGAGTGTAAGTGCTTAAGTGTTAGAACCTTAGGTAGGTGCTGAGATGGGATTCTCAGCTACCTTAGAGTCACATATGACATCCTCCATGTGGTTATTCACTCTAACCACTCATCTATGAAATATATGTATTTGTATCCCTATTTGTATAATGCTTTATAACATGCTTTTGAACATGCTTTGTAATTTGTTTATTAACATGCTTCATGAGATACTTTATAACATGATTGCTAGTGTTCTTGAATTACCATGTTATCATGCTGTATTTCACATACTATGGTTAGGACTTGATTAAGCTTGGGACTATGTCCATAGTCCAGGCATCCGGTATCAGACTTGAAGTTGTGGTTGGGATTCGTTCCGCCACACATGATGTGTTGGCGAACCCGTGTCGTACTTCGCTTGGCGATAGTGGTTGACCACACGAGGTGCTTCTGCGCTTCATATCGCCCAACTTGTTGTGCGCTCGAGCCAGCCGAACACGTCAAGTAACCCGTGTGTCTTATGTATGTTCACCATGTTTGGTGTTAATGTTTGAACCTAGGGTACCAAACTTACCGGTGAAAATCCGTTAACCATGGTACATCGATCCGCTAAGACTCATGAGTAGGGCATGGTGGTATGGGACACCGTGGTCATTTATCGGCCTCGGCCTGAGGGCTACGTGCCTCCCCGTAGTGACCCGGTGAGCAACTTAACTCGTGAGCCGATTATGGTGGTATGGGACACTATATTCGTCTTTGTCGGCCTACATTGATAAGGTGATGGGGGAGTGGTGCAAGACGTTTGTGCGTAATGCGTACCAGCGACCCTTTGTAGTGGCATGAGCATATTCTGAAGTCGCGGTGCGCCTTAGGGTTCGCCGCGATGTATAGAGTATGAACTAGGCTGTTTACGTATAGTGATGAATCGTTTAAGGGGTGATGGGGAGTGGTGTAACCTTTGTGCGTAATTGACCACAGCAGCCTCTACTGGTGACCTAGAAAATACACTATCGTCGATATTAACTAGGATGACGACCCTAGAATGGATCATGTTTGGGAATGATCTGAGGAGGTACCTTAGTTTCCCAATCCTGCTTGTTTGAAATGGATTAATTAAAAGCTTCGGTAATCATGCTCATCATGCATCGCATGTGCACTGGAAGATGTGGAGCAACTTTGTGGGATGTAAGCATGCCGCGAACGTGAGATGGTGTCGCATGAGGGAGTATGTCGGTGAGGGCATCCATCATACTGCATTCATACTTGCATTAATCGAGTAACTAGGAGTGTTTGATTCTTGCTTTATCATTACTGCTTGACCGTATTGATAACATGATAACTTATGCCTTATTGTTCCACTGAGTTAGCTACTCACTCCCACGTTACGGGACGGTGTTGCGCACACCAACCAGACTCTGTCTTAGGTTTAGGCAATCCGACTACTCTGGAGGCGGCACTGATTATGACGAGGACCAGGAGGAGTTCTCGTATATGCAGTTCTCTGGCGGCTTCGACTAGGCTGCCAGGATCGACGGGTTCTTCAGGGATTGTACCTAGTTTATTTTTGACTTTTTTTTTATTATAAATAAAAATGTATATGGACTCGGATGGATTCATACTCTGGAGAATGAAACGTTTATTTTGTTTCTTTACATACATATATATCTGATTCGGTCTTAAGCTTGCTTTTATACAATTGATCTGGAGTATGAATTCCTGTTTTGGTATAATCTCATTCATGTTTATTGCTCTAACACGAGACAACATTCAAACATCATTAAATATGTTGCATAAGTGATGCGTTGGAACTCGGGAGTTGAGTTATACTCGACCCCCGATTTTCAGGGCGTTACAAGTTGGTATCAGAACATGATTTTGATTAAACCAGACCTGAGTTATGTCCCCACTACGTACGCTGACGTGTTACAACTTAGGAGGTGTAAAAATATGTAAAGCAGTCTTAGGGTCTCCGATTTCACCGTTGTGAAATTCACTAAAAATGGACGCGTTGATCGAGTTGATACTCGATCCTGACTGCACATACGTACTCTAAATCACTCCTAGACCATCTATTGACGTGTCCAGGTCACAATCCACCAAAAATTAGTCGTTAAAAATCAGAAAAAATCAGATTAGATCAGAAATTTTAGGAACTAAGCGTTGGAGCTAAAGCTCGAGTCGTGGGCCCCCACATTAATCCATCAAGGGTTCAGATCAAACCAGGGTGCATTTGGCACCCTGGGAATGTGGGAAACAAGGCCCCACCGCGGCGGCGCGGTTCCGGCCAAGTCCGACCGTGGCGGAGCCGCGGCACCGGCGACGGACCGCAGTCCGGCCGATTTTCTGGAGTGGGTCCAAGGCCCAAGTTGGTCGGCCCAGCCTCCTACACCCCCTAGCACGTGCCATTTTGGCAATGGGTTGGGTTTTAAAGGGCTGGAGCACCCTTCTTCCTCATTTCACCCCCTTTCAAGCTCTCCAAACCCCATTTTCGATTTTTCTCAAAAACCCATCCCTCCAAACCTTCAAATCTTCCATTTTCTTCCATAACTCACACACCCCAACCTTCTACAACAGCCCTAGCTTCCTCCTTTCCCCATTTTCTCAAGTTGGAGCTCTCATACCCCTCCTTGGAGTTCAAAAATCGGGTAATCTACTAACCCATTCCATTCTCTTCTTGTTTCTCTTTCATTTCCTACCTCTAGTGCTCCTTCCACACCCATTGGATTGTTGTTTGTGGAGGATCAAAGAGATCAGCCCCTTGTTCCCCCATTTTAGAAATTTTCCATGGCCCTCCTTGGTGTGGTAGCTACCATTTTTTCCATTTCCTCCATCCTGTCTCTCATGGGAAAGAGAAAAACCGCGGCCGATGACGCCGGCCCAAGTAGGCCAGCCCATTCCCGAAGAAGATCCGATGTTGGGGCCGGCACAAGCACCGTGCGGGAGTTTAGGTCGAAGCGAGACCTGGTCCTGACCATCCCGCTAGAAATGCTTATCCGATGGCATCGACTACGGGCGCTTCGCGGGCCGCAAGGTTGTCTTTGAAGCTCATGTGGATGAAAGAATGTTTGGCCTACACCCGATGATGGACCACTTGGTGGATATCAGATGAAATTCTATTTTTGAAGGCGAGTCTCCCGCATGTGAGCACACGGTTCGCGCTTTCTACGCTCACATCATGGACTCATTAGTAGAGCCTCTTCAGTTTACTGTCTCTGTGAGGGGCATAAGGCACACAATCACTGTGGATGAGGTGGTTCGAATCACGAAAATCCCGCTTGGTCAAGTGCATCCCAGTGATGACTTCTCTAGAAGTGCGTGGGAAAGGGATCGTCGCACACGATATCTCTGTGGTCGCCGGGTTACTTGGAAACGAGGAAATTGTATTACGGTGATAAAGATGACCGAAGACTTCCGTTTACTCCATCACATTTTCACATACAATGTATACCCACGGTGGGGTAACCGCACGGAGTGTACTCGGGTGATGGTGGACTTTCTGTACAAGATGGGACACGGGGACAACATATGCCTACCCACATTCATCCTATCCCAGATAGTTCATGTAGTTCGTTCTGCCAGGAACGATCTTTCGATCCCATTTGGCTGTCTGATCTGCAGGATGGCTCGTGATGTCAGCTATAGACTCAACATGGAAGACCTTGCACCAGTCCGAGTCATAAATGAGGCGACACTCAAGAATATGAAGATCGGCCCTCAACAGCGGCAAGCACGACTCGACAAGTCTGGAGATGAGTCGAATAGCGCCGGTGAGGAGAGTGTTGACCTCCAGGCTGAGAGTGATGAGGAGCGCAGTAATGACATACAGGAGGAAGAACCTGAGGCTCAGGACACTGAGGAGAGTTCACCTCCTACGACTCAGGAGCAGGGTGTGAATCGGAATGCTTTTGATGCACGTTTGGCCCGTCTCGAGGAGGGTCAAGCCGCCCTGCAGCAAGAGGTTGGACAAGTTCGGGCTGAGCTTGGTGAGACCCGAGCCAAGCTTGAAGAGACCGAAGCCTATATGAAGAGGAGCTTTAAGAAGGTGTCTCGTACGTTGAAGGTCATTCTGTGCTGTGTGCAGGACAAGAACACTCCTCCTCCACCGCCTGTTTCGGATGCTTAGTCATCCACGTTGTTGTGGTTGTTGTTTGTTTTTGGTTGCCGCGATAGGCGGTTTATGTTTTTATGTAGTTGATGTAATAGATAGTAGCGTGTTCTAAGTGTTTAATGTTGTGGATGTATTAGCTATCATGTGATTTCCATCATGATTCATGTAACTCTGTATTCCATGTATTATGACAAATTTTGGGTAAATGAAAGGCACGTAGCCCCTTTTGTTTTGATTATGTGTGGAATGCTTAAAGTGCTTTATGATGTGTGTTATGCTGTATCTCACAAATGTTGTACCCTATGTTGTATAGGGCATGCCGCGACAAGATATACGCGAGCACGGCACATCTCCGTCGTGACTGGCTCTATGGACCGGACTCATACAGTAGTAGCGGTCTGGGGACCGTGGGTTAGGTTCGATCGGCCCCTGCTTGGTCTGCCGGTGGATTGCCACCTTACACGCCCGGTCGTGTGAGCGTATCGGCCGTCTTCTTCGTGACATGACTCCCAGTGCTGCTCCGCCGGCGATAGGTTTGAGCGGTGATGTTGATGATGCATCGGCGGCAGACGAAGTCGGCAGCGGCACCACCACCGGCGACTTATGGCCACTATCGGCCGAGGCCTTGTCCCATGGTGGTAGTGCGACTCCATCTACGACATCCGCTTGTCTGTAGGGCACCGGAGCCTCTGCTCGGTGTGAGAATGTGCCTCTGCCCTCACCGTGGTGCCTCCTACTTGGAGATGTCGGTACACGCGGTCACTCGGCGATTTCGGCGCTTGAGGCCTCCTTCATTCATGGGCACTCATAGACCCGAGGAGGCGAGTTTTGGCTTGACCGCATCTCTAAGATGCTTCGGATCTTTGCATTGCTCGGCGGAGCGAGTGGGTGGCCGCTTTCATGTTTGAGAGGGAGGCCGGTTTATAGTGGGATAGCGTGTTGCGGTCTGTCGCGGCAGAGTTACGTGTGGACTGGGAGGCTTTCGAGTTCGGTTCCATGAGAAATACTACCCGCGGACTTATCGACATGAGCGGGAGGATGAGTTTACGCGCCTCGGGCGAGGAGGCATGGCGATTACGGAGTACGAGCACCGCTTCACGAGTTGGGCCGCTTTGTCCGACTATCTTGGTGGATGAGCGGATGCGGATGCGTCGTTTTCCTTGGGTTTGCGACCAGGAAGATACGGTCGAAGATATCTTTGCCTCGGTATACCTACCATGCGACCTTGGTTCACATGTCATGACGGAGAGCAGGATGTGGACCGGTTGGCCCGATCTCGTGGCGCTATGGTTGCGAGGCCACGACAGGAGATACAGAGCAGGCCTATTCTAGGCAAGAGGCCTTGTGTGGACTCGCCTCCCAGGATCGCAGCGCTAGTGGCTCCGGTGAGGTGCCCTATTGTGACCTGCACGTACTGCGGAAAGCAGAGTCATCTTATTGGGAGTTGTTTCGCGCGGATGAAGGACAGTGGTTTCTCTCCGCCATAGATGTTGGGTCGTTCTCGCCCGCAGGCCTTATCGACTACACCTTTACGGCCGTACTGCACATCCTTCCTTCCGACCTCTGCATCACGTTTGGGCCGCCGCAGCGGCCCAGCCCCTCGGCCGAAGCCGTCGGCGACGGCGCGCGTTCATACGCTTGTGGCTGAGGCACCTAAGACGTCACTTGCGGCCCCGACAGCTTTTGAGGGTACGGCTTATATCCATGGTACTCCCATTTCTTTATTGGTGGACACTGGGTCCACTACTTCTATTATTTCTTGTGGGGCGGTTAAACGTCTATCTTTGCCTATGATTCCCACAAAGGGAATGAGACTCACTACGGCTACTAGGACCTGTTCTGATGTCACACGGTTGTGCGAGAGTTGTCCGATAGTTTTGGGTAGCAGCACAGTGCTCGTCGACCTCATTGTTGCTCCACTATGGCACTACGACGTTATCCTTGGTATGGATTGGCTCGCCAAGATGAGGGCGGAAGTAGATTGCGATACTCGGATCGTGACTGCCTATGGACCTGATGGCACGGCTTTCACGTTTCCAGTCTGGTCGGTTGGCCTGCCGTGTTGATTATTCTGTTGCTTTACTTGTGCCGATTGATGGTCCGACAGTAGAGGGTACACCGGTGGTTCGAGAATTTGCGGGCGTGTTTGAGACTATTCCTGGTTTACCTCCTCGACGCGAGATCATTTTTACAATCGATCTTACGCAGGGTGCGACACCCATCTCACTGCCGACTTATCGTATGCCTCCATGTGAGATGGAGGAGCTATGAAACAAATTGATGATCCGGTAGACAAGGGTTTTATACGCCTAGTGTGTCTCCTTGGGGAGCACTGTGCTATTTGTGAAGAAGAAGGGACGGGTCGCTACGGTTATGTATTGACTACCGTAGGTTGAACCAAGTCACAGTGAAGAACAAGTATCCTTTGCCTAGGATAGATGATCTGTTCGATCAGTTGAGGGGGGCGAAGTATTTCTCGAAGATTGATCTTCAGTCGGGCTACCACCAGTTGCGCGTGAAAGAGGAGGACGTACAGAAGACAGCCTTCAGGACGTGCTTCGGACACTATGAGTTCCTGGTGATGTCATTCGGCCTGACGAACGCACCAGCCGTGTTCATGGATCTGATGAACCGGGTATTTCGGCCCTTCCTGTACCGATTCGTCATCGTCTTTATGTGACATCTTGATATACTCTACGAGTCGGGAGGAGCACGAGGAGCACTTGAGAGCGATTTGGGTACCTTGGAGAAGAACCGGTTGTTCGCACAATACAAGAAGTGCGACTTGGCGGGAGGAAGTCAAGTTCTGGGACACGTAGTGTCTAAGGATGGGATAGCAGTGGACCTTGCTAAGGTAGGCTGCGGTTCGGGATTGGCGGCTGACTGAGTCGGTTCTTGAGGTGAGGAGTTTCCTTGAGTGCATTTGGGTATTACGAGACGCTTCATTCGAGATTTCTCGAAGATCGCGAGCCATTGTCTCGGTTGACTCGGAAGGACTGAAGTTCGCTGGAATGAGAAGGCGGAGCAGCGGCTTTTCAAGGAGTGAAGGACAAGTTGACGTCCGCCCCTGTGCTAGTATTGCCAGAGCAAGGGGAGAAATACACGATATATACTGACGCGTCTCGCGTTAGTTTAGGTTGTGTCCTGATGCAGAAGGACAGGGTGATTTCGTATGCCTCGAGACAATTAAGGAAGCACGAGGAGAATTACCCTACACACGACCTAGAGATGGCAGCTGTCATCTTTGCATTGAAGCTTTGGAGACATTACCTCTATGGAGAGGAGTTCGAGCTTTTCTGCGACCACAAGAGCCTTAAGTACATATTCACACAGCGAGACTTGAATATGAGACAACGTCGATGGATGGAGACCTTGAAGGACTTCAAGTTCGAGGTTTCCTACCATCCGGCAAGGCGAACCTTGTGGCAGACAGCGTTGAGCCGCAAGAAGGCGATTGCATTTGCGGCACCACCGATGATAGGTGGAGTGGGACATGGTGGAGTTCGTGCGGGACTTCGACGCAGAGACTCACTTGTCGAGGAGCCATATGAGTGTGTTGCGCACGTTCGGGTGCGGCCACTTGTGACGACGGGATTGTTGAGGCCCAAGAGGGCGATATACACATGTCGAGCTTCGAGCTCGAGAGCGGGCTAGCGACGCCGAGGACTCGAGTGGAGAGTTGGTTCGATGGGGGTCTACGATTCCGTGGCCGCCTATGCGTTCTGATGTGCGACTTGAGACGCGAGCTTCTCGAGTACGCGCCCATAACTCGAAGCTTGCGATGCATCATCTGGTAGCACAAAGATGTACCGGGATTTGAGACGGACGTATTGGTGGGATAATATGAAGGCCCACATTGCCGAGTATGTGTCTCGATGTCGACGTGCCGGCGGGTCAAGGTGAGAACATCGCCGACCTCTGGTGCTTCGGCCCATGCACTATAGCAGAGTGGAAGTGGGACTTCATCTCCATGGATTTCATATGGCCGCTTGCCAAAGACGAGGAAGGGACACGATTTCATTTGGGTGATTGTGGACCGGTTGACCAAATCGGCCCATTTCCTCCCTATCGAGTTACGAACTCTTAACTGACAAGGCAAGCTAGATTGTACATCAAAGAGATCGTCCGTGCGCACGGGGTTCCATTAGAGATCGTGTCGGATAGAGACACGCGGTTCACATCCATCTTCCGGACTCGTATCCGGGAGGCGATGGGTGTAAAGTTGAAGTTCGATGACGGCGTTTCATCCTCGGACCGATGGGCGGACGGAGCGGGTGAATCGGATTCTGGAGGATATGTTGCGAGCATGTGTGTTGGACTTCAAGGACAAGTGGGATGATGTTGTCTTCGTATGCGAGTTCGCCTACAACAACGGCTTCCGGCGACTATTGGCATGGCGCCATATGAGGCTCTATATGGTCGACCTTGTAGGGCACCGCTTGTTGGGCGAG
Organism: Magnolia changhungtana; assembly: GCA_030180095.1. Lineage (NCBI taxonomy): Eukaryota > Viridiplantae > Streptophyta > Magnoliopsida > Magnoliales > Magnoliaceae > Magnolia > Magnolia changhungtana. The sequence goes on from JASAUF010000649.1 coordinate 64,370, forward strand.
AGGTTGGAGAGCGTAGTACGATTGGCCCGGAGTTGGTACTGGGCGACTACGAGAGAAGGTCGACATTATCGGGCGTCGATTACTTACGGCCGAGCGGCGAGAAGAGTTACGCCGATCGAGGCGGCCGTGGAGTTCGAGGTCGGGAATCATGTATTCCTTCGAGTTTCCCTATGAAGGAGTCCTTCGGTTTGGGAAGAAGGGGAAGCTCACACCGAGGTTTATCGGTCCATTTCGAGATCTTGGATCGAGTGGGTGATGTGGCGTATCGTCTCGCTTTGCCCACACCACTTGCGTCGGTACACAACGTATTTCATGTGTCATCTTTGAAGAAATACGTTCCCGATCCTTCGCACATCATCGGATGGGAGCAGTACTGGTGACGAGGATGCTACATATGAGTTGCGCCGACGCGCATCCTTGACGAGGAAGGAAGGCAGTCTTGCGTAGCAAGGTTATCCCACTTGTGAAGGTACTTTGGACACATCATTCGAGGAGGAAGCTACATGGGAGACGAAGGCGAGGTCAGGAAGAACTACCCTTAGATTCTCGAGGAATATGAAAAGGTATAAATTTCGAGGACGAAATTTTTGTTTAAGGGGGGTAGATTGTAACGACCCGTAAATTTTCGTACGTTGGTTCGAGTTCCACCTCGACCAGAAATCAATTAGGATTAAATCCTTTAGAAAATTAACAAAGTTAACTAAGTACTAAACTCAATTAGTCATGGAAATCCGTTGGGATCGCTTTAAATACGATCTGCAAGACCCAAAACTTGCAAAACAAGTGTATTTAGGTTACCCTAAAGTTTAGAACCAAACTCATTTCATTTGCTCTTCGGGAATGAAACGAAACTTCGTATTAGGTCTAGATCGCACATCGGAAGTCCGATTAACACGAAGCTAAGGAACTAGGACCGCCTCCTTTGGACTTGACAATCATCTCAAAAATCGGGTCCATCCGATGTCCCACGGCCATTCGTTTGATTCGGAGCGAGGGAGTATGAAAAACACTATTCCCATCCTAATAAAAATATCGGGAATAGTGATCGGCATCGTTCGGTTGCACGTCGGTATTAAGCAACTGACCGTCGAAATCGGACAAATTATACCCTCGGATTAAGAAAAATTTGGAACATTTACATGTACTTAGAATTTCGATCGTGGCCTTGCCGTTGAAGCGAAAGTGGTTCGCCACGTGCGATCGGGAATCCGATCAAGTCGAAAAACGTAATCCCACGTAGATCCATAGATGGTGAGCTTAAGTCTGACGTTTGGCTCAAGGAGGGCCACCAGAACCTCCCTTTTGAGCTGGAAAAGTGGCGAAATGCCTATATAAGCAGTCACCCTTAAACCTAAGTCTATTTTCGAAATGTTTATGGCTATAAAAGGAGCTTAGAACAGCCCCTCTCACAGCCATACGAATTTGGGATTAAAACCCTAAAGAGAGAGAGAGAAAAGAGAGAGAAGAGCTTGGATTTTGTGGGAAATCTTCCTCCTACTGCTTTCGGTTGTCGCACGGCCTACACCGCCCCGTTCTAGGTATTTTCCCGGCGGTATCCATCCCATTTGGAGGTAAGAAACCCTAACCCTAGGTCTGATTTAAGGTAGGATCGTTGTGGGTTATGAAAAGGCTAACCGATTCCGCTCTTTAGGCTAGAAAACTCCGTATCGGAAGCTCTACTACCCCTTGATTCGTTGGAATTCCAAGGGCAAAGGTGAGGACTTTAAGTGTATAAGTTGCGGTTTTCAATGCTTTCAATGTCAGATAATAGTAGATTCATGATCTGCATGCAATTGCACATGTACAAAGTGCCTTTCGTTTTCTGTTTCGATTAGAAGTGTAGAATTTGGAATTTCACATACTTTAGGTATTCGTATAAAATACCGTATACATATTTTTTTGGAAAATGTGTTTGACATGTTTAATTGTCGTATGGACATATGATGTATGGATAAAATACTCATTTGGCGAAAGGGTTTGCCTAAATACATGTTTACTAATATACACCATATATGTAGAAATACGGTATTGTAAGAAGTACCGTATACGTGTATATTTTTGCGACGTGTTTGTCATGATTAATTGTTGTATAATTATATTAAGTGCGTATAAGTTAATTGCTTGGTGAAAAGAATCGCCGTATTACAAGTTCCCTTGTAAACACTATGTATGTCGAAATTGGGTATACTAGGAAGTACCCTATACGTATAAAATTTGCTGATGTGATTGTCAGGTTTATTTGCTATATGAATATGATGTATATGTATAAAATACTAGTTTGGTAAAGGGACAACCCTAGTGCACATTCCTCTAGCATACGTCATGTATGTTGAAATAGTGCATTCCAAGTGTTGGTGAAATCACTTGTGAGTGTAAGTGCTTAAGTGTTAGAACCTTAGGTAGGTGCTGAGATGGGATTCTCAGCTACCTTAGAGTCACATATGACATCCTCCATGTGGTTATTCACTCTAACCACTCATCTATGAAATATATGTATTTGTATCCCTATTTGTATAATGCTTTATAACATGCTTTTGAACATGTTTTGTAATTTGTTTATTAACATGCTTCATGATATGCTTTATAACATGATTGCTAGTGTTCTTGAATTACCATGTTATCATGCTGTATTTCACATACTATGGTTAGGACTTGATTGAGCTTGGGACTATGTCCATAGTCCACATCCGTATCGGACTTGAAGTTGTGGTTGGGATTCGTTCCGCCACACATGATGTGTTAAGCGAACCCGTGTCGTACTTCGGTTGGCGATAGTGGTTGGCCACACGAGGTGCTCTACGCGCTTCATATCGCCCAACTTGTTGTGCGCTCGAGCCGGCCGAACACGTCAAGTAACCGTGTGTCTTATGTATGTTCACCATGTTTGGTCGCTAATGTTTGAACCTAGGGTACCAAACTTACCAAAGTGAAAATCCCGTTAACCATGGTACCTCGATCCACTAAGACTCATGAGCCGGGCATGGTGGTATGGGACACCGTGGTCAATTTGTCGGCCCTCTGGTTGGGGCTACGTGCCTCCCCGTAGTGACCGGTGAGCAATTTAACTCGTGAGCCGATTATGGTGGTATGGGACACTATATTCGTCTTTGTCGGCCTACATTGATAAGGTGATGGGGAGTGGTGCAACCTTTGTGCGTAACGGCCACAGCGACCCTTTGTAGTGACCGCGAGCATATTCTGAGAAGTCGCGGTGCGCCTTAGGGTTCGCCGCGATGTATAGAGTATGAACTAGGCTGTTTACGTATAGTGATGAATCGTTTAAGGGGTGATGGGGAGTGGTGCAACCTTTGTGCGTAACACCACAGCGACCTCTCTGCGGTGACCTAGAAAATACACTATCGTCGATATTAACTAGGGTGACGACCTAGAATGGATCATGTTTGGGAATGATACAGGGGAGGTACCTTAGTTTCCCAATCCTGCTTGTTTGAAATGGATTAATTAAAAACTCGGTAATCATGCTCATCATGCATCGCATGTGCCTGGAAGATGTGGAGCACCTTGTGGGATGTAAGCATCACGCATGAACGTGAGATGGTGTCGCATGAGGGAGTATGTCGGTGAGGGCATCCATCATACCTGCATTCATACTTGCATTAATCAGAGTAACTAGGAGTGTTTGATTTACTGCTTTATCATTACTGCTTGACCGTATTGATAACATGATAACTTATGCCTTATTGTTCTACTGAGTTAGCTACTCACTCCCACGTTACGGGACGGTGTTGCGCACACCAACCAAACTCTGTCTCAGGTTTAGGCGATCCGACTACTCTGGAGGCGGAGCCTGATTATGATGAGGACCAGGAGGAGTTCTCGTATATGCAGTTCTTGGTGGCTTCGACTAGTTGCCAGGATCGGACGGGTTCTACAGGGATTGTACCTAGTTTATTTTTGACTTTTTTTTATTATAAACAGAAATGTATATGGACTCAGATGGATTCATACTCTGGAGAATGAAATGGTTATTTTGTTTCTTTACACACATATATATACAGTTCAGTCTTCCGCTTGCTTTTATACAATTGATCTGGAGTATGAATTACTGTTTTGGTATAATCTCATTCATGTTTATTACTCTAACACAGACAACATTCAAACATCATTAAATATGTTGCATAAGTGATGCGTTAGAACTCGGGAGTTGAGTTACACTCGACCCCCGATTTTCAGGGCGTTACACTTTATCAACCTATCGATGATGACCCAGATTGACTCGTGCTTCCTCTGCGTCTTAGGAAGGCCGGATATAAAGTCCATAGAGATGATGTCCCACTTCCATTCAGCTAGTGGCAAAGGCTGAAGGAGGCCAGCAGGCTTGTGATGTTTGACTTTTATCTTTTGACACACCATGCACTTCGCCACAAAGCCTACGATGTCCCTCTTCATGTTGTTCCACTAGTACTGTCTCTTAACGTTGTTGAACATCTTCGTGCTACTTGGGTGGATGGCTAATTTGAAATGATGGGCTTCTACCATAACTCCCTTCCTAAAATCGGCGTCGTTTGGAACGCATACTCACCCCTTATATTGAAGACCGCTGTCACTATCAACCCTCCAATCCAACATTTCCTTGGTCCTACACCTTTCGTTCATCTTGATAAGCCATTCATCCTGGTCCTGCGCGGAGATTACCTGTCGAACCGGAGTCAGCTCTGCAATCAACAGAGCCTCATAAGCATCAAGTTCGTCGAGGGTAAGCTGGATGTCGAAGTCCTGCATGAATTCCATCATCTCCCACTCATTGATCATCAAGGTGGCTATCGTCTTGTGCTTCTTCCTTCGACTCAGTGCATTGGCTACAGAGTTCGCCTTACCCGGATGGTAAGATATGTCGAAATGGAAGTCCTTAAGTGTTTCCATCCACCAATGTTGGCACATGTTCAAGTCCTTCTATGTAAATATGTATTTCAGACTTTTGTGATCGCAGAATAACTGAAATTCCTTCCCGTAGAGGTAGTGCCTCCATATCTTTAGGGCGAAGACCACTGCTACCAGTTCCAGATTGTGTGTCGGGTAGTTCTCTTCATGCTTCTTCAACTGTCTCGAAGTGTAAGCGATCACCTTATCATTTTGCATTAGCACACACCCCAGTCCCAACTTAGACGCATCGCTGTAAACCACGAACGTCTCTCCTTCTTGTGGAAGAGTGCGTACTGGCGCGGAAATCAGTCTCATTTTTACCTCCTGGAAGGCCGCTTCTGAATTTTTATCCCACGTAAACAGTTTATTCTTCTTTATCAATTGGGTGAGCAGCCGCACGATCCTGGAGAACTCTTTAATAAAGCGCCTGTAGTATCCCGGTATTGGGTGAGTGGCCGCGCGATCTCAGTAACTATAGTGGGCTGCTCCCACTTGGATACCGCTTCTACTTTGACCGGATCAACTGTTATCCCTTCCGCCTTCACTACATGTCCCAGGAACTTCACTTCCTCTTCCCAGAACTCGCACTTGCTCAGCTTGGCATATAGCTGGTTCTCCTTTAGAGTGTTCAAAACTGTGCACAAGTGCTGCTCATGCTTTTCTCGGCTTTTCGAGTAAACCAAGATGTCATCGATAAATACGATCACGAACCGATCTAGGTAAGAGATGAAAACTCGGTTCATCAGGTCCATGAAAACTGTCAGAGCATTTGTGAGACTGAATGACATCGCCAGGAACTCGCAGTGCCCATAACAAGTCATGAAGGCCATCTTAGGGATATCCTCATCCCTAATTCTCAGTTGGTGGTATCCCAATTGCAGATCAATCTTGAAGAAGTATCTGGCACCCTTGACCTGGTCCAACAGGCCATCGATATGCGGTAGGGAATATCTGTTCTTGATCGTCACATCATTCAGTCTCTTTTAGTCTATACAAAGATGCATTGACCTATCCTTCTTCTTGACATAGAGGACTGGCGCTGGGGCAAATAAAGCCTTGGGCCAGCAATTCATCAATTTGGCTCCTCAACTCCTCTATCTCACAAGAGGCATATGAAATGGAGGTAGTGATATGGGGGCGGTCCCTGGCTTGAGATCGATATAGAAATCCACTGCCCGCCTAGGAGGCAATCCTGGTATTTCTCAGAACACTTTTGGGAAATCTCGCACAACTGGTATCCGACTGATAGTGGCTTCTACTATTTCATCTTTGCCTAGGGCTTGTAAGCTCTCACACTCTTCGCGTCTGCCCCTCCCTTTCAAAGTGAAGGAGGCCTGCCAAGGGACGGATATAGTAACCGTCTTGCCGCGACAGTCCATAACTGTGCACGCTAAAGTAAGCCAGTCCATTCCTGGGATGACATCAAACTGTCTGACGGGCATGACGATTAGATCCACAGTTACATCGAGATTTGCTAGGGTCATGAAACCCACCTTACATACTTTACCAGTTTATTTACGCATAGGGGATGCTACGACTAGGGGGTATGCATTCGAGTTCTGTTCAATTCTAGCCTAGATGTAATAGAAGAATCAATAAAAGACAGAGTTGCACCAGAATCAAACAGGGCGAGCACAGGGGTACCGTTAATGTGAGCGGTTCCATGAATAGTCTGAAGGTGATCTTGTTCAGCATCCGTAGCGACAACTGCATATACTCGGGCCTGGGGAGCCCTCTACTGAGCCGGAGGTCCCTGCTTGGGTTGTTGGGGCCTAGGCGTGCCTTGATCGCCGCTCGGTTCTACTGGGGGCGGTTTGCTGGTGGTGCGTTTCCCTCATCGGCTATCCTCCTGTAACAATACCGGGCAGTGTGGCCATCCTATTTGCAGTACTCGCAGCACTTCCTTGGGGGCGCAGTTGGGGTGCCTACAGGCTAGACTCTGAACCTCCTTACTGAACAGGTGGGGCAGGAGGTGCCTTTCTTAGCCTGATCAAGGCATCTTGGACTGAAAGGTGGGAGCATATGGTGCACTCAAAATCTTTTTCTACTCTCATCGCCTTGTCTACCAATTTCGGGAAATCCCCGAAATCCCATGTACACAACCGCGACTGTATCCCGGGCTTGAACCCCTCTTTAAACCTCTCCAGTTTATACTCCTGATCCTCGAGGGCCCTGGGTACATATCGGGACAGCTCATCAAATTTCGCCTCGTACTGGGGCGACTGTCAGGCTCCCCTACTCCAGCTTTAGGAACTACGCGATCTTCTCGCTTTGGCACGACCATGGAAAGTATTTCTCTAGGAACTTCGTCCTTAAGCCAGCCCATGTCCAGGCGTACTCAGCTGACACACCTCTCTGCACGTTGTTCCACAAGTTCTCAGCCTCTCCCTCAAGCAGGTACTGGCCAAAATGACCCTCTGAGCATCAGAGCACTCCAGCAGCCCCATCATCTTGGCGATCCTCACCAACCAATGCTCGGCCTGAACCGGGTCAGGCGCTCCTCCGAAAGTCAGTGGGTGGAGCCTCAGCGCCTCTGTATCACGTGACGCCCCCCTACGATTCGCAGGGTTTCCATCATGAGGGCATGCAAGTCCTGCTGTTGTTGTATAAAGGCAGCCTGCTGCTGCTCCATAGACACCACCATCTATACGAAGGCCGCGAAAGCTGTGGCCCTCGTCGGTGAATCTACATATACGTTAGCTGAAGGCTCAGCTGAAGGTGTCCACCGCTTGAAGTATTGTGAGGGCAGCCCTGATGCAAAGATCTAAGGAGAGGAAGAGTCCCTTACAGCTTCTGAGCTTGCGTCCCCGTTCGCCACCCCAAGCGAAAGGCCTGGCATATAAACAGGGTTATGCTCTCGCTGGCACTCGGTCGATGAATTAGGGTGAATGTCGACCTTACGGGTCTGATGCGATCGCAACACATGTGGCATAGATGCGATCACAGCACAGGTGGCATAGCTTCTTGTGTGATCAGAATTTCAAGGTTCAGATATGGGGAAAAGTAGTTCTTATTGATTATGAGACAACATAAGAGTTAGAGATCTTGCTATTTGCATGGCATATAAGCTTAGTTTTTAAATGATACTCCTGGTTGAAATTTCAAGGGGACCAAGGTTTCTATTTCAAAGTTCAGACGACCAACTTGTCGTTTCCTAGGGGATTCTAACTTCTTTCCTAGGTGATTAATACTCTAAGTTCTTTCTAGCTATTGGGGACTCTTCATAGGTTCAATTGTTCGTTCTACTGATATCGAAGGGACCTAAGTGTTCTATTTCTATGTTTACTCATCTTATTTACTTCCTAAGGGAAATTTCTAAGTTTCGCCTAAGTTAATCCCTCAAGGTTTTGTATTGTTGATCCCACAACCAGGCAATCTCATACTCCGCTTTGATACCCACTTGTAGCACCTCCGTTTTCAAGACTTGAGTATACGACTCGTATCCCAAAAACCCAGGAGTTAACAAAATAATAATGGTAATCAATGGAAATCAAAGTACAAATAGCGAAAACCAAACATGGCATAAATATGTCCAAACTGAGGATAATATCATGGCCCACTTAGCTGGGGGCCAAATATAAGACTTCATGTTCTAAGGTAAACTAAAATAAACATAAATGGCTAATCTACTGGTTTAGCCCAAAGTAAGCGGCTGCCTCCCGTTGCGGCTCCTCATCATAGAGCTCCTCCTCAACCACAACTTCCTCTAGGTCTGATGCATATCCATCGGATCCGGTACCTGCATCCTCTGTACAATTAAACATTGATGAATGAGTGGCCAGCTCAGTGTGATTCCCCCTCAAGATTTCACACCGCCGTCCTAGACAAGATGTAGCATAAAAATAACACAACATACAAAATAGGACAAGATGTAAATCTTAATTAATGCATGGATGAATGAGTGCACATCAACTGGGGATGCTCATTTAGTTAACTTTGAGCAAAACCCATGAAGTGTGGTCGGTCACCAGCGAAAGTACATAGTACATGCGTAGTGCCGAACTCACCGAAGGTGGGTCGATAGTCGATGGTCTGGGAGCTAGCAAAACAATACCCCAATCAAACCCTATTAGGCACGTGCTACAGCAACCAGAATTAGCCATCCGTTATCACCCGAATGCTATGAATTCATGATTAGCTGGTTCATTATTAATCCATTTGCAATCAGTAGGTTTAATAAACTCAAGGTCACTACGGGGAGCTCATGGCCCAGCGTAGGCCGACGACTCGGGCATAGTGTCCCATGACCACCATCCTCGGCCCATGAGGTCGTTGCCTTAGGGAGTGCATAGAGCCCGCCAACACATGGTCAATTAATTCTTCATGTAAAGGGGACTACCACTGCAGGCTAACTCGAAATGAAGTGTTTAAAATTTTTGGAATACGACGATTAAAATTATGATGATATGTATGATTCAAAAACGAGTAAACAATGATAGTTGTAAATGTTGCAAAGTCCATGCCATAGTCAGGTAAGTGAAACTACTCCATGGATGGTAAGCCCTAAAATCGAATGCCACCATCCATAACCTCCACGTTGGGGGTCTACTTATATCACAACAAGGCTAGTTACACCCTAAGCACAGACTATCCTTAGACAGAGATTCCCATGGAGAGATTTCAATAACATTTGTTTTATGAACAATAGCATGGAGACTAAGCATGAATAAATAACCAAATAGCATGCATGTACTCATAGAGTACCCGAGTCGCATAGTCAAAATTTTACAATTATAAGGCATGTACTTAATGAAATTAAACACGTAGTTCATATGATGAGTAACTAGTTAAATAGCTTGGATGAGTTTAATGCACATATTCAAACGAACTAACCAAGTATAAATATGAACCCAGGGCATGTTTTCAAATTATCTAACCGAGTATGAAGATAGACTTATCAAATAGTTTAGTTATTTCTAAGACATGTGGGTTCTTAACTAAGCAAATATGTTAAACAATTCCAATCCATTCTAAGCTATCCAGGCACTCTAATCACTTTTGAAACAAAGTTTGGATAAACTAATCAAGAGTCAATCACTTGCAAATCATAAGTCCTAAATAATAACCCAATGATTTACCATTTCTGGATTATCATTCGAGATTAACATGAAAACTACTCTTAGCCCAGTTTAGGGATTGAAAGCCCAAGGGGAGGAAAATCATCACTTGGGTTGTTGTAGTTCCTTCCTTGGTTCCGCTTTCTGAGGTTAGCTAACGTCCAATGTCGTATAATGTATTTCCCAGGATCGTTTCCAAGACAAGAATCGTATTAACAAGTTTGCGGTTGAGTAAGTTGATAAGGGCCCACCTATAAGTAATCTTAGGCCAAACTTGGCCCAACAATTAAGGCCTGAACCGGGCCAGCGATGTCGTCTAGCTTGGCAGCCCATTTACCATCCAGAAAATGGCCAGACTGGGCATAGTTCGGCCCAATCGTGTTGCCAAGGCTAGCTATTGTCCGGCCCACCTGTTTTGCCGACACGGCTCATTGCCCTATGCGGTGAGGCTTACAGTAATCGTGGTGAGGCCCACTTGTTTTACAGGGCACGGCCCACCCTTTTATATGTGAGTGGACCACCTACTATAAGTGTGTAGCCCGCCTACTGTTAATGGGTGGCCCGCTGCATCCCATGGCGAGACCCACTGAGTCTTGGCTAGGCGCGGCCCACTGTAATATACCGTGCGGGCCACTGAGCTTCCCACTCAAGTGCAGCCCACCATGGATGGGACATGGCCCACTGAGATGAACGGTGAAGCCCACTGCACTTTAAATGTGGTGTGGCCCCATCGTAGTCCTGGGAACGTGGCCCACCGGCAGCGGTGCCCACACGTGCGCACGCCCCAAGGTTGGTAGCTATCTTTGGCCGTCCGTCTCCTTGCTTTGTGAGGTGCGGTCCATTGTGATCTGGACCGTGGCCCACTAGCAGTGCAGCCCAATTCAAAGGCTGCTAAAAGCCTGGTTCTAGTTTGAACTCACAGCCCAACTGGAACTTTGTTTCAGCAAAATCTTCTGGCCTAGTTTTAACTGGGATTAAGGCCCAGATGAAAGCCTAACCGAGGTCAAGTTTGAGCTTGATCCAAAGCCTGGCTAAGGGCTCTAACCAAAGCCCATCTGAGGGTTATTTCCAGCCCAATCAAAGCTCATTGGAGGGCTGATTTCGGCCTAGTTTTAGTCCAGCTAAGAGTTCATCTTGGCTTCCCTTGAAGGCCCTGAACTTGGGTCCATTTGGAGGCCTATTCGATCACATAACATGGCCTAACAATGAGCAAATCCTCGCTCGATCTGATGCTTGTTTTCAGTCTTACTAAGGGGCGATTTCAGTCCCCTATTTGGACCAATATGAGGTTAATTTCACTGCCTATTTACGGCCCAACCATGGCTATTATTTGGCATGATTTTAGCCCGAGACACAATAATCATTCGGCATGGCTCGGCCCAAAAATACACCCATCGCTTGGATTGGGTTCAGCCCGAAACACCATCATTGTCTAGCTCGGTTTCAGCTTGACTCCATGGCCTGATAGAGCTCGGTACAACTCGAATTCATGGCTTGACAGAGTCCAGCTTCAACTCTCATGTCGGGTGTGGATGGTTGGCAGAAAAATGGAAAGAGGTAGTTTGTTACCCAACGGTTCCGGACCTCGGAATGGGGTGGGTTTCTCTCTACCGAGTCGAGCTACGGACGGGCTGAGTTGAGCTGACCCGTTCGCTTAACTCACTCCTCTCTCTCTCTCTTTCCTTTCTCTCTCTCTTTTCCCTTTTTCTCTCCTTAGTGCGAATCCTGAGGTCTACAAGGCCTCTATTTATAATGATGGGAGGGAGCTCCAACGGTTGGAAAAACGACCCACGTTGCAACTGTTGCGATCGAAGATGGTCATGCATGGGGTCAATTTGACCCCAGGGATGGATTGTTGATGTCGTGGCCTATCAGAAAAGTAAATTTTTAGGCCTTGTGGGGCCCATCTCATGATCAGATTTTGGTGGGTTATTGTAACATCCCGACTTTTCAGGACCCGAGTACATGACCCGTTTCCCAAAAACCCGAGTGTTAACTTTAAAGGATGGTCAAATTTGAGTATACATTTTTTTCAACTATCAGAGTAAACAGATGAGCGTAGTATGGACAAATCGACATTAAGGAAAATTTTGTTATCATTCAAATATACAAGAAGCTGCCCATAATGACTTATACAAACCAATGTCTCGATGAAATGATTACAAGAATTATAAAATTTTAATACATGAGAAGTATATATAAAAAAATGTATTTAAACATAAGCCGCAAGATCGTGCAGCTTCTCTTCACGATACGGCCATGCATCTCTGGCACTTGTACCCAGCTCCTCGTCAGTCTGAACTTGTAAATCACTTAAGCCACCTGTGCTACCCGTACGGTTATATTTATTTGATGGATAAGTGGTCAACTCAGTGTGAACTCTCCTCAAGATTACACACCATCGCATTAGGTAAGCATAGTTATAAAACATGGCAAAGCATACAAAATAATACATGATGCAGTCTTATTAAATGTATGGATGCGTGAATGCATCATCGACCTGGGAATGCACATCCTGTTGTCGAAATAAAGGGTTGTCCTAAGAGAACTAGTCACCAAAAAAATACACAAAGGTACGCTCGAGGAGAACCAGCTATCCAGAAAAGACCATAAAATATAGATCGCCCAAAGAGAATTTAATCTCCCAAAAAAGACCATAAGTCGCCCAAAGAGAATTTAATCTCCCAGAAAAGACCATAAGTCGCCCAAAGAGAATTTAATCTCCCGAAAAAGACCATAAAACATAGATCACCCAAGGAGAATTTAATCACCCCGAAAAAAAATCATAGATCACCCAAGGGGAATTTAATCACCTGGAAAAGACCATATGCTATAAAAATGCATGATTAGCTCAACCGTTATTAGTCTGTTTACAACCAGCAGGTTAGTAAGCTCAATGGTCACTACGGGGAGCGTATAGCCCAGCGTAGGCTGACAGCTCGGGCATAGGTCCCATACCACCATCCCCAACTCATGAGACTACTACCTTAGGATGTTTAATGGTACCCCATCGACTAGTGGCCAATCATATTATAATATATAGGGCTTACCATCGCATGGTTGCACAATATAAAACATCTAACCTATATAGGAAAAATACTAGAACAAAGCCACATAGGCGATATCAAAGTAGGCCACATAGGGCGAGTATCAGAACCATGTGATAAAAAACCATCTTTGAAAACCATTGGACACAACAACCCTAGATGGTAGGCCCACATCAATGATCCATCTAGACCATAATTAATAACCACCAAGTCGAAGGTCCATTACGATCACAACTAGTCAAGTTACATCCCAAGTATGGGTGTACATTCATATATGGGAAATTTTCACTAATGTACCAGTTTAAGTTCCATAAGCAATCCACAAAAAGAAATCCACAAGCATGAACAATTATACAGGATAATCATAAAGCATGTAATATAGCAATTCAATTTTTCACCAGCTAACACATGTGATTATAAAGGGAGATGTCAATTATGAATTTAAATAAAAACTATAACTTAAGCTAATGAGAAGATAGAAAGCTCAAGGGAAAGAATCATCACCTTATACTTGAATACTAATTGACGTTGGTAGGAAGCGCGTGCCCCCTCAAAGTTGAGTCCTACCATAAATTGTGAAGTTGTACATGAGATCAATGTTCTACCAAGTGTCTATGGTCAAGATTTATACAAACTATGGTTTGGATTACCTTTAGGATTTTAGTATAGGATTAGGATTTCATCCTAGAGTTTAGGTCTAGGCCTGATCTTAAGGGTTTTAATGTAGAGTTTATGGTTTCGTCTTTGGGTTTAGGTTATCGAATTAAACTCTATTTTGTGTAGCCATTAGTGGTATTATTAAAGGGAGTAATAAATGAACATGATTAATCAAATGAATCGGTTATAAATTTAGGAATATCAACAATGGTTACTATTATACTAAATTACCTTACAACGTCCCACTACTAATAATAATATTAGTAATTCCCAAAACAATTATTAAATTTAATAATATCCATAGTATTAGCTAACATGACACTAATAATTATTTTAATGAAAACAATTAGTGTGCTCTAACGTTAATAACAATATTTTAAGAATGACAAGATATTAATAATAATTTTTTTTATATGTGTTAACTAATATCCATATGGGTAACTTATTAATTGTTAATTATACCTATCTTTAATAATCCTAACAATGACAATAATACTAGAAATGATTATTTATATCAAAACAGAAAAATGTGGGCTCACCCAGTCGACTCAGTTCGAGCCGAGTTGACTCGGATTCTTCCTTCCTTTCTCTTTTCTTTCTCTTCTTCCTTCTTTTTCTCTTTCCTTTCTCTTCTTCCTTCTTTTTCTCTTCCCTTTCTCTTCCTGCTGGAATACATCTAGTAATGCACGCCCAGGTTGATTTGACTCAGATCCAGTCAGACTGAGTCAACTCGGTGTGGTTTGAATGCACAGCAGCCCCATCTCTCCCCTTTTCTCTTCCTCTCCCTCTTCTTCTTTCTTTCCTTTCCTTCTACTTTCCTTTCTTCCTCATGGTTCCCATCTGCTTCTCTGAGAACCCAGACATCTCTAAATATTGCTGAGACTAGAACTAGTGTTTGGACGAACTCAGACTCGACCTGAGTCGGATGGTGAGTCACAGACCTGACTGTGGGAATTGGTCGGTGAAGAGAGACTTCCATGTCTCTCCTACTCGATCTTCCTCTCTTTTTCTATCTGCTTTCCTTCCTTCCTTGTTCTTTCCCCTTTCTCCAGCATTGTTCAGGCCTAAAGGATCTGGACTCGGCCTGAACTTGTAGACTCGGAGGAAAGCCAAGCCAGAACTGAGTTACCTGGCGCGGTAGCTTGGTGCGGCACAATGCAAGCAGGCTTGCTCCCACTCCCTCTACTTTCACTTCTTCTCCCTTCCTGCTCCTTCTTCCATTTCTTTCTTTCTCTGGTAGGGATATCAAGAGAGGAGTTGGACTTGGCCCGAATTCGCTGTGACTCGAAACCGAGTTAACTTAACTCGTTACAGCTCTAAGAGAGGTGCCCATTCCTCTCTTTCCGGCTTTTCTTTTTTTTTTTTGGGAAAGGGTGCCCTAAAAGCAGTCTTTTTAAAGGCTCTATTAATCTCGTTCTAGAGGGTTCGGAGTAACTAAACAAAGGATTAGTTACATTTGCTAATGACTTGATGGGTTTAATCGTTAATTCCTATAGGGGAAATCTGATTGCATGGCTGTATTCTAGTTATTCTAGGAGATTTTTTGGTGCTATGGGCCACCTGATGGTCGTCTCTGATCAAGAGATGGGGTCCACCTACTGACGTGGGTTTTTCCAGTAACTTCGAGGAAGATGATCCACCGATCATGGTGGATTTTGATCTAGTGGGCCATCCATCGTGCTGAAGCACCAGGATGGTCTAGATGGGTTCAGGAGTTGTTGAGGGAACTACCTTTTGGACAGTGATGGACGTTATCTCAATGGGTCCCGAGATATTCATTCTCAGGCGGTTTTCTCGCAAGAAGGAAATCTCGTGTGAGATCTTCAACTCACTGCGAGTAAGGTCATGAGAAAGCCCTAAGATTGATTCCTAGGATGCTCCCAGAGAGTTTTTTTAAAGACTCCCAAATGGTCGCGATCTCGACAGCTATCTTAACCGAAAAGATTCCCTTGAATCTTTCCTAACGACGGAGAGAGAGAATGCTGGTTGCCCTAAGAATTCGTAAGCGCGGCTAGGGTTCAATGAAATGAACACCTGAGATTGCTCCTAGTGTATGGTTAGGATTGCAACGAAACTCCCATTTCTCAAAACAACAGCCACATGCGGCATTCTTGAGCGTGAGCTCGCACATACACGCACGTGTGGTAGTGTGCAAGACGAATATGGTTTTGGTTCGACCCATGTGTTCTCCAAGATGAACAGTTCGGATCATACATCTGATCTCAGATGGTGGGCCATTACGGCTACGAACGGATGACGTCTGTTTAAATACGTTCACAGGTGGGAAAGAGAAAGGAAAAGAGGAAGTTTCCTCTTTTGTTCGGGTCAGCGGGTCAAACTCGACCTGGCTGGGACTCGTAGTTGCGAGTGCATGCGCGTCATTGTACACATGCACAGCTTGTGGGGCCCACAGTGATGTATTCGACGAACCCACTCCATCCACTTGACTCCATGGGTCCATTAGGACTCCTGGCCAAAATGGGAGAAATCTATAACTCAGGTGGGCCATAGTATTAGACTTGCGCGTCCAATTAACACTACCTGACGATCTCATGGTCGGATCACCCTGAAATCGGACGTCAATGGTTAAAAGGTCTTAGTTGATCATTTGTAAGACTCTTATAATATATTGCTACCCATATACTAGTATTAATATTAATTTTATTATTAAAGCTACTTATCACTATCATTATTCATTTCTTTATTATTATTATTATTTTCACCTATGTGTGTGCATCATGTTGTGGGTCCCGCTCTGTAGGTCATTAGGACTATTTATCTTGTGATTTTATATTAATATTATTATTATCATCATTATTACTCATACATACTATTACTTATTTATCTTTTTATTTATTTACTCACTTATTCATTGCTATTATTATTATGCTTATATGTAAGACATGAGACTATTTGTCATGCGTCATTTAGCTACATGCCCTAACATTAGGGTTACCTTAAGGTGGGTTACAAGTCATGATCCTCTAATTACTGAATCATGATTTGTTAAGCGTTCCAACACTCCAATGATTGGATCGACTATTATTTTATTATCAACAACCTTTGAGATCCTAAGGAATGTCTAGGCATGATCAGGGAGTTGGATGTGAAACTAGACAACTTGATTTGTGCTTTTAAAAGATGGATCGCCCTATGAGACATTGTAAACAGGATGAATGGTAGATTTCATGATTCAGGGTTGTATGTACGTAATTTAGTTAGATTTGTCCATCAATGGAGGTGGGTTTAGATTAAAATGAACATGAATGTTTACTTAAGCTTGACTTGTATTTATGCTAAGTTTGGTTAGATTTGGTACATCCACTATTAAGGACCGATCCTAATGTTGTGAATTAGATCTGTTGTCCTTCTATGGACCCCGCCATAAATAAGCTGATTATTGATTACGTCTACATTAGTATATGCACTGAGTATGTGTTAGTATAGCATTATGATTGTATAAGGTCATTGTGAGGTTTATTGTGGTTATATGAGGCCCATTGTGGTTGTATGAGGCCATTGTGATTATATGAGGCCCATCACAATTGTATGAGGCCCATCAAGTAATTGCATGAGGCCCATTGGATTGTATGAGGCCATTGTGTGATTATATGAGGCTCATCGTAATTGTATGAGGCCCATCGTAATCGTATGAGGCCCATTGTGTGATTGCATGAGGCCCATTGTGATTGTATGAGGCCATTGTGTGATTATATGAGGCCCATTGTGATTGTATGAGGCCATTGTGTGATTATATGAGGCCCATTGTGATTGTATGAGGCCCATTATTATGGTATGAGGCCCATTGTGATTGTATGAGTCCATTGTGATTGTACGAGACTCATTATGATTGTATGAGGCCCATCATATGTGTGAGGACTATTATATGCGTGAGGCCCATTGTATGTGTGAGGCCCAATTACGATGGTGTGAAGCCCACCATGTGTAGATGATTATGTGCACACCACCATTCACTTATACGGGCTATGTGCCATCTTATACCGGCTCACCATCATGCATATGATTATAATCATGCTTGGTATACTTCATGATACATGCCCATACGTATTATTCGCATGCATGTTATGAGGAGAGATTGAGCATAGCATGTACCATTGGGTTGATTGTTTATGGGACTTCCTGAGTGACGGAGTTGCCCCACATGAGCATGCGGTACGTGCAGGTTTGATGCATGAATGGATGGTATGACTCATGTATCTCGCATTTGTGATATGACCACCGTACGCCCTAGAGACATCAGGGTCGTAGCCTCCACAAGCATATTGTGGACCGCTAGATGGGACACCGAATATGTTTGGTTCTAGTATCGGGGCACTATATATGTCCCTGGGTGAAAATCTCTAAACCTCCGAGGTCAGGGGATGACCTCAATGTCTAGACCGAGTGGATGCATGAGCGCATGAGGGCCGAATACCAGGAGGTCGCGTCTCCTATTATGTCGTAGTCAGTTGGGAGGGGGTGTGGCCTTACTCGCCTGAGGTATTAGACAATATTAGGATGAGTCTAACCAACTCGTAAATGGGTACGTTATCGACGAGCCGGGCCGATATTGGTAGGTAGATAGTGAGGTCTCTTCCACTTATCCAGTTGTGCGCTTGATGAGGCAGCAAGCTGGCATAAAGTGGACTAGACCCCAATGATGATCCCATAGATGTACGGTACTGATATGTAGACTTATTGAGCAGGAGTTGCATACTCAGTATTTTACTCATTCATTCATTCATTTATTATCCACTCAGGCTGGTAGTGCATAACTAATTTGTTATATGTACTTTCACAATGGCCAAGGTTTCGGTTGGAGCACGCGACCAACTTGAGATCAGGAGTTTACCACATTAAGTCTGGCTATCCAAATTTAGGTATGGGACTGTTTGGATAGAAGTCCCTTGTGATGGACCTCATAGCCTGCGATACTACGTATTATCATCCCGATTTCACACTCCAGCTTGGTCATTTCATTCGTACCATATATTGCATTACATCCTTAGCGCATAGCATTTGGTTGTTATGTTTCTGCATTTATATATCCTAGATGAGGCTGATGGTATCTGTGGCTCTTTAGAATTGCATCCTCAGTATTTGATATTTGGCTTATTATGACTCTACATTGTATAGCCGATCTGCATTGTATACTCTGATGTTGAATGACTTATAGCCTTGCCAGTATTCCGTTTATGCTGATATTTGTGTACTTAACACTTATCTTGTACACACACGTACACCACCTCCAAGCTTTTTATAAGTTTATGCATGATAGATGCGTGCGGGTGACGATACGGCGCAGTCGAGCTGAGGCAGGACTGTGCAGCAGAGCTTTAGGAGCTTTTGGCATTTATCTTGTATTTTCCCTTCATGTATTATACTCAAGTTTTTGATATTAGTGGATATGTGATGATGATGTTGTCTTTGTGATTTGGGTGCACTTGTGGTTATGCTTGTCCACAAAGAAATGTATGTTGAAAATCCTCCTTGTAGGATCCCAAGATCGGAATCTAGCGTATGGGTGCTTGAATAATGAGGTACTACGGAGGCTATAAGCACCAGATTCGGCGATTGAGAATTTTGTGAGCCCGGTTTCCGAGTTTTGGTCGTGAAAGCTGGGACCATGATGCAGGCCACGCGCTTGGTACCCATGAAAGCCCCTCGAAAGTTCACGTCGAGGACCCTATCGAAGTCAGCTGCTTCATTATCAGTGATCTTCAACTTCTGTGGGTCCAGGGTGTCGATGTTGTTGAACATGATGTCCAACTTACCGAACTTGGAGACAGTGCTATCAATGGCATCCCTAATGTTTTCTTCAATTGCGACGTCATAGTGTACAAATGATGCGTCGGGCCCGATGTCGTTACACACCGATTGGCCTACATCGTCTTGGATATCGGCAATGACGACTTTAGCCCCATGTTTTGTGAACAATCTGGCCGTGGACTCGCCGATCCCAACAGCCCCACCGGTGATTAATGCCACCTTCCCTTCTAATTTGTTGATTTAAATGACCATAGTCATCATGTAGAGCGGATCCCAGATAATTTCATGGCTAAGATGACTAGAAAAGGCCTAATTGGAGGCGGAAGTTATCCAGACTGTTAGAACTTAAAATGGGCGTACCTCACAAACCGGATTGAGTTATTCAACATGTGATCCAAACTATCAAAACTTAAAACAGACTATTAAAACTTAAAAACCGGCATATCTCACAAACCGGATTGAGTTATTTGATATGCCATATATGATTTTGGGTAGGACGAGCTATTTTAGCCACCCAACCTACTATGTTGGGGATCCAGAACAGTTTTCAACCATTCCTAAATAATTTTGGTGTAGTGTATTAGATCCCATAATTTTTTCTTTCGTTTTGGAGGATTTTTCACATTAAAAATCTTAGTATCTCTTTTACCTTTTATATGTTCAATGATATACTTGTTTGAATTAGAGTTAATTATTTTTCATCAAATCTCTTCGTGCTGTAAATTTATTAATTTACAGAAAAGGGAAATAAGTTGTCTAGTTTGGCCCACCTGATATTTGGATCAGCTTCATTTTTGGGCTCATTCCCGGCAATGTTCTGAAAAAATAGATGAACGGCGTGGATATAGAATTCATGCAACAAGGTGGGCCTCACAGTAAGGGCCGCACGTCTTGGTTGAGGCCGGGGCGCACCTATTCCGCTCCCTCTTACTATAAGAACTTCTCCAAACCCATACAAACCAAGTATTGATGATCATGACCGTTGGATTATTTTTAAACCATCATTGTATAACATCACAAACAAACAATTCCTGTAAAGTATCATGGATCCTTGCCCACCTATTGAGCAGCTTCAACGTTCTGATTGAACAGTCCAAAAGCATGATTAACGGCGCTGAAGCCCCCATCAATCACGAAATTTTGGCCACTCACGTATCCAGACTCATCGCTTCCAAAATAGACAGCAGCCAAGGCGACGTCCTCTTCCTTTAGTGCAACCCCATGCAGGTTAGTTAAACCACGCATCCGACGGTTGATCTCTTCCGAGTCAATCTTAGCGTTCGGTTTGATTAATGATGAGACGATAAGGAACGGTGAGATGCAGTTCACCCTAATCCGGAACATTCCGAGCTCGGCGGCGGTGCTCTTCGTGAGCCCTACAAGTGCATGCTTTGATGCAACGTATGCATGAGATGCAACACCACCGATGACAGACGCCACACTCCCATGGTTGATGATGCTACCTCGTTGGGCTGGGACCATGACGCGGGCCGCATGCTTGGTACCCAAGAAAGCCCCTCGAACGTTCACGTCGAGGACCCTATCGAAGTCAGCCGCTTCATTGTCAGTGATCTTCGACTTCCGTGGGTCCAGGGCGCCGGCATTGTTGAACATGATATCCAGCTTACCGAACTTGGAGACGGTGCTGTCAACGGCCTCCCTGATGTTTTCTTCGATTGCGACATCGCAGTGTACAAATGATGCATCGGGCCCGATGTCGTTGCACACCGATTGGCCTACATCGTCTTGGATATCGGCAATGACGACTTTGGCCCCATGTTTAGTGAATAATCTGGCCGTGGACTCGCCGATCCCGGCAGCCCCACCGGTGATTAATGCCAACTTCCCTTCTAATCTGTTGATTTAAATGACCATAGTCATCATGTAGAGCGGGTCGCAGATAATTTCATGGCCAAGATGAACTAGAAAAAGCCCAATAGGATGCAGAAGACATCAGGACCGTCAAAACTTAAAACGGTCATATCTCGCAAACTAGATTGAGTTATTTGGCATGTGATTCGGACTATCAGAACTTAAAATGAGCGTATCTGGCAAACCGGATTGAGTTATTCGATATGCTATATATGATTTTAGGTAGGACAAGCTATTTTAGCCGCCCAAAACTTGCTACGGGCCACGGTCGAAATCCCTGTTTATTTTCGTGTTTATTATTTATAATAAGTTTTAATTTGGAAACTTCTTTCAAAGTTTAGTATCCCTATTTAAAGGGTTGTATTTCAATCATCAATCAATTTACTAATTTTCTAGAAATTATTTTTTATTTTCTTCTTTTACTCTTGGATTTGGAACAGTTATCCTTGACGAAGACGGTGCTCGACCCCAACAAGTCCTTCCATGCGTCAAGTCATAATCCATATTGGGTGCAGTTGACCCCAAAACCAGCATTAAGTGGGCCAAATATGGTTGATAAAAATCCATGAACAGATGTAAAGATAACCAACGGTCTAAGTTCAACGTACAATTGTGGCCCACATGTGGTCCATGTTGGCATATGTGGCTCAGATCGCCTTCAGGAGAGTGGCGAAGGGTGAGTTTGGTTGCACCAAATATTATGTTTTGGTGTAACCAAACTCACCCTAAACAAACACTCATTTTATGATATTTTATGATACTAAAGGAAAATAGGGAAACTTTCAAGTATGCTTGTGGTTACACATGATGATGTATGGACCGTCTAATAAGTGGATTTTTTCTTTTGTAGGTTCATCCATACAGTATGGGGCAATCTTATGCACCGCTTAGATGGGTAAAAAAATTGTTAGGTTGGCCGTTGGCACCACTTAGATGGCACCATTGCTGCACGAAATGGTGGGTCCCAACACTGGGGGTTTTAGAGTGAACAAGTAAGGTCCATAGCTCAATTTGGCCAAACCGTTGATATTGTGGGCGAAACTATGTGGGCCGTGAACCAAAATTCTCATAGATGGAAAAAGTACTATCATTCATCTTTTGGATGGATAATCGTAGCAGTCCAAATTTGTGTGTTTGTCAGACAGTAGATACACAGTATGGGACGCGGATTTCCTGCGGAATCCTTTAGCACAGGAAGTTCCTGTGCAGTAAACCTTGGTAGGGCCACTGTGATGTTTGTGAGAAGTTTACCCGTTCATCCGTTTAGAAAGCTCATTTTAGAAACCAAAAGTAAGCAGGATACAAGACTCAAGGGCCGCACGGAAGGAAAAGGTGGATAGAAAAATTCATACCATTGAAACCTCCTTGGGTCGACAGTGATGTTTGCATGCCATCCATACCAATCATGCCGTCCTTCCTATTGGTATGAACTGAAAACACAAATATTAGCCTCATTCAAAACTTCTGTGGCCCCACGATTATCTCAACTGTGTACATTCGATCCTTACGTTCTTGGCTCACTTGAGGCTTGGATCAGGATCATTTATTTTTCTTTTTGTCCCAAAATGAGGTCAAAAAAGGTATAGACAAAGTGGATTTCTCACGAACATTACGAAGGGGCCACCTCAGTTTCCAGCGTAAGAACTTTAGAAACAAATCCGCGTCCATAATATGGACGGATTAGCTGGTGATATAGGTGGTGTATTTACATCAGCAAGTTCTGTGGGTCGTATCATGAGGTATGTGTTATATCCAAACCGTCCATCCATTTAGCGAGCTGGTTTTAAGTCTTGATACAAAAAATAAGACATATAAATATCAAGTGGAGTGGGGGACGTCTACCATTGAAACCCTTTTGGGAGTCACATAAGTTGTGGATGAATATGATTTTTCTTTTTTTTTTCCTCTTCACCCAGGTCTTGTGACCTTAGAACAGATTAGATGGAAACTAAACGTTATGGTGAGCCCTATGAATGTTTTAACGGTGAAAATCATTATCCCCACTGCTATTTGTGGTGTGGTCCAGTTGACCTTTGGATATGGTTCATTTTTTGGCTCATGCACTAAAATGATCTCGAAAACTGGATGAACAGTGTAGATATAATAAGTAAATTATTTTGGGGCCATTCAACTTTGATCTCCTTTGAACCGTTCGTACAACTCGGAGCTCGAGGATCGTCGGCGCTCGTCTTCGCACGACACGTACATACATAAGCTATTTAGCCGGTGTGTGTGGTACAGGCAACCTGCGTCCCGAGGGTTACGTCGGCCCGCAACATTACAAGCAAACGGACGCCGATTTCCTGACAAAGCCTTTCCGTTACTGCGCAATGATTCTGGGTGGGGCCCACTGCAATTTTTCTTAGAAATCCATTCCATTCATCCGTTTTGTGAGCTCATTTGAGTGCTTGCGACCAAATATGAGGTGGATACAAAACTAAGTGATTCACACGGGAGTGAAAATTGGGGAAAGAAATTCCTATCTTTGAAACCTTCCTAGCTCCCCTTGATGTTTATATGCTATCCAAACCGTTTATAAGATCATTCCCAATGAGACGAAGTTTTAAAAAAATGAAAAAGATAGCCTGATACAAAACTTTTATGGCAGAAGGATGCTTCAACAGTTCTCACTGAATGCCCACTGTTTTCTCTTGTATGAACTACTTGAGTGTTGAATACACCTAATTTTTTGTCTCGCGTCCTAAAATGAGCTCGTAAAACGGATGGATGGGGTAGATTTCTCACAAACATCTCAGTGGACCCCACCCAACTTCGTTGCGCAAGATCTTCCTGGAAATCAGCGTCCCGTGCAAACCCACGAAGAATCCTTGCTCGTACAGGCCCAGAGCCTGTAAAATAAAAATGGATGGTTTGAAGACACTTGTTGGATCCAGGTCGTGTTTCAATGATCCAAAGCATTAGATGATGGGAGTCTTTAGATGAAGTATACCAAAAAGAATCTTTGATGACTAATTTCAAACCATGGATCATTTAGATATTTTTTTTCCCCTACCGGCCAGAGCTGGCCCTCAGTCACTGTAATTACTGTGATGATGGGCATTATAGTCATGTTTTTATACCATTGATCATTCAGATTTATTATTATTATTTTTTTTTTTTCTACTGACCGGAGGTGGCCCTGTAAAGCTCAAGGTATTCGATAACAGTAACAATAGGTATAGCAGTCGCTGTAATTACTGTTATGCTACAGGTTCAATCCTCATTAGGTGTGGCAATGGCCCCTGTGGGGTGGGCCGGGAAAGGGCTAATCCCGGCTCACCCCATGCGGGCCATTACTACAACCAATGAGAATTGAGCCTTTAACGGATATGCTGAGGGAAGTGTTTACCTTCTTCCAATGGAAGCTAGAATTTTGCTGCCACTCATTTTCTTCTACATGGTAGAAACCTCTTCTTTTGCGTGTTTGGCTTTTTGGTTTTCTTTTCATTTTTAGGCTTATTTATAGATAAATGAAGAGCCGGTTGGTCCAACCATTTTTGGGGTTTATTTATCGATAAATGAAGAGATGGAGAAGTTGGTCCAACCACAATTAGTATAGGAAAATAATCAAAGCGATTTATGTTTTTTTGCAACCATTGTGATGCAAACTACCTCTGTGGGCCCCACCATTATGTACTGTTGATGACATCCACTCCGACTATAATTCACGCCTTTCCATATTTGGCCATGTACCCAAACATCATGTACCAATCCATGACTCAGGTGGGACACACCGTTAGGAACACTTGGGAGGGCATGTTCTCCTCCTCCCAACCGTTCTTAATATTGTGGCCCACCTAAGTCATGGATTGGTCTGTTGTTTAGAATGATAGCCAAATGAAGAATGGCATGCATCATGATTGGAGTGGATGTCATGAACGCATCATGGTGGAGCCCACATAAGTCATCTGCACTAGATCATTTAGAAGCAATGCTTCATTTACACCTTAGTAATATGATGAAGTATTATAAAAGAAAAATGTGCACCACGTGCTACACTTTCTTTCACGCTAATGCTGTCTTTCGTGTTGATTCTGTAGAACATCTGATATGTGCAAAAGGTGCAGGGACCCACCGTAATGATTACCCAGGGTGAAAACCAGGATGGTTTACTCATCAGACGGTCCTCCACAACGTCAAAATCAATGGACAGATGATGACTCAAGTCAATGTAAGGGTGTGGCCCACATAATGAATTGATCGATCAGTTCTTCAGCACATATGATCTTTATGCTGTGACCCACCTTTTGTACTGCTCGGATGTTCCAAACAGTTGCCACATGGGTGAGAAAGAAAGCCGTAGTTTGTACATTGTACGGCTCATATTTTAAGTTGCCATAAGTGCGGCCCATGGTTCCGTGATTTGATACGATGGGCGATGCATTAAATATCTCTTGGCAAGAAAACCCTGAGAAGATGTTGGATCAACGGCCACGAGGCCTTTTGATCCCAACCACTCATGGTGAAGACATGGGCAATCCCCGTAATGGTTTGCTAATCAAGATCTTTAAACACATTTTTACCTATTATTATAAATACTACTTATTTTCCAAAATACATTTTCAACCGTTAAAATTAAAAGTTAAATTTGAATTAGTGTTTCCAAAGCATGAGCGGGGTGTTTCTTTTTGGATCAATGGCCATGAGCCTTCTTGATCCTGACCATTCAATGTGGAGATAGGAAAGAAACAGAGCACTACTCCGTACACAACCCTAAAATGTTTTAAAAGTTTGATGCCGGGAACGCTCAGGGAAACTTTTCTGTGGGCTGCCTACCAGGCGTCTAGGTCGGGCTGTCTGATGATTACATGATTGGAATGATATATACACACACGTGTGCGTGTGATAGGTATAAATTTAGAATTTATTTGGATTTCTAACGTGGAGGGAGCATACATCTTTCATAAGCCTAAAATACTATATGCTCAGTTGATATAGATGATATCATGTGAAGGCTCAGATATGAAGTCTATTCAGATCCAGTGAAACTTGTAGCTAAGACCTCTTTACCTGAACCTCGTGAAGGGATTGAGAAGAGAGATTAATGATTTTAGGTGCTTAGTTGATATGGGTAATAACGTATGAAGGCCCAGATTCGAAGTGTATACGAAACTAATAGCTAAGACCTTTATACCCGAACCTCATAGAAGAATTGAGAAGAGAAGCCAATAATTATACTTATATCATTCGTAATCTCTTATACAACATGCTTATATCCTCGCACGATGAGACTGGGGGTACTTAGTTTGCAATAACCCAATATGATTCTGGGCTGTACACTACCTTTCACAAAATGGATAGAATGGCTCGACTAAGCACTATTTTGGAGTTGCCACCAACCCAAATAAAGGCTCTAAAATCCATGGTATGCTAGAATCCATGAAATTACCTTGAGATCGGAAAAACCGAAGAATTTTTTAACTCAAGTGACTCCTGTTTTGATCTGCATCATAGATTCTAAGTAAATGCATCGATTATGGAAAATGAAGAGGTTAGGCATACTTTTATCGCCCGTGTGAAACATAGTCTTCACTTTACTTAGCTATACGCTTTCAAAGGGGATTCAAAAAACTTTAATCACATACTAAGCTTTAGATGTCTAAACTGCAAAAGATAAACTGAAAGCGAAATGATAACAATAGAAAATTAATTTTTCGATAGAAGAATGAAAAAGAAAAAGAATACAGAGTTTTTAATTATTCCTTTAGGTCATGTATTCTGATATAAAAGATCCTTAAGAGAGATAACTGTAGAACATACTTTACGTGATGTCAGAGCATAGCCTAATACTTCATGTGTTCAAAACAACGATGTTAGAATATACAGACTAAAAAATTATAGATCGATCGAGAATATGGTGTTGCGTTGAGTAACAAATATTGCATATTTACCCCTATTTATATCTTGGTTTTATGAACATGACAATGCTTAATGGGTATATTTTACACATGTTTGTATTATGAGGTGAGTCTGAGAGCTTGGATTGAAAAGAATGCTAAAAGCATAGATTTGATGCTCAAGAATCACCAAGGCACGGGACGAATCTTAGGAAACCAAGATTGAAGATTTTAAGACCTCAAGATTCAAGGAAACCAAGTAGAGAAGGAATGAAGTCGAAAGTGTAAAGTGCAGAAATTCAGAGAATCTGAACTTCATTGTCTATAACATCAACCATTGTTTGTTGACATCGAAGTAAGCATTCAATGACATCGAGAATTATATGAAAATCGAGTTTAGTCGCTGGACAAATTGGACGCATTTCTCAATGACATTAACAACCTGTTAGATTGCTCGAAGACCTATTCGAGGACATCGAAGGCTATTCAATGACATCAAGATTTTTAGAGCAATTCATTGGAACATTCTGGACATTTTTTCGATCACTCAAACAACCTTTGATGACATCGAAGATATGTTCGATGACATCGAAGGTATATTCGATGACATAAAGAGTTTTGCAATACAAAAGGCATTATGCAGTGCGAAAAGGTGCGACTTTCATATTCGATTCATGTTCGATGACATCAAAGGCTATTTGATGACATCAAAGGCATTACAGTGTGCATAAATTTGAGACGGTTTGTAAATTTTTTTCGAGGGGATGCAAAAGTTAGAGTTGCAAAACTATTTATAGGAGTCCTTCGGCTACTCTAAATCATCTTCTAGGATTTGAAAAGGGAGAGCAAGCCTCGTTGAAGCACCGACAACGTTCTTCCACTTCGATTTCTTCACAGGTTCTAGTTGATCTTTTTGTTTTTCTTCTAAGATGTTAGTCTTCTTAAGCTAATATCTTAGATAAGGTTAAGGGATGAAATATATAACTTATTTTGATGTTTAGTTTGCTTTGATTTAAGTATATGTTGAACTTCCATTAAGTTTTAGTCTAAATTAAGATATATTTCCAGTTTTCTATGATTTATTGTGACTGAAATTACAGTAAATGTTGTGAAGGGTTTTGATATGATCTTATTGACTTTGGAATTGAGTGATGTGTAAAAGTCATTATTCACCATCGTCCCCTAGGCATGGTGGATGATTGAATTCCCTGCCATCATTACAATTAGACGGATATTTGGGAATTAAACTAATGAAAAGTTCAAATTCTATTTTAACCGCTCTATCATGCGATTAGATAAGATAGGACTTCGATTCCAATAGAGTTATCATTGAATTAAGTAAATTAATATTGAGATTAATATAGGTGGATTCTCAGATCTTTAGTGTTTTATTTTTTTTTATTTCAAAACCTTTTTGTAATTTTCTGGATTAAAAACCCAAACCAAGTTAGATTTAGATTAGTTTTAAACCGTGTTCTCTATTCCCTGTGGATTCGACCTTGGTCTCACCGAATTATTACTACATCGCGACCCTACACTTAGGGTTGTGAGCAAGTTTTTGGCACCGTTGCTTGGGAGTGGTGCTGAACACCATTAGGTTTAAGTTTTTCTAGGTTTGATTTTTGTTTTAGGTTAGATTTTTCTTGTTTTATGAATTTTTCTAATCTAGGGTTTTTAGAACTATTCAATTTCAGAATTTCATTTTTAGAATTCATTTTAATTTTTCTTTTCTTTTCTTTCTTCTTCTAACATTACTAACATAGTTTGATTGTTTTGATTTTGTAGGATCTTCAATTCTAGTTCTTCTCTTTTGGTAATTTCTTCCCTCAAAATTGCTTTCCATATTGCTATAGGAATTTTTTTTTTTTTTAATTAAATTCAGAATTAGGTTTTCACCATATATATGCAAGAGTGGACATGTAAGTATGCTAATCTACTTCTAGAAAATGAGAGATATCGGGAAGGGCAGTCAGATGATTATGTTAGGAAACAACCTGTGTCTCAAAATTTTTCTAAAACCATCATCGAGAACCGACTGGAATATAATGCTCCAACCGTTAAAAAGTCCCTATAGGATCATAGGCGGGAGAATAATTATACTCCATCGATTAAGAAAATATTATGTAATTATTAGAGTGAGGACAATTATCACTCATCTGGCAAAAAAGAAAACAAGGGGTGATTATATTACGGGTGATAACGTGTAACAACAATCATCAAACTCTCTTACATATGATCAGTGGAGACATCAACATTGGAGAGATGAGCCAACAGTAGATTATAGTGACTATTCTCTTGGATCCCCTACCTTTGAGATCCAACTAGAAACAATCCAAGAGGATTAAAAACTTAGACCAACCAAGTTAGATTTAAATTAGTTCTAAACCATGTTCCCCATTCCCTGTGGATTCGACCTCGGTCTCATCGAGTTATTACTACATCGCGACCCTGCACTTGGGGTTGTGAGGTTCACTATGATTTATGTATTTTATCCACTCCGTCCATCCATTTTATCAGATAATTTTATGGGTTGAACCCAAAAACAAAGTATATCCAAAGATCAAATGGACCACACCACATTAAACGGTTTGAATTGAACTTCTACCGTTCAAAAATTCTTGGGGGCAACAGAAGTTTTGGATCAAGCTTATATTTCTTTTTTCCCTTCATCCATGTTTTTATGATCTTATGAATAAGTTGGATGACAAATAAACATCACTTTGGGGCCTAACAAGTTTTCAACAACGGAAATAATTATTCCCACTTTTTCCTATGGTATGATCCACTTTTGCTTTGTATATGCTTCAATTTTGGGCTTAACCCCTTAAATGAGTTGGAAAAATGGATGGACGACATGGATAAACCAAATAAATTTACAGTGGGCCCAACTGAGTTTATTCAATACGATAAGAGCATACTAAGTAACTCAATATGCAATCTGATTTCAAGCACTGGAAGCGGATTGCATACTGAGTAAACTCTATGAGGTTCACTATGATTTATGTATTTTATCCACTCCGCCCATCCATTTTATCAGATAATTTTATGGGTTGAACCCAAAAATGAAGCATATCCAAAGATCAAATGGACCACACTACATGAAATAGTGTGAATTGAACTTCTACCGTTTAAAAGTTCTTGTGGTTGATAGAAGTTTTTTTTATCAAGCTTATATTGGTTTTTTTTCCCTTCATCCATGTCTGTATGATATTATGAACAGGTTGGATGACAAATAAACATCACTTTGGGGCCTAGCAAGGTTTCAATGGCGGAAATCATTATTTCCACTTTTTCCTGTCGTATGATCCACTTTAGCTTTGTATATGCTTCAATTTTGGGCTCAACCCCTTAAATAAGTTGGAAAAAAGGATGGACGACGTGGATAAACCAAATAAATTCATAGTGGGCCCAATTGAGTTTACTCAATATGATAAGAGCTTATTGAGTAACTCAGTATGCAATCCAATTTCAACCGCATGAATCAGATTACATACTAAGTAACTCAGAGTAACTCAGTACGCACTACACTTGGTGTATTGAGTAAATCCTGTAAGGCTCACTATGATTTATGTATTTTATCCACTCTGCCCATCCATTTTATCCGATAAATTTATGGGTTGAACCCAAAAATGAAGCATATCCAAAGATCAAATGGACCACACCACTGGAAACAGTGTGAATTGAACTTCTACTGTTCAATAATTCTTAGGGGCGACGGAAGTTTTTTATCAAGCTTATATTTGTTTTTTCCCTTCATCTGTGTCTGTATGATCTTATGAAATGGTGGATGACAAATAAACATCACTTTGCGGCCTAGCAAGGTTTCAACGGCGGAAATCATTATTCCCACCTTGGGCTCAACCCCTTAAATGAGCTCAAAAAACGGATGGACAACTTGGATAAACCAAATAAATTCACAGTGGGCCCAACTAAGTTTACTCAGTGCGATAAAAGCGTATTGAGTTACTCGGTACGCAATCTAATTTCAAGCGGAACAGGGTATCAAATGATGACATGGATTTCCTGCGAAAACCCTCTGCGGTAAGTTCCTGCATAAGGATTCTGGGTGGGCCCACTACGATGTTTATGAGAAATCCAACCCGTCCATCCATTTTTCGATCTCATTTTAGGACATGCAACCAAAATTAAGGTGGATTCAAAACTCAAATAGGCCGCACGAGAGGAAAAAGTAGGGATTTAGTGACCACCGTTGAAATATTTATATGGCCACAAAAGTTTTGTATCAGTCTAAGTTTTCAGTGTTTTCACTTCATCCCAGTAAAAATAACCTTTTAAACGGTTTGGATGACATATAAACATCAATTTGGATCTTAGGAAGGTTTCGACTATAGTAATTCCTTTCCCCACTGCTTCATCTTGTATGGCCCAGTTGAGTTTTGGATCCTACTAAATTCTGGTCACATGTCTTAAAATGATCTTGAAAAATGGATGGATGGGTTGGATTTATCATAAACATAAGTGGACCCCACCTTACATCCCAATGCAGGAATTGCTGCAAAGGGCTTTCGCAGGAAATGCGCGTGATACACCCGTTGGAAAAATCCGCGTATCTTTCTTCCCATTGCAAATATAAAAACCCTCTCTTTCTCTCCTTTATACCAAGAATTCAAAAAACTAAGCAAGAGAGATAGAGCCAGTCATGCTCCCACCACCAAAATCGCCGATTTGTATTAGAAATGTCTACTCCATGAATATGGAGTATGAGTTCGATATAATACGCTACCTGATCAAAGACTATCCATACATCTAGATGGATATAGAATTCCTAGGGTAGTCTATCATGATGTATCCGACACACCTGATTCTGTAGGCCGGGATCGACATGCGCTCCGCTACCAAGTCCTCCGAGCAAACGTAAACGCACTCAAGCTCATCCATGTTGGACTCACATTCTCTAACTTGGCAGGCAACCTTCCCGATTTGGGGACCAATTTCTATTACATCTGGCAATTTAATTTTCAATCCAATTTGCGATGGGACTTCCATGCACCTAAATCAATCATATTACTGCAGAAGAATGGCATACACTTCGATCACGACCGACTTTACGGGATTAATGCGGCCCACTTTAGATTTCTCATGAAGCGGTGTACTCGTCTGAAACAATTCGGTGAGTTGGGTCACGTTCCACAGTGCCTATGACTGTGGATGTCTCATCAAGATACTCACTCAGTAGAATCTACCAGAAGACATGGGACAGTTTCTCAATTTGGTGAAGGAGATAATTGGAAACAAGGTTTATGATCTCAAGTATCTCATGAGGTTCTTAGATAACTTGTATGGAGGACTCGACCGAGTTGCTAAGTCATTGGACGTGGACCGAGTAGTTAGGAAATACAACCAGGCAAGGTCTGATAGTTTGTTGACTTGCCACATTTTTCTACAGATGAAAGAGAGGGAATTGTTATTTTATGACTTT
Source organism: Magnolia changhungtana (assembly GCA_030180095.1). Taxonomy (NCBI): domain Eukaryota; kingdom Viridiplantae; phylum Streptophyta; class Magnoliopsida; order Magnoliales; family Magnoliaceae; genus Magnolia; species Magnolia changhungtana. Next base: position 96,933 of record JASAUF010000649.1, read on the forward strand.
TTAGTTTAGAACAAGTTTATTTAGAATTTTGGGTATTTATTTCAAAAGTACCTAGATTTGTAGTTTCTAAATTCCACATCTAACTTAATATTTCCAATGGGGAACCTGAATATGGGTTTTTAATTCCTCAACTTCCTAGTTCCTTTAAGAATTCATTTGAGTATATATATCCAATTCATTATATGTCCTAATTGTGTAAAGCTTATGGTGGTCTACTCCCTCAGGCCCAGTTAATCTCATTCTCATGCTCTGATACCAATTATAACATCTCAAATTTTCACAGCCAGAGTTTGTACTCGTGCCCGAGAAAATCGGGTGTTAATAATGTATAAATTGGATGCTTTAAAAATCGCACTTTATTTTTTTATTTAGATCACATCTAGTTATATTCATGAAGGTAAACATTCACGAGAATAAAATTAACTGTATTTATTATTTCACTAAAGTAAAAAAATTCAACAAATTATCAAATGCCCTCTCAATGAGAGCTTGTTATATTATCGAGTTTGCAGCGGAAATATAAAACTAAATCATAAAATTATCTTCTTATTCATTTAGTATAATCTTTCATAGGGAGATGGTCCTTTAGGTCTTCAATCTGTACATCACTTGTATTATTTGTACAGTTGGAGAGGGTTAACACCCTACTCATAGTGATGGTTATCCTTTAAGATTGAAAATAATTCAAGAGATTCATAAAAGTAAGATAAGGGTTCTGATACGTCTCATACTCCACTATTACAAGGGGTATCAGCATGTGCAAACAACCTACATGAAATGCATGCCTAGCAAAGTGTGTGCAGCTTATCATACATAGTGACATCACAATTTGGAATACAATTTATAGAAAACCCGACTCAACCCGCATTCCATAAATACGGATATTCGTCGGCGTGTCTAACATTAACGTGGATTTATGCGAACATCTCAAAGCGATATGACAACACAGTTGAGGGATTTATGTAACACGATATGTTTATGGAGCTATTATTTACGACATTAAATCCCAAAAAAGTGATGTAACATGCATGACATTTATTTACATCGATTATGCACCACGCCAACCAACTCACCGAATTACGTGTCAACCAAGAGGGTCACTACCCGTAACGCATTAGTCCACGATAATTGTTGAGTCATTAGTTATGATACCTCTAACACATCACTTGCATTGATAAAGAGATAATTTAATTTACGAGAGTTTTGGAATTCCAAGGCACATACCCAAGACATAAAGTTAAATAGCACATGATTAATAAAATAAGGGGGGGAGTAACAATGGCTAACTTAACCAAGAGGAGAGTGGCAATGGCCAACTCAAAAGAGGAGAGTAGCAATGGCTAAATCAACAAAGAAGAGAGTGGAAATGGCCAACTCAACCAAGAGAAGAGCAGCAAGGGCTAGCTCAACAAAATTGGTGAAGGCAAGGACAAGGCTTGTGCCCATCGCCCCAAATAAATTAATAAAGATCACACGTAATTAAAAACGCTCATTAACCATAATTCTCAAATGATAAATAATTGTTTGTGGTAAATTAAACAATTGAAAGGAGAGAATCATAGTAACATGAAACATAGTATGTAAAAGGAAAGATAAAGCATATCAACTTAAATTACTGTAAGCTTAAAGGAATCCCTCACATCTAAAGTCGAATCGTTAATCCCTTAACTTCACCTGATAAATGATCTCCACAAGGGTTCCTAGCATTGTAGGACCTTATAAAACTGACTCGAACCTAGCCTTGACTTAGTCCAGGACTAAGCACCCAACTCTCTCTCTCTCTCTCTCTCTCTTTTCTTTTCTCTCTCTCTCTCTCTCTCTCTCTCTCTCATGGTTTCTCTCTTCTCCTCTCTTTCTCTCTCTCTCTTGCTCCAAAATTTGTCCAATAAGGGACTGGAACTCGGCACACCCTGGTTTATCTCGGTGAGTCACCACTCTCTCTCTCTCTCTCTCTCTCTCTCTCTCTCTCTCTCTCTCTCTCTCTCTTTTACTCGTTTCTTTTTTTCTTTCTTTCTTCTTCCTCCTTTCTTCTCTCTCTCTCTCTCTCTCTCTCTCTCTCTCTCTCTCTCTCTCTCTCTCTCTCTCTCTCTCTCTCTCTCTCTCTCTCCCCCCTTTCGTTGTCTTATTCTCCTCTCCCACCATTGGATGAGGGAGATTTATAGGTGGAGAGTCTCTAGACTCTTCCTGGATTTCCTTTACGCAACCCCATCAGTTTATGCAGCCCTTGCTGCATAGCCATGAATTGCGGAAGAGGTCTTTACACAGCTTATGCTTGTGCAACCAAACGATGGACTGGGCCAGCGGGTATCTTTTTAGATCCTTCCTCTTCCTTCGCAAGATCATTCGTATTTGGACTGGTCTGTTGGGTTTGATTGGCCCACCAGACCGACGTCCCGTGTTCGTGGGTTTTTCTTGAATCCTAACTTCCACTCGTTGCAGTTTGCGTCCGTGGAAAACGGCGGAACGCCGGTCTCTCTCTTCTTTCTTTCGTCTCCTACCGACATGGGAGTGGTCGGAATCTCCATCTCTATGGAGAGGACAGTTCGGATTTGGTTCGTGATCACGGTGTGATCGTCCGGCGTATCGAAAACTTGGGGTGCGTTCGGATTTCTTGCGCACGAACCTGGCCGGTTCCGCAGTTCTTCTAGAAATCCTAGCATTGTCAGGATTCTTCCGACTCTTGATGCTTGGGGTACGGTCGGAATTTCTTTTTGTGGAGGTTGGATGGTTCAATACGCATGGCGTTCGGAGGTTTCCTCTCTCGGTCGAATTCAATCGCATGGCTTGTGGGGTTGCTAGAAGCAACGTGCGGCTCTGATCTCCTTTCGTGCCTGACCCGCCTTGGTCAGATCTTGAAATGGTGGCCCGTGGACGGTTCTGATTTCCCATCCACCTGTGATGGTGGCCCACGTTAGATCCAATCGGAGGTCCTTCATTCTCGCAAATCCTTGGGTGTGAGGCTCCGTTCGTCGACGTGGTGGGGATGCACCTAATCCTCTATGGACGAGGTTTTAATTGGGTTTTGTTCAAAGGTGGGGTCCACACATGATAGACGATTTGGATCATCCTAAGGAATGATCATGGTGGGCCATGATACGTCCTAAATGGACGTTGTCCGTCCGTCTGTTTCGGCAGGAGCGTACTGGAAAGGAAGGAGTTTTCCTTCTTTGGTGTTGTGGTCAAACCCGGTTTGACCGTGTGGCAGTTTCGGTGCACCTCAGTTGTGCACAGTATGTACACATGCATCACCTCAAGTGGGGTCAATCGTGAAGAGTCTGATAAATCCACTCCGTTTAGCCATTTTGTCTCCTAAACTTAGGTGACCAGTTAGATATCTTTAATTATCGGTGGATAGTTGGCCGAACTGTTGGTTACGATGGACGAAGGAAATACTTGGGTGTAAGCTAATCCTATTTTGGAATCAACGGTCAGATGGTCTGATCTATGATTGGAGATCATTCCCAACGGTCTGATTTATGTCAGGGAATAGATGTGAGGTTTGGATAATTAGATTGTTATCTTACATATGTACATATTACATTAAATTACATATTAACACTCAACAACTTTCAACACTGGGGTATTAAAAAGTTTTGGGTGTTACACTTTGCCCAGTAGAAATTCGTTACTTTGTTTGACAATCCAGTCACTTTGTCCAGTGGAATCCATCACTTTATCTGGTGGAACCCTTTCAACTATACATAGAGTTGAAAAAAAAAAAAAAATGTTTATATGGGATGTGACTTTTAACTTCGACAGAGGCCACCATGATGCTTTGGTAAGATCCACTATGACCATTAGTTATTAAGTCCTTTATCAGGCTATGAGACAAAAGAATATAAATAAATAAATAAATCAAATTGACATGTGATTCTAGTTGGCCACACCAAAGGAAATAGTTGGGAGAGAGAGGTCTACACTTAATTGTTAAAGGGTCCGCCATGATACTTATTTGAAATCCACTTCAACCTCTTAAATTGCACAAAAAAATTTAGTCAAGTGCCCTAAAATTTGTAGCTATACATAAATTGTCAGGTCACCCTGAATCATTTATGGAATTGATTTTTAGGCCTATAGCCTAACATAGGGTGACACAGCTAGTGGTCTGGGTTTTTACATAAATATCACAGTGAGGTCCCCACAAGCGACCAACCATTTGCTTTTGCAGGTGGCTGTGAGGGATAAGATTGCCTAGGGAAGCATGCACCATATATGGTTGTGTGATACTAGAAAAGCTCTGTAGGCCCCACCATGATTTATGTGCCTTCCATTTTTTGGGATCGTTTCAATGCATGAGTACAAAATTAAGGCCGATCTAGATCTCAGGTGGACCACACCACAAGAAACTGTTGATTGGACACCCGCCATAAATGGTGGCTACAAAATTTTGAATCAAGGTAATATTTGTATTTTCTCTTCATCCATGTCTTTGTGACCTTATCAAATAGGTTGGATGGTAAATAAACATTACAAGAGGCCTTAGAAAGTATTTAATGGTGGGCTTTCAATCACCACTATTTTGGTACTGTCCACTTAAGATTTGGATTTGCCTCATTTTCGGGCTCATGCCCTAATATGAATTGAAAAAATAAATGGACAGCATGGATAAGACACATTTGTCATGGCAGGACCACAAAGATTGTTTAGTAGCACACAGTACCGGCATGAATACTGCTTATTACACCATGCAATGTGCTCTTAAAAAAGGAACGGAGCTTTGTTGCAACCTTAGATCGAGTGGGACCTGACCGTAGGGCCTGCTTTGATGTATGCATTGTGTATGTATGCGGTCTGTCTGTTTTGTCAGCTTCTTTTAGGAAACCAAACAGATATGCATTATCTAATGTTGATCACACTGTAAGAAATAGTAGGGATTACTGTAAGAAATAGCAGGGATTGACAATTTTATTTATTTGGCAGGCTGCAAATGTTCTGAATCCAGCTGAGATTTGTGTTTTCCCTACACATCTAGTCTGCGTGACCTCATTAACAACAGGTTGGATTTCAAATTAACATGGCGGTGGACACCAGGAAGTTTTCAATAATGACCGTTTAGTGACCATTGTTTCCCGTGGTATGGTTCACTTGAGATATGGATCTGCTTCATTTATATGACAATGGCTTCGAATGGAGGGCATAGATATACGAAGCATACATCAAGGTGGGCTATGCTTAGGGTCCCACGGACGTCACTCGATCCTGAGTTGAAGCTAAGACGCGGCGTTGAATCAAGTGCTAGAAATAGAATGTAGCCTTTGTTGTAATCAAGCGGTATTTTGTAAATAATTATTTATTTCATTAAATGCTGTCCTGCCGTCCGCTCAGATGACGTGGACCAATTAAATTCCAGGGCAACCGGAAGTCCCGGTGCGCTGGAAACCGTAGATCCTTTCTTTTACATATTATTATAAATACTACTTATTTTCGAAAATGCATTTTCAACCGTTAAAATTAAAAGTTGAATTTGAATTAGTGTTTCAAGCATGAGTGGGGTGTTTCTTTTTGGATCAATGGTCATGAGCCTTCTTGATCCTGACCATTCACGGTGGAGATAGGAAAGAAGTAGAGCACTACTCCATACACAATCCTAGAATGTTTTAAAAGTTTGATACCGTGAACGCTCAGGCCATGTAGGTCGGGCTGTATGATGATTACATGAGTTGAATTATATAAAGGCCTTTGCATTTACAATATTGGAGTATGTGAAGGAACATCTCCCAAATGACTAGTTGAATTCGAGATGGAATCTAAACAAGCAAAATGTAGTTGCTTGAAATTTGAATTTGAGGGCATACTATGTAGGAACATATTATGTATACTACAACAATCTCGGATATCCAATTTGCCAAACCACTATATTTTGAAAATATGGATAAGGGATGTTAAACTGGATTTTGTTTACGATGCGAGTGGTGTGGAGTTAAATAAAGAGAAACATGAATCATATGCTCTTCGATATAGCAATTTGTTAGACATTTCTAGAAATCTTGCCAAAGAAAGCACTAATTTTAAAGAGACATATCATATATGTAAAGAAGGGCTACAAGATATTCTCAAACGAGTTCAAGATTAGAAGTTGATTGTTGGTGAGACATTGGTGCCTACAAATAAGAAACAAATAAAGAAAATTACTAAAGTAATCATTAAAGACCTGGTACGTGCTAAAACTAAAGAAAGTGGAAAAAGATTAATTTCTGAAAGGGTAAAGGTTGCTCGTAAGAAAGATAAAAGAAGATGCAATGGATGTAGGAAGTGGGGTCCTGGCCATAACAAAAGTAATTGTCCAATATGGAAAAAACTGGAAGTGTTTAATTCGTTTTATTCATTTGTATTTGATTGATTCTTTAATTTTGTTTGTTAAATTATTATATCCTTATTTTCTTCATTCTTTAAAATGATTTACTTGCAGAATAAGATCTCCCACGTGCCAAGAACCATCAATGAATGAAGTTGATATGCATGAAGAACCATCAGATGATGAGGTTGATATGCATGAAGAACCATCGGATGACGAGATTGATATGCATGAAGAAACGTTAGATGATGAGGTGGAGACGTTAGGTCATGACACACAACTATCTTAATAATGTAATCAATAGCAATTTACCCATTTATTTGGTAATTATGTAACTATGACTACAAAAAAACCATGCATATGAAAACAAGAGTAGTTGATGATTATTTGAATGAAAGAATAATAGTCATTCATGATGTTGAAGTGCTTTGTCCCAAGCTTTTTAGTCTGTTAGCACCTATAGGTAGTACTTGTCGTAGTTGAAATCTTATTGCAGGAAGACTTATATATAAGCTCACATTAAAGCTCTTTGTGCAGTCTAACTTTTGTACCTGAATTTGGAACCAAATCCAATTATTGTCAGTTTGGGTTAACCTGACTTAATGCTTTGATTCCTCTTATTATTAGACTTTTACCATAGTCCAGCAAAATGGGATGGCTGGATCGAGCCCGTCGGTCTCCAAGGTTGTCCTGCTCGTTGATGAGCTGGGTTGAACTTTTAGCCCATTGGCTGCGCTTCTGGATAGTTTTGGACCTGAATGCCTGGCTGCACTTGAGTCTAACTTTCAGGCCCAATTTCAAGTTGTTTGGACTTGGGCTTACCTCGGCCTGATGGAATCTAGCCCGTTGTTAGCCCCATTGATCTAGGGCTGCAACTTGGGTTCATGTTGTCAAGGTCCTTGGGTTGGGCTCATGTCCAACCTCATTTTATTTTTTTGATTCACCCAAAATAAAATTCCTACGAGAGAGTAGTGTGTGAGTGATCCAAGGTTCAATCCAAGCCATCCATCATGTGGATCTCACCATGTAGATGCTCCTGTGGAAAAGGGGTGTGATGATATTAGAAATAAGAGGGTAGGTTAGAGAACTTGGGTCGATTTTTCACAATTGTGTATTTGTTCAGTTAATTGTGGGCCACCTGACTACTGGAGTACCAATTCGATTCTTGGGATGAGGAATCTACATAGTGGTATTCTTTGGATGGACGACTTAGATATTGCACCTATGGAGGATCCTGGCCACCAATGTTGACCCTTTTCTCCAGTTGCATGTGGATCTTTTTACTTATTTTTAACCGTCCATCTGCAAGCAAAAACTTGAAAGACCATGCTTCTCCCAAAGAGGAGATTTTCCTGGTGTGGAACATTCATAGTGGGGCCGACCGGACCAATGGTCTGGATTACCTAATTAAGGACCCACTTGTACAAAATGAAGAAATGATTAGGCACAGGCACTGTACGTGAATTGTTCTAGCCGCACGTCTTTCCTACGATCCCTAGTGGGGCTGGCATGAGGCCAGAGCATAGCCCAAGCTTGTGATGAGCCAAAATAGTCCAACTGATCCCAACCCTATTTTTTATGCTTGGCCTGAGCCCGAGCACCAACTCAGGGGTTGGTCCAATTGAAGTATATATATATAGAGACAGAGATGGCGTGTGGATTGCCAGCAACATGAGGGCTAAATGAGGATTTTTTTTTTACATATGATGTATATTACAAAATTGCCCTTATAAACTCTAATAAGCCAGGTTTGGCATACTCGGGTTGGCCTAACAGGCTATAACACCCCGTACTTTCTAGTACACGAGTGTTACCATGTGATTTAATTTAATACAATATATATATATATATATATAATAATAATAATAATACAACCTAAATATATACTATGAAATGTTTATATATATATATATATATATATTATAAATATTTGAAGTTTCATGTTAAAGGGATATGTAACTATAATCCATATCATATGCATATACTTATAACATCATTAGTCTAAATTACAAACTATAGATTTTGTAATACATAAAAATAACATACACTGGATAAAATTTATAATGAATAACATGTTTTAAACAATTTAATGATTTATATAACTTTTAAAAACCTAACACATATATGACCATACAAATAATAGGCAAATAACATATATGTATATATATACATTAATCTCTGCTTACTGACATTCATCTAATTTACATATATTAATAATTATTGATAATATAAATTATATATGACAAAATATATAAGGAAAATAATTTCTAATAATAATAATAATGATAATAATGATAATAAAATGATAGTGAAAATAATAATAATAAAGGTAATAAAAAAATAATAATTATTATTATAATAGTAAATAATATTATTAAATGTAGTATAACATAATATGTAGTGTCATAAAATCAGAACAGGCCATATATCTGTGACCTGACCATTAGGTCTTAGCTTAAATAGTCCCTTGGACCATTTTAACCGTTGATGTTCAATTTCGGGCTGATCAGATCAACAAATCAGTGGAAAATCCATAAACAACACCCAAATCAAGTAATGGGGCCCACCTGGGCCTCACATGTGCCCCAAACTGGGTCAGGCCCCTATATAGGGACCCATAACAAATGAACGGTGTAAATTTATCACAAACATCACATGTGAGCCCACACACAATGCATGTGTAACATGTAGCACCATGCATGAGGTGCACTAAGCTAGGCTTGCTCAGATCGAGCAAAAACGCAAAAAGAAAGAAAATTTTCAAAACTTCTCCCGCCATTTGAAATTTAAACTGGGAGATTTTCAAACCCCAAAGTGGACCACCCTGGCTACTTTCCGGACGATCCAAACCGTCCATTTTACTCGCATGGGTCCATCGAACAAAACGGTATAGGGTCCTTGACCCATGTATTGAAACAACGAACATCAGCCCCAACCGTCCATTTCCTTCATGAGGGGCTGAGATTCAATGAGATGGGCCATCGGGCGACTTGTTGGGTAAACAACACCCCATGGACCAGGGGTTGTTCGCCTTCCTCTTTGCCAGTTGAGAAGGGTCTTCTCACAGCCCAAAAACGGCTGACAACTAAGAGGGAAGGAAAAAGGAGACTTTCTTCTTTTGGCTAGCAATGGCTGTCACATTAGTAACCATCCGATGGGCCACGTGGCTTAATCTCAGCCCTTCCAGTAGGGCAGTATGAAATGAGAGAGTGAGCTCTCTCATCTCATGAGAAAGAAGAGAGAAAACCAGGAGATCTCATGAGATGGAGTGGAGTGTCGCCTAGGGTCCGATAAGTGGACCCACACTGTTGATGGGCCCCATCTCGACCGATCAAACGGTCCAGATCGCCCAAAAACCCCTTGAATGACAATCCACCATTAAAGGGTGTGTCATCTTCCTCAAAGACCCACCCAACCGTGGACTCAAGATGGGCCCACCAGATCTAGGAACTGTACTTCTAGGTAGCTCTGGGTGCCACCAATGTATCCCCAAACACGGATGGGTCCCATGCACGGTCAGCATCCGATCTCAACTGTTTAAAATGAAGGACACCTCTCAACCGTCGGATACACTTTCCTTGCCTATAAAGGGGAGGCTCAGCCCTCCCAGGACTTGCACAGAAAGAAAGAAGAGAGGAAAGGAAAAGAAGTGAGAAAAGAGAGAAAAGAGAGAGAGAGTGGAGTCCAGATTCAGCCAGGTAATCGGCCCAAAACTTTTGTTCTTCCTCTGTTTGTTTTCTTCTTCATTTCATATAGAAACCTGCCCTGTTGAAAACCACATTTTTAGGCCAAACATGGCCTGAAAACAAGCTCTGTCGTGAGGCCAAAAACGGCTTGTGAGTAGCCTCAACAAGGAGCTAAGAACCAGCCTTAAAAGCAACTGACCCACAGGTCCCTGTTTGAGCTCTGGAATGGCCTATGACAAGCTTTGAAAATGGGCTGGGAACAGGCCTCATTTGGACCTTAAATCTAGCTATATGCAGGCCTCAAGGACCACTTGAAAAGCAACTTGGAGACAGCTGAAAGGGCAACATAGAATCAGTTGAGAACATAGCTGAATACGACTGGAAATTGGGCTGTGCTAAGGCTGAGCACAACCTCCGGGTGGCTGCACGCTGCCTAGTGGGCCACCTGATCGGTGGGCCGCACCTCACCAAACATTAGGGTGGGCCGCACATGACTGTGGGCCTCACTAAACATCAGGGTGGGCCGCACATGATCTGTGGGTCCGCATGATGTATATTTTTCCACCCCATCCATCTATTTTGCATCCAGCGTCCATCTGTGCACATCAGCTATGCAGCTGCTGTGGGGTGGGATGAATCCACACCACCTGTCCATCTATGTGGGCCCCAGCAGCAACATGCTGCTGGGATAACGTCAGCAAGCTATGTGGTACCCACAGATGTATGGATCTTGGTGGATCTAAGGTCAATCATTTTGGTCCCATACATGTGCGAATACACACACAGACATGCACTCAAGTCAATAAATCAAAGGTACTGCCCAAGGACATCCAATTCTCAACTGGCAAAAATCTGGGGCGTTACAATATTTTAGCAATGACAGACTATTTCTCCAAATGGACAGAAGCAATTTCCTTGCAAGTGTCAAAGAAAAAGACATTGACAATTTTATTCACCATGCAATCATATACCGGCATGGGGTTTTAAAAAGAATTATTACTAATAATGGCACTCACTTCAAGAATAGAAACATGGAAAAGTTATGCCAAAAGTTTAGTATTCAACATTCTTTCTCGACACCCTATTACCCACCAACCAACAGATTGGAAGAAGCCTTTAATAAGATGGTAGTAAGAATTTTGAAGAAAATAGTCACAAGAAATAAGCACAACTATGATGGAAAGTTGCAAGAAGTCTTATGGGCCTATCGAATGATTCACCGAACGACGACAAACATGGAAAAGCTATGCCCTATTCTTTAATCTATACGGTTGAAGTCGTCATGCCGATTGAAATGCAAGTCGCATCTCTCAGAGTGGTGATACATGAGTTGATAATGGAAGATGAAAATGCCAAGATAGGGTTAATGGAATTAGATTTTCTGGATGAGAAGTGATTAGCGGCACAACAATGTTTAGAGTTGTAGCAAGTGCAAATATACCCTGATTTTGATAAGAAGGTCGAGCATTACTCCTTCAAGAAAGGTGACATGTTGCTAATGCTGAAAAGGCCCATTGTGATTACTCACGGGACCGATGGCAAGTTTCATCCTAAATGGGATAGCCCATATATTTTAATAGAAGTTTATTCTAATATGGCCTATTGGGTCATACACCAAAATGGGCAGGGTATCAGAATATCCGTCAATGCCCGTTTTATCAAAAGATACTATCCTTGAAAGGGATAAAGTTTTTATTGTGAAGATTATTCAGAAAAATCTCACCCAATCAAAACGGGGCAGAACAAGCAAAAATATATGATAACCACAACAAGTGCAATATCGCGAACAACCTTGTAATGTTGCAAGCATGTATTTTCCATGTATTATCATGTACCTCCCTTCTTTGACAAAGCAAGGATGAAGAACGATTATAAAGGAACAAGCTTATACGCATGCCTCCACTAGAGCCTACTATTTTTGAGAAAATATAACTTTTAAAGTCTTTTATTATCAATATGGATATAATCACTAATTACATAACCTTAAAAGGAGATAATCGTCAGTCTTCTGGGACAATAATCGACAATAAAATGATAATCGAAAATAATAGTAAAGATGTGAAGTGACAATTACAGCCGAAGCATGACCAAAAAATAAAATCATTATTACAATCTACTGAGAAAATTTATTACTATGACATTGGAGATTATCACCAAATTAATATTATTGCCGATTATCGCTAAATTGATATTATCGCCGATTATCGCCAAATTGATATTATCGTTGATCATCGCCAAATTGATATTATCGCTGATCATCACCAAATTGATATTATCACTGATCATCGCCAAATTGATATTATCGTCGATATCGCCAAATTGATATTATCGCCAATTATCTCCAAATTGATATTATCGCCTATGCTATATTGCTGACTCGCTTAATAGTATGCAAGGCAGTGGTGAGAGCCATCAACTAAAAGTCGATGAAGACCAACCACGTATAAGACCTATGTTATATCACTGATTCACCGAACACTATGTGGGCAACGGTGAGCGCCGATGGCCTAAAACGACTAGGAAGGCCAACCAAGCCTTAGACCCATGTGGGCAACGGAGAGAGCCAATGGCTTCAAAGCCCTTGAAGGCCAACCACATGTGAGACCTATGCTGCCTGTATTGCTCTTTGATAACTCCATGGGGATGGGTGAGAGAAAATGCCCCCCTATGAATGGATCTGGGTCATGCAAGTGAATAAAAAGAGGACTACATTATGAGCTCTTTGGTTCATTTATAAATAGGCCAACCATGCGTAAGACCCCCAGGTTCCTTGCTTGATTTTAGTAGAAACTCATGAGGAAGGGTCGACCTCTATATGAGTTCCCCCCCTGATGGACTAACAATCTTAGACCTAATACCCATACATGTCGCCTTACGAGCCCCGTGAACTTTAGAGATTTACTGAGGCCAACCCTGTGTATAAATCCTGTTGAGTTCACTACCCCGGTAGCTTAAATGGGCCCCTCTGATGGACCGCGATGTGTGAACTCCCTAGGTCGCAGTGGTTCAGTGAACTCATGAGAGTTACAAAGACCATTTTGCATAAGCCTTATTGGCTCCAAATACTCAAGAGCCTAAACTGTGGTTGCTCTAAATACTCAAGAGCCTAAAATGTTGTTGTTCTAAATACTCAAGAACCTAAATCATGGTTGCTCCAAATATTCAAGAGCCTAAACTGTTTATGGTACATTAAAATACTAATTGAACTCTTGGGTGGTTCCACCCATTAAGGAGAATACTGCATAGTGCATGCTAATAAGCAAGAATTATATTATCGCCATGTTATGTTTCCAGTTATGAAAGTATGCAATTGAAGCACGAATTGATAGAAAGAAAAATCTTCATTCATGATCATATGATTGCTCATCATATTACGTCTCCAGTTTTAAGAACATGTAATTGAAACATGAGTCTATAAGAAACAAGCATTTATGACTATGTAATGAAATATATAAACAAACCATGCCACTCATATTCAAAATTACTTTAAGAAATTGTTAAAATATATATATATATATATATATATATATGAAAATGTTGATACATAGAAAACTGCCTTAATATTACATTTATTCTGAAATGCCCATAGCAAGCATAAACTTTTACAGATCTTGTTTAAACTAGACTTGGGTTGTGGTGGTGTTAACCTTGGCTTTAATGATAAGTTTGGCCTGATCAAGAGCGTCGGCAATCTCCTGTTCCAAAGAAAAACAGTCGCCTTATCTTTCGATAGTTCCGATTTCTAAAGTTTGGCTATGATGGTGTTCTCAACAATATCAGCCTTGATCTTGCTCACCTTCAGCTCATCTGCTTGCTTTTGAGCTTTAAGAGTGGCTATATGCTCATTAATGGACGCTAAAGTTTGCTCAGAAGTCTTCAATTGTTCCTAGAGAGAACTACTCTCTCGGCGTATTTGAAAATAATAGCAGAAGTCCTGGATATTTTGTCTTTAAGGAGTAGTAATTCCCTTTGGCGATGGAGTACCTTTGGAGCTATAACTATAATGCGAGCCGACTCCAGTTGTCACAAAGAAGCATAAAACTAGATCAAGGAATCATGAAGTGCTAAGATATTAATCTTAGCCAGCCTCGCGGAGTTATCCAGAATTGTTAGGGCATCACCAAGGAAAGGCCATTATTCTTGATCTTGAAACATGCACGCTACAGCAGAAGGGGCATGCTTACCAAGATAAGCTTATACGAAGGAATCTTCTCTAAAAATATTCGACACCGTGGTTGTTGAATTAGAGCCTGAAGAGCCGCTTAAGGATGGAACAATTGTAAAGAAGATAAATGAAAATAATATTATAAGGAGAGTGAAACGAGAATGCGTTATTTGCAAGAAAAATGTCGTTGGACATGAAAATCTCAAGGTCATACCTACTACAGGAGTTGAGAATGAAAGAGGTGATGAAACCGAGGCACTCATCTCGACAGGAATAGATGAAGGGCCAGGGATCTCCATGGCAACAATTGTAATATTAAAAGATGGCTCCCTGACTCCGGTGCTTGAGTCAAGTGTCGTGGGAGTTGCTACCCCAGTAATTTCTGTCGAGAAATAGATCTCGCAAGCCACAATAGTTGGGCAGTAGGAGGTGTGATCGTAGTTTCATCCGTCTGAGCGTAATCGGTACCAATGACCGCTCCCCAGTGGTTGGTGGAAAGATCATCATATCTTGGTCCACCTCCACACTGTATGGAGAAATCAATGCCTCCACCGCTTTATGCATCACTAGTGCTGAAAATCTCGCTTCCCTCGATGGAGAGACTTCGATGATGCCGGGAAGGATCTGAGGGTCAGGCGGTGGAATGTTGATCGATGGGATGGGTGGTGTATCATGATGAAGAGGCGAATAGATGGTGTTGAATGGCATAAACATGTTGGCCACCAATGAATACCTGAACTCCCTATAATTGAGAGGCTCTTCATCCACAGGAATAGTCGCTTGGCCGGTTGGAGTGGATATGTTTTGTAGTATCTCTTGGTCGGTTGTGACGGACTCCTCGGTGATCTGGTTCTCCTTGCCAACATCTACCTCTCCCACCTCTTCCAAGTCATCACTCTCAGAAGTGTTGGGGGCCTTGCACAAAACCTTAGGATCTAGCCCTCTTGCTATTTTTGTGATACCTAGAAAAACCCTAGGCAACCCCTTTTATAGTTTTGGGAAACTCCTTTCCGCATCCCAGTTGCGAAAGGACTCAAATCCGCAGTTTCGCGCAAAATCGCGGAACAATCTGCGTAACCTTCGACTAGTCCTGGAAATTCCAGGACTGGTCCTAGCCTCCTACGACTGGTCGTAGCTCACCTACGACTGGTCGTAGCTCTCCTACGACCAGTCCTAGCTACAGTAAAAAACAGCACGAACTCGCTGGACTTTGAGTCGTGCCAGGGCTCGAACCTACGACCGATCGAGCACCTCCCACGACCGGTCGAGCGGGACTCAGGACCGGTCGTAGACGGGGCAAAAAACCCCATCAAATCTCCCCCTTTTTGACCCGGGAGGGATCCACCTTCTTCAAGCCAGCCAGGTTTCTACAAACCTCAAACTTGCCCTTGAGCAAAGCCTTCGTCATCATGTCGACCCATTATCGTCCAGCTGTAACACCTTTTTGTTCCAAAGTATCCACGATCCGGTGATAGAATCTCTATGTGCTTCAACTTGGAATCTTGACTTGGATTCTTGCTCAAGTGTATAGCACTCGACTATCGCAATAGACCACGTGCTCCTCCCGCTTCGGCTAAGTTGTAGGAACCTCTTCATCCAAAGCATCTCTTTACATGCTTCGTGATCGCAATGTATTCGGCCTGCTGCCGTCGACAATGCTACGACCTTCGTAGCTTGCTCGCCAAGAAACCGCTCCCCCGCAAACGTGAACATGAACCCCGATATAGACTTCCTGGAGTCTATTTCACCTGCCATATCTGCATCTGTGTAGCCCTCTAACACAGGTTTTCCGTCACCATAGCATAGTCTCAACCTAGATGAGCCTCTTAGATACCTCAGTATCCATTTCACCGCTGCCCAATGCTCTTTGCCAGGATTGGCAAGATACCTGGGCTGACAACACCAACCGCATATCTATGTCTGGGCGTGTACACACCATAGCATACATCAAACTTTCTGGTGACGCGTAGGGTATCTTCTCGCATCTCTTCCACCTCCGCCTTCGTCTTGGGACCGCACTGTCGCTCAATCTGAAGTGACCATCTAGTAGAGTACCGAGCTTCGCATTCATATTGAACCGCTCTAGGACTTTCTCAATATACCGCTCTTGTGTGCCTAAAGCTTCTTCCGCCGCTTCTCACGGGTTATCTCCATTCTAGGATCTGTCTGGCATTTCAGCCCAAGTCTTTCATCGCAAAAGACTTGCCCAACTCTGTTTGACTGTAATCTTCTTGATATCTTTTCCCATGATGAGCATGTCATCAACGTATACATGTGAGAACAAGAAATCACCATCTGAGAACTTACGCGTGAACACACAGTGGTCCGACTCCGTTCTGTCATACCCATGCTGTAACATGAACGAATCGAACTTCTTGTACCATTGCCATGGAGCTTGTTTCAGCCCATACAAGCTCTTCCTCAGCCTACACACCATATGCTCCTTGCCCTTGACTACGAACCCCTCTGGTTGGTGCATGTAGATCTCTTCTTCCAGGTCACCGTGGAGAAAGGCAGTTTTAACATCTAACTGCTCTATCTCCAGATCCATGCTAGCCGCCAACCCAAGCAACACCCGTATGGATGTCATCTTCACCACTGGTGAGAATATCTCCTCGAAGTCTATACCTTTCCTCTGACCAAACCCTTTAACCATAAGTCTGGCCTTGAACCTCATCTGTGAATTCTTCTGCTCAACCTTCTTTCTGAACACCCACTTGTTGCTCAGAGCTTTCTTGCCCTTAGGCAGTTTCACCATATCATAGGTGTGGTTCTTATGCAAGGATTCTATCTCCTCTTGCATAGCTTTCAACCACTCCTCCTTATGCTCGTCGGCTAGGGCCTTAGAATAATCTTCTGGCTCTCCCCCATCGGTTAGCATAATGTACTCATGCGGCGAGTACCTCTTGAATGGTACATGTCCCTAGATGACCTCCTCACGTGGCTCAACAGGTGGATCAAGTGGGGCTCCCCTGGTCCATCTTGAAGGAACTCCTCGTCCTCTCGCATCTTCTTTGTACTCCCCGTCATCGGGCACCACGGAGGAGTAAGGATCCATGTCCTCTAGCTCACCCAACCATTTGGTTCTTCTCTCGGCTTACCAATGTCTTCGATACACCGATCTTCAAAGAAAACCACATCTCTCGCTCTGACGAGCTTCTTCTCGGTCGGATCCCATAACTCAGTAACCGAATTTTTCATCACCGTACCCTAAGAACACACACGCACGATCTTCATATCGAGCTTGGACCTCTCGTCCTTTGGTACGTGAACGGATGTCCCGCATCCAAACACCCACGAGATGTCGTACGATGGATCCTGTCCAGTCCACACCTTCTCGGTACTTCTCCATTCAACGGGGCCGATGGAGACCGTTTATCAAATACACCGCCGTATGCATATTACTTCTCCCGAACGTCTTGGGCAACTTCGCATGGGATAACATGCATCGATTCTCTCAACAATGGTGCGATTCATTCGCTCGCCTACACCATTATCTTTGGGGGTCTTGGGAACCGTCTGTTCATGCCGTATACCCTGGGACTTGCGGTACTCGTGAAAGTCGCCAATGTATTCACCACCATTGTCGGTGCGGATGCACTTCAATGATCACCATCTCTCTCTCGACCATAGCATGAAACAACTTAAACACACCAAAGACCTCGTCCTTGGATTTCAAAGCATAAACCCAAACCCTCTAGATGCATCATCTATAAAAGTAACAAAATACAATGCCCCACCCAAGGTTTTTGTCCTCATAGGACCACAAACATCGAGAATAAACCAAATCTAATGCATGCACTTTATTAACATGAGAAGCGTTTTAATGAATGAAACTCTATCTTTGTTTCCACGATAAACAATCAAGACGGGTTTTGAGAGGCATACACGTCACGTCTGGAAGGAGCGCTTCCTCGCTAGTAGTGAAGCCCTTTTTCACTCATGTGGCCTAGACGCTGTGCCATATGTCAATAGGCCGAATCTTCATGTTTAACCCACCCTTGCACATACCGACACTTGCCTTGTACATGGGGTGCAACACTTCTTTCCTCTAGCCACGATCAACGAACCCTTGATGAGCTTCCATCGCCCACCGACAAACCGGCTTTCATAGCCATCATCATCAAACCTTCCGTCGACATCAAGTTGAGGCGAAGGTGCGGGATATGCCTCACATCCCCGAGAACCAATATGCAGCCCACATCGGTCTTCACACAAATATCACCGACTCTCACGATCTTTGATACGGAATTTCCCATCTTCACAGTCCCATAGTCACACGACTTGTAGCTTGTGAAGGAGTCCTGTGTGAGTCGCATGAAAAGAAGCTCCCTGAGTCATCACCCGGTCGGTGCCACGACTCGTAGCCGTGAGACATACATCGTGATCGTAGAAAGAATAACTACCATGTCGCCATCTGAAGCGACCGCATATGGAATCGAGATTCTTCTTCCTTCCCTTTTCCTTTCTTGTCGTTTTTCTTACCACGACATTCATGCTTGTAGTGGCCCTTCTTGCCACAATTCGGACATTCAACCTCTTTTTACGTTACTCGACTTGCCTCTTGATTTATCTCGGGCCTTCCCGCCCTTCTGTTCTTTCCTCTCCCCGTTCTGCGTCACAAGAGCCTCTTCTTTGTGTAGACCCACGAGACTTCCTCCTTGTCTCCTCATTGAAGAGACAACCGGTTACACCTGTTCCATGGATATCTTCCGGTGCAGCGGAGTTACTTAGAGACACCACCAATGTCTCCCAACCTGTCGAGCAATGAACTAAGCAATAGTAAAACTCGCAATTCATCATCCAGGACCATCTTCATAGAGGTGAGTTGGTTCACTATATTCTTGACCTCATTCATATGCTCGGCCTGAGAACCACCATCCTTGAACTTGAGATTCACAAGTCGCCTTATTAGAAATATCTTATTAAAATTTGTCTTCCTCTCATACCCTTGTAATTTAAACCATAAGCTTGCGGTGAGGTTTCGTAGACACATGGTGAAACACGGAATCATCCAACCATTGTCGATAAACCCCACCGCCTTTCGGTCCATCTTTTTCCAATCATCATCAGTCATATCCTTGGCGATATGCACGAGATGGAGAATATAGGTCCCTTGCAATAAAGCAAGTCCTCCATCTTAGCCTTCCATATGGTCCAGTTAGAACCATTGAGGCTGATCATCCTTGAGCCACCTTCCATAATTCAAACCGATCCTACCCGTTCAATGAACTTAGCTCTGATACCACTTTGTTGGGGGCCTTGCACAAAACCTTAGGATCTAGCCCTCTTGCTATTTTTGTGATACCTAGAAAAACCCTAGGCAACCCCTTTTATAGTTTTGGGAAACTCCTTTCCGCATCCCAGTTGCGAAAGGACTCAAATCATGATTTCTACAAGCAAAATCGCGGAACAATCTGCGTAGCCTTCGACTAGTCCTGGAAATTCCAGGACTGGTCCTACTGGTCGTAGCTCACCTACGACTGGTCGTAGCTCTCCTACGACTAGTCCTAGCTACAGTAAAAAACAGCACGAACTCGCTGGACTTTGAGTCGTGCCAGGGCTCGAACCTACGACCGGTCGAGCACCTCCCACGACCGGTCGAGCGGGACTCAGGACCGGTCGTAGACGGGGAAAAAACCCCATCAAGAAGAGCTGCTCTTCTCAGCAAAACTGCTGCTAGCAGATGATTCTTCATTCTTACTCCCCTTAGATGAAGTTTCTTTAGAAATTTCTTCTATCGTCACTTGCTTGCTTTTATTTGAGGGACCCGCCTCGCTCACTAGTACCCGCACTTCCATGGAGATAGAGGAGATACCCTACCGACTTTATAGTGTTTGAGGGGAATGGGATTGGGTCTGAGAGCGGGTCATCGGAGACGAAAAGCTTTGACGTGCTGACTTTGCCGGAGGTGATGCAGCTGAAGAAGCAACTCTGTTCTCAGCGTCTCTCGCCACTTCTCACAAAGGTTCATTGGTGAGCGTTGAATCCCCATTATTTCCTTTGGTGTGGCCTGCCTAAGTCTTGGATCTACCTCTTTTTTGGAGTTATACCCTAACATAATATTTCAAGATGGATGGATGGATGGATGGAGTCGCATGGTCATTATGATGGGCGCCATGATGCTACTGGTAGGGGTTATAGGAAAGTTGCATCCATTGGCTTCTCCAATATTTGTTGAGCCATTGAACATGTGCAATACAATTCATGTACATGCCATGTGTTTGTTATCATGGCACATAGGTCTAAGATGTAATCCAGTTATTAAAAAGGAACCCACTATATTGATGCTTTGACATAAGAATTAGGTTAAACCATTGGTCAGGTGGGCCATAGTTTGTAAAACAAATATATAACTCTAAAACACCTAGAGTTTTCTAACCCACTCATCTATTTCCAATATTAGGGGCTTTACACCCATTTACAATTAACTAACTTCCACAAAGATATGTGTGTGTGTGTATGTATGTATATTCCATTGCATGTTTGTAATTGGAATAATAACGGTTGGCTAATTATGCATTCATGGCATGCGGACTTTATCGGGTAGTCGATATAAGACATGGGGTTTCTTGGGCCACTATGGGTTATACCATAGAGTTTTTTACTGGGTGATCCTAAGTTATCGTGTGTGCATTCGAACTATTATGGGTTGTCCTTTTTGCATGGACTTTTTCGGGTGTCTAGTTCTCATTGGGCATATCCTAAAGTACTTTTCCGGGAGGCTAGTTCACCTTGGGTGTCCTCGTTATATGGCCTTTTTCAGGTAGCTAATTCTCCTTGGGCATACCTTTGAGTACTTTTCTGAGTGGTTAGTTCTCCTTGGACGACCTTTTCACCAGTTGGATGAGCATCCTCATTTGATGTGCATGCACACATCCATGAATCTAAATAAGATTGCATCATGGATTGTTTTGTATGTTTTCTTGTTTAAATTATACTTAACTAATGCGATAGTGTATAATTTTTAAGGGAATTCTCACTGAGCCGGCCACTCATTATTTGAATATATAACCATACAGATGAGCAGGTGATTTAAATAATACTCATGTTCAGACTGATGAGGAGCAGAATACGGAGTTCAGGGATGTATGTCGTATCTGCTCAAGAGAAGTTACATGATCTTGCGGCTCAAGTCTAGCTGCATTTTATTCTATTTTATATATTAAATTGTTCATTCATGCATTTATTAGTATTGAGACATTGGTTTGTATATGACCCATGGGTAGCCACCTATATATCTTGAATGTATTTTCAGATTTTTATTTTTTAATGTTTGACTTGTCTCTTTTCCACTGAAATGGTCACTCTGAAAAAGAAAAGAAAAAATATATATGTGAAATTTTGACCATCTTTAAAGGTTAACATTCAGGTTTTCGAAAAATGAATACTAAACTCAGTTACGAAAACTGGGGCGTTATAACGTATCATATATGAATTTAGGGTAAGAGAATCTACTTTAGCCAACCAACTCTCTTTGCCAAGTTTTTCACGCTGGAATTGTGAGATTCCATTAGATCAACTGACAAAAGTACATTTTCTTTTCGTTTTTACTATAAATAGTAAAATTTAGTTAAATCATAACTTTCGATCCTTTAAGTTATAGGAGTCGTGCCCAACATGAAAAGGGCTTAGAAAAATTAGGAGAATAATGTGGTTAGGCCAAATTAGACACTTACTATTTTTGGCTGAAAACCATGAGTCTATTAGGAATGGAGACTGTCTATAAATAGTAAGTTTACTATTTATAGTAGGTCACGTTTTTAAAGAGTTTTTGCTCATTATTTAAAGGATTATAAATTCATTTTTTTTTTTTATCATCCATCAATTTATTTCAAATTTATTAGAAATTATTTCTATTTTCATCCTTCGTTGATTAGAGGAATCTATGTGAAGAGCCTAAAGAGCTCCGTGGATTCAGAGTAGTTATCCCTTGAGGAAGACGGTCCAATTCAAACACGTCCAAACCACAGGACCAATCAATGTTGACCCTTGGCATTATGTTGGTGTAAAATTAATTTAATTAAAATATAAATTCTTGAAAAAAGAAAGAAAATAACATTACTTTTACTGTTCTAAATCCCTATATTAAAGACGAGAGAAGCGAAAGATCACTAAGACTGCTAAGATCTACTATGATTATGTAACACACCATGCTTTTCAGTACTCGGGCACTACCATGGAGATCTAAATTAGTTTACATGTGTGTGCGAACACACGTAACTTACCTTACATGTCACCATCCAACGACTCTCATGCAATCCATCTCAACTGTTTAGTACAACTTTCATTCGTATAACAAGCCATCCATTCGATTGATTTTCGAAATAATCCATCACGATTTCAGAAACATCAATTTCAGGACCTAAGCCTAAAGATCCACCATCCATCAAGTATGTGGCATCTCATTCAATGATCCAACACTAAATCAAGTGACTCCGATTATTAGATAGTGATGATGACTATTTGGAAGCACCTAAACTAGTGTAGGACCCTTAGGACCGTTGTAAGTGATCCCCATCTATAAATCAAGTGATCCAACCATTATTATTCAAGATGGACCATCGCATTGTTAGAGAAACCATGGATCCATTGTTGCTCATAAGATCCACAATGCTTCCGTTGATCGATCTAACGATCAATTCCCATAACTTGACCATTGGGTTATAAAATTAACCATAAACTGCCCAAGTAGTAGCTATGCCCAAAATTTGGACTCATGGCTTAACAAGACATGATTCAAACCGTTGATGACTCTAATCAAAGGTAGGTCCTACGTAAAATACTACTACTAATTAAATAAATAAATAAATAAATAAATAAGTAAACATATATGTATACAAATATAATAATAATGTACAAATATAAAATAAGTAATAATAGTATAATAATACAAATAATAATATTAAAGACTTTAATAGCAGTAAGGGTATTATCAACACATGAAACAAATGGTCCTGAATGCATAGATGATCCCTAAGGGTCTTTTGACCATTGATGTTCAAATTGGGGTAAACCTAATCATCAGATCAATGAAGATTAACAAATTAGACAAGATTCAGTCAAAGTATGGCCCACCTAAGTTTGAATTTGCCTGATTTTTGGTCAGAGGCCCTGGCTGGGACCTCCAAAGTAAGCGAATGGAGCAGATTTTGTCTAGCCTCATTGTGGACCCCACATTTGAGTGAGCGTGTACAAAGAACAGGAGCACTATCGCTGCACCAGACCAAAAGAGTTGGTTAATCGTGTTTGACCCGACAATTTTCAAAAAGGGAAGGATTTCTTCCTCCTTTCTTTCCACTCGGTCGGATTTAAAACGAACTTCGTCAGTGTGTTGGTTGGTGGCCCACCATCAGGACCCGTTTGGATGATCTAAACCGTCTATAAGGTATGTCTCTCAAGCTTAACCAAAACCCAACATTTTCGTATGTTGAAACCCACGAACATGCACATAGTTTCTGACTGATTAGGTTGGCTTGTAGGCGAAATTGTGTTTCCAGCCCCGTCAAAACCAACCTACCGTGATTCATGTGGGCCACCTTTAGCCGATCCAAATCGTTCAGGTTGTAGACCTCTTAAATTCGTCCAAGATAGTGGACCCTACATAAATGCATGTATACGTGCATGAGCTCGAATTCAGAAACGGAAACTCCCATTGGACAGGCTAGCAATCCACGTCCTTTTTGCATCCGCCCATCCTAGTCGTCCATCTAGTGGAGGATCTCAGCCCTCCATTTAAGGCAGAGCAATTTAGGGCTCCCTCAATACCAAAGAAAGAAACCAGCGGCTAGTTTGGCTTTGTCAGTTGGATACGGAAGTTGTTGCAAGTAAAACAGTCCATACCATTGATTTCTCATCCAACGGGCTAGGAGAGCCAGGATTTTCTATAAGGAGGAAGTATAAATGCCTCTTTCCCATCCATTGTAAAGAAACCCTAGAAACTTGCCATTTTCGTCCAAGCTCAAACCCACCAAGCTAACTTCGTTTAACCTCCGAAAACCTACATCCACAAGCTCCTTGGAGCTAAGCCGGACATTCCATAAATGGTAGAACGAAGGAAGGCCCCCTGGTTGCAATCTGCCATAAACGCATGTCTTCTTTCCCACCAATTAACCATGAGTGTAGCTGTTGTTGCAGCCGTAATTTCTGCATCCTTGACATTCATTCATCAAGCCTTAATAGAAGCCTGGAGTTGGGGTGTTGAGTCAAGTTCGACTCAGTCATGTAGCACCGCATCTGCTGGTGTTTCTAGGTGCATTCGGTTGAGTTGTTTGAGTCTAGAAATGGCTGGACTCTGCAATAGAGAAGCAGGTATGGAAGAGGAAGATAAAGCAGGGAAGGGAGAAAGCCTTTGCTTAGAGTGGGTGCTACACCACACCAACTCCCACGCGGTTGGTCTGAGTTGTTGCTGAACCTGGACCCGCTGACGTGACTCATCTAGCCACTGAGTCACTGTCCCATCCCTGGTCTAGTTTAGAGTATCTATGGACCTCTAG
Organism: Magnolia changhungtana; assembly: GCA_030180095.1. Classification (NCBI taxonomy): domain Eukaryota; kingdom Viridiplantae; phylum Streptophyta; class Magnoliopsida; order Magnoliales; family Magnoliaceae; genus Magnolia; species Magnolia changhungtana. The sequence goes on from JASAUF010000649.1 coordinate 121,575, forward strand.
ATAGAAGGAAAAGAGAGAGAGAGGGGGGGGGAGAGAGAGAGAGAGAGAGAGAGAGAGAGAGAGAGAGAGAGAGAGAGCCAGGGTAGCTGCCATCGTGTTGCACCGAGTCAGCCACCCGACTACATTTGGTTGAGCTCTTTGTGCTTCCTAACACCCTCCATGGGGAGGAAATGGCAAGGAAGAGGGGAAGGTAGAGAGAAACAGAGATAGAGAGAGAGGGTAGCTGTCATCGTGTTGCACCGAGTCAGCCACCCGACTCACTGGTTGAGCTCTTTGTCTTTGCCTAACAGCCTCTATGGGGAGGAAATGGCAAGGAAGAGGGAAAGGTAGAGAATGTAGAGAGAAATAAAGAGAGAGAGAGAGAGAGAGGTAAAGAAGGAAGAAGAAAAGAAAGGGCAGGGGGCTGTCCTAGCCAAACTGAGTTAAGTCGGCTGGAACCGAGTCTAGATGGGTCGAGTCAGGCTTGGGACTGGTCCAAGCATGGATGGAGTTCCAATAAAGAGAGAGAGAGGGAGTGAGAGAAAAGAAAGAGAAATGAAGAAAGAAGAAAGGAAAGAGAGTGAGTGAGTGGGTGCGTTGCCGCACTAGCTCGCCTCGGCTGAGTCAAGGGTCGGTTTGGTCCAGCACGCTGTGGCAGTCCAGGCCTTCTCACGGGATCGGACGAGTCCTACGAACCAGTCAACTCAGGTATGCTAACTTCCAATTTTTATACATTTGGATTGTCAAAATCAAATTATCTTTATTTTTACTATTGTTAGAAATTATTACTAGACGCTATTAATTCTACTACTTGATTATTACTATTAGATATTAACATTTATCATTATTAATGTTATTCTTATTTTGTCATTAGTAGATTATTGATTATAAGATTAGTGTTGTTGGTGTTAACTGACAATTATTACTTATTATTACTTCATTCCTAATATTATTATAAATTAATTTTATGAATTAGATTCCAAACTCTAAACCAAAGCCTAAAACTAGCTTAGTGGATAAAATCCTAAATCTAAGTGACCTAAACCATATGTTATGATCCTAACCGTAGAAAGCGTATAAAACTTGAATCTGACCGTACAATTTTATAATTCATGGTAGGATTTAATTCTAAGGGCACACGCACTCCCTAGAGACATCAGTAGGTGATTCGACTCATAAGGTGATGATTTCTTCCCCTTTAGCTTTCCATATTCCTATTAGCTTAAGTAATAGTTTTTATTTTAATTTCAATTGATAATTGATATCTTTATCTTATAATTACATGTGCTAGTCGTTGGAATTGAATGCTAGATTACATGCTCAATATTTATCCTGCATATTTTCTCATGCTTGTGGATTACTTGTGGATTGCTTATGGAACTTAAACTGGTACATCAATCAATGGGAAACCCCACTTATAAATGTACACCCATACTTGGTATGTAACTTGATTGATTGTGTTTATAATAGGCCCTCGATCTAGTGGTTACTTTGAATGATGTGAATATTGAAATGGGCCTACCATCCATGGGTTATTGTGTCTGCGTGGCTTTTCAGGATGGTCTTTTTATCGCATCAATTTGATATTTGCCTTATACGGCTTCGATTTGATATTTTCCTTATATAATTTCAATTTGTTATTTGCCGTATGTGGCTTCGACTTAGTATTTGCCCTGTGGTTTCGATGATTTATTTCTACATAACCATGCGATGGTAAGTTTCATATGTTGAACTATGATTGACCACTAGTTGATAAGCTTCCATTAAACATCCTAAGGTGGTAATCTTATGAGCCGGTGATGGTGGTCATGGGACACTATGCTTGAGTTGTTGGTCTACGCTGGGTGATGAACCCCCCGTAGTGACCTTTGAGCTTTATTAAACTGGCTGATTGTAAATGGAATAATAACGGATGAGCTAATTATGCATTCATAGCATATGGGCGATGATAGGTGGTTAATTTTGAATGTTATAGCACGTGCCTATTGGATTTGGTTGGGATATCGTTTCGCTAGCTCCCGGACCACCGACTATCGGCCCACTTTTGGTGAGCTTAGCACTACGCATGTACGATATACTTTCGCTGGTGATCGGCCACATGCATGAGTTTTGGCTAAAAGCCAACTGGATGAGCATCCCCAATTGATGTGCACTCATGCATCCATGCATTTAATAAACTGCATCGTGTATTGTTTTGAATGCATTTTTGTTTATAAGTATGCTTACCTAATGCGGCGGTGTGTAATCTTGAGGGGAATTCGCACTGAGCCGGCTACTCATTCATCGAATATATAATCGTACAGGTAGTACAAGTGGCTTAAAAGATATTCATGTCTAGATTGATAAAGAGCAAAGTACAATTATCAGAGATGCATGGCTATATTTGCTAAGAAAAGTTGCGCGATCTTGTGGCTCAAGTTTATATGCATTTTGTTATTTCTTATGTATTAAATTGTGTAATTCTTGTATTTGTTAAGCGTAGAGACATTGGTTTGTATAAGTTATTATGGGCAACCGCTCGTATATTTGAAGATTCCATTTTTGCTTGATTTGTTCATATTCCGCCTAAATGCTCACTCTGAAAAGAAGAATATATATATATATATATATATATATATATATATATATATATATATATATATATATATATATATGGGAAAAGGTACTATGCGCCAGCGTAAAGCGGTCGTCCGTGAAGTCGAGCTGGGGTGGGCGCCACCGTGATTCCATTCGAAGATCCACACCGTACACCAGATGCACCATCCCATTTTGGGCCTGGGATGACCCAAAATCGTCGAATCCACCATGATCAGGTGGGCCATACCATCTGAAAATATAAGTATACAAGCAAAAACATGTAAAAGCACTTGGTGGGCCCCACCTGAGATGTGGATACCACCTGAAAAGTGGTTTAAAATTACATTAAAGTGGAACACACATGATGGACAGTTTTGATCATGAAGAAACCTCTCGAAAGGCCCGCACAACTGGTTTGAATGTCTCAATGGTGCACGGCCCCTTTCCACTTCTGTACGTGGTGTGGCCCACAAAAGTCACGGATTGAGGTGATTTTCAGCCGTGTGGGCCCCACCTAGGATGGTGCATCTGACTGAGGGGTAGATGTTCGAACACCATCACGGTGGGCCCCACACCAACTCGACCTCATGTATGACCGTATGCGCTCGAGCGCATTGTACCTTTTCCTATATATATATATATATATATATATATATATACACACACACACACACACACACACACACACACACACACACACACACACACACACACGTGGAATTTAACAATCGGGTTTTTCGAAAACATATCATATACTCAGGTTTCGAAAACATGGGACGTTATAAATTATGTTATCCTCAAAGTAGGGTGTCAAAAGGCTAGGTTAGGGCTTGGGCAGACTTTGTCCAAGCTCGGCCAGCATTGTTCAAAATAAGTTCAGGCATGAGCATGTCTTATTGCGAAAAAATGTTTGCACATGATTAGTGTCGATGTGGCCAAAATACAAAGGAAAATGACTAAATAAAAGTCAAAAAGGATAAAATCAAAACAAGATATAAGAGTCTTGCACAAGGATTTATGTAGTTTGGCAATATGTGTACTCCACATAACAATCATACAAAGCGTTCTTTGTCTTAAAAATAAGAAAAACAAAATACAAGATTTCTCTCCTCACCGGCCGCACAAAAAATACTTAGAAAATAAATATAAAAAAAATAGAATTAAATACCTTAATTTCTTCTATATCCGTCCTTAATATAGATTGTTGGAGTGAATTGGTGACAAGTAACATAAATTAGGCTTCCCTATACATGACCGTACATACGAATGAAAAAACAGAGACAAAGACAGACTCAAGTTGAAAGGAGAGACATCTTCTTATGGGAGGCTAACTAGAAGAGCCAAAAATGAGAGGTTTCCTTATTGGAGACATCATCTGCTGGTAAAGTATCCACCACCACGATATACTCGTGACAAGCCAAAATACAGGAATCCAAATCTAGCCTGAAATTTTGTACTAGTGTGAGCCTGAGGAATGATCTATTGGAATGGAGAGAGAGAAGAGATGGCGTTGGTTAGAGAAGTGGTAAATGAGGATTTTTATGTATAATGTATATTACAAATTTTCCATTGTGAACACCGATGGCCAGGCTTTGTCAAACAGGTTGTTGTACAGTCTACACAGACTAAACTTAGCCTGATTGAGAAACGAGCTTGTACAGAGCCCAAGCCCAGCATAACGGGCCAGCCCACCCCATTGATAGCCCTTCTTCTGAGTGCCAATGAAGATTTGCTGGGTGTCAGGCAGTACTATAATTGGGCCAAGCTGGTCTGTCAAGCTTTCCAGCGGGTTAGGTTAGGGAAGGGTTAGCCCATTAACCATATTAAACCAAACCTACCCGACCTGACTTGACTCAACCCAACCCATTTAAGGTTCCAAGGGCATTATCGTATGATTGCCTAAGTTACAGCCTAAATCTTGCTCCAACGAGGGTGGCTAGACTTGTGCTCGAGTTAGACTTGGACCCTGGCCATGCATGAGAGGCCAACGCATGGCCCACTGGGTCAACCTAGTAGGTCAAAGCTTGGCCCAGAGCCGGGTCGGGCATCCCATTGCCACCAGAACAACTCAGATTTGATTGCTACTCAGTACTAGGGCTGAAAGTTGGGCGGGTTCAACCCGACTGACCCCGTGACCAACCTGACATTGGGTTGGGCTCGGGCAGGATGTATCGGGTCCGGTCTCAGGCTTGGGCTATACAAACGCGAACCTGATAAAACTTGGGTTGGGCTTGGGTTGTCCTACCCAACCCGAACCTGATCGATATATAAGTTACTTATAAATTATAATTGAATGCGTATCGTCTATATTGAAGACATAAAAAATTGCAGTGCCATCGGGTCTCATTGGTCCATGACATTTTCGATGACTCAAGCTAACAAGATACGCTGAATTTCTCTCTTCCAAATAGATTCCATGCTACACAACATGACTTTTCAAGGATTAGTTTTTCTATATTTTAGCTTGTTTTTTTTTTTAATAGAAAAAATGATGTTCTTCACAATAAATAACTCTATATATAATTAATAAAATCATAGATACAAAAAATAGACGTGTATTGAAATATAATAGACTAATGTAATAATGAAAATGTTAACATGTATCCACTAGACCAATCCGACCTGGCCCGCTTGGGTTAGGCTTGGGTTGAGAATTCCCAACCAGAGGTTCAGTTAGGGTTAAGGTATAGGAACCTTGGGTTAGGCTAGGGTTGAGCACTAACCCGTCTCAACCCACCCGACTTTCGGAAACTAATTGGCTACTCCCCCGCCATCAGCTAATGGCTAGTGGTCGGTGCTCTGTGGGCCCCACCATGATGTATGTGTTTCATCAATGCCGTTTATCTATTTTTCTAGATCATTTTATGGTATTATACAAAAAATGAGGTATATTCCAATATCAAGTGGACCACGTTATAGGAAACAGTGTTGAATGAACGTAAACCATTAAAAACTTTTTGGGGCCCATAAAAGTATTAGATGAAGCTGATCTTTGTTTTTTCCCTTCATCTGCGTCTTTATGACCTAATCAACAGATTGGATGTAAAATAAACAGTACAGTAGGCCTTAGTAGGATTTAAATGATAGATATCCAATCACTATTGTTTTCCTGTGGTGTGGTCCACTTGAGATTTATTCCCTCTCGATTTTGGGATGAAGCCCTAAAATAATCTTTAAAAATGGATGAACAGAATGGATGAAATACATACATCATGGTGGGGCCCACATATCACCGACCACCAGCCACGGGGCTGATGTAAGGGGGAGTAGCCAATCCGTTCCCCCGACTTTCAGCCCTACTCAGTACGGACCTAAGAGGACCTGGTAGATCCGAACAGTTAACTCGGGAACGGGTACTCAAGGACCCGACCAACTGACATCCCTATATCCCATATTATGGTCCACTTAAGATTTGGATTTACGATATGGACAGTGAAAATGAAGTTTCTCAACTGAGAGACGGACCGGATGTCACACAGGCATCATCGCGGGGCCCACACAGCTCGGGTAATGCACGCCCTTCCTACAGCAGGTGTTGCATCGGATTCGGGTCTGGCTAGCAAACCCTACATACAATGACAGGCCGTTGTTTGATAGCATCAGTACCGTAAACAGGGATTGGCGGTGGTGATGTTGGGAGGGAAGAGCCCAGGCGTCGCCATTCTGTGGCTGTGGGCCATCGGAACCGCTTCAGGTGAGTAGGCGTACTGCGCACCTTTCTCCCCCTACCATGTTAACGTACGCCTCTGCATCTTTTTCCAAACCCTAACGAGTAATGACCACATACAACGCTTGCATTTGAACTTCTTTCCCGCCAACGCAGCACATATTCAGCACATCGCATCCGTGAAAAAGGTGGGCCATGCCATGATGATCACATGGTGCGAAAACCAGGGCGATCTACTCATCGAGCGGGGCCCAACATTAGAATCAATGATCATCATGGTGTGGCCCACCTCTTGCACGGATCGGATGTTCTACACATTCGGCGCGTTGGCGGGGAGGAGATGTCTGTACGTGAAAGCTCACATACAGCTGCTGTATGTGATGGTTTCACTGCCCTGATTTCGTTTCCCTTTTACATTTCTTATTTTGCTTATTTTCCATTTTTTCCTGATTTTTTTTTTATTTTTTATTTTGATATAAAATTTCTGCTGGCCGCCAGTTCTTGTTACCAATGTGGCGACGACGCGGATGAGAGACATGGAAAAGCTGATCAGAGAGGAAGAAGCAAGGAGTCAATCGGAACTGTTGAGTCCTTCCGGACGAGGAGTGGAAACAGTTCTGGAAGAGGAGTAATGAATCTCATAGATAGATTTTTCTAAATTTCCCGAAAATCGCTCTCTCCTAACAATCCAGGAAAGAATACTGTATCTAGTATTTCAGAATGAATCCTCCTTCCTTAGTAATTTTGCTTCTGAGAGTTATTTGATACTCTGGCAGAGTGTGATGCTTGATATACATGCACTCAGAAATGGGGTGCGCTCTAGTGGTACTGGTACCATCATTAGCTACTTTGCTACTTGACAGATGTGCGGCCCACATGACGTGTGAATAAAATCCAACCCATACATCAGATGCTGCATTGCATTGTACGCGTGGGATCTAAAATCAGGCTGATCCTTAATCAGGTGGATCACATTACAGGGAACAAGTTGAGAGGGAACACCCACCCTTGATTTGGGTGAACGGTCCACTGTGTTGTATATGAATCCGGACCATTCAGACCCTTCACCTGGTCGGGATTAAGGTGCAGGCTGAAAATCAAGCTGTTTCTATATTCAGGTGTTCCCCTCTGTAAATCAGGGACGGGCATCCCCTCTCACATTTTTCCATGTTGTTGCTCACTTAAGTATTGGATCAGGATGATTTCCGGCACCTGGAAGTAATATGAGGTGATGCATCTAATGGACGGATTGGATGGTCTTCATGCATCACACAGGTCCCACTTCTTCCCAGTACCACCGTAAGCTTATCATGGTACCGATTCCACTCAAGGGCGCCTACTTGGAAATTTTACACATGGCATGGCATGGCATATATGAACTCGAAATTAAACCATCAGATTGTGGTATCTACTTCATATAGGTCTTCATATCCCTAAATCAGGTTGGTTGGACAATTAATCATCGGTTTATGGGAATTTATTTATTTTGCTGAATTTTGATGATTCAATATTTTTCATATTAACTGTTCACTAAATGTCCAACAATTGGCTAGTTAGATAATAAAATCAATGCAATTTTTGGTTTGTGATCCATCTAAATAGGGGTTCACAAATTCAACAGTTTAATTTGAGTTACTTGTATGCCATGCCCTTGTTAGTGCTTGCATATCGACCCACACTCTGCCAGAGTATTCTTTTTTTTTTTTTTTTTTTCTCATTTACATAATGTTTGTTTGAGTGGGTGATTAAATGGGGAAATTGGGGTAAACTGAGTACCTGATTAAAGTGTGTGTACATATATCTTTCTTCTAGGTGGACCAATGTAGAAAATTGCATTTATCTGATACTGGCCTTGCTGATCACAAACGTTCAGGTTAGCCCTGCTATATATATGTTGCACCTTCCAGTACTTGTGAAAAATTGGAAGAATTCTGTCTGAATTATGGATCTGTTTAATGAAGGAGAACTGTCTCTGGTGTTCTATAAAACCGGAGCTTGAACCATGAAATTGATGTTTCTGTCCAAACACAGTTCTTATTTATTTGAACCATGGCATTATAACCATGTGTTAAGTACTAATATATATAGTTTTTTTTAATACCACCGTCTCAACTGCCTGCTCATACTTGGGTCAACCTTATCTGGAAGGTTTTTAAGCTTAAGCAGTTCAAATCAAATTGATAGGGATCTGGTTCAGGTCAGATTGCCTGGTCCCGTTTCGAAAACATTGATTTCAACCATCTCATTGAACTCTAAAGCCAAGGGCAACCCTTTCAGATAATTCTACTAGTTGGTTTTTTGGGTGTGGTCAATCCATCATGGGTCCCCCTTACAAGCAGTTTTGATAATTTATGCTGCATCCCGTGTGTAAAATCTGCAAGTCAGGGCAGTCCTAGGTCCTTCTGTTTTCCTTTTTAAAATTGTAACTAGTATGTTTAGTGGAAGTAGTTGGAAAGCGAAAGTTTTGCAACCATGTAGAAGTCCCTGACTATTCATTGATGAGTCTAGAGAAGGGCTAGATGCTTTACTGTATTGGAGCTTTGGAAGAAGGCTAAAAAAATTAGCACAACTAACAAAGTGTTTTTGATGCTACTATAGTAGGAATAGCCATAGAGTCCCTGACCAACACATTCCTCAAACTGTGATGTTTTTCATTACCTTGGGTCTATATCAGGAGATTGGTTATGATGTTTCCAATAGAAATAGATCTGCTTTGATGTTGTGGAGATTTGCCTTTATGGTGCAGACTGCAGTGTGACCGCTACTTGCCAATGGAATTGGCTGTTAGTCAGTGACTTACTTTCAACTTGTAGATGATATACACAAACATGATTCTTCTCGTGTAGCTGACGTTTTCTGGCCTTTTGGTGAACTTGGGAAACAAGTGCTATGGTGGGTGTGGGGACTAACAAGTTGGTCAGTGTTCCGGCGGAGTGGATGGGTCGGTGTAAAAAGTTAATTGGATTCCATCATTTAAAGGATGACCTCTGTCTATGTGTGTGTGTGTGTGTGTGTGTGTGTGTGTGTGTGTGTGTGAAGAACCAAAGCCTTTATGGAGGAATGCGTTATTGATGAAGTACAATGAAGCTGATTGAAGTTGGTTCATGATATTTCCATCGAGGCGAGTTGGGTTGGATGTTTGGAAAGCGATAAGGTGGTAGACTATCAAGGGAGCCAAATGCATCTCTGACGCAGGGATGAACATGATGAGGATAACTACTCCGAATCCATGGAGCTTCTCTGGACTCCTCACAGAGACTTCTCGAATCCACGAGGAAGAAAGCAGAAAATAGAAATAAATTCTAAGAACGAAATTGATTAATTGATCATTGATAATTGCCTAATGTGTCTCCTTACACCATTAATATAGAAAAAGAATAAACTAAAATTCGTAATTACCAAAAATAACAAAATTCTAACTCTAATAAAAATCCTAATTCTAATAAAACTCCTCTAAGGCCTAATTTCTAAAAATAAAAATTGCAAATAAACTTTCTCTAGAAGAGTCCTAGTATAACTAAAAGTTATTTCTACAAGGAAAGAAAATCTAAAACTCTAAAAATATTAAAAAATCAGAATTACTAAAAATAGTAAAATTTTTCTAAAAATTCGTTTTTGAGCTGAAAGCGCGCGTTTTTTGACGAAACGGACAGATGCAACCCACTTTGTGGGTCGGTTCACCTCGGATGGCCCGTTTTAGTAAAGATTGATAGGTTGTACGCCCCGTAACGATACCCGGATCAAAAGTTATAGTCAATTTACGGTCCACCTCCTTTTGGCTCAACCATGCTAGGAATATCTCTGTGATACGTTCTACATCAATCTCTTGCTTGCAAAGTGGGTTATGAGTTTTTGGAAAGATACTTGTTTAATCAAATCCGAGAAGCCTTCCACTTTGTCTACTGAGGATATCTATCTTAGTCGGAAAGATAGATTGGGATACAGGGCAAGGGCCTTATCCAAATGAGGATTCTGTCTTGGAATGTGAGGGGCTTGGGCTCCAGGGATAAAAGGGTCCAAGTCCGGGATGTCTGCAAAAGGGCCAAGGTGCAGATTCTTTCTTTCCAAGAAACTAAAGTTGCTTCTTTTGATTTTGATTTATTTATTTATTTATTTATTTATTTATTTTTTGTTTTTTTTTTTGCGGGATTCTGTTTAGGATTCAAAGGGAAGTAGTGGGTTGCTCAGGACTCTTGAGGGATCTGCAGTGGGGGATCATGGTAGCTTGGGATGCGTCTCTTTGGAAGAGAAGTGAGCATTGTGTTGGGAAGTTCTCTGTGTCGATGTTTCTGGAAGGGGCGGCTGATAGTTTTCAATGGCTGTTCACGTCAATTTATGACCCAAATGTTGCCGCAGGCAGGGAGCTGTTCTGGGAAGAACTTAATCAAGTCAGGGCATGGCTAGTATGAGAATTCCTTTTGTGGGGGGTGGTTGGTGTGGGTTAAGATACACTTGGTCTAATGGACAGTATCATCCCATCTGTACTCGAATCGATATATTTCTGGTGTCTGCTTCTTGGGTGGACAGATTTCCCTTGGTGTCCCAGCGAACTTTCCCTCATCTGGTATCGGATCATTGCCCGATCTTGCTGGACGTTGTTAAAGAAAACTGGGAGCCGAAGCCATTTAGATTTGAACAATCTTGGCTCAAAGTGGAAGGCTTCTCAGATTTGATTAAACAATGGTGGGATACTTTCAGGGTGGAAGGATTTGCAGGTTTCAGGCTGAGTAAAAAATTAAAGCAACTGAAAGGTAAGTTGGTCTGTTGGAAGGAGGTGCTGGGATTAAAAAATATGGAAACCTAGGTGATGTTGGAGAAATACAAGGGTTGGACTTTAGAGCAGAGGAGGTTGGCTTGTCGGAAGATGAGAGAAGTCTCCACAGTCATATTGCTTTGGATTATGCTAATCGCCTCAAGGAGGAAATTAAATGGAGGCAGCGGTCTTGGGCAACTTGGTTAAAGGAAGGGGATAAAAACACTAAGTTCTTCCACAACATGGCGAGTGCCTGAGCTAGATGTAACAGGGTGTCATCTGTGGTGGTGGGGGACAAAAGGTTCGATGAAAAGGAAGAAATTTGCAATGCGGTCTTCGGTTTTTATGAAAGCTTGCTAGCGGATGAAGGCTGGGATAGACCCTTGCTTGATAATTTGCATTTCAAATCTATTTTGGGAGATGGCGGTTTCACTCAAAAAACCATTCTCGGAAGCGGAAGTCAAGAAAGCGGTGGATGTTTTGGGGGGTGATAAAGCACCGGGTCCAGACAGCTTCCTCCTCGCTTTCTTTCAAATTTTTTTGGGATATTGTTAAGAGGGATGTAATGGACTTTATGGGAGAGTTCTATTCAAGGGGGAGGTTATCCATTGAGCTAGGGGCTTCCTTTATAGCTCTAATCCCAAATATTTCGGGTACCAAAAATGTTAAAGACTATCGCCCCATCAGCCTTATCAGAAGTATTTATAAAATTCTTGCCAAGGTGATAGCCATAAGATTCAAAGGGGTGTTGCAAGGGATTATTTCGCAAAACCAAGGGGCTTTCATAGAAGGAAGACAGATTATTGACAATGCACTCATTGTCCATGAGTGCATTGATGCTAGATACAAGCAGAGGTTGGAGGGCGTGATTTGCAAGTTGGATCTAGAAAAGGCATATAATCACACGTTGATTGGAATTTTCTAGATTACATGTTAGGAATGATTGGCTGTGGAGATAAATGGAGAAATGGATGAAGGAGTGCACAAAATCACCCAGGTTCTCTATTCTTGTTAATGGATCGCCTAAAGGCTTCTTCCAAAGCTTGAGAGGGTTGACTTGAGACAGGGGGATCCTCTCTCCCCGCTCCTCTTTGTAGTGGTAGTTGAGGCTTTGAGCAGGATGTTGGATCGCGGTCAACAGATTGGGTTATTCTCCGGTTTCTTTGTTAATAAGTTCAGGTCCCCGGTATCTCATGTTCAGTTTGTGGATGATACGTTACTTTTCTGTGAGGCGAATGAAAGTATGGTGGAGAACCTAAGATTGATTATTATGTGCTTTGAAATCATGTTGGGGCTAAAAGTTAATGCTTCCAAAAGTGCAATGCTTGCTGTTCACGTGACCAAGGAGCATGCGAGACTTGCCTCTATTTTTGGCTGCAAGACAGGAATTCCCATCCATGTATCTTGGCCTCCCCCTATTTGTGGGGAAACCGGCTAAACACTTATGGGACGCAGTGATAGAAATGGTGGAAGGTATGCTTGCGAAATGGCAAGGCAGGTATTTATCTCTTGGGGGACGCATAACCATGATCAAGGTGGCCTTGTCAAGCCTCCCGATATATTTCATAAAACTGTCAGGGAAGCTGCACGATTTGTTTCGCGGCCTAGAACTCTACTGAGTTGAGGCAAAAGAATAAGTTGTAGTGGAAGAATTCCTGAAAGAAGTCTACAAATGGTATGTTCATGTTCGGTTGATGTGCAATACCCCTGTGATTCCTCCTAGACTCTACTCCTTTGAGATGGAACACCTCATTTCGTATTCGTTTGAGCATAGTTTAAAAACCCCAAAACTTGACTCGACTTGATGTTCTTCCATCTTAGGTCAACTTGAAGACTCAACTGGATTCGACTCGGTCTTTAAGAATTGTAAATTAAAAAAATATAAAGAATAATATATATATTTTGAATAGTTTTGTCTGGATAATGTTATAATTATAAAATGAATAAACAAACAACCACCTACTTCATAGCTTGCTGGCTGAATGTCTGCTTACTCTTAGAAGTCATGGGTTCGACTCTTCTTTCCTCTTTAATTTTAATTAAAAGGCTGTTTCACAAGGTGAGTGACACAGCCTGAGTCACCGTGACTTGCATCAAGTTGACTCATTCTTTCTATCAGAATTGAGTTTCGTAATTTAGCTCAGTCAAGTTTACTTGTCCAAGTTTTGAGTTGACTCAGTGAGTTTTTTAGAACTATGCTTTAGAGTCTCTAAATCTAACCTACTAGTTTTCTGCTGCTTGTATGCCCTATGGATGTATTGGAAATGATAGCTGGAGGCTGATGTAAAGCTAAACCAAATTGCTTCTGCCCCATGAACAAAGGGCTTTAGTAGGTTGTAAGAGATCTGAATCTGCTTGTTGAATAGATATCCTGAGCAGTATTGTCATGTGAGATCGCATACAGTGTATGTGATCGCATATTGGCCGTGGTACATTTGCCTATAAAAAGGCTTCCAAACCTCTTCCATTTGCAATATTCTCAGCCCAAAACTCTCATTCTCTCTTCTTCTCTTACATTTCTTAATTTCAAGTGCTCTCTCTCTCTCTCTCTCTCTCTCTCTCTCTCTCTCTCTCTCTCTCTATATATATATATATATATATATATATATATATATATATATATATATTCCCTCTCTCTTGGAAGTTGGAAGATCAAGATTCAAGCACTCTCAAGTTTCAAAGAAGATAGCTTGTTGATTTTGTTGTTACTTCTTACATCAGAAAGTTCTCTTAATTTATCATATATTTTTTACATTTTTTTGAACTTTCCCTATTATTTTATTTTTTAAATAAAAAAAATATGAGGTCACATACATATGCGATTTGACAACGTTGGTCCTGAGACCAACATCTGATGGCTAGAATATCTCTCGTCCATGTTTTCTTCCCATGAGTGTCAGCTGTAGATTGGAGACTAATGTTTTTAATAATTAAATAAAAAGATAGATTTAAATTAGGAAGTTGGCTTGCTGGTAGATGCTACTGTATTGCATGTTAGAGGTTCTGAGTTCAAATCTCAACATCTACCTTCACATTTTTATTTAAATAAAAACGCTGTCCCACAATGAGTGACCGACTCAGCAAGTCTTGCTGAGTGAGAACCAAGACACTCTCTTCAGCAAGTTCCTCAGTGACTCTGCTCAATTTCTCACCAAGTTGTTTTCTACCTATTTTGATGTTTCTGATTTCTTTTCTTTTTCTTTTTTTAATTATTTCTATAAACATTTCCTGCATTTTATCTCTAAAGCAATGAAGCAGCATTGAACTCAGACTGAGTGTGAGAATTTTGGATCAATCCAAATCTTGTTGGTTGGGCTGCAAGGATCTGTCTGGCTTAGCCCAAAAAAGATGGGCGCAGGCCTGATTTTTGGGTGCTATAAATAAGATGGGAAAGGAATGGGCCGGGCTGAGGTAGCAGATTTTACCGGTGTTTTGAAAAACCCGAAAGGGATGTCCTCCCATTTTTATGGGCGATCTGATCTGGCTGCCGCTGCCGGTTAGCTGGGTCAACCCATGGCATGACCATGATGTTATAGTTAAATAATTGGGAAAGAATAGGGACTGATGGTTCTGATCCAAACTGCCTGGTTCAGACAGTTTGACGGTTGGACAGGAAACCCCATGTAATCTAGTAAGACCCTAGGTTTTTTTTTTTGTTAGTACACCCCACTGTCAGTTGACACTTCACTGTTAGCCACCTCCACTCGGGATTGATGCCAAGACCTCAGTGTCGAAACCAAGACCTCAAACGAGGTATTTTTCACTCAGTCTAACACTTGAGTCATGGAGCAGGGTGTAAGACTCCAGGGTTGACGAGCTTAAGCTAAAGCTGAAATTACACATTTTGTTCATCAGGTTTCTAGCGCATGTAAACACAATCCACTTTGCTACAGGTGAAAGAGTTGCATGGTCTGCTGAACTGTACAACGGTAGACATGGCGGGATGATCAAGGCTGTTCATCTCATTGGGTGGGCCACGTTCCAATGATCATGCCAGTGTCTTGCTAGAATTTTTGGGGTGAAATGAGAACCATTGGAAATTTCATGGGTGTAAAAATCACACTGATAGAATGATCCAATCCATCCTTGAGTTGGTTTCCTTTTTGTAGGTATCCTTTTTCCAAACCATAGACGGAATGGTTTGGGTTGCCTGAAAAAAAAGTAATTCTTCATGATGATAAGTAATCCATGATGGCCCCAACTAATGAATGGTTCTTGATTGGGCCTATTTTTGTATAAACAATCTTGGCCGACCATGTTTAAGGCTAGTGATCAAATGGTTGTGATTGTAAGTCAGTCTGATGTTTCATGGTAGCTCATGAAATGTGTGTTGCACCTAACGGACAGTCTAGATCAATCGATTTTTCACTGGGTCATTTCTTCTACATAATTAGAATTCAATAAAATGAGATGAAATCATTTTTAAGTGGCAACCAAACAGACACTTAGCAATCTGAATTAGCATTCGGAATTACGCGGGTCAGCCTGGAATACATTCTCCTTTGTAATTTACAAAAGAAAGAATTTACAACCAAGGCCCAACTCAAACATATAATTGAGTTTTTGGTTCATATGAATGGCATCGCCCGGTGCATATGTTGGACAGGTTAGAGGTTATACACAGGCCACATGGGCTCCACACTTGTCGACTTTACTACGACATTTGGTTATTTCCTCCCTTTCAAAGCATCTCCTTCAAGTTCCCTGTCCAGGCATTATTTGATAAAATGTGAATTCATGAGAAATTTTATGGTAAATATATACCTCCGATATTTGCTTTATCAGTAGTGTTGTAATCCACACAAAAAGGAAAAAAAAAAAGTCCTTGTGGTAGTTACTCATATTGTTACAGGCGACTAGCATTACCTTTTATTATTATTATTTTTTTATTTTTTAACACACTCACACATACACCTACACCACATGGGCACTTGATCCTATGATCTTAGTATTGAAACAGAGTTTCTACGCTGGACCTGCAACAGGCACGACTTGGAGAGCGGATTCTTTGTGCACGATTATACCGAATGCTTCATTCATGTCCATGTTCTCTTTAACCAAACCCGCAGGCAATTCCCAATTGAAGGAGTACAAAAGATTTGCAAGTGTGAGCTCGATCGTCACCGTCCCAAACAACATCCCTGGACAACTTCTCCGGCCTGCTCCGAATGGTATAAGCTCGAAATCCTGCCCTTTGTAATCGATTGAACTGCCCATGAACCTCTCTGGGAAGAACTCTTCTGGGTTTTCCCATGACATTGGGTCTCTTCCAATTGCGAATGCATTGACGTAGAACCTGGTCTTTGGGGCAACTTCGTATCCTCCGATCGAACATTGTCTCATGCTTTCCCGCGGGATCAGCAATGGAGCCGGCGGGTGCAATCGTAGAGTCTCCTTTATAATTGACTTGAGGTATTGAAGCTGGTAAAGATCCTTCTCATCCACCTTTCCTTTCCGCCCGACTATTGTCCTGACTTCGTCTTGGGCTTTCTCCATCGTTTTTGGGTTCCGAAGAAGCTCTGCCATTGCCCAAACCACAGAAGTCGAGCTTGTGTCTGTTCCGCCGATTAAGATATTCTGCATCATAAATTGCATAGTATTTCAGTTTCCTACTTAGTTGTAGTTGTCATGGTTCAAAACTCGGCAGCAACTTGGACTGACCCATCCAGTATTGAATCGAGTCATGACTCATCCGAGTCACGGGTGAGGAATCTGGGTGGCTCACCAGAACTAGTCTGAGTTGACTCGGATGGGTTTGCATTTGGGTCGTTCGATTCAATACAAAGCTTTTTTGTTATACTTAATATTAGACGGTTCAAGAGCCAAGTGTAATGGTTGCAAATTACAAAATGGAACTGAAGAAAGAGGTTGGATCTCCTGCAAACATCTGTAGAATAAGCTTCTTCCACAACTCCTATTCACTTGCATGAAAAAGTTATTAAATTGCGGGGAACTTATTCACCTCCCTAAAAATGTTATTCAACTATTTGTGTGGTGTCCAGACTCTTGCATGTATGCCATCCAACATGTGAATGAATTGGGTCTGACGCTGGGGAGGACGTGTTGATGTAGAGTACCATCTTCAACTATTCCAAATCCACGGAATTTCTTTGGAATTGTAAAGATACCTCGAATCCACTAGGAAAATAAGAAAATAGATTAATTTCTAAAAATTCGTAATAAATTGATTGATGATTAAAACAAGCTTACAAGATTCTTAAATAATGAGATGAAATGTAGGAAGAAGTTTCGGAACTCCTAGAAATTGTGACTTACTATAATAGTACACTTATTATTTATAGACGGTCGTGATTCCTACTAGACATCACGGTTTTCGACCAAAAATAGTGTCCTATTTGGCTGAACCATGCTATTCTCCTAATTATTCTAAGCACTTTTCATGTTGGACGCAACTCTTAAAGCCCAATGGATGAAGAGTTATAATCAAACTAAAACTTATTATAAATAGTAAAAATGAAAATAAAACGGAGATTCGACTGTCGATCTGACGGAATCTCGCAAAATCGTGGTGCGCAACTTGGTGTAGCGAGGTTGGGTGGCGAAAGTAGCTCGTCCTACTCCAAAATCATATATGGCACGTCAGATAACTAATTTCGGTTTACGAAATACGCCTGGTTTAAGGTTCTAATGGTCTGAATCACTTCCACGTCCGATCGGGCCTTTTTTGGTCCATCTTGACCATGAAATTGTATGCGGCCTGCTTTACATCAGTCCCCTCCACTTCAAAAGAAATCATCCCACTTCGGTTCGCGATACTTGATCAGGACCACAATGTTGAAAGTGCGCGAAATCTCCATGTCATTCAGAAGATCAACTACGTAAGCGTTATCATTAATTTTTCGAAGGATCGGTACTGGTCCAATATTCTTATTCTTCAATTTTTTGTACGTCCCGGTCAAAAATCTTTTCTTTTGTAGATGGACCATAAATTGGTCGCCTACCTCGAATAACTCTTGTTGTCGATTGTCAGCTTACTCCTTATACTTGTCGTTCGAGGCATGTAACTTGGCTTGCATCTTCATATGAATGCCCATGATTCTGTCCGCCATATGATCTGCTACAATGCTTATGCGTGGGAACTTGGGCAAAGGGACCAAGTCAAGTGTGTGGCGAGGCACTTGACCATAAATAATCTGGAACGGGGACTTCTCTGTCGAGTGGTACATCATGTTGTTGAATGCAAACTCTGCTTGAGACAAGGTCAAATCCTACTGCTTCGGTTTTTCACCTGAAATACATTGAAGGAGATTCTCTAACGTGCGATTTACAACTTTAGTTTGCCTATTGGTCTATGGGTAGTAGACACTGCTGAGCTGAAGTCTTGTACCGAACCGATTCCACAAAGTCCGCTAGAAGTGGCTAATGAACTTTGTATTGCGGTCAGAAGTAATAGTCTTGGGAACCTCATATAGCCGTACGACCCCTTTGAAGAATAGATTTGCCATGTGTGTCGCATTGAAGGTCTTTGCTTTTGGGGATGCACAATTGATTCTCTTTAAAAATGAATCCGTCTTGCATATGTAGGCCAATGGGGTGACCTTCTTGGCATCTAATCAATCGTTCTTGAAGTCGTCGTCGTCGACATACATGTCTTTGGGGCACTCGAACCCGACAACCTCACTGCTCATGGTGACTAACAAAGTTACATAGCGGCGAAGTCTATCAGATACCTTGTTCTGCTGCCTAGACTTATGTTTCAACACAAACGTGAATTCCTGCAAGAATGAAATCCACCTAACATGCACACGATTCACGTTAGTTTGGAAATTAATGAGTTTGAGAGCTTGATGGTCTGTGTAAAGAATGAACTCCCTTTGAATTAGAAAATGTCACTAATGTCGCAGTACGTGGACCACTGCGTACAATTCAAGCTCATAGGTCGACCACTTTTTATGTGCATTACTAAGCTTTTCACTGTAGAAGGCTACCGACTTACCTTCTTGAGACAAAACTCTCATAATTCCAACAAATGAAGCATCATATTCGACTTCAAACAATTTATCGAAGTTGGGAAGTATAAGAACTAGAGTTGTGGACAACCCGTGTTTAATTTTGGCAAAGCTTTTGTCGGCTTCGGTAGTCTACTTAAGTTGTCCATTCTTCATGCAGTCTGTAATTGGTGACATAATTGTGTTAAAATTCTTCACGAACCGATGATAGAATATCGTCAATCCATTAAAACTCTGTACCTCATGGATGTAATTTGTTGGAACCGGCCATTCCTTGATGGCTCTTAGTTTTTCATCATCCACTCAGATTCTCGTGGACGTCACAACAAAGCCCAAATACAATAGGCTATCAATAAAAAAAGATGCATTTTTTAATTGAGATACAACTTATTTTCGGTGAGCACTTAAAGGATCTTCTTGAGGTATTCCATATGACTTTCTTCGTCTTAACTGTATATTAGAATATCATCGAAGTAAATCACAACGAACCACCCAATGAATGACTTCGGAACTTGGTTCATCAACCTCTTGAATGTGTTGGGCGCGTTTGAAAAACTGAAGGACATGACCATCAATTCAAACAACCCTTTCTTGGTCTTAAAAGTCATCTTCCACTCATCATGACCGTATTCGAATCTTATGGTAGCTGCTCCTTAAATCCAATTTAGATAATAATTTCGCGCCCTTAAGAATGTCCAACATATCATCTAGCCGTGGTATGAGAAATCTGTACTTTACAGTAATTTTGTTGATGGCCCGGCTATCGACACACATGCACCAACTCCCATCTTTCTCTAATACCAAACTGACGTCGGGGAGGATGTGTTGAGGTCAAGCACTGTCTTCCTTATGGAATAACTATTCCGAATCCATGGAACTTCTCTGGACTTCTCATAAAGATACATCGAATCCATAAGGAAAATAAGAAAATAGAATAATTTCTAGAAATTCGTAATAAATTGATTGATGATTAAAATGAGCTTACAACCTTCTTAAATAATGACATGAAACGTAGGAAGAAGTTTCGGAATTAATCTACAACTAAAACTCCTAGAAATCATAACTTACTATAAATAGTAAACTTACCATTTATGGACAATCATGATTCCTAGTAGACATCATGGTTTTTGGCCAAAAATAAAAAGTGTCCTATTTGGCTCGGACACAACTCCTAAACCCCAACGGATGAAGAGTTATAATCAAACTAAAACTTATTATAAATAGTAAAAACAAAAATACAATGGAAATTCAATGGTCGATATGATGGAATCTCGCAGATTCGGCATGTGCAACCCGACTTAGCAGGGTTGGGTAGCTAAAGTAGCTCGTTTTACCCCAAAATCATATATGGCAAGTTGGATAACTCATTCGGGCAGATGTACATTGATTTTAAGGTTTTGCCTAATATGTGTTCACCCTGACTCTGACATTTTAAGGCCACCATCATAATAATGGGAAGCCAATGATTCAGAATCAGGTGATTAGGACACATATTAAAACTATGTATGTAGAAATCAATGTACATCTGCCCTAAAACTTACAAATTCAGATGGTGGTTTTGGATCGGCCTGATTTTTGGTGCGTTCTACTTTGATGGTGGGGCGACCTTTCTTGATAGGTTGGATTCAATACACAAACCACAGTGGCACCTCAAAAGTAGAGTTGTAGGATAAGCTTATTCTACAAAGGTTGGAAAAGATGTTGCATCAACTCTGAAAACTACTGTCATATTATTACTCTATTTGAACTCACGTCAGCATTTATCATACAATCATTGGATTAGATCTAATTGCTTAATGCTAAAATACACTTAATTTATTAATTTCTCATTTAAAATCGATAGAAATTAAAGCATTAAAAAGCTAAAAGGAAAAGGTTAATAAATAATTCAGGCAATGAAAGAAAAAAGGAGAGGAAATAGCTTATGGTAAGGTTGAGCTTTGTGGGTCTCATCATGATGTGTGTCCGTAAAATCAGCCGTATCTAGAACTCAGGAGGACCACACCTTTTGGATAGTGCCAAATTATGTCTAAAACATCTGAAATCATGTGGTGGGGATCATGGATGTGAGTTCTGGAATGGAAACAGACAGCGTACTGAGTAAACTGTGGGGCCACTGATATATTATTTTAACCACTTCATCCATCTATTTTATCAGATAATTTTAGGTATTGAGCACAAAAATGAAGCATATCCAAAGCTCAAGTGGACCACACCACAGAAAACAGTGTGAATCGAATGTCTACAGTTGAAAAATTCTTGGGGGCAACAGAAGTTTTGTATGAAACTGATATTTTCATCTATGTTTGTGTGACCTTATGAACAGGTTGGATGACAAATAAATATCACCCTGAGCCCAGGGAAGTTTCAACAGTGGAAATCATTATTCCCACTGTTTCCTATGGTATGGTCCTCTTGAGCTTTGGATATGTTTCAATTTTGGTTTCAACTGTTCAAAATGTGCTGAAAAAGTGGATGGACGGAGTGGATAAACCACATACATTCATGGTGGGCCCAACAGAGTTTACTCAGTACCATAAAAGCATACTGAGTAACTCAGTAGACAATCCGATTTCATTCTAGAATGGCTTGCAATTTGGTGGGACCCCTCAGGAAGGGATCTACAAACAATAAAAAAGGTTTTTATGAGTACGCATCCATTCTCAACTGTTACCTGTGAGTCTGTGACGTGGCCCACTCGCCGGGATTTGAACTCTAGCTATAATAACTACTAAGGAGGGTTTATCTTATAGACTGGCTGGATGTCTGCACACATCATGGTGGGGCTCGCATGGTCATTGTATCTAATTTAAATATCGTTTCTATACATAGCATTCGTCCCTCGTTCATTGATGCATTGCTGGGACGACCCATGTTTTCAAGGTGTCCCGTAACCACACAGCTAGGGACGCGGGTTAGTGCCTCTGAAGTGACGTCACCAAGTTCTGTGCGCCCCACCATGATGCATGTGTCGTATCCATACTGTCCATCCATTTGGAGAGATCATTTCAGGGCATGATCCAAAGAATGAGGCAGATCCAAAGCTCACGTTGACCCAACATAGAAAACAGTAGGGATAAAACCTTCCTAGGGCCCACCATGATGTTTATTTGAGATACAACCTGTTCATAAGTTCACACAAACATGGAAGGATGGAAAACACAAATATCAGCTTAATCAAAAACTTCTGTAGTCCCCGAGAAGTTATTAATGGTATGCGTTCAATCCCCACTGTTTTATGGGGTGGGTCCACGTGAGCTTTGGATCTGCCTCATTCAGTCACTTGAGTAGCCGGATAGCTACCCAAGCGGTTAGTAGCTAATCCGCTTCCTGTAGGTGGTGTTGGGCCTACTTTTTCTAATGTTATAATAGTCAGCCTACCTTTTCTAATGTTATAGTCTAGTGTGTTGGACAACTCCTAGAGCAATTAAAAACGAAAATAAAGAATTTCGACTGTCGATCTGATAGAATCTTGCAAATTCGGCGTGAGAAACCTGGCAAAGCGGGTTGGGTGGCTAAAGTAGCTCGTCCTACCCCAAAATCATATATGTGACATCCAATGACTCATTTCGGTTTGCCAGATATGTCCGTTTAAAGTTCTGACGGTCTGGATCACCTTCGTCTCCAATCGAGCCTTTTCTGGTCCATCTTGGCCGTGAAATTATCCACGACCTGCTCTACATCACTTAACATAAGCCCGAGTTGCCAAATGATTGTTACTGTGGGACCCATGAAGCATTTGTTGCATATCTTTTTAGAATTGAATTTTATACCAGTTTAGGTCTTAAAATAGAGGAGAAGTGAAAACGGGTTCTGTGATAAAATGTGAAAGATGAAAAATAGGATAAGCAATGAAATGTGAAAGATGAAAATACCCGTGCCTTCGACTAAATGCAAGGGTAAAATTTCCAAATATTTCTTGCTTTGTATATAGTATGCAGTGGGTTGGTGCCCCTGCACGTTTAAAAAATAAAGTAGAATAGTATGGAGTGAGTGTCAAACCATGAGGATTCCCTTCATCTGATCTTTGGTGAGTCTGCCCTCCTTCTGGACTCGAAACAAGACGTGGACGAAGTCTTCCCGATCGGGTTTCGCCCCATCACAACGTAAATGTTCATCGATAACTCGTTCATAGAAAGCATCCAGCTTCAAGAAACATCGTTCCAGCCGCCCACGCAGTCCAGTCAGGACATCCATCCACCCCATCAACGGCAAGAAATCCTCGATGAAGAAACCACCCAACGTAGCCCCAGCTTCTCTGATGGCCCTGTGAAACTCCATCTGCTCGTGCTTGCTTCCTCCTTCAAAACTCTTCCCAAAAGCCACCTTACAAATTATGTTGTTTGTGAGAGAAACAAGCATCTCACTCAGATTGATAGAACAACAACAAGAAGAAGAACGGGCAATCGATCTCATCATCTCGGCGACCTCTTCCTCCCGAATGTATGCAAAGGACTGCACCCGCTTCGTGCTGAAGAGTTCAACGATGCAGATCTTCTTCATCTCTCTCCAATATTCGCCGTAAGGAGCAAAGGCCACGTCCGAGTAGCTGTAGCTGAGCTTCTTGAAGGAAACCAAGGGAGGCCTGGTACAAAGATCAAGATCATTGGATTTCATCACCTCCCTCGCCGTGGTGGCCGATGAGACAATGAGAGTTGGGACATGGCCCAGCTGGAGATACATGAGCGGGCCATACATCTTCGATAGTAGCCATAGATCGCGGTGCGGCAACTTACGAAGCTGGTGCAAGTTGCCGATTACCGGGAGCTTGGGTGGGCCTGGAGGGAGCTTGGCCGGCCTCACCCTTCTCTTCTGGTATTTGGTGAAGAGGAGAGGCAAGAGCGGAAGGATGGGAACTATCACCAGAAGGAGAAGAAGCCATGAGAAGGTGGAGGAATTGGAATCCATTGGTTTGAAGGAGATGGTATTTGGGAGAGACTAGGTGTCCTTCAAATAGCCTGACTGCTACTTGGGTTTTTGTAGAGACGTGTGGGGAGAGATGAAACACCTAAGACAGTCTCTCTGAAATCCCAAACAGATTCCCAATGCTGCCCAAAAGGTGATCTCAGCATTTCTGTTTTTAACCGTAAGAGGGGTTTTTGGGAATTTTGAATAGCTTGGAACTAAAAAGAATATCCTAGAAATCTTGATTTGTACTGTTGGGAATGTTGAAAGTGGTTGTTTAGTGGCTTCAAAGCTTATTACTAAGGTAAAATGTGTTTATAGATGTCTTGAATCTATAATTCAATGTTATGTCCATGACAGGTTCAATGTCATCGAAGTCAGCTCGATGCCATCAAGATTTTCCGAAATAATTCGATTTGGTTGCTGGACACTTTGGTGTCCTTCACGATGCCATTGAAGATCGTTCGATGTCATTGAAGGTTGTTTAATGCCATCGAAGGCTTGGTTGATGTCATCGGTAATATTTGGATTTTCATGTTTGGTTACTGGAACATTTTGGTATTCTTTTGATGCCATTGAAGTGGTTTTGATGTCATCAAAGGTTAAGTTTCGATGACATCGAAGTGTGTTCGATGTCATCAAATGATTCCATGCAGATTTTCGCATATTTGCGAATTTGCGGGATATGTTTCCAATTTTGATTGGGATTCTCCTGGAGGCTATATATTTGGGCGTAATTGGGATTGAGAGGTATCTAAGGCTTTCTAATTCGTTCCTAGGGTTTCAAGGGCTTGTAAAGAGAGATTCGAGGCTTGTTCAAATTGGGTATTCTCTCTATCTCTTATAATTTCTACTTTCATAGTGCTTTCTATCACGTTGTGCCGTGGTTTTTCTCGTAAAAGAATTTTTCTACGTTAAATTCGAAGTGTTTATATTATGCTTGCTTGGTGTGATTGGATTACTTCACTTGATTCATCTCTGAGTGCTTCTGTGGTTCCCCAACAACTGGTATCAAAGCTATCGTTGGGGTGTAGGCTTGAATCTGAAAGTGAGTATCAATGGCTGCCAATCCTAAGTTTGATATTGAGAAATATTCCGAGAAAAATAATTTTGAATTATAGAAGGTCAAGATGACTAGCCTATTGATTCCGTAAGGATTGGATGAGGTCCTTGAGAAGCGACCAGAATCTATGGATGATGATGAATGAAAAAAACTGGATAAGAAAGCCAAATCCTCAATCCAATTATGCTTAACGGATGAGGTTCTTTATAATGTCTTGAGGGAGAAAACTGCAACAAATTTATGGGCGAAGAGGACATCTATGCGAAGAAGTCGCTAGAAATTCGCTTACACTTGAAGCTGCAGCTGTTCCACTTCAAGATGGCAAAGGAAGGAGATGTTGAAGGCCACATTAACAATTTTAACAAGATAATTTGTAAATTGTTGGATGTGGAGATAGTGGTCAATGAAGAAGATCAGGCATGTATCTTGTTGAATTTAGGCCCTACTTCATATGAGTCTTTTAAAGACACCTTATGCACAGGTAACACAACCCTTAGTGTTGACACCGTTATCTCAGCCCTTCAGGGAAAGACAATGAGAAAGAAAAACGGTAGTATGGGGGCATCCATTGATTCATTGTTTACGAGGGGTCATAATTTAGATCGAGACACAGGATCTTCTCGATCGAGGACCAAATCCAAGGGCAAGTGCAAGAGTAAGTTAAAGTGTTAAAATTGTGGGATGTCAGGGCACATGAAGAAGGATTGCACAAATCTTAAAGCAAAGAAAGAGAACTCAGAGGCTTCTTCCAAGGAGGCCAACATGCCACGTCTGATGAAGAAACAAACGGAAGTGATGTGTTGTCAGTGTCTATGATCGGACACTTATACGATGATCGTAGGGATGGGTGGATCTTGGACACTGGGGCTTCATATCACATGACTCCTCATTGGAGTTGGTTTGCCAGCTATAGGGAATGCGATATTGGACACACTACAAGAAATCTCACCTTTAGCGACGAAAATTTTCGTCGCTAAAAGCCAAATTTTCGTAGCTAAAAAGTTTTAGCGACAAAAATTTTCGTCGCTAAATTCGTCGCCAAAAGGCCGTGGCAACAGGTTTTTATCGACGAAAAATTTCAATTGTCGGCAAAGGCAAGGTTTTTAGCGATGAATATTTTCATTGCTAAAAAATAAATGTTAAACTTTTAGCGACGATAGTTTTCGTCACGAAAAATAATTACAAAACTTTTATTGACGAACATTTTTGTTGCTAAAAATAAATGTTAAAATTTTAACGACGATAGTTCTCTTCGCTAAAAAAATTACGAAACTGTTAGCGACGAACATTTTCATTGTTAAAAAATAACTGTTAAACTTTTAGTGATGATAGATTTCGTCGCTAAAAATAATTATGAAACTTTTAGCGAGCTAAAGACGAAAATTTTCGTAGGTAAAAATATTTACAAAACTTTTACCTACGAAAATTTTCGTAGGTAAAAGTCTTAAAAAAAAAAATCCAGCACAAAATTCTGCACAAAATTCTTGATATACACCTGTTATAATATATTTCATCATATTCATCCTGATATACACCTGTTATATAATATATTTCATCCTATTCATATTCACATCCATCTAAACCCAAACTAGTAAATCCATCCAAACATAAATTACATTCATCCAAACACAAACAATCTTATCCACATCACATTCATTCACGCATAAATACATATAAGCTTAACATCATAAACAAAAATACCCTAAACCCAACCTTAACCTAAACCTAAAACCTAAAACCTAAAACCTAAACCTAAAACCTAAACCTTAACCTAAACCTAACCTATAACCTATAAGTTTAGGTTTAGGAAATTGGGTTCGGGTTCAGGATCGGGTTTAGGTTTGGGTTTTCGAGTTTAGATTTAGGTTTAGGTTAGAGAGTTGAGATTAGGATTAGTGTAGATTTAGGTTTAGGGATTTGAGAATATGTTAAGGTTTAGGTTTAGGAAATTGGGTTCGGGTTATAGGTTTAAGTTTAGGTTAGGTTATAGGTTAAGGTTTAGGAAATTGAGTTTAGGTTATAGGTTTAGGTTATAAGTTAAGGTTATAGGTTAAGGTTTAGGTTTTAGGTTAAGTTTTAGGTTTAGGTTAAGGTTATATAGGTTTAGGTTTAGGTTATAGGTTTTGAGTAATGATGATGGAATCTTTGCTAATGATTAGGTAACAGGGACTAATGCTAATAATCATACTAATAGGCATTATACTAGTTCCATAAGGAAATGATAACTATTTTCTAAGGTTAATAGTTATAACTATCAATAGTGAATCTAGTCATGATACTAGATTCCATGACAAATGTTCTATTTTAGAACATGGATTCCTTAGTTTTATTGTAGTTGTTGGATAAATGGTTCTACACTTCATGGTGTTCTAGGAAGTCCAATTTGAGCCAGTCCACCATCTGCTAATTCAATTTAGGGGGCTCATTAGCTAAATTTCATGGGCTCACTAAGGTTTAAGGTGCAGCCCACCTACATATATGCAGCGTGCGGCCCACAGGGGTATGTGATGTGGCCCATAGCATTCTAAGGTAAGGCCCACCATGATTTAAGGTGAGGCCCACTTCGTCAAGCAGAGTGTGGCCCACTAAGTTTTGTCTTAGTAGAGGCCCGTTTGCTGCAGTTGGTAAAACCTAGGCCCAACAGGTTCTGGCCCACTTCTGGGTTGGTTTTTAGCTCAGATGGTGTGGCTAATTTCAGCCCAAAGTTGGGTCGATTCTGGCCCAATTCTGGGTCGGCTTGCAGCCCAGCTTTACTATCCATTGCAAGGCTGATTTCGGCCCTGCTGCATGGTCCAACACCCAGCTCGTTCTCTGCCCAGTTTTAAGACCGAAATCAGTTCAAATCATAGCTCAGTTGGAGACCATCTTTGGTACAGATAGAGGTCCATTTGGAGGCTTGTTTCAGCTCAGGTAGAGGCCTGATTTCGGCCATGGTCTAACAACTTTAGCTGGATGAAGAAGGAAAGATAAGGGGATAAGATATTACCTGGGTTTGACACGATTGGAATGAGTCAAGACTCGCCCAGATCAGGCCGACTCGGCCTGGGATTTTAGTGGGCTGGCAAAACTAGTTTGCCGATCCAGCACTTACACCAGCAACTCCATCAATCCCTTCAACGGTTCTAGCTGGGGAGTTTGGACGGTGGACTCGTCCCTGAACTCGACAACACCTTGCTCTTCTTCTTTCTCTCCCTCTCTTTTCTCCTTCTTTTTCTTCTCTTTCCTTCATGTTTTTCTTCTCCTTTCTTCTCCCTTCCTGCTGCTGGAAACACCCAACAAAAACTGTCAACCCGGCCTGACTTAGGCTCAGCCCGACTGCAACAGTTGCACCCACGCACACTCATTCTCTCTCTATTTCTTTCTTTCTTTCTTTCTTTCTTTTTTTCTTCACTCTTCTCTCCCAACACCATCACCAGATGGTGAGAGCCCAAAAAATGGCATCATAACTGAGCTGACCCGGTTTTTGAGCGGTGGAGAAGATGAGATGCCATTAATGACGTCTTCATCTCCACCCCTCCTTCCTCCGATCTACCTTCCGTGGGTGATTTGAATAAGCTCCATGGAGCTTGTGGATGGTTGAAATCGGAGCTTTGTAAAGGTTGGCAGGCATTAGCTCGGTGGGTTCATATAAAGGAAGAAACAGCTGTTCTCACCCTCCCTATTTATATTTTCTTCTCTTGACGCCCTAAGCAATCGGACGGCCGAGATCTCTCCTAAATGGAAGGCTAGGATTGGAGAATCCCACTTCATGTGGATCGCCTAGCTAGCGGTGAGAAATGTTTCCATTTTCGGAAGTTATGTGCTTTCGGGTCTTACTTATGCCATTTGTTGTGTGAACATACATGCCAGAAAACTGGATACAATAGTGAGGTTTTGGTCGAGCCCACCTCCTAAGTCGGATGGACGGTTCAGATCAGCCCACGAAATCCTCATGGTGGGCCACTGATTAAAATCACGGACGCTCGCCCGTTCGCTGTTGCAAAGAAAAAAGCAGAGAGAAACCTTCTGTTTTGAGGAGGTTTCGGGTTAGCACCGGTTGACCGAGTCCTTTGGCCTAATGCACCACGAGTACACCTTCCTATGGTGCACACACGCTCCGAAAGTGGGCCCCATCATGATGCTTGTGAGAAATCCACACCGTCCGTTAGGTTTTAGGGGCCTAAATGGGTCCCTATGCTAAAGATCAAGCATATCTACGATTTAGGTGGGCCATACTCTTAAGTTTCGACTTCTAATGGTTGATTTTTATTGATCTAATAGTTGGATCATTTTGAATTTGAATTTCAGCGGTTAAAATGGTCCTAGGGACTACTTAGTTGAGTATCAACGGTTGAATTAGGGATTGGATGCCTTGTCAAGTGTTTTAAAATAACTAGTCAAATATTCTTAACAAATCCTTAAACATGTACTTAATCAAATTAATCAAATCTTTTAATCAACCTAAGACGTGTATTTACGTTAATCTATCAGGTATTCTACTTCATTCTAAGACATTTGTTAAGTAAAATAATCAAGTATTCTAACTAACTCTAGGCATTTGTTTAAATAACTAGCCAATCCCAAGACATTTATTAAAGTAACTAAGCAAGTATTCTATCTAATCAAATCAATTCTAAGACATGTGTTTTAAGAGAGCTAATCAAATGATCTACTCACGTCTAAGGCATAAGTCCAAGTAAGCTACCGAATGATTAACCTTTTAAGGGGCCATTGTTTGCAGTTATAACAAGAACTATCATTAGTCTATTAGTGACTTGAAATCCTAAATTAGGCTTCCATCCTAACACCCGAGTACTAAAAGTACGAGGTGTTACATTGTAGTTGTCATGGATCGTAGTTATCATGTTATATGGGTCGTGGTTGTCATATTATATGGGTCGTGGTTGTTACATGTTCACTTCCTTTACTACCAAATGAATGGATCGTCATTGGTACAATAACCTAAGGCCCTCAAATGACACAACAAAAAGGATGGGTGGCATGGATTATTCATATACATCAATGTAGGCCCCACTAGTTGGTCCTAAGCCTATAAAATGAAGACTACAACCCATATAATATGACAACCACGACCCATATAGCATGACAACCATGACCCTTACCTCATGACAACCACGACCCATACTCGGGTCGTGGTTGTAATGTGGTAAGGGTCGTAATTGTTATGGGTCGTGGTTGTCATGTTATATGAGTTGTGGTTGTCATGGGTCGTAGTTGTCATGGGTCGTAGTTGTCATGTTATTTAGGTCATGGTTGTCGTGTTATATGGGTCGCGGTTGTTACATGTTCACTTCCTTTACTACCAAATGAAAGGATAGCTATTGGTACAATAGCCTAAGGTCCACAATGGAGTGATCCGTTCCGTCCACCTTGTCTATCAGCTCGTCGTGGGCCCAAAAAGTCCTGACTTGGGTAG
Source organism: Magnolia changhungtana (assembly GCA_030180095.1). NCBI lineage: Eukaryota > Viridiplantae > Streptophyta > Magnoliopsida > Magnoliales > Magnoliaceae > Magnolia > Magnolia changhungtana. The sequence goes on from JASAUF010000649.1 coordinate 151,905, forward strand.
TGTCTACTTCTAACAAACATCATAGTGAGCCTGGAAAGTTTCAACAGTGGGTTCCATTTTCATCATTATTTTCTATTATGTGACCCACACGAGCTCTGGATCAAGCTGATATTTAGGCCTTAGCCCTAAAATGACACGACAAAAAGGATGGGTGGCATGGATTATACACATACATTAATGTAGGCCCCACGAGTTTGGTCCTTGCCCACGTGCAAAAAAGGGTTTCGTATACATCACTTTCTTGGCATTAAATACGATGTAACTTCTTATTCCCTTAAAAACCGTATAACTACTAAAATAATAAGGGCATTTTAGTTCGAGTAATTTTCAAAGGAGTGTCAGAAGACCACCTATGGAATATTTGAAAGGTTGATTCTCTTTAGGGAATTTGACCATATATCAAGGTCAGTACGGTTAATTTCCCTTTGTCTGCCTATATGCCATAAGTATGAAACTCGACTCGACTGCACTCGACTCAATGTTCAGATGGGCCAGGTCGACCCAAATAGACTGATATTTTATACTTATAAATTAAAAATAATATGAGTGACTCATGGAGTGGCTCAGTTTGAATTGATCGAGTTGTTGAGTCAACTCGATAATTCCTCTTAAGTCAGAATCGAATCGTAAATGTGACTCGACCACAACAAAATCCTCGGCTAGAGCTTGTTCAAGAGAATAGAGGATGTCATCAAATGGAAGCACATCTTCATCGGAAGAGGCGAGAGTCAGAGCTTCACCCACTATTGTTGTTACAGGAGTGGGTAATTGTGAGACCCGTATCCTAGCCCGTACTGTTCCTTAGGCTTCCACGGTCCTCCCTGTCAAATTTTGGCAACCCGCGATGCATAGATAGCATTTGCACGTGACCCTAAGTCATATATCGTATTCCAGAGTCGGTTCGACTCGAGACTTGTACCCTTGCGACCGCGCCGTTGCCGGGTCTCACACGCCGAGGTGATACTCGGGCCAGGAGATGCGGGCTCACGTTCAGTTCGAGAAAAACACCGTGTTTTGTAATCCCAAGAGAATCCATCACATTAATCACCTCACTTATCAAAAGTACACCCATCACTCAACCCATTACTCTATCCCATCCCCAAGTACAAAAGCAACCCCAAAAAGTCAACTCTCCATCACTCACACCCATCCATCCTCTCTCTCTCTCTCTCTCTCTCTCTCATTTTCTCCATTTTTCAAGCAAGTAAACCATGTCCAAGCTCCAAGCTCCATGGATAAAGATAGGTGTGGCCCACTTCCTACCACCCAATCCCACCCTCCATAATCAATCTCAACCATTGAATCACGTCCCATTGGAGCTAAGATGAGCAGAAGTCCAAGAAGATCAAAGGTGGGTGATTTTATGAATTTTCAGCCGTTGATTATTGTGTATTTGAGGGCCCACTTGTGGTGGGACCCATCTTGATGTATGCCTTGTATCAAAGCGGGACCCATAGTGGCGGGGTCCCTCCCATCTCCACGATTTTTTTTTTCTCTCTCTCTATCTCTCTCCCCCTTTTTGTGATGGAGTGTGGCCCACCTGAACTAGACTGTTCGATCATGAGGCCCACTTGTTGCTTGATTTCGGTACGCCCTGGATGAAGGGAATCATAAACATCAACTTGATTTGTGGGCCCCACATGATGTACGTGTGAAATCCACATCGTCTAGGCCTTGAGGCTGTGATGCAGCCGTGGGGCCCACATTATTTATGTGTGAGATCCAAACCGTCCATCCGCTGCACGCAGTAGCTACTGTCTCACACAGTAAGTTCTGTGCGTCTAATCATGAGGTATGTGTTGTACCAGACCGTCCATCCAGCAGCACGTGGCTGCTGTCCTGATGGCAATAGTTCTGTGGGTCCCACTGATGTACGTGTTACATCCCACACTGTCCATCCGTGTGGGTCCCACCTGGATGTGTCCGCTGTACACGTGGCCCCCACACGGTGTATATATTTTATATACCCACCGTCCACTTTCTGGACGGTGGAAACCCACCTGTTCTATTGTATACCCACACTATCCATGTGTATGGGACAGTGGGCCCTGATGTACGTAGGGCCACCTTGATGTATGTGTTGGTGGGCCACGTGTACGTGGACCCCACCTTGATGAATGTATTGTACTCACACTGTCCATCCTGGACAGTGATTGGTGGAGCCTACCTATAACGTATGAGTTTCATCCCTGCCCCGTGGGGCCCACTTGATGATGTGCATGTGGGGTCATCATCGTCCATGTGATGTGGACCTCACCAAGACGTATATATTTTATATCCCCACCATCCAATCTGCTGGATGGTGGGATTCCACCATTGATGTATGTATTTTATATGTCATCCATCCGTTTGGAGATGGGGGCCCACCCCACATGAGTGGCACATGTGGGGTTGGGACTCACCTTGATGTAATTGTTTTATATCCACTCCGTCTGTCTAGTGAGGGGACGTAGACCCCACCTTGATGCATGTGCTTCATTTTAACCGTCCACCTCAAGGGTCCACCGTGATGCATGTACTTCTCCAAGCCATCTATCTGTTTTTCTAGCATGGGACTCCCATGATGTATTTATTTCATCTACACCATCCAGATTGTGCTGGACGATGCTAGACAATGTTTGGGCAGTGCCAATTTACATGGACAATGTTTGGACGGTACCGTGGGCTCCACCGCAATGTATGTACCCACGCTGCCCATCTGGTGGGGGCCATTCACAGCGTATGTGGGGCTCACCTATTAGATATATTAGACCCAGGTGATGGGGCTCACCTTGGTGGACGTATTCTATATTCGCATTGTCCAAGGGCCTAACAGTGATGCATGTATTGTATATCTACACTATCCATTGGTGCGGCCCACTTGATGTATATGAGGCCCATTGGAGCGGCCCATTAATGCGGCCTACTTGATGTATATGAGGCCCATTGGAGTGACTCATTGATGTGGCCCACTTGATGTATATGAAGCCCATTGGAGCAGTCCATTGATGCGGCCCACTTGATGTATATGAGGCCCATTGGAGCAGCCCATTGATGCGGCCCACTTGATGTATATGAGGCCCATTGGAGCGGTCCATTGATGTGGCCCACTTGATGTATATGAGGCCCATTGGAGTGACCCATTGATGCAGTCCACTTGATGTATATGAGGCCCATTGGAGTGGCCCATTCATGCAGCCCACTTGATGTACATGAGGTCCATGAACAAGGTTCGATGTGATGCGTATGTAGCCCGTAAGTGAGGCCCATCATGATGTGTATTAGGCCCTTGAGAGAGGCCCATGGTGATGTATATTGGGCCATTGTGTGAGTTTATGGGCCCACTATATGTTTGGCCCTATGTGGGCCACTCCTTGGGAGCAATGTCAGTTAAATGTCCACATTGATGGATAATGATGGTTGAATGTTCACATTGTGACCTTCCCTTAGGCCTTGTTAGGCCCATTCTCATCAAGGCCAATTATCAGTACCGATTATTGATACTGATTATTAGTATGTGACAGCATAGCATCATGATACATGCCCATATGCATTATCTGCATGTTTTGTTATGAGATGTGGTTGATCATTGCATATGTCATTGGGTAGGTTATTTTGGGACTCCCTGATAAGCGAAATTGCCCCACATGAGCGTGCGGTACATGCATGTTTGATGCATGGTTGGATGATATGACTCATGCATCTTGTATTTGTGTGATGTGACTACTATATGCCCTAGCGATATGAGGGTCGTAGCCTTTAAGGGATGTCGTGGATGGCCAGATAGGATACCAGAAATATTTGGTTCTAGCATATGGGCACTTTGGATGTCTGTAGGGTGAAAGTCCCTAAAACTCCTGTGGTCAGGGGATGCTCTAACGTCTAGACCGAGTGGATATACATGAGCGCCCGAGTGCCGAATACCAGTAGGCCGTATCTCCCACTATGTTGTGGTCAGTTGGAAGGGAGTGTGGCCTTATTCGCCCGATTTGTAGTGGGCAAAACTAGGCTAAGTTTGACCAGCTCATAAATGGGACCGCTATCGACATGCTGGGTTGGTATTGGCTGACTACTGGTTAGGTGGATAGTGAGGTTTCTTCCACTCACCTGGTTTCGCGTGATGGGCAACAATCTGGTTTGGAGTGTACTAGACCCCGGTGATGATCCTAGAGATGTACAGTACTGATACGTAGACTTATTGGGCAGGAGTTGCATACTCATTCATTCATTCATTCACTATACACTCGGCTTGGTGGTGCGCAACTAATTTAATGTGTACCTTCGCAATGGGCAGGATTTTGGTTAGGCGCACGACTAACCTGAGATGAGGAGTTTACCACATTGAGTCTGACTATCCAAATTTAGGTATGGGACTAGTTTGGATAGAAGTCCCTTGTGGTGGACCCCATAGCTTGCGATACTATGTACTATCATCCCAACTTCACACTCCAGCTTGGTCATTTCATTCGCATCGTATTGCATTACATCCGCGGCATATGACATTTTGGGTTGTTATGTTCCAACACTTATACGGTCTAAATGAACTTAGCAAGATTTACATATTGCTTTTCATTCTCAGTATATGATATTGTCTTATTACATTTTTATATCGCATAGCCTTGATTTGGCCGTTAGCATTCATGCCTTGCATCGCATAGCCTTGGTATGGCTGATAGTATTCATAGATTTATGGATTGCTAGTATTTTCGCTTACTCTGTTATCGTATGATTCATGATCTTGCCAGTATTTCCGATATCGTATGATTTATGTACCTGTATTGTATACTTGGCACTTACCTTGTGCACACACTTACACCACCCTCTAAGATTTCTATAAGCTTATGCATGATAGATGCGTGCAGGTGGCGTTAGATTGCAGCAGCGTTGAGCTTGGAGCTGCAGCAGACTCCTGGAGCTTTCATTTTGACATATGTATTTCCCTTTCAGCTTTGTATCCAAATGTTTATATTAGTGGATATGTGATGATGATGTTGCCTTTGTAATTTGTGTAAACTTGTTGTTATGCTTATTATGAGCTAAATGTACATTGGAAAATCCTCCTTGTAGGATTCTAAGATTGGAATATGGCGTATGGGCGCTGTGAGCCGAGAATGGGGTACTACGAAGGTTGTTGGCATCAGATTCGGCAATTGAGAATTTTGTGAGCCCGATTTTCGGGTTTGGGGCATGACAGTAATGGATGTGAATCAGGCTCAATGACATCAATCACTGTAATCTCTTTGGTCACAGTAATAGTTCCCTCACAAGCTTAAGACTCTTTAACCGTTGGAGAAAACTATTGGTCGGGTGAAGAAATTGGTTGGGAAGATGATCTTTTGCCGGAGTGGTGAGAGATGAGCGATTCTTCTTCTTGTTCTTAGTCGAATGCAGCAAGAGGTGTTGGGGGCATATCGACCATGTATTCAGACTCTGAGGGGAGAGTCGTTATTTTAGGAGAATTATGGGAAAGAAGGGCCTCAATGCTAATTATATTCTCAAAATTGACGGTCTGAACATTAGCGATCTCATGAACATCGGTCACTGGCTGATGTTGTTGCAACGGTTGTGCCACAATGACTTAGTTTTCAATGGTCAATAACTCTTGGGTAACTTCAAGAGAGAGGTATAGTCAGTCGACATGAGAGGTAAGAAGAATGAGAATAATTACATGTAGGTATGTAATTTTCACCTAAATCAGAATGGATGACGTAGGTGATGGATCGTCTGTCCACAATCCGAGGATTTTTTATAATCATTGCCGTCACTCATGTCGAAGTGGGAATGGTGGCGGATTTGGATGATAGGGAGTAAGATATTTTTTGTCAAAAGGGAGATCAGGATTATTTAATCTTTTCCTATCCTACCACCATTTGTTCTAGCATTTATTATAATGAGCTTCTTAGTGACGTTTTAAGCATTCCTTGATTTCTTTTAAATAATTGGCGATGGATAGACCTAACCAGTACTTGGTTTTGAAGTATTTTTTAAAAGAAGATACAGCCTCAGCCGATGATGTACTGATGCCCGTCATGGTTTCGATGAAGTCGGCAATTGTCAATTGGGGAGGTAGGTCGACGTGTTTGAGGATTAGGACAGGAGGTTGAGGAAGTGGACTAAGTGGAGCTCCCAAGTCGAGGATCTCCTTGGAGCTGATGGAAGCTGGAGGATTGGTAGAGGTGCAGGGGCAGCAGGAATTTTCATCACAATTTTTTAGCACTTCGGTGGAGTAGTTGCTGTCTCAATTGGTGACGTATAAGGGGAAGATGCAGTGGCCAATTTGGTCTTTGGCTTATTCATCCTTCGGCTCAGTGTATTGGCCGATGAAGGTGCTACTGTTTTCTTTTCTTTGAGCTCAATCTTGGAAGAAAGTGGAGTTATAATCTCTTCCTGAGATTTATTTATTAATTTTTTATAATGGCTCCCCCACCAAATGATGAAAGTATACATTGCCTATGGTTGGTTTAGATAGCAGGGAAGATCAAGAGCTAGGCTATATTCTTAAAAAGAAGAATGAAGAGACTAGTAGAGTTCGACGCTGTCGACGACCAAATGAATAAAATCGGGTGAGTTACAAGTTTTTTGGGTAAATGGATAGGGGATGCATTAGATTAAACTGAACTGTCGAGCAAGTAAGTTCGGGTAGTATTGCTTAATCCTGGCCTTAGTATTTTTACTGCTGTTGATTATACCTTCGTAGGGAAGGTCCCTACCGATGAGATAGCTGGGATGCCTCATGGTCATTCTCTTGCTCGAATCGGCCAATGAACCAGCCAGGATCATATTCTCCATCATGAAATAGAGTGAATGAACGATTCTGCTTTCTTTTATTTAAAGAAAAGAATAAATTGCTCATATATGCAGAAAATGATTGGATTGATCGAGGGGAGTTGATGATGCATTCGTCGTAGGAAGAATAAACGACTTTGGAGTGTATGGGATCGTGTACTATGGAAGGACAAAAATATTCATAGATTCACATTTGGAGAAGCCACAATGGTCCTCCTCCAAGAAATAGACCTTTGGTGGTGTTGGGGCATATATATATATATATATATATATATATATATATATATATATATATATATATTTCTCTCTAGAAGTCTCATTGCACATCCATCGCCTTAGTACAAAAATTCCATTGTGTGGGACAACTCCCCAGATTGCTCCTTCTATTGCGCAAGTTAACACCCTAACCTACCATTTCCTCTACGCACACTCTCTCCTCGGATCCTTGTTAGAGTGCAGAAGCCCTTGCTGAGTGCCCTGTTGTGCGCCCTTTGCAGAGTGCCCTGGTTGTGTGCCCCTAGTTGTGTGCCTCTTGCAGAGTGCCCTGGTTGTGCGCCCCTTGCTGAGTGCCCTGTTGTGCACCCCTATTTGTGCGCCCCTTGTAAAGTGCCCTGGTTGTGTGCCCCTTGCTGAGTGCCTTATTGTGAGCCCCTGGTTGTGCGCCCCTTGTTGAGTGCCCCTATTGTGCACCCTGGTTGTGTGCCCCTAGTTGTGTGCCCCTTATTTTGTGCCTTGGTTCACGCCCCTGCTATGCGCCTCTGGTTGTCCAGGTTCAATCCTCACTCCACTCTCCGTTGTGCGGAAATGGCCTTCACACGTGTGAGAAGCCTATAAATACCCCCTCTCTCATCTTCATTCGGGGAGGACAAAAGTAAGAGAAGCTTAAGGAGCTCCCGGTGCACAACAGAAGTTGTGAGGTGCACAACGGAAGTTCCCCCATAAGTATAGTTGTGCGATGCACAACGGAAGTTTCTGTAGAAGAATCATTGTGTGGTGCATAACAGAAGTTGTGAGGTGCACAACGGAAGTTGCCCCAGAAGTATCGTTGTGCGATGCACAATAGAAGTTTTCTTAGAAGAATCGTTTTGTTGTGCGATGCACAACAAAAGTTGTGAGGTGCACAACGGAAGTTGCCCCAGAAGTATCGTTGTGCAGTGCACAACAGAAGTTTCCCTAGAAGAATCATTTTGTGGTGCACAACAGAAGTTGTGAAGTGCACGACGGAAGTTGCCCCAGAAGTATCATGTGTGGTGCACAACGGAAGTTTCCCTAGAAGTATCGTTGTGCAGTGCACAATAGAAGTTGTGAGGTGCACAACAGAAGTTGTTTCAGGAGTATCGTTGTGCGGTGCATAATAGAAGTGCTTCACAACAGAATTCCTGCACAGCAGAAGTTTTGCATAATAGAAGTTTCCATGTTTAGAGAGCTCCAAAAGAAGGAAAAGTTCATCCGCGCAACTGGTTCACTCGCACAACCATTTGTTTTGAAGGGACATCAAGAGCAAGGAGAGAATGAGGAGGAGAAATCGAAGGAGAGAGAGTGGAAGGACAACCAATGTTTACCACGTAACCAAACCAAGAACTTCAAATCTGCACAACTCATCTGTCTTTGTGATGAACATCTAATACACCGAAATTGCCATTAAACTGCTCCTTCTCTTATTTCATTATGTTAATTCATTGTACTTTGTTTTCAGAATAAAGGGAAATACGAGGATGTAAATGAATTCATAATGAAAAATACTTTATTATCCTTGTTCTCTCATTCTTTCTTTATTACTATTAAATGATAATCCCCCAAATCAAACGCATTTATTTCTTATCGAAACAGTTGATGACTCTGTAAATACCCTTGTATAGGTGGTTGAGTACAAAAGGTGCAAGGGCAAGTTTTTTACCTTGAAAAAGTGCCTCGGCAATATGAATGTATTCATTTCTAACTTGTAAGGCATTCATGCAGAGTAGATGATGGAAAATCCATAGCAGAAGAAAAGCTATGTTCCTTATAATCGATTGGTCTGTTGTGTTTATGATAAGCCTACATAAAATAAGAATAGGCTTTACCGACTTTTATTTGAGAAATGTTTGGTTTTTTTCTATGCGAAACCAAGGTAAAAGGCTTCACCTAAAGGAAAAAAAGTTGAGTTAAATCTGTGATGTCGAAAATAGTCGAGCTCATTGGGCTGTAACCAAAGAAGAACGTGTTGGTAAAAGAGTTGCAGAATGTTGAAGCTGCAATGAGAATTGTGAGATTTGAATGATAATCGTGGATGGAAAGCTTGATGCATTCATAAATGCCCGATTCTCTCCATATTGCCTCATACAAAGAAGAGACACAAGCAAACCAAACATCCCATTCTGGAATAGGTCTTGACTGTAATCGAGGATTCTTCAGATCATTAGAAGGATCAGAGATGCCTTTTGACTGGATCAACAAAGTTTCACCTGTACAGATGGGAAATAGGGCATCCATCATACTGACTTCAATAACGTCCGTTGTTAGAGAGAATGTTAGACCCATACAGTAATAATATCTAATGGGCGATTTGAAGAATGTTTTATCGATGCAGTTTTTAGAGAGAGCATCCATCACTGTGATGAGATCATTTTGCAGGAATGATGGAGGAGAAGACGAGGAGGTAACAATCAATTGAGGGAAGGGTTAAAGTTCGAAGCTACTTTGAGAAAAGAAAAGGCGAGCATAAGAATGAAAAAGTATCGAAACGACGCTTATAACGGCTGAGGCAGGAAGCGTTAATTAGGGCATCATTGATTTTGTGGGAAACAATGGAAAGGGCATGTGTCATCACGAGATTAAGCATGGGTTTCAAAAAAGGGGTGGTTATTAATGACGTGTTACGATGAATTGGCTGAGGGCGGAATTGGTTTACTGCCACATGTGAATAATAAATACTGCATTAATGAGGGGTCGTACGTCTCTTTCACCTTTTCCAAAAGTGAAGCGACGTGGGGGGCAATGTTCATCCCCATAGTTACCATTCCTCATGAGAACCAATCAGAGCAAGTTACATGTAATTTGTATGAATTCGCATGGTGTTTTTGAAGATCCGCAAAGATGTACAAAGAGCATTTCTTGATAATGTAGCCGGAATGCATCGAGTGCTGCTGGAGATGGTTGATCGTGAAGAAGCGGTCACAGGACAGATGGCAAGAAAGTCTCCAGAAGGCTATGTAGTGTTCAAATGGTTACAACAATCATGAGAATGTTGGAAGCATCCAGAAGGAAGGCTAAGTAGTGTTGAAGCAGGAAGATTTCGTCTCATACCAATCAAATCAAACCAAACATTATCTTTCAATTACCAGTCTTTTTTGCATTCCATAGCGTAATCCTTTACTTTCAGCTTGCTATTTACATTCCGTAGTGTAATCCGTAGCATTAATCAAGTAGCCGGTAATTATAGCTATAATTTGAGTCTATGCTTGCACGCTGGATTCAATTCTCCACTCAAAAAGGCATTTTGTAGTTGTTCTTCATGACTGACTATAAGAATCCCTTTCTCATTTCACTTTATCTATACTGAAAAGTCCATTCGTATGGAAGGCAAAAGTGTAACCCATCATCAGAGTAAGAACCCCACCCTCTGAATATTGTCTGATCTTGTTTACATATTGAGCAAGTGGCTAAATAGGCAGTCGATCTCATCAAATGTTGATCATACACTACATGTTTGCTGATTTTGGCGCTTGGGGTCATAGTTTTTCAGTTTGAATTGAGCCGCAATTTCAATTTTGACACGCCTGCATTCAAACTGCCAAAAATAGAGTCAGAATCCTCAGAAAATGAATAGTTATGATTTCAATACCAATTTTAGTATACTTAACTTGAAGTGTAATTTTGCGTGGACATGTTAAATAATTAACGGTTGAATTGAAAATTATAAATACTAAATGGACTTGACCCCATTTTAATGGTCTGAGTCCCTTTTTTTTTCACCCATTAAGAAATGGGGTCAGTTCAGGTATCATCTTGTGGACTTGGCTAAAGATCGGTCCAGTTACATTCATGTGTTGGACCAGTTTAAAGTCAGGTAAAAGTTGAGTATAGTTAGTTTAATTAATAATAAGCTTTATATATATTTATAGAGAGAGAGAGAGAGAGAGAGAGAGAGAGAGAGAGAGAGAGAGAGAGAGAGAGGAATGCTCACTTGCGCACCTTCTTACATGAGCACTCGTGTGCACCTTTGCACACGTGTCATGGGCACATAATTTGAATGGTCCATGTGATGCAGCACCCCTTGAAACCTCACAAGCCCAACTTTTAGCCTGAAACAAAACTCTAGTGAGACATGGCAAAAGGAAACAGTTTCCTCCCTTGATTTGCATTTCTCTTTACTATGGCACATTAGAGTTTTGGATCAGGCTAAAAAATGGGCCCATAGAGTTTCAAGGGGTTCTGCATCATGTGGACCATTCAAATTCTATGCCCATGACATGTGTGCAAAGGTGAGCACAGGTGCTCATGTAAGAAGCTGCATAGGTGAGCATATGTGTGTGTGTGTGTGTGTGTGTGTGTGTGAGTGTGTGTATAGATATATATATTCTTATTGGAAAAAATATATTGAATTGTTGATGGGTTTGTAACATCCCGTACTTTGCAGTATTCGGGTATTACCTCAAAGATCTAAATTAAGTACACGTGCATGGGATCACGCGTGACCCACCTTACACATCATCATCTAGTTGTCCTCAATTTATCAATCTAAGCCATTTAGTACGATCTTCATTCATATATCGAGTCATCTGATCATTGGTTCTCAAGAACAACAATCACCCCATCCCAAAAGCGACATTGATATTTAAGAACCCACTATGTTGCTAGGATCCCAATGGTGACGGAAGTCTAACCTTACCTTATTAGACAGATTGAACCATATATTACCAATCATGGACTTTAGGTCAACCAATCCACCATTCATCAGATTCGTAACGTCTGACTTGAGGGTTTGCCACTTGGCCATCACAATCAAATCATCGGACCCCTAATCCAATTATAGATCTTCCTCTAGACCAAACCTTATGACCCTTAAGACTGTTGGAAGTAACCTTTAACCATGGATCAAGCCATCCAATCACCTATTTTCAAAATAGACACTCACATCAAGTAAGTAACCTACCCTTGAAAGTTCAACATCCTCGAATGGATAAGATCTCACCCCACATCTTGGACTAGGGGGCCATGACCATGAGATCCATTGTTACCAGCATCGATCACTCTAATATACAGATCAAGCCACACTTAAAACATGTAAGCTAACAAATCTTCACCTAATCAACTGTTAAGTTCTATCTAAGGTTGACTAGGAATCTATGGGAAGCCTAAATATCAGATCTAGTAATGATCTGACAATCCAATCAACAAAAATACACAATGAAATCCAAGTTTCACTAAGTGTGGCCCATCTAGGCCTTGGATCTACCACATCCTTTGGGTTGATCCCAATTAGTGTTGACAAAACACTAATCAATGATTGATGGGTTAGCTGAAATCACCAATACCAGACCCAGGATTGATGGATCCACCACCCATCTGTCTAATCAATGATTATATCAAATGATCTAACACTTGACTACTACACTTAAATCGCTTGATCAATAGGAGTGCCATCGAGGATCATCTAAATTGGGCTAGGAACCATTCACAATCAATTCGGGGTCAATCTGAACATCGAATAAACTCGAATAGACAAAACAACTTGAATTTATCAGGTATGACCCACCTGAGCTTTGGATCTACCCTATCTTTGGCCTGAAGTTCTGATAGGATCCACAAAACTTGATAGACGGGGCAGATCCATCGAGATCATCCAGGTGGGCCCCACATTTATGTAGTGAGTACACTACATACGTGCTCCTACGTCCCACTAGAACGGCCAGACCCGGTCAAACCACGTCTAACCGTGAAAAACCAAAAGAGGAAGGGATTTCCCTCCTCTTTATTTGAAAGCCCAAACGGTGGACGGATAATGCACGTTTTTGACCTACCATGGCCCGCCAATCACGTCCCACCTCCATGATCGAAACCGTCCATCAGGTGCGGCCCTCAGTCCTGACCAAAATCTAGTGACTCCCACATGCTGGAGCATCCACGCAAGCGCATGAATCTTGCTACAAGAAGATCCTATAAACACACCACTTTACAAAAAATGGAAACTAACTGGCTAGCAATCCGCGTGAGTAGGGATCCTCCAATCCTAGCCTTCCATTTAGGAGAAATCTCGGCCGTCCAATTGCTTAGGGCGTTCCAACTGAAACCAGGGACGGTTTCGACTCCTTCCCACGGTTTTACGAAAACTGGACTGGAGGATGTAATCCTGACCATCCACCATCCATCCAACAGTGTTGAGAAGCTTAGGGCTTCAAGAAAAGAGGATATATATGATGAACAGTTCTTTGCCCCGTCCATGGCAGCCATGCCTCTGAAAATCGGTCGTCTTCTTCCTCCCAAATTCGAACCCACCAGTGAAACGGTGTCCTAACTCCGTTCCTCCCATCCTCCAAGCTTCCCTCAGCCCATCTGCACCGTCTACAACAGCTGGATCAAGGGAAGATGTAGGAACGGTGGATCTGCCATTAGAACATGAGCATCTTCCCCGAGTCGCACCACACCGAGCCGCACTAAACCGACATAACTCGGATCGGTTTAATCTCACTCTTCCAGTGCTATTGCTGGACCAAGTCCAAGCTTTTCTAGAAGTAGAAAGGGAGAAAGAAAAGAGGAAAGAAGAAGAAGAAAACACAGAGGAAGAGGAACAAGAGAGAAAGAGCAGGCGGGAGCGTCTGCTCTACCTAGCAATAGCTCTAACTGAGCCGAGTTTGGGTCAAGCCAGGCCGAGCTAAGCTTGATTTGGGACCGAATCTGGGCCTTGTCCAGCCATGAGGCAAGGCCCAGGGAGAGTAGAGAAGGAGGAAGATAACAAAGTGCGTGAAGGAGAGGGAGAAGTAGTGCGATTTTGGGCTGCACTGAGTCAACAACTCGTTGACGCGACTCAATTTGGTTCAAGATAGAAGTGGCTGAGTCTTCAAGGAAATAGGGAAGAAAGGAAAGAAAAGGAAGGAGAAGAAAGAAAGGAAAGAGAGAGTGTGAGGTTGTGCAGCCATATGCCAGCCTAGTCACTACTGAGTTGACTCAACAAGTTATGCTCAATCTCTGCTAGGTTTGGCCAGTCCTATCCGTTCCAGCTTTGCATCAGTTGGTGGTAGTGAGAGGAGGCGGGCTCAAACTACCCCAACAACGTGGTGGCGAGACTGAGTCAAACTAACTCGGTTAAGCAAGGTGAAAGGCATTCAAAACCTATATTATATTTTATCTCTTATATATTTTATCTCTTATATATATATATATATATATATATATATATATATATATATAAAATAAAAGTGATTTGATGTTACTCCATGCTTGAAAGGTAGGGAACTCTAGTGTCAAACCTCCACTCTCGGGTCCTAGATCGAACCCGAGCTTGGGCTAAGTTGTTGAACCAAGTTAACTTAATAGACCCTGTTGAATTATATTGTTGGTAATAGTTGTTTGGGTACAACAATTCTAAGGATTTAAGTCTGCCAGATGGAGCCAATCAAAGACGAGATTTGGCAACCAGCTAGCTACCAAGCGAGTTGATATCCCTAAGTACATTTCCCTATGAAGCTATGTGTACCTAATTTAGGTGTAGCAGTACCTTTAAAAATCTTGATTGAAATGCAGGACTCAAAACCCCAAGTTTCATCTTAACCATATAAGTATCATAATGCTGTGATTTAACAGCACATATTATGTTGATTCTGACCCTTAAGTGTACAACTAACTCTACTAACATTGGGAGCAATTCGACTCATAAGGTGATGATTTTTTCCCTTAAGCTTTCTATTTTCCCATTAGCTTAAGTTATAGTTTTATTTTAATTCAAATTGATAATTGTTATCTCCATCTTATATTCACATGTGTAATTAAGTTGCTACATCATATTCTTAATGTTATCCTATATATTTAATTTATGATTTTGGATTGATTGTGGATTACTCTGGGATTTAAACTGGTACATTAGTGGAAAACCCTCACTTATAAATGTACACCCATGCTTGGGATGTAACTTGAATGAATGTGCTTGTAATGGACCTGCGACTTAGTGATTATTGAAGGGTGGCTTGAATTGAATATTGATGTGGGCCTACCATCTAGAGGTTGTTGTGTTTAAGTGGGTTTTAAGGATGGTCTTTATCGCATGGTTTTAATATTGGCCCTATGTGGTATATTTTTTATACTCGCTCTATAAGGTTTAGTTTTGACATTCGCCCGAGTTGGCTTTGTTTTCATATTTCCCCTATATGGGTTCGATGTATTATTTCTATACAACCATGCGATGGTAAGCCCCATATACTGTAACAAAATTGGCCATTAGTCGATGAGTGTCATTAAACATCCTAAGATGGTAGTCTCATGAGCTGGGGATGGTGGTATGGAACCTATGCCCGAGCTATTAGCCTATGCTGGGCTCTGAGCTCCCCATAGTGACCTTTGAGCTTACTAAACTTGCTAGTTGTAAATGAATTAATAATGGTTGGGCTAATCATGCATTCATAGCATTTGGGCGATGACGGGTGGAGAATTCTGGATGTTGTAGCACGTGCCTAATAGGATTTAGTTGGGGTATCGTTTCGCTAGCTCCTAGACCATCAACTATCGACTCACTTTTAGTGAGTTTGGCACTATGCATGTACTTG
Source organism: Magnolia changhungtana (assembly GCA_030180095.1). Taxonomy (NCBI): domain Eukaryota; kingdom Viridiplantae; phylum Streptophyta; class Magnoliopsida; order Magnoliales; family Magnoliaceae; genus Magnolia; species Magnolia changhungtana. Next base: position 167,408 of record JASAUF010000649.1, read on the forward strand.
TACTTTCATTGGTGACCAGCCACATTGCATGAGTTTTGCCCAAAAGCCAACTGGATAAGCATCCTCAGTTGATGTGCACTCATACATCCATGCATTTAATAAGACTGTATCATGTACTGTTTTGTATGCCTTATATGTTTCCATAACTATGCTTACCTAATGTGGTGGTGTGTAATCTTGAGAGAAATTCGTACTAACTTGGCCACTCTTCCATCAAATATATAACCGTAAAGGTAGCACAGGTGGCTTAAGTGATTTTCAGGTTCAGGCTAATGAGGAGCCGGGTACAAGTGCCAGGGTTGCATGGCTGTATCTACCTCGAGAAGTTGCGCGATCTTGCGGGTTATGTTTATATTCTTATGTTATTTTTCATGTACTAAATCATGTGGATTCTTGTATTTGTTATATTAAGACATTGGTTTGTATAAGACATTATGCGTAACCTCTTGTACATCCCAACTGTAAATGAAATTTTTCATTATGTATGATTTGTCCATTCTACGCTCATCTACTTACTTTGATAGTTGAAAAATATATATATGCTCGAATTTGACCATCCTTTAAGGTTAACACTCGGGTTTTTGGAAAACGAGTCATATACTCGGGTCCTGAAAAGTCGGGGCATTATAGGTTTACAGACGAATTGCTTATAGGATAAGACAAGCCTTCTCTCTAAGATCATGAGTGCAACAATCATAAAAGAATCTACTTAGGAACTCAGTTAACGCAGCTAGTTGTCTAGCAGATTTAATGAGCGGTCGAACTCAGTGACTCAAACAAAGCTCGAGCTATACAACAATTTCTTAAAAGGAAAATGTTTGGCAAGATCAAATAAGATTCTGATTCGAACTCTTGGATTTGGATGATTCTGGAGCCGGATGGACTAGTTTATATAACATATGAGGAGTGGACCAATGATAGGTGGTCATTAATGGTTTAGAACGTTTGTAAAATGTTTCTCACCATTAGCACTAATTTCTAAGTGTTTCAGATCATTGGATCAACGATATGACCGTTGGATCATCAAGGCCCATCCATTTTCGGACCGTTTTGCCTATTAAGCCTACTTGTCGTTCTCAAAACGGTTGATAGTTTTAGATCTATTTATCCAACTGTTTCCAATAGCCTATAAAACCCAGGCCATCTCACATTGCGATCGAATTGTCTAATGACGGTTCGCGTAAGGGTGTGAGGGAGCGAACGCTTTGCAAAACAATGCACAAATGCAAAGTGCACCATCTAGCGCCGCTACAACCACACTGCTCACACCCTCGCCCTTGCCCATGCATGCCCTCGCCCGAGCGGGAGCGTACGTGCATACGTGCGTGTTGTGACACACAAACTGAGTATCTCATCCCTCATTTCTCCAAGTGAGAATACTACCAATTCAACCACTTATAAACCATAACTTTTCTCCCACTCTATCTGATGTGGGACTAAAGAAAACAAACTTTTTCTTTATTTTTTCAAAAACTGTATTGGAGGGAAAATGAAATTTTTTTAAAAATATTTATTTTTAAACCAAAATTTCAACAATCCCCCACTTGGATTTTAAAATAAATAGTAGAAAATTCTACCAAATAAGAAAGACAACTTTTATGCATAGAGAAAGATATCTTACGATTTGAATCTTTCCTTAGTGTAAGTATTTTTAAAGTTTTGTCGAAATCCATGGTAGCCGCAGCTTTGAACTGGTTATTTCTAAATAACACAACCAAAGATACCACATACATAATAACATCTATGTTGTGTGAGTTCCTCCATAGTACTCCCTTACCACTTTTAATGGTCATGTGCTTATCCTGTTTCATGAACGATCCCGAGAGAACTCTTAACTCTCATGAGAAATGGTACCACTTCTAGCTTTGTATTGGTGAAATCCTTCTAGTATTTCCATTACTACTTAAAACACTTGTCTTATAAACTGGATTTTATTAAGAGTTCCAAGACTAAGCCCTCTAGTCATAACGACTAACACTCTTCATCTTGGATGAGATTATTTATAATTTTAGTGTTGAATCTTTCCACATATCAGTGATTTGTTTTTACCCATTGAATTTGAACTATAAAGATTTTCTAACTTTGGGTTGGATTTCTATCACTGGTGGAACTTTGATTGACGAGTTTCAATCCCATCCCTCTAGACCTTATCCTTACTACCTCTCTTATTAGAGGTTTAGTAAAAGGATCAGCAAAGTTATTGCTTAACTTCACAAATGAGATCGTAATGATTCCATCTTGAATCAACTGTCTTATATAATCATATCTCAAACTTATGTGTCTTGACTTCCCATTATATGTATTATTGTAGGATATCGCCCGATTGACTTTACTATTACAATGAAGTGAAACAGCCAGTATAGGCTTCGCATAGAATGAGATTTTTCATAAAATATCCTTTAACCACTCAGCTTCTTTGCCAATTGTAGGTAATTCTATGAACTCAGACTCCATTATTGAGTGTGTTACACAGGTTTGTTTCGTGGATCCCCAAGAGACAATCGTACCTCCTAAGGTGAATGTCTAACATATTGTGGACTTGTTGTTTCCTACACTCGGTATCCAACTCATATAAGTATATTCTTCCAGCACGGTCGAAAATTCTAAGTAGAATAGCTATAGCTATTTGGTTTATTTTAGATAACCTTGAGCTATACTTATAGCTTTCTAGTATTCTACACTAGGATTACTAGTAAACCTACTTAGTTTACTCACAACGTATGTTATACCCAGTCTTATGCATTGTATAGCATACATAAGACCGTCTATAGCACTAACATACTCTACTTATGCAACTACTCTTCCATTATTTTCTTTTAGTTTGATACTTGGATCAAATGGGGTTTTTACCTCTTTAATTTTTAAGTGGTTAAACTTGTTTAATATCTTCTCAATATAATGAGACTGACACATCACATAACCTCCACTATAGTTTTAACTTTGATACCTAATATAGTATCCACTTGTCCAAGATCCTTCATTTTGAAAACGTATGAGGGAAACCTCTTTATTTCAGTTACACCTTCCATTTTGTTGCTAAAAATTAACATGTCATTTACATATAGACATATGATCACAATATAATTATTATAAACTTTACAATATATGCATTTATTAGTAATGTTATGTACAAAACTATAAGATAACACCTTAGAATCAAACTTATCATGCCACTATTTAGATGTTTATTTTAATCAACACAGAGATTTGATGAGCCTACATACTTTTCTTTCATTTTCTGGTAGAATAAACTCTTCCGATTGCTCCATATATACCACCTCATCGAGGTTACCATTCAGGAATGTTGTCTTCACATTCATTTGATGGATATCAAGATGATGTAAGGGTGCTAAAGCCAGAAAAATCCTAATCGATGTTATTCTAGCCACTGATGAATATGTTTCAAAATATTAATCGATTCCTTCTTTCTGACAGAAATCCTTAGCTATTAACATAGCCTTAAAGGTTTTTATTGTACCATCAATGTGATATTTCTTCTTAAATACCCACTTACACCCTATAAGCTTAGAGCCTAGAGGTAAGCCCACCAGTTTCAATGTTTGGTTTGACACAATCGAGTCCATTTCATCATTAATAGTTTTTTTTCCAAAAGGCAGAGTCTCTTAAAGACACAGGGTCACTAAAGGTTTTAGGTCCATCTTCTACAGTTATAGTCATAAGTATTTCCTAATGACCTTCTCTTCATCACCCTCTATTAGATGAAAAGAGAGACATTAAGAGTCTATTTGATTAGGATCAAGACTCTTTTTTACTCCTGTTTTTTTACTCCTATAAGTTCGCTGGGAGTTTCAACTTTTTATTGAGTTTTCCCTCTATAGTTTTATTAGGAGATTGAATCTCGGTATCCTTTTTCTCCATGGATAGAGAATTCGTAAAGAACTCTACTTCTGTAGATTCTGTGATCACATTGGATTCTAAGTCCAAAAGTTTATAGGCCTTACTATTTTGTGCATATCCTACAAAGACACACTTGATAGCTCTAGTTCCCAACTTAGTTCTTTTCAACGCAGGAGTTTTACAATACGTGAGACACCCACACACTCTAAGATATCCTATGTTAAGTTTTTTTTCCTTTCCATATTTCATATGGAGAGGTATTGGTTTTCTTATATTGAATTCTATTAAGAACGTTGCATGCTACTAATAGTGCTTCTCCCCATAAGCTTAATGACAACTTTGCTTGTATTAGCATCGACTTGACCATTTCAACTAAAGTCCTATTTTTTTTTCTCTTGATCACTTTTTTTTTTTTTTTTTTTTTTTTTATGGTGTTAGGGTGTTATGCACTGGTGTACTATGCCATGCTTTTCACAATGGCTAGAAAATTCATTAGAAATGTATTCTCCTCCTCTGTCACTACAGAGGATTTTAATCTTTTTAACTAATTGATTTTCTACTTTAGATCTATAAACCTTAAATGCATTAAATATCTCATACTTAGATTTTAGCAGGTACACATACATCTTGAACAATCATCTATGAACGTTATGAAGTAGCTCTTTCCTTCTTGGGTAAGAATGCCATTTAGTTCACATATATCAGTATGCACTAGGTTTAACATCTGAGACCATCTCTCAACACTAAGGAATGATTTCTTAGTTATTTTAGATCATATGCATACTTCACATTTATCATTCTTACTATCATTGTATGAGATTAAGCCGTTCTTGATCATGAGTGTAAGACTCGTATCCTAGACTGCACCATTCTGTAGGCTTCCGCGTCCTCCCAGTCGAATTTCGACAACTCTCGACCTGTATCCGACGTTTGCACGCGATCCTAAGCCGAGTCCTGCATATCAAAGTCAGCTCGACTCGAAACTTGTATCCTAGCGACCACGCCATCGCTGCGGTTCTAACGCCGTGACTCGCACACCGATCTGATACCCAGGTCAGAAGATATGGGGCTGTGTTCATTCCGAAGAAACACCGCGTGTTGTGAATTCTGAGAGAATCTCTACAACCTATCCCATCAATCAATCAATCAATTAATGTCAAGTACATATCCTATCACAAGTACAAGTCAAGTACTAGCAACCTTCCCTCTCCCATTCCCAAAGTCAACTCTCTCTCTCCAACCATCCCTTTCTTACAACTCCATCACTACACCCATCACCCATCATCCCATCCCTTTTCACCCATCACTTCTCTCTCTCTCTCTCATTTCTCTCTCCAACTCCCAAGCAACAAAAATTCCAAACGTCCAAGCTCTCTTCCAAATCCAAGTGTGGCCCATTTTTCTTACCCTCTCATCTCCCATCTCAACCATTCATTCTCCATCAACCTCTATTAAAACAGAAGGCAAGGAGCATACGAGTCTAAGGGACCAAGAAGAAGGCCGATAGGTGGGTGATCCACTGTTGATTTTTAATTTAATGCCCACTTGTGATGGGACCCAATTTGATGTATGTGTTGTAATCATATGAGGGGCCAATAGTGGCGGGGTCCCTCCACTAAACCATGTCTCTCTCTTTCTCTCTCTCTATTTTTTTTCTTCCTATTGCAGCCCGCCTTGAAGAATGGATTAGATCCACACCATGGACGGTGGAAATCCCACCATGATGTGTTATCCACACTGTCCTTCCCAAACGGACCTGGATGAAGGAAAAACACAAATATCAGTTGATCCAATGCTCGGGTGGGGCACACTCTCATGGACCACATCTCACGGCTCATGTGGACCGACACCGTCCATCTATGGTTTGAGGCAAATCCAAAATATCAGGTGGTGCACACCGTCCAGACCATGGGCGTGCGACCCACACCAGCTATATAAGTTGTTGTATTAACGTCAGCATGGTGGTCTGATCACAGCCGTGATCTAGACCCTTCGTCCATTTTTCCCTCTGGTGGGCCACACTTGTGGACCCCACCATGAGGTATGCGTTATATCCTAACCATCTAGTCTACCTTTCTCTAGACGGTTGGGTTGGCCTCAATGAATGTGCCTTGCATCCAGCTCGTCCGTCCATGACACTGGATGTTGGGCTGTTTTGTTTTAAATAAATAAATATATATATATATACTTTAAGATATATGGTGGTGGGCCCTACGTGGGACCCACCTGTACCGTCAGCAGCAGCTGGCGCTGCATCTTCCACAGCTAAAAAGCTACTGTGTTTACGTCAACTACAGTGGGGCCCATCTAATGTGTGACCCACCATGATGTATGTATATATCACACTGTCCATTCATCTGGCACACCTATGGGCCCCACACTGATAAATCTAAATCGTCCATCAAACTGGCCATGCCAGGTACAGCCCCACCATGATGCATGTGTTGTATCCCTACCGTCTATCCATTTGGCAAGCTTGTCTCCATGCTTGAGACTAAAAATAAAGCAGATCCAATATCAAGTGGACCACACTACAGAAAACAGTGGACTTAAACGTCTACCATTGAAACCCCTTTGGGTTACAGAAGTTTGAATCAATATAATATTTGTTTTTCCCTATATCCAGGTCTTTGTGACCTTATGCATAGACTGGATGGAAAATAAATACCATGGTGAGTCCATTGGAATTTAATTATGGAAATCATTATCACCACTGCCATTTGTGGTATGGTCCAGATGATCCTTTGGATATAATTCATTTTTTTGTCCACTATAATGATCTCTAACAATGGATGAATGGTCTACTCGACTCGGCCTACTCAACTCGGCCCATTTGATTCGGCCCATTTGATCGGCCCATTTGATCTGGTCCATTTGATTCGGCCCGATGTTATATTATATTGGCCCATGAGTGAGGCCCAATGTGATGCATATATGCCCCATAAGCGAGGCCCATGATGATGTATATGAGGTCCTTGTATGAGGCCGTGGGCCCATTATACGATTGACCCTATGAGCGTCTTTCCTTGGGAGCAATGTTGGTTAAAGGTCGACATTGATGGGCAATGATGGTTGGACGTCCACATTATGACCTTCCCTTAGGCCTTGTTAGGCTCATTCTCATCATTCTCTAGTAGGTTAACCTAAACGCTTAGATCCCATTGATTTTAATCAATCCATTATCGGTCGTCTATCTATGGACCCCATCTTGCGTCGAGGATGATTATCGATGCCGATTGTCGATACCGGCTACCGTTGCCGATTATGAGTTTGTGATAGCATAACATTATGATACATGCCATACGCATCATTTGTATGTTTGTTATGAGGTGTGATTGGCCATTGCATATGCCATAGTATAGGTGGTTTGTAAGACTCCGTGATAAGCAGAGTTACCCCACATGAGCGCTCACTATGCGCAGGATTGATGCATGATTGGACTGCGTGACTCATGCATTTTTTACATTTGTGTGATTATGATTACTGTACGCCTAGTTTTCTAGTTTGTGCCGTGACAGAAGTTGGTATCAGAGCATAACTTGGGAACAACTCAGAACACCATAATATATCTAGTATGAGTTTAGGTCAATTAGGTTCCGAGTGCGTAACCTTCCGATTTAGTCTCCTAACGTGCCTTCGAGAGTTTTCAAGGATTAATAAACGCCTTTGTTCTTTCTATAGGACATGATGCCCATGAGATCGACACGAGAGACTCTCGCTCCACCACCTGAGACTCTCGCTTTACCACCTACGACTCCTACTCCACCCTAAGAGATCCCTTCTCCCCAGCCTGAGGATGTCGTTCCTCCACCTGAGATCAGTGCTGATCCAACCATACCTGTGAGTGCCTCCTAGTTACAGCGGATATTGCAGGTGGTGACGACTGCACTTCAGGGACAAGGCAGGTACCCTATTGTTTCGCCAACCCAGGTAGAGTAAGAGCGCGCGAGCGCCCTTCTTCGAGAGTTCAGACAGCTCGATCCTCCGCGTTTCAAGGGCGAGCTAAATCCGACAGCATCAGAGAGGTGGCGCTCCGATGTGGAGAAGATTTTCGATACTATGACATGTATGACCTAGCAGTGAGTCCGGTTGGCAGTATTTCGTCTCCAGGGTGAGGCCAAGCACTGGTGGACTCCATTACTCGTGTTGCAGGGCATTATTTTTTCTGAACATGGGAGGATTTTATTGATCGATTCAAGCAGCAGTACTTCCCTGACCATATTCGTCATCAGAGAAAGTTAGAGTTCGAGACTCTGGTGCAGGAGGACATGTCTGTGGCGTAGTATGCAGCCCATTTTGTGGCGCTATAGAGGTTCGCGCCGTATTTGGTTGATGATGAGGGGCGGAAGACCCCCCGTTTCGAGAACTGCTTACGTTACGGTCTTCGAGGCCGTGTCATTCGCATGAGCTCCCAACTTTTCAGGAGATAGTACGGAGGGCTCAGATTTACGTGATTGAGTGGCCGGTATACAGAGTGTTCGAGATCAGAGGAGAGGTCGGAAGAGGTAGGCCCCCTCCATTAGCTCCCATCAGCATCGACGACCACAAAGATACAGGAGCCACCCATTCGCCAGAGCACCGGTAGTACCAGCAGCACTATCGATACCTCTGACGCCACCCCAGCAGCCATTTTCAGGGACCTATTTTGGATGTTGTGGGACAAGGCACCACGTGTATGAGTGCCCCCACCCTCATCTGCAGCAACTAAGAGGGACATAGCAGCCTCCAGTGCACTAGCAGCGACTGCAGCCACCTCAGCCATCGAGGCCACAACAGTAGCAGAGACAGCAGTACGGGTCACCGCTGAGGCAGCAGCAGCATGAGGGACCTTAGAGGCAACAGGCACCTCCCCAGCCAGCTCAGGCTAGGTTTTACGCGGCTCAACAGGACCCGCAATCTCTGGAGGAGTCATTGAAGGTATACTTCCAGTCTCTGCATGTATCGCTCGAGTTTTATTTAATTTCGGTGCTTCAAACTTGTTTATGTTCGAGGGATTCTGCCGTTCGTCCGGATTGCCGACAGAGTCTACTCGAGAGGGGTTGACCGTATCGATGCCCTTGGGGAAGATTATAGTATTAGGCTTCTTTTGTTCATCTTGCCCTTTGTTAATGGGAGAGATTTTCTTGCCCGCCGACTTGTACGTACTGCTGATGTTAGATTTTGACGTTATCTTGAGCATAGATTGGCTTGCCGAGTACCACTCCATCTTGTATTGTTCCATGAGGACAGTCATGTTCTGCGTACCAAGCTTGCCGCAGTCTTAGTTTGTTGCTGAGCTCAGAGGAGAGTCATTGTCTTATTTGATTTCCTGCGCCGTTGAGGAGGCTGTTGTCACTTGTATTGATCAGTTGCTCATTATTTGTGATTTCCCCGACGTATTCTAGGAGATTCCGGGATTGCCGTCGCACCATCATATTAAATTCCATATTGATCTTGTGCTCAGTACCACACCTATTTCGAAGGCCCTGTATCGTATGATACTAATAGAGTTGCGAGAGCTTCAGCGACAGTTGGACAAGTTGCACAAGTTGGGATTCATTCGTTTGAGCAGTTCTCCGTGGGGAGCGCCGGTACTCTTCGTCAGGAAGAAGGATGGCTCGTTGAGGCTCGGTGTGGATTTTCGCGAGCTCAACTGGGTCACGATCAAGAATAAGTACCCGCTCCCGAGGATAGATGATTTATTTGATCAGTTACAAGGTGCACAGTTCTTTTTAAAGATTGACCTGCGTTCCGGTTATCATCAGATTCGGGTCTGAGAGGAGGACATCCCAAAGACAGCTTTTAGGACACGTTATGGTCATTTTGAGTTTCAGGTCCTGTCCTTTGGACTAATCAATGCACCCACGATCTTCATGCAGTTGATGAACGAGGTCTTCTATCTATATCTCGATCAGTTTGTTGTGGTTTTCATCGACAACATTCTGATATATTCAAGGACCCGTGAGGAGCATATGCAGCATCTAGAGATCACATTATAGACCCTCCGTGCCCACTAGCTGTATGCGAAGTTGAAGAAGTGCGAGTTTTGGCAGGAGGAGGTGAAGTTCCTCGGTCACATGGTGACGAGGGAGGGTGTCGTAGTGGACCCTTCGAAGGTTGAGGCAGTATGTCTGTGGGGCCACGACTGTGTCTGAAATCCGTAATTTCCTTGGTTTGGCAGGCTACTATCGGCGTTTCATTGAGGGCTTCTCCTGTATTGCAGCCCCGTTAACCAGGTTAACTCGGAAGGGTACAAATTTTGTTTAGACACACGCATGTGAGCAGGCATTTATGGGGTTGAAGGATCATCTGACGTCCGCCCCAGTCCTCACTCTTCCCTCTAGGAGTGATGGATTTGTTGTATTTACCGATGCTTCGCGTATTGGCTTAGGTGCTTTCTTGATGCAGCACGGGAGACCAGTAGCTTATACGCCTCACCAGCTCAAGTTCCATGAGATGAACTACCCCATGCATGATTTGGAGCTGACAGCAGTTGTCTTCGCACTGAAGGTATGGAGGCACTATCTCTATGGGGTCAAGTTCGAGCTCTTTTCTGACCACAAGAGCTTGAAGTACCTATTCTCTCAGTCCGAGTTGAACATGAGGTAGAGGCATTGGATGGAGCTCCTGAACGATTATGATTTCGACCTCCAGTACCACCCAGGTAAGGCGAATGTGGTGCCCTCATCCGTCAGCTACGAGGCCTGGTGGCACACATGATGATTCAGGAGTGAAGGATGCTCGAGGATATTGAAAGTGCCCTGGTTTATCAATTAGCGTGATCATTGAGTCAACTAGACAGAGAAGCTCCATAAGAAGATCGATCAAGCGTCTATCTCAACTGGATGTGGGCCCGAACTCACCACAGGTAAATCTTAGCCTCACATCCCATGTCCCAAAATACCAGGTAACTTAAATCCCTTAAAATTGAATAAAACACTTTAAGTTTGTGTAGTTAGAAAACATTTTCAAACTTCAGGAAAATCGTTAAGTTTTTTACCACTGTCGATTTATCAATAGACTGATCGATGTAATCGATCCGTGCCGTCGATGTCCTCAAAACTCACTCGATACTATCGAAATGAGGACATAAGATGTCCAACAACCACAATTATCTCTGGATAGAATTATTGATATATTGATAGACGATTCGATATAATCAAAGTTTGAATCTCGAGTTTATCGAAGTTATCTCAATAAAATCGACATCATATATGTTGTGTACAAAGTTCCGCTAAGGCAAATCATTTAATCTTCGATATAACGAAGTGCTCCTCGATATATATCCTCGGAATTCAAATATCGATGATATCGGAAGCCCTTCGATGATTATTCCAGCAATATTTTCAGGTTGCTTCTTCTTAGATTAAGGGTCACTCGATAAAATAGATATTCAAATATCGATCATATCGAGGCTGTGTCGATTGCATCGAAAGTGGACATAAACTATCCAACAAGCTTATTAGAAAAATCTTTGGATTTATTGATGCATCGACACCACCATCGATATCATCGACATTCAAATTCCGATGATATCGAGTGTGTCTCGATCATATTTTAGACTTGAAATATTTTAAAGACAATTATCTCACATTTTTGAATGTCGAGGAATTGATCCTTATGTCAATGAAATCGGAGTTCGAAATCTGATGACATCGACGCATGTTTCGATTCCATCGACCAGTTGACAAAAGGTTTCAAAAGCATTTGACATTTGAGTTCGTGTCATCGAGTGGCAAGTCGATTCTATCGAGAGTATACGCTCGATGATATCGACCTTGCTCGATGATATCGAACTCTGTCATAAATGTGACCATTTTATATCCATTGGAACCTTTTGCTTAGTTGCTGGTAGAGAAAGAAGAGAGTGATTTTGAGTGTTTAACCTTAGATCACATACCCAAAGCCTTTTCTCTCATGTCCTTAGTTGCTAGTAGAGAAAGAAGAGAGTGCTTTTGAGTGTTTAACCTTAGATCATATACCCAAAGTCTTTTCTCTCATGGACGTTCATCCTCTAATCCACCCTCATCATTGACATTCAATAAAGTATATTGGGGAATGAACTTCCGCATTCAAGGATCCTCCAGCTACCACCTTAATGGCAAATCATTAAGCTGAGATCCCTTAAATGCATAGATGATTGGAATCGCTCTATCTTCCTTATAGGAAAATATTTAAGAGAGTAGGATTCCATCATAACCTTGACCCAACCCGTTGCCATGTATTGGTACATCTTCTGAGTTGCGGTTCAAGAAAGCAGAAGATTCTTCATCAACAAAGGAGGAGATCTTCGACAACGCACTGAATGAGGCTCATCTACTTATTTGTAAGTCATTACAGTCCAAAGGACACTTGTGATCATTCATTTGTAGGATTGGGTCTAAGGTATTTCTCACCCCTTGTAAGTCCTCTAGGAGGCCTCCAGCGGGAGTGTACGTGGGGGTGCTCTGTGTTGACCCTTGCTCTATGGAGAGCATAAACTCTAGGTCCTTTGTGTAGGTACTTGACTAGGGTGGTCTAAAAGTTGGGTGCTTTGTGTTGACCCTTGCTCATGGGAGCAGAAACTTGAGAGGTTCCTTGTGTGGATCCGTAGCCGGTGTGGCCTAAAATTGGGTGCTATGTATTCACTCTTGCTCATGGGAGCATAAACTACGTCGTGTAAACACGTTGTGTCAGCCTACGTGTAGGTTGTACTGGTTAGAGGTGAACCTGATTTAAAACCTCCAGTTTGAGGTAAACGTGTTGTGAAACCTCCTTAGTGAAATCTGGTACACTCAAGGGTTGAGTGTGTCTGCCGGGAGTGGAGTAGACAAGTAGTCGAACCACTATAAAAATGACTGTGTTTGAGATTGCTATTGTCTTCCATTACTTATGTGATTTCCTTAAATGTTTTCATATTTAATTATCTGAGATCACACCTCACACACAGTCACATCCATCATAAACTATGATTTGCATCTTGTTTATCTTTTAATTAGTTTCATGATTAGATCCTCTATTTGGCTTAGAAGCCATTAGAGTTATTCTGAAGATATCCTGATACATGCATATTTACTCAAGATTAGTTGATAGGATTTTAAATAATTATAAAATATTAAAAAGTCCTATTCACCCCCTCTAGGACATATTGACATATTCTTACTTCAATTAAAGCGGTCATTACCGTGATTTCAGATATAGCAGAGTATGACTTCGAGTTTGGTCTGCAGTCTTCTATCGTTCAGCTATCAAGCCTGTCGATTCAACCCTCTTTTATCGCAAGGGTGATCAAGGCTCAGTCGACAGACAAGTCATTACAGGATTACCGAGCAGAGGTAGTATCTGAGAGTCAGACAGATTAGCAGACTGGTTCTGATGGTGGACTTTGCTTAAGAGGCCGATTATGTGTCCTAGATATTCTTAAGTTACGCAGAGATCTTATGACCCAGGCACATCGATCGTGGTTTTCTATCCACCCTGTCTCGAGGAAGATGTATCGTGATATGAGGAGACAGTACTTTTGGGCGGGGATGAAGCGTCAGATCACCAGTTTTGTGGCCGAGTGTGACACATGCCTGCGTGTCAAGGCCGATCATCAGAGACACCTTGGTCTATTACAGTCGTTGAGGGTCCCGATATGGAAGTGGGAGCACGTATCTACCAATTTTATCATGGGTTTGCTGAGGACTCAGCGCAATCATGATGCCATCTGGGTTGTCGTGAACCATCTGACGAAGTCAGCACACTTTCATGCGATTCGTGAGACTTCGCATTTGGACTGACTCCCTAAACTGTTTGTTGATGAGATCGTGAAACTGCACGGTGTTCCTGTCTCGATCATTTCAGACCGAGACTCGAAGTTTACATCTCAGTTTTGGAGGAGCTTTCAAAGAGTGATGGGCATTGATTTGCAGCTCAGCACCCCATATCATCCGCAGACCGATGGGTAGACCGAAAGGGTTAACCAGATCCTTGAGGATATGCTCAGAGCTTGTGCGATCGACTTCTCGAGTAGCTAGGATGAGCATCTGCGATTGGCTAAGTTCACATACAATAATAACTATCAGGAGACTATTGGTATGACTCTTTTTGAGGCATTATATGGCAGACCGTGCAGATCTCCGAGTTGTTAGACTGAGGTTGGAGAGAAGCGTCTCCTAGGTCCCGAGCTTGTGTAGCAGACGTCAAAGGCTATCGATATCATCAGGTAGAGGATGCGCACAGCTCAGATCTGGCAGAAGAGTTTTGCTGATCGTTGGCATCGTCCCTTAGAGTTCGATGTTGGGGACAGAGTGTATCTCAAGGTCTCGTCCATGAAGAGTGGTTCTATTTGGAGCGAAAGGCAAGCTTACCCTAAGATCATTGAGCGCTTACCGCCGTGGCCTATCGGCTTACCTTGCCATCTCAGTTGTTTAGCGTCCATAATATTTTTCATGTCTCTATGTTGAGAAAGTGTGGGTCAGACATAGTTCCTGTTATTGATTGGCAGCCGTTGGAGGTTCACGAGCACACTTCTTACATTGAGTAGCTAGTTTGTATCCTTGATCAGAAGGAACAAGTCCTCTAGACCAAGGTCGTCCCCTTGGTGAAGGTGCAGTGGGGTCATCATTCTGTTAATTAGGCATCTTAGGGGCGCGAGGCTGAGATTCAAGAGCACTATCCCCATCTCTTTGATGATTGATTATATATGGTATCTTGTATGTTGTCTCCAATTTTGTATGGTGATGTTATGTTTCCTCGTTCTTTATGAGTTATGTTTAGTTGCGATGATTGTGTAAATTTTGAGGATGAATTTTTTATTTGGAGGGGAGAGTTGTAAGACCCGTATCCTAGACCGTATAGTTCCGTAGGCTTCTGCGGTCATTTCGGTCAAATTTCAGAAACTTTCAACCTGTATCCGACATTTGCACGTGATCCTAAGCTGAGTCATGCATATCAGAGACAGCTTGACTCGAACTTGTATCTTAGTGACCGCGCCGTAGCCACTGTTCCAACACCGTAACTCACGCACCGATCCAATACCCAGGTCAGAAGATGTGGGCCCGGGTTTATTCCGAATAAACGTCGCATGTTGCGAATTCCAAGAGAATCTTTACAACCTATCCCATCAATCAATCAATCAATCAAAGTTAAGTACATATCCTATCACAAGTAAAAGTCAAGTACAAGCAACCATCTCTCTCCCATTCCCAAAGTCAACTCTCTCTCTCTCTCTCTCTCTCTCTCTCCACTCATCCCTTTCTTATAACTCCATCACTACACCCATCATCCCATCCCTTTTCACCCATCACTTCTCCCTCCCTCTCATTTCTCTCTCCAACTCCCAAGTAACAAAAATTCCAAACATCCAAGCTCTCTTCCAAATCCAAGTGTGGCCCATTTTTCTTACTCTCTCATCTCCCATCTCAACCATTCATTCTCCATCAACCTCCATGAAAATAGAAGGCAAGGAGTATACAAGTCCAAGGGACCAAGAAGAAGGCCGATAGGTGGGTGATCCACCATTGATTTTTAATTTAATGGCCCACTTGTGATGGGACCCAATTTGATGTATGTGTTGTAATCATATGAAGGGGCCCATAGTGGCGGGGTCCCTCCACTACACCGTGTCTCTCTCTTTCTCTCTCTCTTTATTTTTTTTCTTCCTATTGCGGCCCACCTTGAAGAATGGATTAAATCCACACCATGGACGGTGGAAATCCTACCATGATGTGTTATCCACACCATCCTTCCCAAACGGACCTGGATGAAGGAAAAACACAAATATCAGTTGATCCAATGCTCGGGTGGGGCACACTCTCATGGACCACATCTCACTGATCATGTGGATCGACACCATCCATTTATGGTTTGAGGCAAATCCAAATATCAGGTGGTGCACACCGTCTAGACCATTGACGTGCAACCCACACCAGTTATATAAGCTGATGTATTAACATCAGCATGGTGGTCTGATCACAGCCGTGATCCAGACCCTCTATCCATTTTTCCCTCTGGTGGGCCACACGTGTGGACCCCACCATGAGATATGCGTTATATGCTAACCATCCAGTCCACCTTTCTCTGAATGGTTGGGTTGACCTTAATGAATGTGCCTTGTATCCAGCTCATTCATCCAAGACACTGGATGTTAGTCTGTTTTGTTATATATATATATATACATATATATATATATACATATATATATATATATATATATATATATATATATACTTTAAGAAATATGTGGTGGGCCCTACATGGGACCCGCCTGTACCGTCTGCAGTAGCTGACGCTACATCCTATGGGCTCCACGCTGATGGATTTAAACTGTCCATCAAACTAGCCATGCTAGGTATGGCCTCACCATGATGCATGTGTTGTATCCATACCGTCTATCCATTTGGCGAGCTTGTCTCCAGGCTTAAGACTAAAAATAAAGCAAATCCAATATCAACTGGACCACACTATAGAAAACAGTGGCCTTGAACGTCTACCATTGAAACCCCTTTGGTTATAGAAGTTTGAATCAATATAATAGTTATTTTTCCCTATATCTAGGTCTTTGTGACCTTATGCACAGACTGGACGGAAAATAAATACTATGGTGGGTCCATTGGAATTTAATTGTGGAAATCATTATCACCACTGCCATTTGTGGTATGGTCCAGATGATCCTTTGAATATGATTCATTTTCTTTTATGCACTATAATGATCTCTAACAATGGATGAATGGACTACTTAACTTGGCCATTTGACTCGGCCTATTCGACTCGTCCCATTTGATTCGGCCCATTTAATTGGCCCATTTAATTTGGCCCGTTTGATCGACCAATTTGATTGACCCATTTGATTCGGCCCATTTGATCCGACCCATTTGAATTAGCCCATTTGATTGAGCCTGATGTTATATTATATTGGCCCGTGAGTGAGGCCCAATGTGATGCATATATGCCCCATAAGCGAGGCCGATGACGATGTATATTAGGCCCTTGTATGAGGCCATGGGCTCGTTATACGATTAACCCTATGAGCGTCATTCCTTGGGAGCAATGTTGGTTAAAGGTCCACATTGATGGGCAATGATGGTTGGACGTCCACATTGTGTCCTTCCCTTAGGCCTTGTTAGGCCCATTCTCATCATTCTCTAATGGGTTAACCCAAATGCTTGGGCCCCATTGATTTTAATCAATCCATCATCGGTCGTCCATCTATGGACCCCGTCTTGCGTCAAGGTTGATTATCAATGCCGATTGCCAATACTGGCTACCATTGCCGATTATGAGTTTGTGACAGTATGGCATTATGATACATGCCCATACGCATCATCTGTATATTTGTTATGAGGTGTAATTGGCCATTGCATATGCCATAGTGTAAGTGGTTTGTGGGACTCCCTGATTGGCAAAGTTACCCTACATGAGCGCTCGGTATGTGTAAGATTGATGCATGATTGGACTGCATGACTCATGCATTTTTTACATTTATGTGATTATGATTACTGTATGCCATAGCAACATCAGGGTTATGACCTCCACAAGCACATCGTGGAGGGTGGGATTGGATGCCGGAAATATTGTTACTAAGCATCGAGGCGTTATAGATGTCCTTGAGTGAAAATCCCTAAACCCGGTGGTACCGGAGGATGACTCCAACGTCTGGACCGAGTGGATACATGAGTGAACGAGGGCCGAATACCAGGAGGCCGCGTCTCCCACTGTGTTATAGTCGGTTAGAAAGGGGCATTGGCCTTACTCGCCCGAGGGTAGGGGGCATTACTAAGCTGAGTTTGACTAGCTCGTGAATGGGTCCGCTATCGATGTGTCAGATAGATATTGGTAGACTATTGGCTAGGAGGATAGTGAGGTTTCTTATGCTCACTTGAACCACACGCCTGGGAAAGGGGCAGTGCCATTTGGAGTGTACTAAACCCCGGTGATTTTCCAAAGTGAGAACTGTACTGATATTTGATGCTCTAGTGAGGAGTTGCATTGACATGTGGATGAGGATTGGCATGCATGAGTTACATTTCACATCTCATAGCCTTGATATGGCCGATAACATTCATGTTTTGCACCACATAGCCTTAGTACAGCTAATTGCATTCATGTACTCATCAGCATGATTCCACATTACTCTAACATTACATCCTGAGCACGCTCATATTACACACACACTTACACCATCCTCTAAGCTTTCTATAAGCTTATGCATGATTGATGCATATAGGTGACACCAGGACGCAGCCGTAGCTTAGTAGCAACAAGAGCGTACAGTCAAGCTTCAGGAGTTTTCGTTATCATTATCTTGTATTGGCCTTCATGTGCTTTATACTTTAAAGTTTTTTTTTATCATAATGGATTTTGTGATGGTGTTCTTGTGGTTATTGTTCGTGGGTTATGCTTATGGTTATACTCATTACGAATCAAAATCATATTAGAAATCTTCCTTGTAGAATCTCAGGATCGGAACCTGGTATATGGGTGCCAGAAGCCGAGAATGGGGTACTATGGAGGCTATCGGCACCAGATTCAACGATCGAGAATTTTGTGAGCCTGGTTTCCGAGTTTGAGGCGTGACAATGAGTCTTATGGTAATATAGCCAGTATGTGCTAATCTATCATGCTACAAGGTTATAGACTCAACGATATAAGTAGAAGAATTCTTTTCATTCAGTGAAAACTTAATCATCCCATTACGAGCATTCTCATTTCTCATAAAGTTCCCATTCTTAGACAAGTTCAACTTGCTGAATTCAAACACAACACTTATCCTAGGTTTGCTCAAAAGATCCCCTGAGACTAAGTTCAAACTTATGTCTGGGACATGCAACATGTTGGTCAAGATTACTTTCTTTCCAATAGTAAACATTAGTTCCATTATTCCTTTGCCAACAACCTTCAATCAACATTCATTTCGCATTTGAACCTTTTGACAATTGGTCACATCTTCATAGATTTTGAAGGTAGATCTGTCGATGCATACATGAATTGTGACACCCGTATCATACCACCAATCGCATTTGAACCTCTTGAACCATGTTCACTTCCATGACCATTGCTTCGATATCATCATCTACTGTATTAGCTTCTTTCTTAGGCCTTTTTCAGTCCCTACAGAATCGAACAAAATGTTCGGTCTTACCACAAACATAGTAAGGACCCTTGGGTTTACTATTTTTCTTCTTTTAGGTTTTCTTGAACTTCCCTTGATCTATGTTGGGTTTTAAGGTATCATTCGTCTAAGAGTTATAATCATGGGATAGTTTTTCTACTGCATTCACCTTAGATGAGGATGCACCATTGTCGTTATCCCTCTTATCTCGGTTATGAGATTCTTCCTCAATATGAATATGTTTTTGGATTTGTTCCAGGGTGAACTCTTCTTATTTATACAGTAGCTTCTTCATGTAGTCTTTTCGGCTTGGAGATATTTTGGATATAATAGGTCCGACTTAAAAAGATTCAGGTAAGTCATTTTTTTAGTTCCTTTATTTTGTTTACAATCAACTGTAATTCATGAATTTGGGCCAGTGGAAGCTTATAATCTATCATCGTGAAATTGAAGTATCTAGTGATTAGAAATTTCTATGTTCCTTCTTCTTTGGCCTTGTACTTTGTATTCTAATGCATTCCCGATTTATTTCGCTGAAGTTATTCCAGTGTACAGATCGTACAGCCAATTAGAAAGAGCATTTAGAATGTGATCATGACACGACAATTCATCTTCTTATTGTTTAATTTTGGTAGTGATCTATTCTGGAGTGTTGTTGTCTATTTCTTATGGTAGAGGCAAGAGATTGGAGTCTAGAATATAGAATATTTTCAAGGTAGTGAGAAAAAACTTCAACTTGTCTTGCCACCTGGTGAAGTTTGTACTGTCGAATTGGTCTAGTCTTATTAGATCTTGGTTCATTAGTTTTATTGATGCAATACTTTCGATATCCATAATCAATCTTTAAGAATGTTGGAAAAAACATTTTGGAAAACTAGAAATAAAATTATTTAAATTTAATACCAGGTTGAATCATGTATAAATATGTTGTCCTTAAAGCTTGATTCGCCCCCCTTCTCAATTGCTAATGGGTTATAGGCGAATTGCCTCCAAGATAAGACAAGCCTTCTCTCTAAGATCCTATGTGCAACAATCATGAAGGGATCTACATAGGAACTCAGTTAACGCAGTTTGTTGTCTGGCAGATTTGATGAGTGGTCGAACTTAGTAGCTCAAATAATGTTCGAGCTACTTAGTAATTTCTTAAATGGAAAATGTTTGGAAAGATCAAATCGGATTCCACTTTGTGATACGATGTGCACATACAAAGTGCAAAGTGCACCATCTAGTGCCACTACTGACACATTGCCCACGCCCTCACCCATGCTCACGCTCGAGCACACATCTTTGTGTTCTAGTGCGAAACAAACCGAGCATCTCATCCTCCGTTTCTTCAAGAAAGAATACTACTCACTCAACCACTTATAAACCACAACTTTTTTCCCACTCTATCTGATGTAGGACTAAAGAAAACACACATTTTTCTTCTTCTTCTTCTTCTTCTTTTTCCAAAGACTGATTTAGAGGTAAAATAAATATTTTAAAAATTTTATTTATTTTTAAAACAAAATTTCAGCAATTCTAGCAAAAGAAATGAGATTTCTTAAGCCTTATGAACTTACAAGAGCCCCTTTAGATACCAAGCACATATCAAAGTGTCACATGCATATGCAATATAATTCATCGAAGAGCTGAGCCTAACCATGTAAATGATCTTATTTAACCCGAACCTGATTGAGAGTAGATTAGGTGAGAACCCATCCTCACCAAAGATGGTGCAACCCTTATCATGGGGCCCACCTTGATGTATCTACCCTATATTAATGCTATCCATCCATATTTTTCCAGATCATTTTAGGGTATGATCCAAAAAATGAAGAAGCCCTACCATTAAAAACTTCACAGAGAGGACCTTAATGTTTCCATAATGTTTATTTGCCATCCAATACATTAATAAGGTCACGTAAGCTTAGAAGAAGGGAAAAACAAATATCAGCTTGATCCAAAACATTTGTGGTTCATTAATAGTCAATCACCACTATTTTCTATGGTATGGTCCACCTGATAATTGGATTTCCTTCATTTGGGTTCATGCACTAAAATACTCTGGAAAAAAGGATGGACAGTGTGGATACAAAATAGATAATCTAGGCGGGCCCCATGATATGGGTGGCACCGTCTTGGGTGAGGTTGGGGTCTCACCTAATCAGCTCTCAATCTGATTGGGTTTTGGGTCTGGGTCTCCAAGAACTAGACTAGGATTCAACAAGACAAGAACCTAGTTAGCCTGGGTATGTGTATTAATGGACCCGACCCATTGACAGGCCTGGTCTCACTTGTCGTTTTTTTTTTTTTTTCAAAAGAAGTAGATATTCACATTTTCTGAGTTCAAACATGGAAATAGAAAACCATATTTATAGCTTCTTCTTCTTCTTCTTCTTTTTTTTTTTTTTTTTTTTTTTTTTTTTTTCTTATTCCTTAAAAACAAGAGAGAATTAGATATCCATGGAAATCTAGCAATGAGCTGAGCTTCACAAAGTGAGTCAATAAAGTCTTGTGGAAGAGCATTCATGTTTTTCAGCTGTTAATGTCGCTTTTAAAATGACTATAAATTTATACACTAGTAAGCACATTTTGTTAGGGGACCGCAGAAGCACACAGAGATGAATCAAGTGAAGTAATCCAATCACACCAAGCAAGCACAACTTAAACACTTTGAATTTAACATGGAAAAACCCTTTACGGGAAAAAAATCATGGCACGAAGCTACAAAAAGCACCATAAATGTAGAAATTACAAGAGATGGAGAGAATACCCGATTCGAATAAGCCTCGAATCTCCCTTTACAAGCCCTTGAAACCCTAGGAACGAATTAGAAAGCCTTAAATACCACCCAATCCTGATTACAACCAAATATATAACCTCAAGGAGAATCCCAATCAAAATCGAAAATAAATCCCTTAAATTCACAAATCTGCAAAATCTGCACGGAATCTTTCACAAACATCGAACACACTTTGATGTCATCAAAACTTAACCTTCGATGACATCAAAGCCACTTCGATGGCATTAAAAAAAATACCAAAACGTTCTAGCGACCAAACATGAAAATCCAGATATTACCGATGACATCGACCAGGCCTTCGATAGCATCAAACAACCTTCGATGACATCGAACTGTCTTCGATGGCATTGTAAAGGGCACTAAAGTGTCCGACAACCAAATCAATTTATTCTGGAAAATCTCAATGGCATCAAGCCAACTTCGATAACATCAAAGCCTGCTTGATAACATCGAACCTATCATTGATAAACTGTTGAATTACATATTTAAGACATTTATCAACAAGTTCCACTATGTCTTCAATCGTCATCCTTCATAGCTTCTTTTTTTTCTCTCTAATCATGCCTTGTATCATAACTCCATCATTGCTTCTCGTGCACAGTTTGTCCTCCTTTTACGCCTTCGCCAAGCCCTGAGAAGTTGCACAAAACTTGAACTTCTCTGTATGAACCACCTTGGTTAGCATTTCCATTGGATTCACGTTGGTATAAATCTTCCCTAGAGTCACGCCTCCTTCCTCATGCACCTATCAGATAAAATGGTAACAAACATTATTGTGTTTAGTACGTGAATGATAAATAGAGTTTTTAGCCAAATTAATAGAGTTCTCGTTGTCACAATTAACTGACACGACTTCCTGCTGAAGCCCTAACTGATTTATCATGCCTCTCAACCAAATACCTTCTTTGAAAGCCTATGTGCATATGTGGAATTTTCTACTGCAGTTGCAGCTCTACCTGTTGAAGTGCTTCCAATCAACTTGTGAAGGTTATCATGTCTCTATGCTCTCATAACTATGAGAGCTCCTTTAAAAACCTTAAGGATACCATTGAAATCGGTGAACTTGCACCCAATCACCTCTAGTGCACCAAGAGATATCAAACTCTTCTTTATATTATGAACATGCATTACTTCAATTAAGGTATGCTACATACCAGCAAACATCTTGATGCAGATAGTACCAACATCCACAACATTATAGGCATTGTCATTGTCCATGAATACATGTCACTACAAGAAAAAGGGTTTTTAGCGAAGAAACTTTTAGCGTCAAAACTTTTTTTCGTCGCTAAAAGTCACTTTTAGTGACGAAAGAAATTTTTGTTGCTAAAAGTTTACTTTTAGCGATGAAATTGTAAATTCCTAGCTAAAATTCACTTTTACCGATGAAAATTTTCGTCGGTAAAGGTTGTTTTCAAATTTTCAAACAAATTCGAAAAGTTACTTTTAGCTCTGAAAATTTTCGTAGCTAAAAAACATGGATGAGACTTTTAGTTATGAATATTTTCGTCACTAAGGGCTGTAAACAAATTTTCAAAAAAATCGAAAGGTTTACTTTTAGCTACGAAAATTTTCATAGCTAACAAACGTGGATGAGACTTTTACCTACAAAAAGTTTCGTCGCTAATGGTTGTAAACAATTTTTGGAAAAAATTGAAAGGTTTACTTTTAGCTACAAAAATTTTCGTAGCTAAAAAACGTGAATGAGACTTTTATCTACGAAAATTTTCATCGCTAAAGGCTGTAAACAAATTTGGGAAATACTTTTAGCTACAAAAATTTTTATAGCTAAAAAATGCAGATGAGACTTTTAGCTACGAAACTTTCCTCGCTAAAGGCTGTAAACAATTTTTGAAATTACTTTTAGCTACGAAAATTTTCGTAGCTAAAAAACGTGGATGAGACTTTTAGCTACGAAACATTTCGTCGCTAAAGGCTGTAAATAATTTTTGAAAAAATCGAAAGGTTTACTTTTAGCTACAAAACTTCGCTAAAGGTTGTAAATAATTTTTGAAATACTTTTAGCTACGAAACTTTCGTAGCTAAAAAACGTGGATGAGACTTTTAGCTACGAAAAGTTTCGTCGCAAAAGGCAACTTTTAGCTATGAAATTTTTCGTAGCTAAAAAATGTGGATGAGACTTTTAGCTACGAAAAGTTTCGTCGCTAAAGGGTGTTTGAATTTTTGAAAAATACAAAAATCGAGAAGTTTCCTTTTAGCGACGAAATTAATTTCATAGCTAAAAGCCACCTTTAGCGGCGAAAATTTTCGTCGCTAAAGGGTGTTTTGACTTTTAACAAAAAAATTCACGCTGTCTTGGAATTGTTCGCGGTAAGATTTTTACCAACGAAAATGTTTGTCGGTAAAAGTGTTTTTCCTAAATCTTTTTTCCGACGGCTGAAAATCGTCGATAATAATGTAAAAATGTTTTAATTTTAAAAAAATTTTGTCGGTAAAAATGTATGTGTGTGTGTGTGTGTGTGTGTGTGTGTGTGTGTGTGTGTGTGTGTGTGTATATATATATATATATATATATAGTTTTTATATCATATGAATAGGAGTTTTTTTATATATATAATTAAAATGTAATATGTAAATGATTTGTCATGTCACATGAAAAAGAATATTGAAAAGTTTAGAAATTTTAACTATGTTTAAGAAAAATTTTGAGAACAAAATAATACTTTTGAAGAAAAAATCGGCATTTTGAAATTTTTGAGAAAAAATTAAAATATGAGAAAATTTTGGAGATTTTGAAAATAAAAATTCAAAATTTGTATTTTAAATATTTTATAATAAAAATGATATTTAGTTAAAAGAGTTAAAAAAAATATATACATTTTGAAAAAAAAATGTTATTTTTAAAAGGAAATTGAAATTTATTTGTGAAAAATAAAATTACTAAATTATTAGGCACATCCACTAATTGAACCTTTAATCATTTTTAGACAATCTAATCAGTTCAAATTGAAGAGTAAATAATTTTAGATGTTTAAATCAAAATTCACTGAAATTGTTGATCAATCTTATATGCCCAATATCTTTCCATATGTAGCCTGATTGAGGCGAGCAACTAGTCAAATTGAGAGTATTGATCAGTAAAATAGAGTGAATGGACCAGACATGTAAAATGGACCAAATATTCTGGTTAAAATTGTGACCCAACTTACTGACCTCGTGAGAACCTAAGAATTGATGTTAGTAAGTTTTGTGGGCCCCATCATGATATGTGTCGAACATCAACACCATGGATTTGATGTGTCCCCTTTAGGTTATGAGATATCTCAAAAATCATCGGTAAACGAAACTCAAGTGGGTCATACCATCTAAAACTAATTGAAGACATCCTAAAAAATATAAAAGCATTCGGTGGGGCCCATATGAGTTTTGGATGCGGTTGAAACTTGGTTTGACCCTCATCCAAGTGGGACACACATAATGAGTGGGTTGGATATGTGAATCACATTTAGGCAGGCCCAATATATGATTATGAATGTTTTAAGGAAACCCCTCTCCATTATATTATGTGGTGTGGCCCACATTTAGGCTGATGTTTATGTTTTCCCTTCATTCATATCTTTTTGATATTATGAACATGTTGGATGACAAATAAACATTACTGTGGGCCCAAGGAAGGTATCAACAGTGGAAATCATTATTCCACACTATTTTGTGTGGCATGGTCCACTTGAGTTTTGGATTTACCAAAAATTTGGTATAAACCCACACCGTTCATCCATTTTTCAAGATCATTTTATAGAATTATCCAAAAAATGAATCATATCCAAAGATTAAATGGAACACACCACAAATAAGGGGAACAGATTGGCTCCTCCCCCTACACCATCCAATGGCTGGTGGTTGGTGATGTGTGGGCCCCACCATGATGTATGTGTTTAATCCATGCCATCCATCTATTTTTAAAGATCATCTTATGGCATGAGACAAAAAAAATGAGGCATATCCCAATTTGAAATGGACCACATTACAAGAAATAGTGTTGAATGAGCGTCAACCTTTTAAAACATTCTGGGGGCCATAAAAGTTTTGGATCGAGATGATTTTTGTTTTTCCCGTTCAACTAGGCCTGTATGACCTAATAAATAGATTGGATGCCAAATAAACAGTACGGTGGACCTTACGATGATTTTAATGATGGATATCCAATCACTATTGTTTTCATGTGGTGTGGTCCAGTTGATAGTTATATACCTCTCATTTTTGGGACCCACCATGATGTATATTTTATATCCACACCTTCCATCCATTTGGAGAGATCATTTTAGGGCAATATCCAAAGTTAAATCCAAAGCTCCAGTGGACCTCAACACAGAAAACAGTGGGGACAGTGACACCCACCATTAAAAACTTCTAAAGGCCACGAAAGTTTTAGATCAAGCTGATATTTGTGTTTTACCTTATTTCATGTCTTTTTTAACTTTTGAATAGGTTGGATTTCAAATAAAAATTATGGTGGGCCTTAGGATAGTTTCAATGGTGGGAATCACTCTCTCCATTGTTTTCTGTGGTGAGGTCCACTACATGTTTTTATCTGCCTCATTCTTTGGGTCATGCCTTAAAATAATATCTCAAAATGGATGGACGGTGTGGATACAACACATACATCATAGTGGGGCCCACAGAACTTGGTGATGTCACTTTAGTAAACTTGCTACTCAACCTGTATCTAATCCGCGACCGGCAGAGAACAGCTCTGCTCTCTTTCGCCCTAATCCTCTCTCTCTCTCTCTCTCATCAGTAGCTAATCCGCATCCCCCTCTCCTCTCTCTCTCGCCCTAATCCTCTCCCTCTCTCTCTCTCCTGTCAGTAGCTAATTTGCGTCCCCCTCTCCTCTCTCATCCTCTCTCTCTCTCTCTCTCTCTCTCTCTCTCTCTCTCTCTCTGTCTCCCTAACCTTTCTTGTGTTTCTTTGATCCACGAACGCCCTGCCCACGCACGCCCTCGCTCTCTCTCTCTCTGAAGCTCGGTTAACAGGGACTTGTCGAACGTGAGGTCTCTCTCTCTCTCTCAATGCCGATTTAGGAATTTGGGGATTTAGTAATTTATGGATTTTTTATTTGATGTAGACCCTCATTTAGTGATTTGGGGATTTTAGGGCTTACAGATTTGACTGTGGACCCCGAATTAGGGTTTTTCTGATTTTACAAATTAGGGATCTGAGGATTTTGGGGATCTGAGGATCCAACCAGAATTAGGGATTTTTGATTTTACAAATTAGGGATTTTACAAACTAGGGATTTTAGGGCTTACAGATTTGAATGTGGACCTCGAATTGGGGTTTTTCTAATTTTATAAATTAGGGATTTGGGGATTTTAGGATTTTGGACTATCAAGAGCTTGGACTATGAGTAATATCCCATTCTACTATGCATTTTTTTATTTGGGTTTTAATGTTTTGGTGTTAGATGATTTTTTTTTTTTAGGTGTTTGGATTTGATTTAGGGGTTGCTTGGATGCTGTAAAATCTGCAAGTAGTAAATCAATTGCTGGTAAATGGATTACAGGGCCTATTTGGATGCTGAAATTTCCTGTAAATGCAGGTTGTAATTGATTTACAACTTTTCGTTGCATTTTGAAAATCTTCCATTGGTGGGCCCACATGCTGTGCTGGTCTGATGACCGAAACCATCTATGTTCTAGGTCCTATGTTATAAGTGAAATTGTGAGCATTTTACACTGAATGCATGATCCTTACCATCACTATGCGTAGATGAATTCAATAGATTGAAATTTCTTGTGGCTCATGCTCGACTCCAGAAATCAAAGGTTAGGAGCATCACTGAAATGTGATTATGGGACCATAGCTTATTCATGGTACTTCAAAGAATATGGACAATTAAAATTGTCAGAATACCTCAACATGTGGATTGTGAAGAGTTTGTTTTGGGTATGTTGTAACTCTGGATGGAGTTCTTCCTTTTTATATTAGTTTTTTTTTTCTTTATTTATTTTTAGAATAGGAACATTATTTATTTATTCTCGGATGGTAGACGTTTGTTTATTTTCATGAGGCGTGTTGTCTGTTTTCTTAGTGCTACATCTTCCACCTTTAATGCATTTTGTTCTGGCATTATTCAGGGTTTTGTAAATCTTGTATGGGATGCCACCTGCTGGCAATGTGAACATGAGTGGCGGCAGGATATTGCTGTCGTTATAAAGTGGTTGTCAGGGATGTCTCCGGTATGCTTTCTTGGATTTTCGGCTTTGGCATT
Source organism: Magnolia changhungtana (assembly GCA_030180095.1). Lineage (NCBI taxonomy): Eukaryota > Viridiplantae > Streptophyta > Magnoliopsida > Magnoliales > Magnoliaceae > Magnolia > Magnolia changhungtana. Next base: position 195,335 of record JASAUF010000649.1, read on the forward strand.
AGAACTTGCTAAATTCTAATTTGCATGCATCATCGATGTTGTTATGACAATGTTGGGATGCACTGTAATGATTCTTTAGTTGTATGATTATACATTTAAACAATTGACCTATTGTACAAATGAATTCATAAAGGATTCTTAATTATTTAAGTCTTTTGATAGAAAAGTACTTCTCCCTTAAGTAAAAAAAAGAAAGTACCTTTTGCCTCTTTAAAAAAGAGGAAGTACCTTTCTGATTTTAATATTTTCAATGATTTCTTATATTTAGAATTTGATGAAACACATTAGTCTGATCTTCTCTTGCCACCCTGGGATTATATAAAGTCTCACATCTCACATCTTAGTTATCTGTTTTCAATTTGCTTCTTGAGTAACTTAAGCAGTCCTAGCTATCCTACTTATCTATTTTTAGTCTATGTTTTGACTTCTACAAGTTAGATCTTGTATAAGTTGGCTAGGCTTGTGTCCAGCTCTACACTTAGCAGATTCTTTGAGAACAGGCTAGCATGGCTAACCAACTTTGTTAGCACATGGAAATGATTAAAAAATGACAGAACCTTTCAACAGTTCCTTAAGAACTAGAGAATGAAGTGTTGATCAATTTCCATGTAACATGTGATTTATACAGTGAAGGGTCTTTGAATGATCATAGACTATTTTAATCTTTTCAACAATTCAACATGTTTTTTGTGTTACAAGAAACACTTTTTTGATTTATGCAATGAAGGGTCTTAGAATGATCATATGAAGATTTTTTCAGTAACTTTCAGCTTTTGAATGATTGACATGTTAAGTTGGCAACTTTTGTTTTTTGACATGAATCATTTATGGCATGCTACTTTATATTCATCAGTTGGCACAAAAAGGTAAGCATCACTTCCTCTAATTAGAGAGTGTGAAACACCAAAGTTATGTGGGGCCCACCATGTTGGATATGAAAATCCACTCCGTCCATCAGTTGGAATCCACCATTTAGGCAATGGCTGGCTAATTACTACTTAAAGAGTGGAAAAAAATCTCTGTCACTGAAATATCTTAAGTGGAACACACCACTGGAAAGAATGATAATATAGTACCTCACCATTGAAAATTATAAAGAGCCCATCGTAAGGTTTTAGTAATGTTTATTTGCAATCCAACTTGTTAATAATGTAAAGAAGATCTAGATGAAGGTAAACTACAAAGATCAAATTGATCCAAAACTTTTGTGGCCTTCAAAAGGTTTTTAATGGTTATTCATCATTGTTTTGATTGGTATGGCCCACCTGAGATTATTGAGTTCTTATGATTTGAAATCACATCCTAAAATATGATGGAAAAATATATGGACAGTGTCGATATACATAAAGTATATCAAGGTGGACCCTACACAATTAGAGTAACACCCATAAAGGAGTTACCTAAATAGTGAAATGGTACTATAAGGTCACCTCATGGGAACTAATTCCCATGCGTTGGGGACAAGATGTTGGCCAATTGCGACGTGGGTGATGTTCTTGTTTTACCTTCTAGTTCCTTTGCACCCTTCCACAGTACTATTCTCTATTTTTTAATGATAGAATCTTCCAAGGACACGTTCTTATCCACTCAACATTCAATCCATTACCTAATCCATTATACCAAGAAGCCACCAATGAATCAATGCGTGCAAGAATTGTCTGGTGTAACCATAGGTTCAAATCAAGTGGATCTATGTAGTTGAATCTAGTAGACCTGCATCTAATCACCACCATTCAACCCTGATCAGTGCTGACGTTCTCCCATGCTATAAATGCAGAAGGGTTCATCATTCCCATGACTCTATAAGGCAAGATTTCTCCATGGAATACTCAATCTCTCTAGCCCATCTCCTTCTCATTGTCATTTGTACCATTGTGCTCCTCATCATGGTCATGCCTTCAATAGGTAAGCACTTAATCCACACTGATAAATCTCAAGTAATATTAGTTAGGTTTCTTTTCTTTTCTTTCTCATATTTTTCTTAATTATCAGTTTGTTAATTAAAACATTACTTTGCTGCTAGGGGCAAAGATCGACGCGGTGCACGACCACACCCCCCCCCCCCGATTGTCATTCGGTCTCCAATAATACATACATAGTGTAATCCATGTTGTGATCACCAAAGCCTTTTGGTTGTATGCAAAATTCAATTCACATATGTAATCTTTCTATGATGCATTTCTTTCTATCAAACCTTACCTTTCATTTTAAGTTTGGGATTGTTACTGTAGTTGTTGCATCAATGGCCATGAAATCCCCTTGATCCTGATCGTTCGTGGTAGAGACTAAGAAATCCCCACAATGGTTTGATAAATAAGATGTTTAAAACAATTTTTAATACTATCAATATTTTAAAAAAAAATAGCATAATTTATTTTCTAAAGTCAATTTCCAACCATACAAATGGAAGGATTGATGTGGATTAGGGCCTGTTTGGGAGCCTGGATTTGGAATACTTATAAATGATTGAAGATCATTGTGAATGAATGAATATAATTTAAAATCATGTAAGTTTTTTTATATGATAACGTTTAGTGTGATTAGGTGAACTGTGAACACTAGGAGCAAGCAAGGAGGTTGTTGTAAAAATTAGGATCTCTTCTCAATTAGTTGTAAGTAATATAATGAAGCAACTAGTTTGAAACCACTGGCATCTTTAAATGTGAAAGGTTATCTTCTAAGATATGAAACCTGTTAAACGTCATATCTTCTCAATTTTATTTTTCTCTTTCTGTTGTGATTAGCTTTGGCTGTGGCATCTCCTTTTTCTAGATATGAAGACTTCTTTGGGGGTAAAAAGAAAAAAAGTGCATCAAAAAGCTCCCTCTTAGTCTGTCTCTTTGCACCATGAGTGTTCAGAACTTTATCCTGCTCCACCATTGTGATTGTGTTATTCTTCAACTCTTCCTGCACCCAAAAAAAAAAAAAAAAACATGCTCAAGGTTTTCATTGAAATCGATGTTAATGGAGTGGAAATCTATTCTAATTTTAGATTAACATGCCAGCCTCATAGAAAAAAACATGCTCAAGGTTTATATTCAAGCTAACATTTGTACATGTATGGTCTTCACAGATCTGGTTGATTCATCTTGCAGGCCACAATATGGATTGGGAATGAACAGAAGGGCTAATGCATTGAACAATCCCAGCCATCTAATCATTATACTTGCCTCCTATTGCATATTACATGTTGAGCCTGTTGGTCACATTTACAGGAAAGTCGTTGGCTTCCTATGATTTTTTTTATTGAGAATATTTTCAGTTCATTGCAAAGCTCCTTTTATTCATGTTTTTTTTTTTTTTTTTAAATTCAATTATTCTATATAGTTTGTGTAGAAGCAATTCCAAAAAATAAAAGAAAAAAAAAATACAATGTGTGATTTTTGTTCTTCAATCAAATTTCTGATTTCTCTTTGTTCTTCAAAAAAAGAAAAAATATTGCAATTTGAGAGCTAGTTCCTTACTGTGAATACTAAGAAACATCATTCATGGTTACATTCCTTCTTGTTTATGCTGAATTTTAGCAATTCAATTTAACTGTGCACCCAATAATGGCCTTAATTTATCAATGCACGAAGGGGGGAATTAAATTCAGTCATGTTCTGGGGAATCATCTAATATGAACTGGGAAGATTTTTCATAGTCATGAAGTGATTGTTTTAATCCATTTTTTAGGACCATTTGATTTAAAAATTTCTCCCTTATCCATCTTTACTTTTTGTTTGGAATATTTTAATTTCTTTCATAATGAATTTTTAATTATAACATGTTCTAGCATCTAATTTGGGCTATTTAATTGAATATGCAATTTTTTTCAATAAGGTGCAACAGATTTAAAATGCAACAAATATACCTCTGTTTTTCATAATTTCCATTATGTGGCCATTGGAGTATTCAACTGTGAATGTAGGGCTACAACATGGTGTATTTGAATATGTGGCCTAATTTTTGTAGGTTTATAAAGAGGAAACTTGATGAGTTTGTTTTCCTCGGGAATCAACTACATGTTTCGTATGCTCCTTGGGAATCAACATAAACATCTTCAAGTATGAGCTCTAAACCAAACTGATTATGGTATGTATTTCCTCTCATTGACTGAGACATCCTGTGCCTAATCTCATATAATGTACAATTTGTATCAAGTTTCCTTCAACTCATGGCAAGGACAATTCACCATGTCATAGGGATGTAATATAAACAAATAATGACATGCCTTAAGGCATCCATCCCAACATCTTAGTCATAATCAACTCAAAATCAACCTATTCTCAAATCCCAAAACCTATACCTTAACTTAAACCTATACCTATAACCTAAACCTAAACCTTAACCTATAACCTATAACGTATAACCTAAACTCAATTCCCTAAACCTTAACCTATAACCTAACCTAAACCTAAACCTATAACCTACACTTATAACCTAAACCTGTAACCTTAACCTAAACGTAAAACCTAAACCTAAACCTAAAATGTAAATGTATTCTCAAATACCTAAACCTAAACCTATAACCTACAACATTAACATAAACTTATAACCTAAACCTATAACCTACAACATTAACCTAAACCTATAACCTTAACCTAAACCATTGTTAGATATATTTTGTTCTTTTCTTTTCCTTGGACTCCACATTTCCAAACATGACCTAAAAAAGTGCAGGTAGTTATGACAGCTAATTCCCATTTGCTTAAAGCTCTATAAATTTATTTTATCCTTTTCTTTTAAAGGTAAATTCATTTTTTTCTTATTCCTTATATTGTTTCTCAGTTATATTTGTGTTGGTTTCAGAGTACAGGTAGCGATAGAAATTGTTGGTCAATTGTGACTTATAGACAAAGTGATGAGTAACCAACAATAAGAATATGGGAGGCCTTCCCCAGGTATTCAGATGCTTTTAAATATATTTATGTTGTTTTTAAATGTATTAGCTCGAAATTGATGGAGCAGACCCGGATGTGCGTCGGAGCTATCTGGATGTTGAACGGGGGTCCCTAGAAGGTGGGAACCACTGTTATGACCATGATGAAGCTGTCCATTTTCTATGGACAACATTAGAGTGACTTGGCCATTTGGACAAGCCGTGTCTATATTTGTATTTGCTCAAAATTGATGGAGCAACCCGGATGTGCGTCGGAGCTATCCGGATATTGAGCGGGGGTCCTTAGAAGGTGGGAACCGCTGTTATGACCATGATGAAGCTGTCCATTTCTTATGGACAGCATTGGAGTGGCCTAGCCATTTGGATAGGCCGTGTTGATATCTGTATTTGCTTGAAATTGATGAAGCAAACCCGGTTGTGCGTTGGAGCTATCCAGATGTTGAGCAAGGGTTCGTGGAAGGTGGGAACTGCTGTTATGACCATTTTGAAGCTGTTCATTTCCTATGGACATCATTTGGATAGACTGTGTTTATATCTGTATTTGCGGGGACCACACCCTTAACCTATAACCTAAATCTATTCTCAAATCCCAAAACCTATAACTACAACCCAAACCTTAACCTAAACCTATAACCTATAACCTAAACTCAATTCCCTAAACTCTAACCTACAACCTAACCTAAACCTATACTTATAACCTAAACCTATTCTCAAATCCCAAAACCTATAACCTAAACCTAACCCTATAACCTATAACCTAAACTCAATTCCCTAAACCTTAACCTATAACCTAAACTAAACTTATACTTATAACCTAAACCTATTCTCAAATCCCAATACCTATAACTATAACCTAAACCTTAACTAAAAACCTATAACCTATAACCTAAACTCAATTTCCTAAACCTTAACCTACACCTAACCTAAACCTATACTTAACCTAAACCTATTCTCAAATCCCAAAACCTATAACCTTAACCTAAACCTATAACCTATAACCTAAACTCAATTCCCTAAACCTATAACCTATAACCTAATCCTAATCTCAACTCCCTAACCTAAACCTAAACCTAAACTTGAAAACCCAAACCTAAACCCCCGATCCCGAACAGAACCCGATTTCTAAACCTAAACTTATAACCTTAACCTTAACCTATTCTCAAATCCCAAAACCTATAACCTAAACCTAAACCTATAACCTTAACTTAAACCTAAAACTTAACCTATAACCTAAATCTTAACCTATAACCTTAACTTATAACCTAAACCTATAACCTAAACTCAATTTCCTAAACCTTAACCTATAACCTAACCTAAACCTAAACCTATAACCCGTACCCGATTTCCTAAACCTAAACCTTAACGTATTCTCAAATCCCTAAACCTAAACCTACACGTAATCCTAATCTCAACTCCCTAACCTAAACCTAAACTTGAAAACCCAAACCTAAACCCGATCCCGAACCCGAACCTAATTTCCTAAACCTAAACTTATAACCTTAACCTAAACTTATTCTCAAATCCCAAAACCTATAACCTAAACCTAAACCTTGACCTATAACCTAAACTGAATTTCTTAAACCGTAACCTATAACCTAACCTAAACCTAAACATATAACCTACACTTATAACCTAAACCTACAACCTAACACTTATAACATAAAACCTAAACCTAAACCTACACTTATAACCTATAACATAAACCTATAGCCAAAATCTAAACCTAAAACCCAAACGTAAACCTGATCTTGAACCTGAACCCGATTTCCTAAACCTAAATCTTAACGTATTCTCAAATCCCTAAACCTAAACCTACACCTAATCCTAATCTCAACTCCCTAATCTAAACTTGGAAACCTAAACCTAAACCCGAACCTGATTTCCTAAACCTAAACTTATAACCTTAACCTAAACCTATTCTCAAATCCCAAAACCTATAACCTCAACCTAAACCTATAACCTTAACCTTAACCTAAAACTTAACCTATAACCTAAACCTTAATCTATAACCTTAACTTATAACCTAAACTCAATTTCCTAAACCATAACCTATAACCTAACCTAAACCTAAACCTATAACCTGAACTTGATTTCCTAAACCTAAACCTTAACGTATTCTCAAATCCCTAAACCTTAACGTATTCACAAATCCCTAAACCTAAACCTACACGTAATCCTAATCTCAACTCCCTAACCTAAACCTAAACCTAAACTTGAAAACCCAAACCTAAACCCGATCCCAGACCTGAACCCGATCCTGAATTGATTCCTTATGTGAATATTATTCAATCCATTGAGCAACGCTAATAATAATAATAATAATAGTAATGCTAATCTAGGATTCAGATCCTAGAATCCAAGCATTTAATTAAACCCTAGGCGATGATCTTAAACCTAGGTAGTGTGCAGAACCTGTATCTAATTGTACAAGTTTGTAATTTGTGGTAGGATACAATTCTAAGGGTGCAAGCACTTAGCGACACTAGAAGGCGATTCAAAGTATAAGGTGATGATTCTTCCCCTTGAGCTTCCCATCTTCTTATTAGCTTAAGTTATAGTTTTTATTTAAATTTATAATTGATATCTCCCTTTATAATCACATGTGTTAGCTGGTGAAAATTGAATTGTTGTATTACATGCTTTATGATTATCCTGTATAGTTGTTCATGCTTGTCGATTATTTGTGGATTGCTTACGGAACTTAAACTGGTACATTAGTGGAAAATCCCCACATATGAATGTACACCCATACTTGAGATATAACTTAACTAGTTGTGATCGTAATGGACCTTCAACTTGGTGGTTATTGAGTGGTGGTCTAGATGAATCATTGATGTGGGCCTACCATCCAGGGTTGTTGTGCCCAATGGTTTTTAAGGATGGTCTTTATTGTATGGTTTTGATATTCACCCTATGTGGCATATTTTGATACTCACTCTAAGTGGTTTTATTTGATATTTTTTCTACATTGGTTCTATGTTTTATACTATGCAACCATGCGATAGTAAGCCCCATATACTGTAATATGATTGACCACTAGTCGATGGGTTTCTGTTAAACATTCTAAGATGGTAGTCTCATGGGACGGGGATGGTAGTCATGGGATACCATGCCTGAGCCGTCAGCCTATGTGAGTCATGTGCTCCCCATAGTGACCGTGAGCTTATTTAAATTGGTTGATTGTAAATAGACTAATAATTACTTGGCTAATCATGCATATATAGCACAGACCGGCATCTATTACTATCGTACGTGATGTAAGTATCGTTCCGTCTTGATGATGTATCCTGAGTTTGATGAATGCATTGCTGATGTATGTATCATTTTGTCTGGATGATGTGTCCCGGTTTCGATGTTCCAACTGGATGATGTTTCTCAGGTTCGATGATTGCATGGGTGGCGACCCACTGTTCGCACAGATGAGCATCCCCGGGGAGTGAACGCATTCTATACATCCATGCACTTAATAAGACTGCATTTACTCTATTTTGGTTGTCTAGATGTTTTATACTATTTCTTACCTAATGCGGCGGTGTGTAATCTTGAGGGGAGTTCACACTGAGTTGGCCATTGATCCATCAAATATATAACCGTACAGGTAGCATAAGTGGCCCTGATGATATTCACATTCATATTAATGAGGAGCAGGCTATGGTTGACAAGGGTGCCTGATTATATTTGCTAAGGGCTGCTATAGGATTTCACAGCTCAAGATTGTTGCAAATTTACTTTGTTTCTCATGTAATGTTATTTCATTTTGTATTCGTAAGACTGAAGACATTGGTTTGTATAAGTCATTATGGGCACTCTCTTATATATTCTAAATGATAATGAAAATTTCCTTTATGCTTACTTGTCCATTCTACGCTCATCTGCTTACTTTGACAAAAATAAAAAATATATATTTGACCATCCTTTACGGTAAACACTCTGGTTTTTGGGAAACGGGTCTTGTACTCAGGTCTTGAAGATTCGGGGCGTTACATACGACCCATGACAATCATGACCCATATAATATGATAACCACAACCCATATAACCTGCATTTCCTACTCATGCAGTCTATCAATAGTCATCTCATATTCTAAAAATGCCAAACTAGCTTTGGTACGGATGGGCATGTTACTTTTCTAACTTTGTATGGTATAACTTCATGAGGATAAGATCCACACCGTCTGTTAGATGCCTCACCTTATATTTAGATTGAGATCCAAAGATGAGAATGATTCAACAGTCAGGTAAGCTACTCCATGGGAAACCACGACCCATATAGCATGACAACCACAACCCATATGATAACTATGACCCATGACAACCGCGACTCATATAACATGACAACCATGACCCATAACAACTACAACCCATGGAGTTTCATCTAATGGACGGTAAGGCTCATATGTATGTTTATCCCACGTAGTCACCAAGTTATGCAAGTCATGCCATAGTCGTGCAAACGATATGTGTATCATAGCATAGGTCACATCAGGTGGTTGTAATGTAGTAAGGGTCGTAGTTGTCATGGGCTAGGACCCAAATATCAGCCTGATCCAGAGCTTGTGTGGGCCCAAAATATCAACAGTGGGTGTCATTATCACCATTATTTTCTTTTATGTGGCCCACACGAGCTTTGGATGTAACGACTCGAAAAATTCTGTACAATGGCCCGAGTACCACCTCAGGCAGAAATCGCTTAGGATCAAATCCTTTAGAAATTTGACAAAGTTAACTAAGTGCTAAACGAGATTAGCCATGAAATCCGCTAGAATCGCTTTAAATACGATCTGCAAGACCCAAAACTTGTAGAATCATTGACGCTAGGTTACCCTAAAATCTAGGATCAAACTCATTACCCGACTGCTCTCGGGAGCACATTGAAACTCCATATCAGATCTCGACCGCACATCCAAAGTCTGAATCATACGAAGTTATAGACTTAGGACCACTGCGCTGGGCTTGACAACCATCTCAAAGATCAAATTCAGACAGTGTCCCACGACTGTTCGCTTGAGTCCGGAGCGAGGAGTGTGAGAACACTTGGTTTTCTTTATAAACAAATATCTCAAATAGTAATCTGAGACTTGTTACTTGCGGACAATTTGCAAGCAACCAGACCATCAGAATTTGACCCAAATACACCCTAGGATCAGGAAAAATTTCATATACATGGCAGTGTACTTGAAATCTTTGATCGAGTTTCACTGACCGTTGAACTGAAACTGGTCTGCCACGCATGATCTGGGAATCCGACTGAAACGAAAACTTAACTCCACCTACATCCGGAGACTGTGAGCTTAAGTCCGACTTTTGGCTCAAGGGGGCTCGCTAGAAGTCCTCCATTGAGCTAAAACTGGCTCACTTTGGTTATAACTTAAGTATACCTTGGCCTTAAGTCTGTTTTGGTGTGTTTTTAGGCTATATAAGGACCTTAGAACCCTCTCTCATTCAACCATACGAATTTGAGAGAAACCCTAGGAGAGAGAAGAGAGAAAAGAGAGAGAAAGTGTGAGAGAAGTGGGAGAACCTCCCTACTGCTTTCCCTTGCCGCTCTACAAGCTTCACCACTCCATTCTCATCGCTTTCTTGGCGATTCCGACTTCATTTCTAGGTAAGAAACCCTAACCCTAACCTGTTTTGGGGTTTTGATAGTTGTAGGTTATGAAATAGCTAACCTATTTCATTCTATAGGTCACCAAACTGCCGAATATGAAGGCTTAGCAAACCTATCGGATTCGTTACGATTCTACGATAAAAGGTGAGGACTTTAGGTGTATAGGTTATGGTTTCAATGCTTTCAATGTCAGATAATGATAGATTCATGATCTACATGCAATTGCACATGTACAAAGTGTTGTCTATTTTTCGTTTTGATTAAATATGAAGAATATGGAATTTTGTGTATTTTAGGTATTTGTAAAAAGTACCGTATACGTATAAATTTTGGAAATGTGTTTGTAATGTTTATTTGTTGTATGAACATATTATATATGTGTAAAATACTTGTTTGGCGAAAGGGCTTGCCCTAATACATGTTTTGTTAATATACACTATGTATGTTGAAATAGTGTATTCTAAGTATTTGTGAAAATGCTTGTTAGAGTAAGTGCTTGGATGATGGTACTTTAGGTAGGTGTTGAGATGAGATTCTCAACTACCTTAGACATGTATATGATTTCCTCTATGATTGGGTGTTTAATTTAATCGCTTACTATGAAATACATGTGTTTGTATTTCTTGTTTACATTGTGCTTTGTAACATGCTTTATAACTTGTTTGTTAACATGCTTGAATTACTTTATTTATTATGCTTTACTCCACATGCTTTGAATAAGGATTGATTGCGATTGAGACTATGTTTATAGTCCAGACAATCGGCACTAGACTTGAGTTCGTGGTTGAGATTCATTTCACCATGAAGGACGTGTCTGACAAACCCGAGTCGTACTTCGATTGGTGACAGTGGTTAGGCCATGCGAAGTGCTTATGCACTTCATATCGTTCAGTTGATTGTGCGCTCGAGCTAGTCAGGATCGTCAAGTAACCCGATCTGTTTAATTTATGTTCACCATGTTTGGACGCTACTGCTTGAACCTAGGGTACCAAACTTACCAGTGGAATCCCGTTAACCATGGTACCTCGATCCGCTAAGACTCATGAGCTGGGTATGGTGGTATGGGACACCGTGGTTGAGCTGTCGGCCTACGCTAGGGCCACGTGCCTCCCCGTAGTGACTAGTGAGCAACCTTGACTCGTGAGCCAAATATGGTGGTATGGGACACTGTATTCGAGCTATCGACCTACACTGATTAGTGACGAGCCCTTTGTAGTGACCTCGAGTATACTCTGAATTTACGGTGAGGTGACGAGTTTTGCCGCGGTGAATAGTGTATGAACTAGGCCTATATCAATTTAGTGATGAACCGTTAAAAAGGTGATGGGGGAGTGGTGTAACAATTGCGTGTAACAGCCCTTACAGCCTTTGCAGTGCCCTAGAACCACACCATCATATGAGATTATCTAGGTTTGACGACCCTAGAATGGATCATGTTTGGGAATGATACAAGGGAGGTACCTTAGTTTCCCAATCCTGCTATTTGAAATGGACTAATAACAACTCGGTAATCATGCTCATCATCGCATTACATGTGTCTGGAAGATGTGGAGTACTGAGGAATAAAAGCATGCCGCGAACGTAAGATAATGTCGCATGAGAAAGTATGTCGGTGAGGGCATGCATCATGACTATATTTATACTTGTATTAATAAGAGTAGTTAGGAGTGTTTGATTGTACTGCTTTATCATTACTGCTTGACTGCATTGATAACATGTTAACCTATGCTTTATTGTTCCACTGAGTTACTACTCACTCCCACGTTACGGGATGGTGTTGTACACACCAACCAGACTCCGTCTTAGGTGCAGATGAGGTGACGACTCAAGAGGTTGAGCTGGACTACGACGAGGACAAGGACGAGTTCTTGTATATGCAGTACTTTGGTGGCTTTGACTAGACTGCCTGGATCGACAGGACTTGCAGGGCTTATTTCTCTAGTTGTATTTTTGACATTTTGATCGTAAAACAGATACATGTATATGGTGACTCAGTTGGGTTCATACTCTAGAGATTGTGATGGTTTTGTTCTTTTACATACAACTATATACAGTTTCAGTCTTCCGCTTGCCTTTATATAATTGTTCTGGAGTATGAATTACTATTTTGGTATAATCTCACTCATGTTTATTGCACTAAGACAAACAATATTTAATCATCATTATCTATGTTGCATAAGTGATGGTTTGGAACTCAAGAGTTGAGTTACTACTCGACCCTCGAATTTCAGGGCATTACAAGTTAGTATCAGAGCATGATTTTGATTAAACCGGACCTGAGTTATATTTTTACGACGTACGCTGACACCTTTTTTGACATAGAAGGGTGCGAGAACAATGTAGTAACAGTCTTAAGAATCCCAGTTTCGTCCAACGGCAAAGTTCACTGAAACGAACACCGAAATCTAATCTGTACCCAACCCTGGTCACATGAGTCAATCCTAAAACACTTCTAGGCCGTCTATTGATGAGTCTAGATCACAATCCACCCAACCCCAGTTGTTAAAACGCAGTAAATGTCAGTTTAGATCAGAGACTTCTCGAAACTACCCGAATTTGGAACGAATGGAGTCGTGGGCCTCCCCGCGCTAATCCAGAGGGACTCAGGACAGAACCAGGGTGTATTTGGCACCTTGGGAGGGTGGTGAACACCACCGTACCGCGGTGGTACATTTCCCGGCCAAGTGGACTGCGGTCACCACGGTCGGGCCCATCGGGTCTGGTTGGGTTAGGTCTGGTCAGGGTCAGCCCAACCCCAGAACATGTGTGGGGCCCGCAAAATCGCGTGGAGGCCTCTATTTCAATTCTGTTTGCCCCCCTCTCCTCATTTATACCCTTCCAAGCCCTCCAAACTGCTGCCTCTCTCTCAACTCTCCCTCCCAATCATCAAAACCCTCATTTTCAGTCACAACCCATCGTTCTCCTTCGTTCACAGCAACCCTACCTCCCTATCCTCTCCATTTCTCTCTCATTTCAGCCCATATACTCCCTATTTCATCTTAAAATCGTGTACACCCCCTACCCCACTTCATCCCTTCTTTTTCCTTCCTAAATCCTGGTCATTTGGGCCTCTACAACCACTATTGAGACCCAAGTTCATGGTGAAGCAAAGAGAGTAGCCCTTTCTCTCTCTTATTTTCACCTTCTATGGCTTTCTTCGCTATTGTTTTGGCCATTTTCTCCGTCTCCGCCGTCCTTTCTCTTATGGGGAAAAGGAAGACTGCTGCAGATGAAGTTGGGCCTAGCCGTCCAACCCGTTCGAGGAGGGAAGTGGACGATGTAGCCAGTCCTAGCACAGTTCGGGAGTATAGGTTGAAGCGAGACCTAGATCCCCAACTTCTGATCAGAAATGGCTTTCTGATAGGCTTCGAATATAGTCATTTTGTTGACCGTAAGATTGTGTTTGAAGCTCACATGGATGAGAGAATGTTTGGGCTACACCCGGTAATAGATCACTTGGTGGACATTGAATGGGGTCCTATATTTAAAGGTGAGTCTCCTGCATGTGAGAACACGGTTCGTGCCTTCTACGCCCATATCATAGACCCATCGTTGGAGCCTCTTCAGTTCACTGTCTCTATGAGGGGCATAGTGTGCACAATTATGTGGTTGAGATGGCGCGGATCATGAACATCCCACGTGGTGAAGTGCTTCCTAATGACAACTTCTTCAGGAGTGTACAAGAAAGGGATCGCCGTACTCGATACCTTTGTGGTCGACAGGTTTCTTGGACGCGAGAAAACTGTCTTTCGTCGTCGAAGTTGACAGATGACTTCTGTTTGCTTCACCACATTTTCACATATAATGTGTATCCACGGTCGTGTAACCGCACGGAGTGTACTCGGTTGATGGTGGACTTCCTATATAAGATTGGACATGGGGACAACTTATGCCTGCCCACGTTCGTCCTATTTTAGATAGTTCAGGTCATTCGATCTGTCAGGAACGACCTCTCGCTCCCGTTTGGCCTCCTGATATGCAAGATGGCTCGTGATGTCAGCTATATGCTTAACATGGAAGACCTTGCGCCAGTCCGGGTCATAAGTGAGGCTACGCTTAACAACATGAGGATCGGCCCTTGACAACGGCAAGCCCGACTCGACGAGTCTGGAGATGAGTCGGATAGCGCATGTGAGGAGAGTGTTGACCTCGAGGCAGGAAGCGAAGAAGGAAGCGGTGATGAGATACAGGAAGAAGAAAATGAGGCTCAGGATACCGAGGAAAGCTCTCCTCCTAGAACACCAGAGCCGGATGCTACTCAGGCTGTGAGGGATGCACGTATGGTTCGCATTGAGGAGAACCAGGCCGCCCTGTGGCAAGAGATTGGACAGGTTTAGGTTGAGCTTGGTGAGACCCGAGTCAAGCTTGAGGTGACCGAAGCTTACATGAAGAAGAGTTTTAAGAAGGTGTCTCGCACATTGAAGACTATCCTGTGCTGTGTACAGGACAAGGATGCTCCTCCTCCATCGCCTGACTCGGATGCCTAGTCATCCAAGTTGTTGTTTGTAGTTTATTTTGCTTACTGCTTTAGGCGGTTTATATTTTCATGCTGATGAATGTAGTAGTTAGCAGTATGTTTTTGTAGTAGTTGAAGCTTGGTTGTATTAGCTCCCCTGCATCTTCTGTCATTGTTCATGTAACTCTGTATTCCATGTATTATGACAATTTTGGTAATAAAATGCTTACAACCTTTTTTCTATGAAGTGTGTGGAATGCTTAAGTGATTATGAATTGTATCGCCATGCTTGATCTCACATGCGATGTACCCTATGTTGTATAGGGCATGTCACGGAGGTTTACAAGGAGCATGGCACCCCTTTTGCTCACTGACTCAATGGACCAGACTCCTCGCAGAGGTGGTCCTACGGACCCGGGTTCTGGCTCAGATCAGCCTTCTGCTGGTCCTACTGGTGGATTACCACCTTATACACCCCCGATTCACGAGCAGAACTGGGCATCCTCTTCGACGCCGTATGAGCCGCAGGTTGCTCCACCTACTGATAGGTTTGAGCAGTTGATGTTATGATGCATCAGCAGCAGATGCAGCAACACCAGCAGCACCAGCAGCTTATGACCACTATTTTTGAGGCCTTGTCTCAGGGTGGGAGTGCGACTCCACCTTCGCCATCTACATATCCTGTTGAGCCTACAGAGCCTCCTGCTCAGGCTGAGGATGTGCCTCTACCCATACCTGTTGCGTACCCTACGGAGACGCGGGTACTCGCGGTCTACTCGAGCGATTTCAACGCTTGAGGCCTCCGACTTTTACGGGTTCTCACAAACCTAAGTAGGCTAAGTACTGGTTAGACCGCATCTCGAAGATACTGAGGATGCTGCATTGTTCTGAGGTTGAACAGGTTGAGTTGGCCACCTTCATGTTCAAGAAGGAGGCTAGCTTATGGTGGGACAGCATACTGCGGACCGTCGCAGTGGGTTATCTGTGGACTTGGGCAGCATTTGAGTTCCGTTTCCACGAGAAATATTACCCTCAGGCCTACCGACACAAGAGGGAGAATGAGTTCCTATGCCTCAAGCAGGGAGGCATGACCGTTACTGAGTATGAGCATCGCTTTACAGAGTTGGGCCACTTTGTCCCCACTATACTTGCTGATGAGCCGATGCGGATTCGACGCTTCTCTGAGGGCTTGTGACCTAACATTCAGTCGAAGATGTGTTGTGTCCGCATACCATCCTATGCGGAGTTGATTCATATGTCCATTCAAGTGGAGCAGGATGTTGATCCGCTGACACGCTCCCGTGGTGCTATGGTTATGAGACCACAACCAGATGTTCAGGGCAGGCCTTTCCTTGGCAAGAGGCCTCGTGCTGATTCGCCTCCCAGGATCACAGTGCCAGTGGCTCCGATGAGGCGCCCTATTGTGACCTGTACATACTGCGGGAAACAGGGTCATCCTGTTGGAAGCTATTTTGCGGGATGAGAGACAGTGGGTTCTCTCTGCCGCAGATGATTGGTCGCTCTCATCCACAGGCTCTATCGACTCCACCACTTTGGATGGCACCTGCACATCCGTCCTTCAGACCACCTGCACCTCACTTCAGGCCACCTCAACGGCCCACGGTAAGTTAGCCTAACCGATTGCAGCAGGCGCGTGTTTATGTGCTTATAGCAGAGGAACCAGAGACCGCACCTTCAGTGCCTATGGCCTTCGAGGTCACTGCACACGTCCAAGGTACTCCCGTCTTCTTATTGGTGGACACTGGGTCCACTACCTCTATGATTTCATACACGACAGTCAAGCGACTGGGTTTAATTACTGCTCCTACGAGAGGAGTAAGGGTTATCACTGCTACAGGGACTTCCTTTGAAGTTACTTGTATGTGTGAGAGCTACCCGATTGACTTGGGTGGCAGAGTGATACTAGTCAACCTGATCATCATCCCCCTATTCCATTACGATGTTATCTTCGGTATGGATTGGCTCACTGAGATGCGAGCAGAGATCGACTGCAAGACTAGGGTGGTGACAGCCTACGGACTTGATGGCACGGCCTTTACTTTTCCTATTCAGGTCAGTCACGCTACTCGATTGAGATGTTATGCTTCTTCATTAGAGGCCGTTGATGTTCTGATGCTTGAGGATATGCCTGTAGTTCAAGCTTTTGCGGACGTGTTTGCACCAATTCCTGGGTTATCACCTCGGTGCGAGATCGACTTCACCATTGATCTTACGCTCGATGCGACACCCATCTCTTTACCGACGTATCGCATGCCTCCGTGTGAGATGGAGGAACTGCAGAAACAGATTGACGAGCTAGTAGAGAAGGGCTTTATACGACTTATTGTGTCTCCCTGGGGAGCACTTGTACTGTTTGTAAAGAAGAAGGATGACTCACTACGGTTGTGTATTGATTACCATAAGTTGAACCAGGTCACTGTGAAGAACAAGTATCCTTTGCCCAGGATAGATGATCTGTTTGATCAGTTGAAGGGGGTAAGGTATTTTTTGAAGATCGAATTGCAGTCAGGGTACCACCAGTTGCGCGTCAGAGATGAAGACGTGTAGAAGACAGCTTTCAAGACCTGTTTTGGGCATTATGAGTTCCTAGTGATGTCGTTCAGTCTTACGAACGCACCGGCCGTGTTCATGGACTTGATGAACAGGGTATTTTGGCCATTCTTATACCGATTTGTCATCGTATTCATTGATGACATCTTGATATATTCCACGAGTCGGGAAGAGCACGAGGTGCACCTGAGAGCGGTGTTGGATGCCTTGAGGAAGAACCACTTGTTTGCGCAGTATAAGAAGTGCGACTTCTGGCAGGAAGAAGTCAAGTTCCTGGGACATGTAGTTTCTAAGGATGGGATAGCTGTGGACCTTGCTAAGGTAGCCGTGGTTCAGGATTGGAAGCAGCCTTGCTCGGTTACCGAGGTGAGGAGTTTTCTTGGCCTGGCAGGGTATTACCGACGCTTCATTGGGGACTTCTCGAAGATTGTCAGGCCGTTGTCACAGTTAACGCGTAAGGATTTGAAGTTCACCTGGAATGAGAAAGCAGAAGTAGCTTTTTGGGAGCTGAAGGACAGATTGACGTCCGCCCCTGTGCTAGTATTGCCAGAGCAAGGGGTTAAGTACACGATATACACTGACGCGTCTCGCGTTGGTTTGGGTTGTGTCCTTATGCAGAAGGACAGGGTGATTGCATATGCCTCGAGACAATTAAGGAAGCACGAGGAGAATTACCCTACACACGACCTTGAGTTAGCAACTGTCATCTTTGCATTGAAGCTCTAGAGACATTACCTCTACGAAGAGGAGTTCGAGCTTTTCTGCGACCACAAGAGCCTTAAGTATATATTCACGCAGCGAGACTTGAATATGAGGTAGCGCAGATGGATGGAAACCTTGAAGGACTTCAAGTTCAAGGTCTCCTACCATCCTGGCAAGGCCAACCTTGTGGCGGATGTGTTGAGCCTCAAGAAGGTGATTGCATTTGGACTCCACTGATGATAGCTGAGTAGGATATGCTAGAGTTCATGTGGGACTTCGAGCAGAAACTCACCGTGGAGGAGCCATTTGAGTGTGTCACGCACGTTCAGGTGCGGCCACTCATTGATGATATGATCATCGAGGCCCAGAAGGGCGATGAGCGGTTGTTTGAGCTTCGAGAGCAAGCTAGCGACGCCGAGGACTCCGAGTGGAGAGTTGGCACAGATGGGGGATTACGATACCGTGGCCGCTTATGCATTCCTAACATTCATGACGTGCGACAGGAGCTCCTGGAGACTGCCCACAAATCGAAGCTTGCAATGCACCCTGGTAGCACAAAGATATACCAGGACATGAGATGGTCTTATTGGTGAGACAGCATGAAGACCCACATAGCAGAGTATGTTCTCGTTGTCTGACGTGCCAACAGGTCAAGGCAGAACATCGCCAACCTCCTGGAATGCTTCAGCCCATGCCCATAGCTGAATGAAAGTGGGACTTCATTTCTATGGATTTCATATCAAGGCTGCCGAAGACGAGGAAGGGACACGATTCCATCTGGGTGATCGTGGATCGGTTGACCGAATCTGCCCATTTCCTCCCTATCAGAGTCACGAACTCTGCAGACGAGCTGACTAGGCTGTACATCAGAGAGATTGTGCGTCTGCATGGAGTTTCCCTAGAGATCGTGTCGGACAGAGACGCGCGGTTCACGTCTATCTTCTGGACTCGTATCCAGGAAGCGATGGGTGTGAAATTGAAGTTCAGTACTGCATTTCACCCTCAGACCGACGGGCAGACAGAGCAGGTGAACCAGATTTTGGAGGATATATTGCGGGCTTGTGTCTTGGACTTCAAGAACAATTGGGATGACTGTCTTCCTTATGCAGAGTTCGCGTACAACAACATCTTCCAGGCGAGTATTGACATGGCTCCATATGAGGCCTTATATGGTCGTCCTTGCAGAGCGCTGCATTGCTAGGCTGAGGTTGGCAAGCACAGTTTGATTGGGCCGGAATTGGTACAGGCCACCTCAGAGAAGATCGACATTATCAGGCGTCGACTTCTTACAGCGCAGAGCAGGCAGAAGAGTTAGCCAATACGAGGCGGCGACCACTTTAGTTTGAGGTCGGAGAGCATGTATTCCTCAGAGTTTCCCCTATGAAGGGAGTCCTTCGGTTTGGGAAGAAGGGGAAGCTTACACCGAGGTTCATCGGTCCGTTTCAGATACTTGATCGAGTGGGTATTGTGGCATATCGTCTAGCTTTACCCACACCACTTGCAGCTATATATAACGTATTTCATGTATCTATGCTGAAGAAGTACGTTCCTGATCCTTCACACATTATCAGATGGGAGCAGGTACAGTTGAGCAATGATGCTATATATGTGCTGCGCCCGACACGTATCCTTGATAGGAAGGAGCAGGTACTGCGTAGCAAGGTGATTCCACTCATGAAGGTACTGTGGAGGCATCATATAGAGAAGGAAGCTACGTGGGAGACAGAAGCTGAGATCCGAAAGAACTACCCTCAGCTCCTCGAGGAGTACGAAAAGGTACTAATTTCAAGGATGAAATTTTTCATTAATGGGGGTAGATTGTAACGACTCAAAAAATTCCGTACAATGGCCCGAGTACCACCTCAGGCAGAAATCGCTTAGGCTCAAATCCTTTAGAAATTTGACAAAGTTAACTAAGTGCTAAACGAGATTAGCCATGAAATCCGTTAGAATTACTTTAAATATGATCTGTAAGACCTAAAACTTGTAGAATCATTGACGCTAAGTTACCCTAAAATCTAGGATCAAACTCATTACCCGACTGCTCTCGGGAGCACATTGAAACTTCGTATCAGACCTGGACCGCACATCGAAAGTCTGAATAATACGAAGTTATAAACTTAGGACCGCCTCGCTGGGCTTGACAATCATCTCGGAGATCAAATTCAGACAGTGTCCCACGACTGTTCGCTTGAGTCCGGAGCGAAGAGTGTGAGAACACTTGATTTTCTTTATAAATAAATATCTCAAATAGTAATCTATGACTTGTTACTTACGGACAATTTGTAAGCAACCAGACCATCAGAATCTGACCCAAATACACCCTCGGATCAGGAAAATTTTCATATACATGGCAGTGTACTTAAAATCTCTGATCGAGTTTCACTGACTGTTGAACTGAAACTAGTCCGCCACGCGTGATCTCGGAGTGACTGAAATGAAAACTTAACTCCACCTAGATCCGGAGACTGTGAGCTTAAGTCCGACTTTTGGCTCAAGAGGGCCCGCCAGAAGTCCTCCGTTGAGCTTAAACTGGCTCACTTTGGTTATAACTTAAGTATACCTTGGCCTTAAGTCTGTTTCAGTGTGTTTTTATGCTATATAAGGACCTTAGAACCCTCTCTCATTCAGCCATACGAATTTGAGAGAAATCCTAGGAGAGAGAAGAGAGAAAAGAGAGAGAAAGTGTGAGAGAAGTGGGAGAACCTCCCTACTGCTTTTCCTGCCGCTCTACAATCTTCACCACTCCATTCTCATCGCTTTCCCGGTGATTTCGACTTCGTTTCTAGGTAAGAAACCCTAACCCTAACCTGTTTTGGGGTTTTGATAGTTGTAGGTTAAGAAATAGCTAACCTATTTCATTCTATAGGTCACCAAACTATCGAATACGAGGGCTTAACAAACCTATCAGATTCGTTACGATTCTACGATAAAAGGTGAGGACTTTAGATGTATAGGTTGTGGTTTTCAACACTTTCAATGTCAGATAATGATAGATTCATGATTTGCATGCAATTGCACATGTACAAAGTGCTGTCTATTTTCTGTTTCGATTAAATATGAAGAATATGGAATTTTGTGAATTCTAGGTTTTTGTAGAAAATACCGTATACGTATAAATTTTGAAAACGTGTTTGTCATGTTTATTTGCTGTATGAACATATTATATATGTGTAAAATACTTGTTTGGTGATAGGGCTCGCCCTAATACATGTTTTGCTAATATACACTATGTATGTTGAAATAGTGTATTCTAAGTGTTTGTGAAAATGCTTGTGAGAGTAAGTGCTTGGATGATGGTGCTTTAGGTAGGTGTTGAGATGGGATTCTCAACTACCTTTGACACGTATATGATTTCCTCTATGATTGGGTGTTTAATTTAATCGCTTACTATGAAATACATGTGTTTGTATTTCTTGTTTACATTATGCTTTGTAACATGCTTTATGAATTATTTGTTAACATGCTTTAATTACTTGGTTTATTATGCTTTACTCCACATGCTTTGAATAAGGATTGATTGCGATTGGGACTATGTTTATAGTCCAGACAATCGGCATTAGACTTGAGTTCGTGGTTGAGATTCATTTTACCACGAAGGAGGTGTCTGACGAACCCAAGTCGTACTTCGGTTAGCGACAGTGGTTAGGCCACGCGAAGTGCTTATGCACTTCATGTCGTTCAGTTGATTGTGCGCTCGAGCTAGTCAGGCTCGTCAAGTAACCCGATCTGTTTAATGTATGTTCACCATGTTTGGACGCTACTGCTTGAACTTAAGGTACCAAACTTACCAGTGGAATCCTGTTAACCATGGTACCTCGATCCGCTAAGACTCATGAGTCGGACATGGTGGTATGGGACACCGTGGTCGAGCTGTCGGCCTACGCTGGGGCCACGTACCTCCCCATAGTAACCAGTGAGCAACCTTGACTCGTGAGCCGAATACGGTGGTATGGGACACTGTATTCGAGCTGTCGGCCTACATCGATTAGTGACGAGCCCTTTGTAGTGACCTCGAGCATACTCTGAATTTGCGGTGAGGCGACAAGTTTTATCGTGGTGAATAGAGTATGAACTAGGCCTGTATCAATTTAGTGATGAACCGTTAAAAAGGTGATGGGGGAGTGGTGTAACAATTGCGTATAACAGCCCTGGCAGCCTTTGCAGCGCCTTAGAACCACACAATTGTATGAGATTATTTAGGTTTGATGACCCTAGAATGGATCATGTTTGGAAATGATACAAGGGAGGTACCTTAGTTTTCCAATCCCGCTATTTGAAATGGACTAATAATAGCTCGGTAATCATGCTCATCATCGCACTGCATGTGCTTGGAAGATGTGGAGCATTGATGAATGAAATCATGCCGCGAACGTAAGATGGTGTCACATGAAGGAGTATGTCAGTGAGGGCATGCATCATAACTGCATTCATACTTGCATTAGTAAGAGTAGTTAGGAGTGTTTGATTGTACTGCTTTATCATTACTGCTTGACTGCATTGATAACATGTTAACCTATGCTTTATTGTTCCACTGAGTTAGCTACTCACTCCCACGTTACGGGACGGTGTTGTACACACCAACTAGACTCTGTCTTAGGTGCAGATGAGGTGACGACTTAGGAGGCTGAGCCGGACTACGACGAGGACCAGGACGAGTTCTCGTATATGCAGTACTCTAGTGGCTTTGACTAGACTGCCTGGATCGACGGGACTTGCAGGGCTTATTTCTCTAGTTGTATTTTTGACATTTTGATCGTAAAACAGATGCATGTATATGGTGACTCAGTTGGGTTCATACTCTAGAGATTGTGATGGTTTTGTTCTTTTACATATAATTATATACAGTTTCAGTCTTCTGCTTGCCTTTATACAATTGATCTGGAGTATGAATTACTGTTTTGGTATAATCTCACTCATGTTTATTGCACTAAGATAGACAACATTTAATCATCATTATTTATGCTGCATAAGTGATGTTTTGGAACTCGAGAGTTGAGTTACTACTCGACCCTCGAATTTCAGGGCGTTGCACTGGATCAGGCTGATATTTAGAACCTAGCCCTAAAATGACACGACAAAAAGGATGAGCGGCATGGATTATACACATATATCAATGTTGGCCCCACTAGTTGGTCCTTGCCAAGGCCTATAAAATGAAGACTATGACCCGTATAGCATGACAACCACGACCCTTACCTTATGAAAACCATGACCCATATAACATGGCAACCACAACCCATACCCAGGTCGTGGTTGTAATGCGATAAGGGTCATGGTTACAATGTGGTAAGGGTCGTAGTTGTCATGATTCGTGGTTGTCATGTTATACGGGTCGTGATTGTCATGTTATATGGGTTGTGGTTGTCATGGGTCGTAGTTATGATGTTATATGGGTCGTGGTTCTCATATTATATGGGTTGCGGTTGTTACATGTTCACTTACCACATTTAACATGAGAACCATAACCCATATAACATGAGAACCATGACCCATATAACATGATAACTACGACCCATGACAACCATGACCCATATAACATGACAACCATGACCCATGACAACTATGACCCTTACTATATTACAACCATGACCCTTACCGCATTACAACCATGACCCGGGTATGAGTCGTGGTTGCCATGTTATATGAGTCATGGTTTTCATGAGGTAAGGGTCGTGGTCGTCATGAGGTAAGGGTCGTGGTTGTCATGCTATACGGGTAGGCATTAAAATTACATGGCAAAAAGGATGGGTGGCATGGATTATTCATATACAACAATGTAGGCTCCACTAGTTGCTACTTGCCAAGGCCTATAAAATGAAGACTACAACCCATATAGCATGACAATCATGACCCTTACCTCATGACAACCACGACCCAAATATCGTGGCAACCACAACCCATGACAACTACGACCCTTACCACATTACAAGCACGACCCTTACCGCATTACAACCACTTGATGCGACCTATGTTGTGATACAGATATCGTTTATACGACTATGGGGTGACCTGCACTACTTGGTGACTACATGGGATAAACATACATAAGATCCTTACCGTTCATCAGATGAAACTCCATGGGTCGTAGTTATCATGGACCGTGGTTGTCATGAGTCATAGTTGTTATGGATCGTAGTTATCATGTTATATGGTGTAACACCCCGTACTTTTCGGTACTCGGGTGTTACCATGAGGACCTAGCTTTGTGTAAATGCAAACTCAATTTGCTTGAATGCTCACCTTCGCTCTAGCATGAATTGGTAGTTGGGGGCAATTTTCACCCATAGATCAAGCCATCCTTCCGTCATCTTTCAAGATGGACAATCACACCACCAGATGGACCACTTTTAGGGATTTAATCTTCTCGATGGATAAATTTAAACCATCCATTGTCAACATATCATAAGATCCACCGTTCATTGTGTTCTTAACAACCTACGATCAAACCATACCTAAACCACACGATCCAGTTTAAGTCTGACCACTTGAAGAATGTAAACCAATATATCGAAGCATACATCACTAGTTTCGAGACCCAAATCAATAGATCCACTGATCATCGAGTCTAGGTGATTTGATTGGGCGAGTCAGCCAATAGATTACACCATTGGAACATCTACATATAAATCTAACCACCAGATTTCGGTTAAACAATCCATAGGACCCTTTAAGGTCGGGTTTAGTCACATTTGATAGTGATCTAACCATTAAATCATTCAAGATAACCACTTGGACATGTGAATGGGCAGATATGGTCCACCTAAGCCTTGAAATCTACCTCATCCTTCGAGTTGGTCCAAATTAGAGTTGACAAAACAACGAAAGGAGTATCTTAGTTCGAATCACCAATGTTGGATCCAGGATGGATAGATCCACCATCCATCTAATCTACAATTAATCTAACCCTCGAATAATACAGTCAAATTGCCCGATCATTAGAAGTGTTGTAGAGGATCATCTAAACTAGGCTAGGAACAATGTAAAATCGAATTCAGGGTCCATTCGACCGTTGAATTAACTTAAATAAATGAAATAGCTCGAACTGATCAAGCATAGCCCACCTAAACTATGGATCTACCAAATCTTTGGTCATGTGTCGTACCCGGACCCATGGGAGATGATGGACGGTCCAAATTTCACTAATCAACATGGTGGACCCCACTTCTGGGAGTCACAGTGCACAAGGGAGCGTGCATTCACTGTGCACTAGACTAGGAGACTCAGTTAAACGAGTTTGACACGAAGAAGAAAGATTTCTTCCTACTTTTGTCTTCCCGCCAACGACGGCATTTGAAAAATGCCATTGGTTGTATTGATCATGGCCCACCAATGTCTGATCCAAACCGTCTATTAGGCAATGGCTTTGAATCCGTTTAAACCCCTAAAGTTTCACATGATGATTCATACGTGCAGCCACACAAACACAGGCGTAGTTAGGCCGCATGCAACCACTTTCCGAAAATGAAAAAAATCCATTTTCTCTCTTTCCACATTAGCTATCCGTGTGGCTTTACTTCTTTCCATCTTAGTCGTTCACCACAATGCAATCCTAGCCCTCCACTTAAAGCAACTTGGTTTAGGGTTTTCTTCCGTACTTGGGAGAAAACCACGGCTAGTTTCATTATACCAGCTACGTAGAACCATCTCCCAGGAAGAAAATAGATCTGGGACGTTAATTTTCAATCCCATGGTTCTGATCGAGTTAGGGAAATTCTATAAGAATAGTAGGAGCTGAGTGCAAATTGGATTTTCTTCCTTGGTCCTACCACAGCCCTAGAAATTGACTGAGCTTCTGTTCATCGAAACTACTAGGAAGATCACTCTGAAACCTCCCTCTTGTAAGCTTCTTGGACCGATTCTTACTATCCACACGACTCGGATTGAAGAAAACTCCATCAGATGGCAATCCACCATTAGAGTTGCAGCTTCTTCCCCGAGAGCTCAAGATCTTCTCCATTGTTGTGATAACTTGCACCATGTTTTGGGTGCCCGAGCGGAGTTCTGACACATTCTAGTTCCCTCCAAAGGAAGAAAGGAAGGTAGAAGACTGAGAAAGAGAGAAGACAACAAGAGAGAGAGAGAGAGAACAACATCCTCTTTTTGCCTGCTGACCCATTGCAGCCCAGCTCGACTCGGACCGAGTTCGGTCTGGGTCTGGTTGCGCAAGTTATCTGGTTGTAAGAGAAAGGAAGCAAGAAAAGAAGCAGCGAAGGAGGAGAAACAAGGGAGAAAGAGAGAAAGACATGAAGTTGCTCCTGCTGCCGCACCGAGTTGGGTTGGGGAAAGTTGTTGCCTAGTTCGGGTCGAGCTCAGTCTATGCTAGGAACAATAGAGGAAGAGAAAGGAGAAGGAAAAAGGGAAAGAGAGGAAAAGAAAATGAGAGAGAGAGGGACCGTGAGAGGTTGTTGTTGCTACTACTATTGTTAACTCAGTGTCTTAGTTCGATCTGAACTGAGTCCAGACTAAGTTAGGTGTGACTTGGATGAGCCCAGACACTGTCTAGTCTAGTAGGAAAAGAAAATGAGAAAGAAAGGGAGAGAGAGGGTGTTGTCCTCTTTTCCTTTTCTTTTTCTTCTTGTTGCCGCTGGTGCTGGTGCACCGAGTTGGGCCGACTCAACAACTGAGTTCTACGTTGTATGTGCCTCAGTTCAGCCTGTTTGAGATTGTTGCCCAGTCGTGGAATTCTGTTACATAGAAAATGATAGCTAATCTCAGTGGTTGAATTCATTCTAGCTTGGATACAAGGTTTAGACCGAGTTGTGTTTAAGTTGAGGCCAAATCAGGACTGAGTTGAGTCAAGTGAGTCACATTGCAAAATTTGGAATTTGAAGCCTCTAAGTTAGATCTTCCTTATTCAAATTGATTTAAAATCAAGATGAGTTCAGGTTAGAGTCAAAGTGAGTCAAATTGATCATACAAGGTGAGTTGATCTCTTAATTATTTTACTGGAATGTTATTTAGAGCTTGATCTAGGTTAATTAACATTATTTTTTTATTTTAAATTAGGGAATTGGAGCTCCCCATTTTACCATTGAGTCGCATTCAAATGAGTTGAATTGATTCAAAATGAGTTTGAACAAATGCTAGTTGACAAGACTTGATCTTAAGGTTTGTTTTGGCGTTGCTAGCAACTTGTGTAGTGAATCCACACTCTAAGGTGAGGACTCACCCTTTGAGCTTCCCACTTAAATTCATTAATCTAATCGTAGATGATACCTTAATCCCTCCCATTTAGTATCCCCTAAGTTACTTGATTGAGTTACTTAACTTATTATGAGAATATGTGAATATGTTAATATGTTGCACACTCGATTCCTATGTTACATAATGAACATATCTCTTTAATTATAACAAGCATAAATGATCGATGATAACATCTTTAGTTGTACATTGTTAATTAACTATATGTTTGTCGTTTGCGATTGAGTGATGTAACGAATGAAACCTGTCATGGACTCACCATCTTGCGGTCCATATTTGATTTATACGACTTGAATCGCACATTTGTCTTACATGACTTGGATCACACTTTGCCTTACATGGCTCGGACCACATATTTACCCTACATGGCTTGGACCGCATATATGCCCTACGTGGCTTAGATCGTATATTTTCCCTCGTGACTTTAATGGTCTATTAGTGCCCTTTTGTGGCTTGTTGGTTATATTCACATATCCTGTTGTTTCCTAGCCATCTTGCTGTGTTCGGTCGTATTGTGATTTCCGAGTGTAGCGGGTGTTCGCTTAGTGATTTCCTAGCTATCTTGCGGTGTTCACGTACAAAATGATTTTCGGGTGGTCTAGAGTTTGTATGTTGCTTGTCTCTTCATCTTGCGGTGTTCAGTCGTACCATGATTTCTGGGTGGAGCGAGTGTTCACTTAGCGATTTCGTAGCCATCTTACGGTGTTCATGTACGATATGATTTATAGGTGAATTAAACATTTGAATGTTGTTCTCTCTTCATCTTGTGGTATTCAGTCGTATTGTGATTTCGGGTAGAGAGGGTGTTCACTTAGCGATTTGGTGTTCACATACGATATGATTTTCGGGTGAAGTAGAGGTTTAAAGCTTAATTTTCTAGTCATTTTATGAAGTTTGTAAGATTGATTATTTGATATCTGGACACGACCCCTTTCATTGCGATTTCTATTACTTTTCCTTAACGTTGAGATTATGTTAACTAGCTTATTTCTGAATATATGATTATGATTTTGAAGTTGTTTAATATGTCTCTTCTCATACATTGCGATCTATGTTAGATTATGAATGATGGGTGCGTAATCTTATAGGGTGCTCCTTACTGTAATAGCCATTGACGCTATCAAACCGTAATAGTTGATGCAGGTGTAGAGCGAGCCGATATTGTTCACTGGGTTGCTAGAGTAGATCGGGTAGCTGAGGAGATAGATGGAGTCCCAGCGGCCCATATTGAGCTTCACCGTTAGATGATAAGTTTTTGTATTTAATTAATGAACTTCACTATTTGAGAATTGTATAAGTTCTGTATGGGCACTACATTTGAATTTTTATTATGCGTGGAATGTTTTTATACAATGCATAATTTACTCTAGCTATATTTGTTGCTAACCCCGATTAATGATAAGCGGTTCAAATTTACACTAAATTTTATAGGCTAACACTCGGGTTTTTGGAGAATGAGTCATATACTTGGGTTCTAAAAACCGATGCATTACATATGGGTCGTGATTGTCATGTTATATGGGTCGTGGATTGTCATTGGCACAATATCCTAAGGCCCTAAAATGACACAGCAAAAAGAATGGACAACATGGATTATTCACATACATCAATGTAGGCCCTACTAGTTGGTTCTAGGCCTATAAAATGAAGACTACGACCCTTATATCATGACAACCACAACCCATATATTATGACAACCACGACCCTTACCTCATGACAATCATGACCAATACTCGGGTTGTGGTTGTAATGCAGTAAGGGTCGTGGTTGTAATGTGGTAAGAGTCGTACTCGTCATGGGTCGTGGTTGTCATGTTATATGGGTTGCGGTTGTTACATGTTCACTTCCTTTACTACCAAATGAAATGATAGCCATTGATACAATAGCCTAAGGCCCACAATAGGGCGATCCGTTCTGTCCACCTTGTTTGCCAGCTCGCCTGGGCTAAAAAAATCTTGACTTGGGCAGTGTCCACTGCTAACAAACATTACAGTGAGCCTGAAATATTTCAACAGTGGGTGCCATTATCACCATTATTTTCTATTATGTGACCTACACGAACTCTAGATCAGGCTGATTTGGGCCCTGGCCCTAAAATGACACGACAAAAAGGATAGGTAGCATGAATTATACACATATATCAATGTGGGCCCCACGAGTTTGGTCTTTACCCATGCGCCAAAAAGGGTTCCGTACACATTACTTTTTTGGCATTAAATATAACGTAACTTCTTATTTCCTAAAAAACCATTTGACTATGGAAACAAGGACAAGGGCATTTTGGTTCGAGTAATTTTCAAAGACGTGTCAGAAAGCCACTTACAGAATATTTGAAAGGTTGAATGGCTTTAGGGAATTTGACCATACATTAAGGTCAGTACTGTCAATTTTCCGTTAACAAATGGGCTGGGCTTGCTTTGCACAGCGCGAGCCAGGTCTGACAGATAGACTCAGGCTTGAATTTTATCGGACTTTCAAGTCTGACTTCGGACTCGGACCCAATCTGGTTCGACACCGTTAGTTACCAGGACAGGTCACACATGATTCAACCGAGCGACCTCACTCAACTCGAGATTCGACGAATCAGTCCGAGTCACCGAATTCTTTAACCATGCTCTTGGATTGACATGGGCATGCTGTGGCCCACCCTAGGTGCATGTATGCCACGTGTAAAATATCTTGTGGTGCATCCATGCCACCTTTACCATGCAGAGGATGCAGGCTTTCGTAACCCATGCTCCCGAGCCCTTTCTTTGAATGAATCTACAGTCTTTTTTCTAATTTTAGAGAGGCATTTGTATGGGCATGTCGGCAATGCTGATCTTCTTATCGTCTCTTGCACGTGCGAACTCATCAACCACTATTTCACGAGGTGCCACATCAGAGCGAAGATGTCGGCTGGGCCTCATTTCCACCGTTAAGGGCTGTTTGGAGTTTATCGAAGTTAGTGCTCCGGCAAGTAGTTACGGACAAAAGTATATCTCTGTGCACAGAAAGTTGAACACTTTGGGACAACTGATCATGAATATAGGGGACCAGATTAGGTGCGCCCAGACCGTGGGGCCACCTTGATGTATGTATAGTATATAGTATATCTACGTGGTTCGTCTGTTTTGAAACATTATTTTAGGATATGATAACAAAAATTAAGAAGATCTAAATCTCAGGTATATTACAGGAAACAGTCACGATTGAATGCCCACCGTTAAAATATTCTTAGGGCCCACCATAATATTTATTTTCCATCCAGCGTGTTGATAAGGTCACGCGTAGACTTGGATGAAGGGAACAAAACAAATATAAAGTTAATACAAAACTTCTGTGCCTCATGAGAAGTTTTTTTTTTTCGCCAACTTGTTCATGGCTAATATGGACACAAGAAAAGTAGTCAAGAAGGATAAAACATACTTAGTATGGTTTGATCAGCCGACAAATCTAATTGACAAGTCGAAATTCTGCTGAAAATTTCAGATTGCTTGCTTTCTGGCTTCTCCCAGTTTAGATAGGTTGATAAATCTTGTCGACTGGTAGAAATCCAGTTTGACAGGTTGACAAATCTTGTCAACAAGTCAAAATCTAATTCAACAGGTTGATAGAATGGATCAATAGGTCAAATCAAAGAATTCCTGATTTAAGTCCATAGACACTTTTTAGTTGTTTTGACCTGTCGATGACAGGTCGACGGGCAGCGGAAATTTCTATATTTTTCTAAAATTGTTTCCTTCTTTGATTAGAACTTTTGGATTACATTTTTAGAGTTTGTTTGGGATTATTTAAAGGGTGTTAAACTTGTTTTTATCATCAATTATTCATTCAATAAATCAATTCCTTAGAAGTTTTCTTCCTTTTTTCACGTGGATTCATGGAAGCTATTATGAATTCAAGAGAGCCTTGTAGGTTTAAGGTAGTAATCGATTGAGGAAGACGGTGATTGACCTCATCACTTCCTCCCCCGCGTCAATGGTATTAAAGCGAGGACTTCCCTCGGACCAATGACAACTAACGATGAAATGAACCAAAATCATGTGAATGGTGATCTAAGGATTCGTTATCTATCAGAAATACTGGAAGTTTTTGATCGAAAGAGTCAGTTGACCATGCAAGGGCTACAAGCAACCCTCGACCGTATCACAGATGCGCTAATTATGCCCCGATCCCAAGGTGAGGATCAGCCATCTATGATTATTGTATGACACAATCCCGATTTCCGTAGAGCATTTTCAGAAGTGGATCGTAGGTCTACCCCAGATAAGTCTAGCTCCAACGACGAGGACATTGGTGGCATCGTTGCCCGACGACCGATCCATGGAGATGATCGACTAGATCGCACTGAAAGAGTCTATCGAGGTAAGGCCAAACTTCCCAGTTTTAATGGCTTATTGGCTAGAGAAGATTTTCTCGATTGTTTAGACAAAGTAGAGCGATATTTTTATTACATGGATGTACCAGAACGTAAGAAAGTGAAGTGGGTTGCATTCAAATTGAAATAAAGTGCTTTATCATGGTGGGAGCAATTACAACTCTAACTTGCCCAGCAGACCAAGGCGCCCATCCAATTATGGCCACGGATGAGATACCTTCTTTGATCACGATTCGTCCCTAGTGATTACGAATATGTGTTGTTCCAGCAATACCAAAATTACCAACAGGAGAATTGGACCGTCATCGATTACACTAAACAATTCCTGCGATAGGCAACCTGAAATGATTTGTCAAAGACTGAATCATAGCAGGTAGAACAGTTGATAGGCGGTTTACAATCGATAATTCAGGATCGAGTTCGGATGCACTCGGTTGGGACCATGGATGAAGCAGTTCAGTTGGCAGGTAGGGTGGGAATGTAGGTTGCAAGGGTCCCTACTCGAATTTATCCTTCAACTTAGCCCCCCATGATGGGCCCTATGTGTAAGACTTGTACCTAGCCTGTACCGTTCCATATGCTTCCGCGATCCTCTCAGTCTAATTCTAGCAATCCGCGATCTATAACCGACATTTGCGCGTGATCCTGAGTCGTATCCCATTATCTAGAGTCGGCTCGATCCGAGACTTATACCCTTGTGACCGCACCGTTGCCGTGGTTCCGATGCCGTGTATTATGCGCCGAAGCGATACCCAGGTCAAGATATGTGGGCCTCCGTTCAGTTCGAGAAAATGTCGCATGTTACGAATTCAAAGAAAATCTCTATGATGTCCCATCAATCACATCAATCATAAGATAAGTACATCCCATCACAAGCCATCACTCACCCTTACCTCTCCTTACCCAAAGTCAAAGCAACCCATGCTTAGCCTTCCCTTTCTTACCAATAAGTCAAAAGAGCTCATACATTCCATCCCTTCTCCCTTACATCTCCTCTCCCTTTCTCATTTTCTCATTTCAAGCAAATCCCATGAGAGAACTCACGTCCAAGCTCCATGGGAGAGAGCTAATGTGGCCCACCTTCCTACCACCCGATCCCACCATCCTAAGCCCATCTCAACCATTGAAGTCCCTCCATTGGAGCTCAACATGCTTTGGTGGAAGAAGAAGGAGAAGATCATAGGTGGGTATTCATTTCATTTGATTTTGATGTAGGGTCCACATGATTTGGGACCCACTTGATGTATGCATCGTATAGAGAGGGCCTATAATGGCGGAGTCCCTCCCTCTATCTCTCTGATCCCTCCATCTCATCTCTCTTCTCTCTCTCTCTCTTTCTACTTTTCTTTTGATGATAATGATGGTATGTGGAGTGGGACCCACCATGCTGTGCGTGTGAAATCCACACCCTCCATGCTATGAGGCCACATGATGTATGTGCTTTACCCACGCTGGTCATCAGCCGTGGGCCCACCTTGATGGCAGGTGGTGTCCATGTGCGTGGACCCACCTAATCTGCACTGTCCGTCCAGCACTCATGGACGCTGGAGCATTCATTAAAAAAAACAAAAACAAAAACAAAGAAAAATATATAATATAATATAATATTATAATATATATGCATGATGGCCCCTATGTGGACCCACCATTTCTTATTTTTATCTGGGAGAGGCGGGTTGGTGTACAGCAGCTATACAACTGATGTACTAACGCCTGTAAGGAAGTGGGACTGATCCATCCAGACCGTCCATCTGGACGGTGGGTCAGTGGGCCACGTGCACTAGCTATATATCTGCTGTACGTACAGTAACAGCTCCATGGGCCATACCGTAATGTGTGTGTTTTATTCCAACCGTCCAGATGACTGGACGGTAAACCACCGTGATATATATGTTTCATCAATGCCATCCATCTAATTGCAATCCACGCCGTCCGTCTGATGGATGGTGGGCCAGCAGCTGCTGATATATGTGCAACAGGTAGCACGGGGTCACTGTGATGTATGCTTGCTCCACCCCGTCCACTCATTTACAATTCAGATCGTCCATCAGATCCAAATCTTTGATGGCCACATGCGTGGGATCCACCGTGATGTAAGTGTTTTGTCCATGCTACCCTGGAGTGTGGACCCCACACGTGGAAACTTCCCATGATGTATGTGATTATCCACGCCAGCCATCCATTTGTTTTGACGTGGCCCTGCCCACCCACATGTGTGGCACGTGTGGGCAGGTGGGACCCATCTTAATGCATGTGATGTGCCTGCACCATCCATCTCTGGATGGTGAGGCCTTTGATGTATGTGTTGTGCCTGCACCGGCCATCCCTGGACGGTGAGGCCCTTGATGTATTTGTTGTATCTGCGCTATTCAGATGGACGGTGGACCTGTATGATATGTATTTTATTCGAAGTTGTTCAGCCATGTGGACTGGACCCCACCCTGATGTTGTATCTCATCCACACTGTTCATCCGTTTGCCAGGTCGTGTGGCTGACCCGTGTAATCCACCATGATGTATTTATTTCACCCACATCGTCCAGATTGTGCTGGACGGTGTTGGACATGTTTGGGTGGTATTGATTTACATAGACAATGTTTGGATGGTGCTGACTTACATTGGAAATGTTTGGATGGTGCTGATTTACTTAGACAATGTTTGGATAGTGCTGATCATCGTTAGTGGGCCATGTGCCCCATGGAATGATAGGGTACAGTGATACACATGTTACACCTAGAACTATTGAAATGATTTTTGTTGCGGCACATCAATGAGGCCCATCATGATGTATATTTGAGGCTCATTGTGATGTATTCGTGACCTATGGGTAAGGCCCATTGTGATATGTATTAGGTCCATGTATTACAGCCCATTTAATGTATACGAGGCCTGTTGGTGTGGCCTATTTGATAAGGCTCGATGTGATATATGAGGTCCTTGTATAAGGCCTGATATGATGTATTGTGGCCCATTCGATAAGGCCTAATGTGATGTATATTTGACCCTTCAGTGAGGCCCATGGATGTGACCCATCGTGATGTGTATTAGGCCATTATGTGAGGCCATGGATCCACTATATGTTTGGCCCTATGTTGGTTACTCCTTAGGAGCAATGATGGTTAAATGTCTACATTGATGGGCGATTATGGTTAAATGTCCACATTGTGACCTTCCCTTAGCTTTGTTAGGTCCATTCTCACCGATTTCAATTTGTCGAGGCCGATTCCGACTGTCGAGGCTGAGTATTGAGGCCGATTCTGATTTGTCGAGGCCGATTTTGATTTGTCGAGGCCGATTGTATAGGCTGATTCCGATTGTCGAGGCCGAGTATCGAGGCTGATTCCGATTTGTCGAGGCCGATTCCGATTGTCAAGGCCGAGTATCAAGGCTGATTCCAATTTATCGAGGACAATTGTATAGGCCGATTCCGATTGTCGAGGCCAAGTACCGAGACTGATTCTGATTTGTCGAGGCCGATTCCGATTTGTCGAGGCTGATTGTATAGGCCGATTCTGATTGTCGAGGCCGAGTACCATGGCCGATTCCGATTTGTCGAGGCCGATTCCAATTTGTCGAGGCTGATTGTATAGGCTGATTCCGATTTGTAGAGGCTGATTGTATAAGCCGATTTTGATTTGTCGAGGTCGAGTATCGAGGCCAATTCTGATTTGTCGAGACCGATTCCGATTGTCGAGGCCGAGTATCGAGGTTGATTCTAATTTGTGAGGCAGATTGTATAGGCTGATTCTGATTGTCGAGGCCGAGTATCGAGGCCAATTCTGATTTGTCGAGGCTGATTGTATAGGCTAATTCTGATTGTCAAGGCTGCGTATCGAGGCCGATTCCGATTTGTCGAGGCCGATTGTATAGGCCGATTCCGATTGTCAAGGCCGAGTACTGAGGCCGATTCTGATTTGTTAAGGCCGAATGTATAGACCGATTTCGATTTATCGAGGCCGATTGTATAGGCCGATTCCGATTGTCGAGGCTGAGTATCGAGTCCGATTTTGATTTGTCGAGGCCGATTGTATAGGCCGATTCCGATTTGTCGAGGCCAATTGTATAGACCGATTTCGATTGTCGAGGCCGAGTATCGAGGTTGATTCCGATTTGTCGAGGTCGATTGTATAAGCCGATTCTAATTTGTCGAGGCCAATTATATAGGCTGATTCCGATTGTCGAGGCCAAGTATCGAGGCCGATTCCGATTTGTCGAGGCCGATTTCGATTGTCGAGGCCAAGCATCGAGGCCAATTCCGATTCGTCGAGGCCAATTGTATAGGCCGATTCTGATTTGTCGAGGCTGATTGTGTAGGCCGACTCCGATTGTCAAGGCCGAGTATCGAGGCCGATTTCGATTGTTGAGGCGGATTGTTGAGGCCAATTTCAATTCCGATTGTCGAGGTCAATTTGACTATCGTGGCCGATTCCGATTCTCGTGGCCGTCGAGGCCATTCCGATTATCGAGGCCGATTCTGATTATTGAGACCGATTCCGATTGTCGAGACTGATTCTAATTGTATAGGCTGATTATCGAGGCTGATTATCGAGACCCATACGATGTATATACGGTCCTTGTTTGAGGCCCAATGTGATATATATTAGGCCCGATATGTTGTATATGAGACCCATATGATGAGGCCTGATGCGATGTATAAGGCGCATGTAATGCAGCCCGCTTAATGTATGAGACCCTTGTATAAGGCCCATTGTGATTGAATATGGCCCATTGTGATTGATGGGACCCGTTATGATGTAATTGTGGCCATTAAAGAGGCCCGATGTGATGTATTTATGGCCCATGGTGATATATATTAGGCACTTATATGAGGCCATGGGTCCATTATATGTTAAGCTCTATGTTGGTCATTCCTTAGGGACAATGATTGGTTAAATGTACACATTGTCGAGGCCGATTGTTGATGCTGGTTATTGATACCGATTATGAGTATGAGACTGCATAACATCATGATACATGCCCATACGCATCATCTGCATGTTTATTATGAGGTGTGATTGACCATTGCATATGTCATAATACTGATGGTTTATAGGACTCCCTGATAGGTGGTGTTATCTCACATGAGCGCACGGTATGTGCAGGATTGATGCATGATTGGGCTACATGACTCATGCATCTTGCATTGTGTGATTGTGATGGCTAGATGAGATACCAGAAATGTTTAGTTCGAGCATCTAAGCACTTTGGATGTCCGTGGGTGAAAGTCCCTAAACCTTTTAGGCCAGGAGACGCCCCAACGTCGAGACCGAGTGGATACATGAGCGCCTGAGTGCCGAATACCAGGAGGCTGCGTCTTCCACTGTGTCGTAGTCGGTTGGTAGGGGGTGTGGCCTTACCTGCTCGAGCGTAGGGGCCATAAGTAGGTTGAGTTTGACCAACTCGTGAATGGGTCCGTTATTGATGTGCCAGATAGATATTGGCTGACTACTGGTCAGGCGGATAGTGAGGTCTCTTCCACTTCCATGGTCGCGCGTTAGTGAGCGGCAATTTACATGTAGAGTGTACTAGACCTCGGTGATGATCACAAAGATGAACAATACTGATATGTGGACTTATCGGGCAGGAGTTGCATACCCATTCATTCATTCATTCACTATTCACTCAGGCTGGTGGTGCATAACTATTTGTTACATGTACCTTCGCAATGGCCAGGATTTCGGTTGGGGCGCGCGGCTAACCTGAGATCAGGAGTTTACTACATTGAGTCTGACTATCTAAATTTAATTATGGGACTGGTTTGGATAAAAGTCCTATGTGATGGACCCCATAGCCTGTGATACTATGAACTATATCTCGAATTCACACTCCAGTATGGTCATTCCATTCGCACCGCATATTGCATTACACCTGCGACATATGGCATTTTGGATTACTATGTTTCTGCATTTATATGGCCTAGACACGGCTAACAGTATTCGTGAACTCGTCAAGAATTGTATATTGCATTGCATCTTCGGCATATGATATATGTCTCTTTATGACTTCTTGTCAAGCCCCAAACTTGGAATCCGGGCTCACAAAATTCTCGATCACTGAATTCAGCGCCGACAGCCTCCGTAGTACCTCATTCTCAACTCCTAGCGTCCATTGGCCAGGTTTCGATCCTGGGATGCTACGAGGAGGATTTTCAACATCATTTTGATTTGTAATAAGCATAACCAAAGGCATAGCCCACAAATAACAACCAAAAACTCCATCAAATTTCCACTATGATAAAAAACTTTATAAGTACAGTGAGCATAAAGGGAAATACAATGATAATGGACAAAAAGCTCTGAGATGATCGGCTAAGCGCTCCTACCTCAGCATTGCTGCAGTCCAACGTCACCTGCACGCAACGGTCGTGCATAAGCTTATGGAAAGCTTAGAGGGTGGTGAAAGTGTGTGCGCAAGGTAGTAATACAATTATGCAGTATCAGAGTAATGCGAAATATGCCGATGAATCCATGAATACTATTAGCCGTACCAAGGCCATCTATATCAAATAGGCCACATCGGTGAGCCTCATATATATCAGGTCGGGCCCATCCTTATGTATTTGCGATTCGACCTATTCATAAGATAACATAGACATAAATGAAGTGAAAACAATATCAGCTTAATTGGAAACTACCATGACCCTTAGAAGTTGAACAGTGGATGTCACGGTCTACTATTTAAATGGTGGGGTCCACTTGAACCTTAGATCTAACCCATTCTTTTGCTCACGCCATAAAATGATATCTCAAATGGTTGGACAGTTTATATACAACACGTGCATCATGGTGGGTCCCCTAGATAGATGGCATAGATGGAACAAGTGGGACCCACGTAGGGCCCACCATCTCATTTATATTTATACTATATATAATTATATAAATAACACAGCACCATATATAGTATTATATATATAATATCACAGCAAGTGGGTCCCCATGTGGGAACCCACCAGATATAGTATTATATATATATATATATATATATATATATATATATATATATATATATATAAAATAAAAAAATTAACGTCCAAGCCGTCACGTGCATTAAGGAGGGCCCCACAAGTGGGATGGGTCCCATCGTCTAAGGACGGCGGATACCACACGTACATGATGGTGTGGCCCACTCCAAATGGATGGACGGCGTGGTTGGGTCCCATGGACCCCACTGTCAGGTCGCACTTCACTATCAGCCGCCCCCACTAGGCATTCAATGCCAAGACCTCAGCATTGAAAGGGGGTATCTTTCACTCTGCCTACCACTAGAGCTATCGATCTGGGTGTGCACATGCACCAAGGAGGGCCCCACATGGACGTGGGTCCCACCGTCCCTAGACGGTGGACGATTAGGATAAAACACATGCACTATGGTGTGGCCCACTAAAATGGATGCATGACGTGGGTGGGTCCCATGGACCCCACTGTCTTCACACACTTCACTATTAGTACACCCACGTTAGTGCACCCACTATCAGTCCACACTCCACTGATAGCCCACGTCCAGTGTCCCAGGATGCTGGACAGTGTGGATACAACACAAGCATCATGGTGGGTTCCACATGGACGTGGCCCGCCTGATTTTAGATCCATCTAATATTTGTGTTTTCCTTACATCTGGGCCTGTTTGACCGTTCGGTCATGCAAGCCCCAAACAAGGATCAAGGTGGCCCACAAGTTGGATGGCATGGGTAAAATATACACATCACAAGTGGGCCATGATCATAGAAAGAGAGAGAGAGAGAGAGAGAGAGAGAGAGAGAGGGAGAGAGCAGAGATAAGAGAGAAAAGAAATCGGAGATAACAGAGGGGCCCCATCACTATGGGCCCCTCATGGATACAAGCATACATCAATGTGGGTCTCACCACATGTGGCCCTTTAATCACAAAATAAAAACAAATGAAAATGTGGGTCCAAGATCACCCACCGTCCACTTCTTCTTGCTCCCTTGGCTTCCTTAGCTCCTTAGCTTCGATCCTAACGGAAGAGATGGAGTTTGGATGGTTGAAATAAGAGATGAGAGGATTAGGAAGTGGGCCACACATAAAATCTTCTCATGGAGGTTTGGGAAATGCTTGGACGTGGGATTATTTTTCTTATGGTTTGGGTTGCTTAGAAAGGAAAGGAGAAATAAGAGAGAGAGAGAGAGAGAGAGAGAGAGAGAAGATGGGATGGAGTGATGGATGGGAGAGAGAGGGATGGGTGGTGTAAGAGTTTGTTGACTTTAGGGGTAGGTTGTGTAAGAAGGGGTATGGGCTTGTGTAAGAACTTTTGACTTTATGGGTTGCTTGGGGATGGGTGTGAGGTGATAGTGTACTTGACATGTACTTGACCCTTGATGGGATTGATTGATTGATGGATGTGACATTAGGTAGAGATTCTCTTAGGTTTCGCAACGCGAGGTGTTTCCCTCGAACTGAACATAGGCCCACATCTCTTGGCCTGGGTATCGCCTCAACGTACGAGACGCGGCATCGGAACCGCGGTGACGGCACGGTCGCAAGGGTATAAGTCTCGGTTTGAGTCGACTTAGGTTTGCAGGACTTGGTTTAGGATCGCACGCAAATATCAGATAAAGGTCAAAGGTTGACGAAATTCGACCGGGAAGATAGCGGCAACCAGGAGATCGCGGAAGCCTGCGGAACGGTACGGTCAAGGATACGAGTCTTATAGCTCTCCCCTCCAAATTAAATTTTAGCCTCGAAATTTAAATAATCATTGCAACTAGTCATAACTCATGAGGGAGAAGAAACATAACATCACTATATAAAATCAGAGATAACATACAAAATACAATACATAATCAATCATTAAAGAGATGGGGATAACGCTCTCGAATCTCGGCCTCGCGCTCCTCAACAGAATGGTGACCCCACTGAACCTTCACCAACGGAATGACCTTAGTCCAGAAGACTACTCCTTCTGATCAAGGATGCAAACAGGTTGCTCGATATAGGAAGCGTCCTCACGAACCTCTAACGGCTGTCAATCAATAACAGGAACGATGTCTGACCACACTTCCTCAACATAGAGACGTGAAAAACGTTGTGGACACCAGACAACTGAGATGGCCAGGCAAGCTGATAGGCTACGGCGCCAACACACCCAGTGATCTCAAAAGGTCCTATGAATCTTGGGGCAAGCTTTCCCTTTGCTCCAAATCGAACTACGCCCTTCATGGGTGAGACCTTGAGATACACATGGTCCCCTACATCAAACTCCAAAGGACGACACCGACAGTTAACAAAACTCTTCTGCCAGATCTGAGCTGTGCGCATCCTCTACTTGATGATATTGATAGCTTCTGATGTCTGCTGCACAAGCTCAGGACCTAGGAGATGGTGCTCTCTAACCTTGGTCCAACAACTCGGTGATCTGCATGGTCTGCCATATATTGCCTCAAAAGGAGCCATGCCGATGGTCGCCTGATAACCGTTGTTGTACGCGAACTCAGCCAATCGCATATGCTCATCCCAACTACCCCTGAAATCAATCACACAGGCCCGAAGCATATTCTTAAGGATCTAGTTGACCCTCTCGGTCCGGCCATCGGTCTATGGATGGTATGCGGTGCTGAGCTGCAAATCAATCCTCATCACTCTCTGAAAGCTCCCCCAAAACTGAGACGTGAACCTCGGGTCTCGGTCAGAAACAATTGAGACTAGAACGCCGTGCAGTCTCACAATCTCCTCGACGAATAACCTCACAAGTCGGTCCAAAGGCCAAGTGGTACGAATCGCAAGAAAATGTGCCGATTTCGTCAGACAATCCACAACAACCCAGATGGTGTCACGGCCGCGTTAAGTCCTCGGCAAACCCATAATGAAATCTGTCGACACGTGCTCCCACTTCTACATCGAGATACTCAACGGTTACAATAGACCAGGGGTCTCTGATGATCGGCCTTGATACGCTATCATGTGTCACACTCGGCCACAAAACTAGCGATTTGGCGCTTCATCCCAGCCCAAAAATATTATCGCCTCATGTTATGGTACATCTTCGTCGAGCCAGGATGGATAGAAAATCGCAATCGATGTTCCTCGATCATAAGATCTCTAGTAACTCAGGAATATCCGGGACACATAATCGGCCTCTGAAGGGAAGTCCACCATCTGTACCAATCTACCAATCTACTTGACTCTCAGATGCCGCCTCAGCCCTATAACTCTGCAATAACTCATCAGTCTGATGAGCCTCGATCACCCTTGCGACAAGAGAGGGTTGAATCGACAAGCTCGATAACTGCACGATAGAAGACTGTAGGCTGAACTCAAAATTATACTCTACTATATCCTCAAGCATCCGCCACTCCTGAATCATCATATGTGCCACCAGGCCTCGTGACTGATGGCTGAGGGCATCTGCTACCATGTTCGCCTTGACTAGGTAGTACTGAAGATCAAAATCATAGTCCTTCAGGAGCTCCATCCAGCGCCTCTGCCTCATGTTCAACTCTAACTGTGAGAAGATGTACTTCAAGCTCTTGTGGTTAAAGAGCTTGAACCTAACCCCATAGAGATAGTGCCTCCACAGCTTCAGTGCGAAAACAACTACAACCAACTCTAAATCATGTGTGGGGTAGTTCAGCTCATGGACCTTGAGCTGACGAGATGCGAAGGCCACTGGTCTCCCATGCTGCATCAAGATAGCACCCAAACCAATATGCGAGGTATCGGTGAATACAATAAATCAATTACTCCTAGAGGGAAGAGTGAGGATAGGAGCGGACGTGAGGCGGTCCTTCAATTCTATAAATGCTCGCTCACAGGCGTCGCTCCAAATAAACTCTATGACCTTCCGAGTCAACCTGGTCAGCGGGGCTGCAATACGAGAGAGGCCCTCAATGAAATGTCGGTAGTAGCCTGCCAAACCAAGAAAACTGTGGATCTCGGACACGTTCGTAGGCTGACCCCACTGACGCACTGCCTCAACCTTCGAGGGGTGCACTGCGACGCCCTTCCTCATCACCACGTGGCTGAGGAACTTCACCTCCTCCTGCTAGAACTCACACTTCTCCAGTTTCGCATACAGCTAGTGTGCACGGAGGGTTTACAATGCAACCTCCAAATGCTGCTCGTGCTCCTCACGGGTCCTCGAATAAATCATCATGTTATCAATGAACACCACAACAAACTGATCGAGTACTGACAGAAGACCTCGTTCATCAACTGCATGAAGTCCACGGGTGCATTGGCCAGTCCGAAGGATATGACTTGAAACTCAAAATGACCATAATGCATCCTGAATGCTGTCTTCGGAATGTCCTCCTCTTGAACCCGAATCTGATGATAACCGGAACACAAGTCAATCTTCAAAAAGAACTGTGCACCCTTCAGCTGATTAAATAAATCATCAATCATCGGGAGTGGATACTTGTTCTTGATCGTGACCTTGTTGAGCTCGCGGTAGTCTACGCAAAGCCTCAACGAGTCATCCTTCTTCTTCACAAAGAGTACTGGCGCTCCCTACGATGAACTGCTCGGACGGATAAAGCCCAACTCATGCAACTCGTCCAACTGCTTCTGCAGTTATCGCAACTCCAATGGTATTATACGATGCGGGGCTTTTGAAATAGGCGCGGTATCGGGCATGAGATCAATCTGAAACTTAGTGAGTTTGTGAGGCGGTAATCCCGGAATCTCCTAGAACACATCAGGAAAATTGTAAACCACGGGCAACTGGTCGATACAAGCGGCAATAGGCTCCTCAACAGTGTAGGATATCAAACAAGACAATGGCTCTCCCTGGGGCTCTGCAACGAACTA
Organism: Magnolia changhungtana; assembly: GCA_030180095.1. Lineage (NCBI taxonomy): Eukaryota > Viridiplantae > Streptophyta > Magnoliopsida > Magnoliales > Magnoliaceae > Magnolia > Magnolia changhungtana. Next base: position 238,881 of record JASAUF010000649.1, read on the forward strand.
AAACTGCGGTAACTCTGGTATACAGAACGTGACTGTCCTCGCAGAGTAGTCCAAGATGGCATGGTATTCGACAAGCCAATCCATGCCCAAGATAACGTCGAAATCTGACATCGGCAGCACATACAAGTTGGTGGGCAAGAAAATCTCTCCCACTAACACGGGATAAGACGAACAGAAGTGACCTAATATTGTAGTCTTCCCCAAGGGCGTCAATACAGTCAACCCCTCTCGAGCAGACTCTGTCGGTAATCCAGTCGAACGGCAGAATCCCTCAGATAAAAATGAGTGCGAAGCACCAGAATCAAATAAAACCAAGCGATGCATGCAGACAATGGAGGTATACCCTCAACGACTCCTCTAGTGACTGTGGATCCTGCTGAGCCGCGTAGAACCTAGCTTGAGCCAGCAGAGGAAGTGTCTGTCCCCTTTGAGCATGATGTTACTGCTTCTACTATTGCTGAGGTGGTCAAAATTGTTGTCTCTGGTGTTATGACCTCAGACGCTAATGTTGATGCTGATGCTGAGGTGGCTCAGTGGTGGGGGCTGCTATCGCTGCTGTTGTGGGGGTCTTTGTTGCGGCTGTGGTGGGGGCTACTATGGACCTCTCTGTTACTGCTACTGCTGGGGGCGGGGACACTCCCACATATGGTGACCCGTCGTACCGCACCCAAAACAGGTGTCGGCAAACTGCCTTAGAGGTGGTGTTGGAGGTGTTGTTGGCGCTCGAAAGGCTGGGCGACCTGTGCACCTCTGCTGCTGTGGTCGACGCTGTTGGGAGTCACCAGAAGGAGCCTATCTCTTACAGTCTCTCCTCTAACCACGATCAGACTGAGAACCGGCCCACTCAGCCTCATAAATCTGGGCCTTTCGTACCACCCCCTCAAAAGTCAGGAGCTCATGCCCAATAACATGGCCTCGAAGATCGTAATGTAAGCCATCCTAGAAAGGCAGGCTCTCCGCCCCTCATCATCTACCAAGTACAGCGTAAATCTAAACAGTGCTACAAAACGAGCTGCTTACTGAGCCACTGTTATATCACCCTGCACTAAGGCCTCGAACTCCAACGCTCACTGTCGTCAGATGTGATCAGGAAAATACTATCAAACAAACCGATCCACAAAATCCTCCCAAATCCACACAAAAGCAGTGCCTGTTGCTCGGGAGACTGATGTCCACCAGTGCTCAGTCTTACCATAGAGGAGAAATAATGCTAATCGGACTCACTGCTGGGTCGTGCATCCCATCGTGTTGAATATCTTCTCCATATTGAAACGCCATCTCTCAGCTGTTGAAATGCGGAGGATCGAGCCGTCGGATCTCTCGAAGAAGGGCGTTTGCGCGCTCCTGCTTTGCCTAGTTTGACAAAACGACAGGGTGCCTGCCCTACCCCTGAAGGGCGGCTGTCACAGCCTGCAACATCTGCTGGAACTCGAAAGCACTCACAGGTACGGTCGAATCCACACCGGTCTCTGGTAAAGGAACGACATCCTTAGGCTGGGGAGTCAGAATCTCTGGTGGTGAAGTGGAGATCGTAGTTGGTAGAGTGGGAGTCGCAGGTGGTGGAGTGGGAGTCTCAGGTGGTGGAGTGGGAGTCGGTAGGGTCACTCTCCTGCATGGCATGTCCTACAGGAAAGAGCAAATGCGCCTATTGACTTGAAAGCTCTCGAAGGCACTCACGTTAAGGGTCTGTAATAGCAGATCACTAAGCTATCCGGACTCAGGACTCAATCATCCTAAACTCATAGTAGACATGTAATGTTGTTCTCAGTTATTCCTTAAGTTATACTCTAATACCAACTTTTGTCATGCCCCAAACTCAGAAACCGGGCTTACAAAATTCCTGATCGCCGAATCCGACACCGATAGCCTCCGTAGTACCCCATTCTCGGCTCCCAGCTCCTATTCGCTAGGTTCCAATCCTGAGATGCTACGAGGAAGATTTTCAACATCAGTTTGATTAGTAATAAGCATAACCAAAGGCATAACCCACAAACAATAATAAAAAACTCCATCACATTTTCACTATGATTAAAAACTTTATAAGTACATGAGTATAAAGGGAAATACAATGATAATGGACAAAATGCTCCAAGATGATTTGCTAAGCGCTTCTGCCTCAGTGCTGCTGCGGTCCAACGTTACCTGCACGCAACGGTCGGGCATAAGCTTATGGAAAGCTTAGAGGGTGGTGAAAGTGTGTGGGTAAGGTAGTAATATAATTATGTAGTATCAGAGTAATGCAGAATATGCTGATGAATCCATGAATACTATTAGCCGTACTAAGGCCATGCGATGCGAAGCATGAATGATGTCGGCCATATTAAGGCCATGCGATGCAAAGATGCAACCAAGCACACCAATCCTCATCTAAGTTCATATATCAATACAGCTCAACTATGGAATATAACCGGGGTCTAGTACACTCCAAACCAGATTGCCATCTCATCGCACGCAATCAGGTAAGTGGAAGAGACCTCACTATCCGTCTACCAATATCAGACCTGGCTCGTTGATAGCGGACCCATTCCTCGAGCTAGTCAAACTCAGGCTAGCTTTGCCCCCTCCTCTCGGGCAGGTAAGGCTTACCTCCTTCTAACCGACCACGACATAGTGGAAATCGCGACTTCCTAGTAATTAGCACTCGGCTCTTATGCACTCACTCAGTCTAAAAGTTGGAGCAACCTCTTAGTACCATAAGGGTTTAGGGACTTTCACCGAGGGATATCTATAGCACCCCATATAGAACAAGATTTTTGGTATCCAATCCTCCTAACCATGATATGCCTATGGAGGTTATGACCCTGATGTCGTTAGGGCGTACAGTAGACATGTCATACAATGCGAGATGGATGAATCACGCAATCTAGTCATACAACAATCATGCACGTACTGCGCGCTCGTGTGGATATCTCCCTTCACCAGAGTCCCATAACAATCTGCCTAATGACATGTGCTATGATCAGTCACTCATCTCATCACAAGCATACAGATGATGCGCATGGGCATGTATCATGATGTTATGTTGTCACATACTCATAATCGGTATCGATGACCGGCGTTGACCTCAATAATCGGCACCGATAATCAACATCGATAATTAGGGTCGATAATTGGCATCAGCCTCGATAATCGGCACCGATAATCAGCATCGATAATCAACACTGACAATCAACATATATAAATAAGGTGGGGTCCATAGATGATCAGTCGATCAACCATAATATAAAGATCAGCACTCGGCTGTGGTTATATCAAATCAGATAACATGGAGTCATCCATTTACGGTGAATGGGGCCCACTTATTTGGGTTAACCTACTAAGGGAATGATGAGAATGAGCCTAACAAGGCCTAAGGGAATGTCACAATGTAGACATCCAACCATCATTGCCCATCAATGTGGACATCTAACCAACATTGCTCCCAAGGAGTGGCCTACATAGGGCCAAACATATAGTGGGCCCCATGGCCTCACGTACGACCATGATGGACCTCATTTACGTCACATAGGCCTCGTCATTTGGGCCAACATACATCACATCGGGCCTCAAATACACAACAGGTGGGCCTCGCACCTTGGTCTCGAATATATCATAACGGGCCTTGCCCATGGGCCCCATATTCAAGTGGGCCACATCACATGGGCCACACCATCGGGCTTCATGTATATCAAATAGGCCACACCGGTGGGCCTCATATATATATCAAGTCAGGCCCACCCTTATGTATTTACGACCTGACCTATTCATAAGATAACATAGAGATAAATGAAGTGAAAATAATATCAACTTAATTGGAAACTACCATGGCCCTTAGAAGTTAAACGGTGGATGTCACGGTCCACCATTTAAATGGTGGGGTCCACTTAAACCTTAGATCTAACCCATTCTTTTGCTCATGCCATAAAATGATATCTCAAATGGTTGAACGGTTTATATACAACACCCGCATCATGGTGGGTCCCCTAAATAGACGGCGTTGATGGAACATGTGGGACCCACGTAGGGCCCACCATCTCATTTATATTTATAATATATATAATTATATAAATAACACAGTACCATATATAGTATTATATATATATAATATTATATATACAATATCACAGCAGGTGGGTCCCCACGTGGGAACCCACCAGATATAGTATTATATATATATATATATATATATATTATATAAAAAAAAATCAACGTCTAAGCCGTCACATGCATCAAGGAGGGCTCCACACGTGGGGTGGGTCCCACCGTCAAAGGACGGTGGACACCACATGTACATGATGGTGTGGCCCACTCCAAATGGATGGACGGCGTGGTTGGGTCCCATGGACCCCACCGTCAGGTCGCACTTCATTGTCAGCCGCCCCCACTAGGCATTCAAAGACAAGACCTCAGCGTTGAAATGAGGTATCTTTCACTCCACCTACCACTGGAGCTATGGATCTGGGTGTGCACATGCACCAAGGAGGGCCCCACATGGACGTGGGTCCCACTGTCCCTGGACAGTGGACAGTTAGGATAAAACACATGCACTATGGTGTGGTCCACCAAAATGGATGGATGACGTGGGTGGGTCCAATGGACCCCACCATCTGCACACACTTCACTGTTAGTACACCCACATCTGTGCACCCACTATCAGTCCACACTCCATTGATAGCCCACGTCCAGCGTCCCAGGATGCTGGACAGTGTGGATATAACACAAGCATCATGGTGGGTCCCACATGGACGTGGTCCACCTGATTTTGGATCTATCTAATATTTGTGTTTTCCTTACATCCGGGCCTGTGTGACAGTCCGGTCATGCAGGCCCCAAACAGGGATCAAGGTGGCGCACAAGTTGGATGGCATGGGTAAAATATTCACATCACAAGTGGGCCATTATCATAGAGAGAGAGAGAAGAGAGAAGAGAGAAGAGAAATCGGAGATAATAGAGGGGCCCCGCCACTATGGGCCCCTCATGGATACAAGCATACATCAAAATGGGTCTCACCACATGTGGCCCTTTAATCACAAAATAAAAATAAATGTAAATGTGGTCCAAGATCACCCACCATCCACTTCTTCTTATTCTCTTGACTTCCTTAGCTCCTTAGCTTCGATCCTAACGGAAGAGATAGAGTTTGGATGGTTGAGATGGGAGATGAGAGGATTAGGAAGTGGGCCGCACATAAAATCTTCTCATGGAGGTTTGAAAAATGCTTGGACGTGGGATTATTTTTCTTGTGGTTTTGGGTTGCTTGGAAAGGAAGGGAGAAATAAGAGAGAGAGAAGATGGGATGGAGTGATGGATGGGAGAGAGAAGGATGGGTGGTGTAAGATTTTGTTGACTTTGGGGGTAGGTTGTGTAAGAAGAGGTATGGGCTTGTGTAAAAACTTTTGACTTTAGAGGTTGTTGGGGATGGGTGTGAGGTGATGGTGTACTTGACATATACTTGACCCTTGATGGGATTGATTGATTGATGGATGTGACATTGGGTAGAGATTCTCTTGGGTTTCACAACGCGTTGTGTTTTCCTCGAAACGAACGCGGGCCCACATCTCCTGGCCTGGGTATCGCCTCGGCACGCAAGATGCGACATCGGAACCGTGGTGATGACATGGTCACAAGGGTATAAGTCTCAGTTTGAGTCGACTTAGGTTTGCAGGACTCAGTCTACGATCCCGCGCAAACGTCAGATAAAGGTTGAAGGTTGCCGGAATTCGACCGGAAAGATCTCGGTGACCGGGAAGATCGCAAAAGCCTACGGAATGGTATGGTTTAAGATACGTGTCTTACACTTCTCATTTACATAGCTGATTTATATGGCGTATTCTGATATTGATTGACTCATGGACTTGTCAGTATTTTCGCTTACCCTGATATCATATGATTCCTGATCTTACCAGTATTTTCGATATTGTATGATTATGGCATTGTATTGAATACTTGGCACTTACCTTGTCCACACACTTACACCACCCTCTAAGCTTTCTATAAGCTTATTTACGATAGATGCGTACATGTGATGTTAGGTTGCAGTAACATGGATCTTGTAGTATGTAGCTGTCTTTCGGAGCTTTGATCTTATTTTGACATATGTATTTTCCCTTTTAGCATTGTATTCAAAGTTTATATTAGTGGATATGTGATGATAATATTGCCTTTGTGAATTGGGTAAACTTGTGGTTATGCTTCTTATGAGATAAATGTACATTGAAAAATCCTCTTTATAGGATTCCAAGATCGGAACCTGGCATATGGGCGCTGGGAGCCGAGAATGGGGCACTACAGGGGCTGTCAACATCGGATTCGGCGATCGGGATTCCTGTGAATCCGATTTCCAAGTTTGGGGTGTGACACTATATATGATGAAAGTGCACCTACTTATGCCCTAGTTTGTCAAGTTACGTGAATGATGGGTCAGACTGTCTACAGAGCTCGATAGGAAGATTATTTCAAACGTCTACCTCAACCGGATGTGTGGAAGCTCACAATAGGTAAATCATAGCCTCACATCCCATGTCTCAAAACACCAGGTGATTAAAACCCTTAAAACAAGATAGTCATCTTAGGGTTTTTGTGGTGAGAAAACTTTTTCAAAATAGGAAAATCTCTATGTTTTTCTCGCCTTGTCGATCTTATCAAAAACCCTCAATATGATCAGCCTGCACTGTCGATGTCCTCGATACCTTAACGATATTATTGATAGAGGAACAAAAATGTCCAGTAACTAAATATTCATCTGGACGGATTTATCGATGTATCGATACACCTATCGATATCATCGATAAAAGCACTAATTATGTCCAGCAACTTCACAACATAACTGGATGAATTATTGATGTATCGATACACATATCGATATCATCGATATTCAAATCTCGAGACCATCGAGAGTGGCTCGATAAGATCGACAGGCAGATTTTCGGCGCCCCTATTTTTTAAAGAAAATCACAAAATTCTTCGATAGCATTGATGCTCTTTCGATATGATCTAAATTTTAATACCAATAAGATCTGAGATCCATCGATGATATCGATAGTGGGCGCGCATTTCTTACAGCAGATATTTTAGGTTATTTTTAACTATGATCGGGGGCCCTTCGATAGAATCAATATTCAAATATCGATGATATCGGCACCAGGTCGATTGCACCGAACTAGGACACAAATCGTCCAGTAAGCTTAAAGTCAAATCCGCTGGATTTATCGATGCATCGACCCTGATCTCGATATCATCGACATTCAAATTCCAATCATCTCGACGGTTCCCCCGATCATTCATGAAAACCTGAAATATCTCAAAGTCAAGTCTCTCTCATTTTTCAAGTGTCGATGGATCGATTCTATTATCAATGGAATCGGAGTTCGAAATTCGATGACATCGACAATGCTTCGATTCATCAACCAATTAGTAAAGAGTTTCAAAAGCGTATGACATCGAGTCCGAGTCATCGAGCAGACCATCGATGCTATCAAGAGTATACGCTTGATGATATCGAACCTGCTCGATGATATCGAACTCTGTCATAAATGTGACTGTTTTATATCCGTTAGAACTCTTTTCCTATTTATAGAGGACTTTTCTTTTGTTGCTGTGAGAGAAAGTAGAGAGAGCTTTTGAGTGTTTCAACTTATATCCTATATCTAAAGCCCTTTCTCTCAAGAGAGTTCATCTTCCAATCCACTCTCACCATTGACATTCAATAAAGTGGATTGGGGAATGAACTTTCGCATTCAAGGATCCTCTAGCTACTACCTTAATGGAAAATCATTAAGCTGGGATGCCTTGAATGCATAAGATTGGAATCGCTCTACATTCCTGATATGAAAATATTTTGAGAGTAGGATTCCATCTTAACCTTAACCTAACCCGAAGCCTAGTATAGGTATATCTTTTATGTTGTGGATCAAGGAAACAGAAGACTCTTCGTCAACAAGGAGGAGGAGATCTTTGGCATTGTGCTTAACGGGACTCATCAACTTATCTGTAAGTATCTAGAGTCCAAGAGGACACTTGTGATCATTCCTTTCTAGGATTGGGTCTTAAGTGGTTCTCACCCTTTGAAGCCCTCGTAGGAGGCCTCTGGCGGGAGTGTACGTAGTGGGTGCATAGTGTGGACCTTTGCTCTTGTGTAGGGCATAAACTGCTAGGTCCTTGTATAGGTCCTTGACCTGTGTAGTCTAAAATCTAGGTGCGTTGTGTGGACCCTTGCTCTATGAAGAGCATAAACATCTAGTTAGGAGTGAACCAGTAAAACTCTGGGTTTGAGGTGAACCGCGCAAAACCTCTGTAAGGGTTGAAGGTGAACCTGATTTAAAACTTTAGGTTTGAGGTGAACCCTGGGAAACCTCCTTAGTGAAATCCGGTACACTCAAGAGTTGAGTGCGTTAGCCGGGAGTGGAGTAGACAAGTAGTCAAACCACTATAAAAATGACTGTCGTGATTGAATCTTAAGCTTGATCATTTGTGTGATTATGTTAACTGAATTCATATCTGCTCACACTTCACACACAGTCACATCCATCATAGACTATAATTGCCTCATGCTTATTATTTAAATAGTTCAGTGATTGGATCCTCTATTCGACTTGGAAGCCAGTTGAGTTACATTTGAGTAATCCTAAAAATTGCATACTTGTTAGGATTAGAGTGATAGGATTTTAAATAAATCATAAAAACTTTTAAAAAGTCCTATTCACCCCCCTTTAAGACATATTGACATATTCCAACTTCAACTCAAGCGGTCTTCACTGCTATTTCAATTGGTATCAGAGCGGGTCTCTCTTTAAGGGCTCACTGCCTAGAGAGTGATCTTGACTGAAGTTGGGAATATGGCCAAAGGAGAGGGCTCATGGTCACTAGACCTCCTGTATTTGATGGTTCAAATTATGGTTATTGGAAGGCTAGGATGCACTATTTGGATCATGATGTTTGGACATAGTTGAAACCGGATATGTGCCACCGAGCAATCAAACTGTTCTTGAAAAAGGGACAACTATCTCCAAACCTAAATCCAAAGAAATGTGGATTGAGTTCAAGAAAGAAAAAATAAATATCTGAAGCAAAAGCAATGAATGCTATTTACTGTGCTGTCCCAAGAAGTATTCGTGCGACACATCCAAAGAGGCATGGGGTCTATTGGAAACAACCCATGAGGGAGCATGTGCAGTAAAAAGGTCCTAGGTACAACTCTTAACATCTCAATTTGAACACATCAGAATGGAGGATGGTGAGATCTTCATGGAATTTTGTACAAAATTGAATATCATTTGTAATTCCATAGGTGGATTAGGAAAGAAAGTTTTGGTCTAAAAATTTGTAGGAAGATACTAAGATCCCTACCAAAACGTTTTTAACTCAAAAGCTTCAATCATTGAAGAGTGTAGGAAAATGGATGAAATGAATGTAGAAGAACTAGTAGGTTCCCTATAAACCTTTGAACTACACTTCAAACAAACTCCTAATTCCAAAAATACTGTCCTCAAAACTTCAAAGAATACTTTAAATGAGGAAGATGAAAGTGAAAGGGAAAATGAAGATGAGGAAGTGGCTTTGTTGACTCAATGGTTTAGAAATCATGGCCGACCATTTAACAGAAGATAGCTGGACAACAAACATTCTACAGGTAAATCTAGTAAAAAGACCAAGGAACCACAATGTTATACTGTCGAAAGTTTGAGAATCTAACTACTAAATGCCCAAATAGAAAACTAAGGGAAAGGCAATGGCAACCACATGGGATGATACTAAAAGAGTCAAATTCTGAATGTAGTGACTCAGAAAGTGATGGAGATAGAAAATTCTCGAAAATTCTCATGGTCTCCACAACCTTCATCATTCCCATAGAAACTGAGAAAACCGAAGATCCTCAAGCCACTGAATCATTTCCATCTGATAATGAGGAAACATAGAAAGAAAAAGAAGAAAAGGATAAAACTGCAAGATGCTTATAATAAACTCTATATCCGTAGCATCAATATTCTTAAAAGACCTAGAATGAATGAAAAATAAAAATAAATTAAATTGCTGAAATCAGATCTAGGCAAAACATTGAAAATCAATACACACTTCATTAATGATCTACTAGCAATACCACTTTGAAAATGATTAACTGGAAAGAATCAATCTATCCCTAAAATCTGAATCTTTAAAATTGATCAAACAGATTGAACTGTTGAAAGAATGAAAATCATACACTCAAATTTAGTGCGGAACAATCTAGAAAATCTGTTAAGATAAAGTTTTAGGGATGGGAAGACCTAGTAAAGAAAAGAGTGGGTTGAGATATGGAAAAGGCAAACCAAGCTCCAAATGTAGCATAAACACTTGAGAAATCCGCTATATCAGGAAGTAGAACTAGGGCCACTCTTGTTTGTCATTTACATGGAGACTTAGGACACTACAAATTTGAATGCATTACAATTGAAAGGACTCAAGTCAGGAGTCCACCAAGGTATATGGCTGGAGGTAAGAAACATCCGTCTCCACTAAGAATGACAAAAAAAAAATAAAAAATGGATGAGCTATTGAATCAAGTTGCCCAACTGAATTAGAAGGATTGATCAATCAAGGGAATGTGATTCAATTACCAAATGTGTCTAGACAAACCCATAGTGGAACAAAAACAGTGTCATAAAAAGGGAAGTGAAAAATAAAAGAAATTGCCTTGTGACTCACTCATTTTCAAAAACAGGCAATAATGTTAAGGGGTTCTTAGATAGTGGTTGCTCAAGACATGTAACGGGTGACATATCCCTTCTCACAAATTATTCAAATCTTGATGATGGGGTGGTCACATTTGGAGAAGGAATTACCGTTAAGGTAATGGGATATGAGATTATTAGAAATGCTCAAAAATGAGAATGTTCTCCTGGTAGAAGTGTTGACACACAACCTTCTAAGCATTTCTCAAACATGTGACAACAAGCATGAGGAAACATTTGACAAGCTTAAGTGCAGATCCTGGATTTATCAGGAAAACTAGTTATGGAGGGTCTTCGCAGCAGTGCTCACTGCTATGTCATCATAATTATGGTTTCACAACCTCTTTTACAAATTTTGCTGTGTATACAAGCTGATAAGAAAATATTCTATGATATGCATATCTGAAAGGTCGTCGAAGTACACAGATCAATGTCATATTCTTCTCTTCGATAAGTCAGTCGATGAATCAATCAGTGACATCGAAGGACTCGCAGAACCAGAAGCATAGGTGCATGTACATGATATCAAGCAAATCCAAAGAAATCACCTATCAGCAGTTAAAAGGATCATCAAGTATGTGATTGGAACAACCACCTTCGGTTTGTGGTACCCATTTGAAACATCTACAGTCATTACTGGGTACTCCGATGTCGATTGGGCTGAACCACAATAACTCTCCTCTGTGACAACACTAGTGCCATCAATATTTCAAAAATCATGTTCAACATTTTCGGACTAAGCATATCGTTCATTTTTATCCGAGAACTTGTTGAAGAAAAGATCATTGTGTTGGACTATGTGTTTACAGAAAGACATCTTGCTGACATAGACTCTTGATGATAATAGATTTGGTGACCTCCAAAAATCTATTGAAATATGTGCAAGTTGATAAAATGCATAGGAAAAATGAGCTAAATTGGCACATCTGAGAACTGATGCTCTCTCTCTTTTTTTTAAAAGGAGAATGAAGAAGTTGTTTGGCTTTGGTTGAATGTACATGTGCAACATAGGCATATTTCCATGTACTAACCAATGCCCATTATGTATGTCAAAGAAGAGTAAAATTTTAAAACTTTTAAACTTGACATATCCGATGACATTGAACTAGTATCGATGTCATCGAAGTCATCTGAAACTTGAATAGTCATCGTGATAGATAAAATGTTCAGACACTCTGGAATGTGAAACATCGTATATCAGGAAAGCATCTTTCAATGGTCATCAAATCTAACTGGTATACCTTATTCTGATTGCTCTTTTGAAAATTATTGAATATCCTCTCAAGATTGAGACTTAGACTGTGAATTCTATCATTTGAAGCTATACTGTTATTTTTTTTTAGAACTCACAGCTCTTCTCTACATTGATATGCATGGATAAATGTCATTATCTGTTATGGATGGGTTAAAATACTGATGATTGGTGTCTGGGTGCCCATAAATGGGATTGGTAATGTTGTAGGGATAACTGTTAATCCACTAATCTTGGGCAGTATAAATATGTTTTTGGATATTGTTGAATATGGCTGGATATAATTCTCATTTTTACTGCCATAATTACATTTTATGATCCCCTGGTTTATCTACTATCTGACTATGGAATGCATGTGACGTCCTTAAATGAATATTTTTTACTGCTCTATAACTGTTATATCTTATTTAATATGCATTCATTCTAAGATTGATGTTTGGCTAAAATGCGTTAACTTTTAAAACATCAATGATTTGCTTCTACCTGATGGTTCTCCCATATGCTTTAACACTTTAGTCAATATCACTTGTTATACCTTTGCTAATGACTAACAAAAAGGGGGAGAATAGTTTAAAATACCCCGAGCGGAAAATTGTATATCTAATGTTGTTGCAGGTGTTATGGGGAGCAGCTGCACCAAGAAAGGGGGAGTTTTGAAGTAAGGGTGAGCAGATACTTCTAGACTGTGTACATGGGGTAGAAAGATTGTAAAATTGTATAAATACATGTACACACAATTTAGGGTGTGTCTAGAAGTGTTCTAGGGTGTTTTGGGTATTTTATCACGTAATTGACAAAGGGGGAGATTGAAAGTGTACTTACTTGTGCCCTGGTTTGTCAAGTTACGTGAATGAAGGGTCAGACCGTCTACAAAGCTCGATAGGAAGATTATTTCAAGCGTCCACCTCAAGCGGATGTGTGGAAGCTCACAATAGGTAAATCATAGCCTCACATCCCATGTCCCAAAACACCAGGTGATTAAAACCCTTAAAACAAGATAGACATCTTAGGGTTTTTGTGGTGAGAAAACTTTTTCAAAATAGAAAAATCTCTATGTTTTTCTCGCCTTGTCGATCTTATCAAACACCCTCGATATGATCGACCTACACTGTCAATATCCTCGATACCTTAACGATATTATTGATAAGAGGACTAAAAATGTCCAGCAACTAAATATTCATCTGGACGGATTTATCGATGTATCGATACACCTATCGATATCATCGATAAAAGCACTAATTATGTCCAGCAACTTCACAACATAACTGGACGAATTATCGATGTATCGATACACATATCGATATCATCGATATTCAAATCTCGAGACCATCGAGAGTGGCTCGATAAGATCGACAGGCAGATTTTCGGCGGCCTTGTTTTTTAAAGAAAATCACAAAATTCTTCGATAGCATTGATGCTCTTCTGATATGATCTGAATTCAAATACCGATAAGATCGGAGATCCATCAATGATATCGATAGTGGGCACGCATTTCTTACAGTAGATATTTCAGGTTGTTTTTAACTATGATCGGGGGCCCTTCGATAGAATCGATATTCAAATATCGATGATATCGGCACCAGGTCGATTGCATCAAATTAGGACACAAATCGTCCAGTAAGCTTAAAGTCAAATCTGCTAGATTTATCGATGCATCGACCCTGATCTCGATATCATCGACATTCAAATTCCGATGATCTCGACGGTTCCCCCGATCATTCGTGAAAACTTGAAATATCTCAAAGTCAAGTCTCTCTCATTTTTCAAGTGTCGATGGATTGATTTTGTCATCAATGGAATCGGAGTTCGAAATCCGATGACATCGACAATGGCTTCGATTCATCGACCAATTGGTAAAGAGTTTCAAAAGCATATGACATCGAGTCCAAGTCATCGAGCAGACCATCGATGCTATCAAGAGTATACGCTTGATGATATAGAACCTGCTCGATGATATCAAACTCTGTCATAAATGTGACCTTTTATATCCGTTGGAACTCTTTACCTATTTATAAAGGACTTGTCTTTTGTTGTTGTGAGAGAAAGTAGAGAGAGCTTTTGAGTGTTTCAACTTATATCCTATATCTAAAGCCCTTTCTCTCAAGAGAGTTCATCCTCCAATCCACTCTCACCATTGACATTCAATAGAGTGAATTGGGGAATGAACTTCCACATTCAAATATCCTCCAGCTACTACTTTAATGATAAATCATTAAGCTGGGATGCCTTGAATGCATAAGATTGGAATCACTCTACATTCCTGATAGGAAAATATTTTGAGAGTAGGATTCCATCTTAACCTTAACCCAACCCGAAGCCTAGTATAGGTATATCTTTTGTGTTGCAGATCAAAGGAGCAGAAGACTCTTCGTCAACAAGGAGGAGGAGATCTTCGGCATTGTGCTTAACGGGACTCATCAACTTACCCGTAAGTATCTAGATTCCAAGAGGATACTTGTGATCATTCCTTTCTAGGATTGGGTCTTAAGTGGTTCTCACCCTTTGAAGCCCTCGTAGGAGGCCTCCGGCGGGAGTGTACATAGTGGGTGCATAGTGTGGACCCCTGCTCTTATGTAGTGCATAAACTATTAGGTCCTTGACCTGTGTGGTCTAAAATTCAGGTGCGTTGTGTGGACCCTTGCTCTATGGAGAGCATAAACATCTGGTTAAGAGTGAACTAGTAAAACTCTGGGTTTGAGGTGAACCGCATAAAACCTCTGTAAAGGTTGAAGGTGAACTTGATTTAAAACCTTAGGTGTGAGGTGAACTCTGGGAAATCTCCTTTGTGAAATCCGGTACACTCAAGGGTTGAGTGCAGCAGCCGAGAGTGGAGTAGACAAGTAGTCGAACCACTATAAAAATAACTGTGTCTGTGATTGAATCTTATGCTTGATCATTTGTGTGATTATGTTAACTGAATTCATATCTGCTCACACTTCACACATAGTCACATCCATCATAGACTATAACTGCTTCATGCTTATTATTTGAATAGTTTAGTGATTGGATCCTCTACTAGGCTTGGAAGCCAGTTAAGTTACATTTGAGTAATCCTGAAAATTGCATACTTGTTAGGATTAGCGTGATAGGATTTTAAATAAATCACAAAAACTTTTAAAAAGTCCTATTCACCCCCCTCTAGGACATATTGACATATTCCAACTTCAACTTAAGCGGTCTTCACCGCTATTTCACAAGATTCAACATTGTTTGAAGGAAAGGAACTAATAGGAGGGTGTCCTCAACCTCGTAAAATCGCAAACCATGATAAGGGGAGCGGTCCATCATGACCTAAAAGAACAACAACTACTGCTGTAAGTTCGAGCAGTATCTCGAACCCCTATGGTCAGCCATGGCCTGACCACTGCTATCGATGTGGTCAACCGGGTCACTTATTAAATACTTGCCCTAATTGACAAGTGGTAAACCTCACCATTAATGATGGTGGTGTTGAGAACACAACTGAAGACTAGGGAGATGAGGACTTAAGACATGCCGGGGATGGCAAAGCTGATGAAGTAGATTGGGTTTCGGAAAATCATGGCGAGCCACTAATCTTGAGATAGCTACTGTATACACTAAAGAAGGAAGTACATCCACAACTATACAACATCTTCCGAACAAGGTATATGGTGAATCGAAAAGTCTGTGATGTGATCATCAACAAAGAAAGGAGTGAGAACACCGTCTCCAATGTCATGGTGGAGTAGTCGCAACTGAAAACGGAGCATCATCCCTCCCAGTATACGATCGGCTGGATTGAGAAAGTGATCGAGACGAAGGTAATTGAACAATGCACTATATATTTTTCATTTAATAAGCAATATAAAGACCAAATCGTATGCGACATTCTTTACATGGAGGATCGTGACATTCTACTTGGTCAACCACGGAAATCTGACCATGATGCCACTCATAGAGGATGGAATAACATGTACATTTTCATCAAGGACAATCGTAAAGCCATACTAGCCCCTATGGAAATAGAGGAGCCACCCAAAACTTCTAAAGTAGATGAGTGATCTCTCATAACCATATGAGACTTTGTGGAGGAATACAAAGAGAAGGTACAAACCTATGCATTAATTGTGAACGGGAAGGAACTTAAGTCCACTATCATTATTAAGAAACTAAAACCCTTGCTACATGAATTCAAAGAAAGTTAGTCCGACAACCTTCTTGATGGATTGCCTCCCATGTTAGATATTCAGCACCATATCAACCTTGTCCCCAGATCCCACTTACATAATCGTCCTCACTATCGGATGAGTATGAAGGAGTGCAATATTTTGCAATGAAAAGTGGTGGAATTGATCTATAAGGGTCTAATCCGAGAAAGCATGAGTCCATACACTGTACCGGCCCTGTTAACTCCTAAGAAAGATGGGAGTTGGCGCATGTGTGTCGACAACCGGGTGATCAACATGATTACCATAAAATATAGGTTTCCTAAACTACAACTGATTGATATGTTAGAGAAGCTTGAGCGTGTGAAATTATTTTCTAAATTGAATTTAAGGAGAGACCATCAAATTCGAATATGGTCGGGTGATGAGTGGAAAATGGCTTTTAAGACAAAGGAAGGGTTATATGAATGGTTGGTCATGCCCTTCGTTTTTTCAAATGCACCTATTACGTTAATGATGTTGATTAACCAAGTTCTGAAGCCATTCATTGTGCAATTCGTTGTGGTTACTTTGATGACATTTTGATATACAGTCAAGATGAAAGAAGTCATATAGAACATCTTAAACAAGTTCTTTAAGCGCTCACCGAAAACAAGTTTATCTCAATTTGGAAAATAAAGCTTTTTGCCAATAGCTTGCTATTTTTTGACTTTGTCGTGACGTCCACGGGCATTCGGGTAGACAACAAAAAGGAGAGAGCCATCAGAAAATGGCTAGTTCCAACAAACATCCATGAAGTACAGAGTTTTCAAGGGTTGGCGATATTCTATCGTCGGTTCATGAAGAACTTCAACACCATTATCTCACCGATTATAGATTGTATGAAGAATGGACCATTTCAGTTGACTGACAAAGCTGATAGGAACTTTGCTAAAATTAAGTAAAGATTGTCCACGACCCCAGTTCTCGTACTTCCTAGCTTCAACAAACTGTTTGAGGTCAAATGTGATGCTTCATATGTCCGAATTGGGGAAGTTTTATCACAAGAAGGCAAGCCGGTAGACTTTTATAGTGAAAAGCTTAGTGATGCACGCAAAAAGTGGTCAACATATGAGCTCGAATTGTATGTAGTGGTCCAAGCACTGCGAAATTGATGATATTTCTTAATTTAGAGGGAATTCATTCTTTACACATATCATCAAATTCTCAAATTCATTAATAGCCAAACTAATGTGAATTGTGTACTTGTTGAGTGGATTTCATTCTTGCAGGAATTCACATTTATGTTAAACCATAAATCGGGGCAACAAAACAAAGTGGTTGATGCACTTACCTGATGTAGGACTTTGTTAGTCACCATAAGCAATGAGGTTGACCGGTTCGAATGCCTCAAAGACATATGCTTGCGACGACGACATCAAGGACATATGGAACAGATGCTAGGAAGGTCAGCCCAACAACCTCCACATTCAAGAAATTTATTGTGCATTCCTCGAAGTTCATTGCGAGACTGTATCTTCTAAGAGCTACATGAAAGTGGCCTCAATGATCATCTGGGGCGAGACATGACAATAGCGCTCCTGGAGGAACATTATTATTGGCCACATCTGAAATAGGATGTGGGAAGAGTAGTGCAGCGGTGTCACACGTGTCAGGCATCCAAGGGGCAATCACAACACATGGGACTATGCACTCCATTACTTGCCCTCGACGGCCCTTGGAAGGATTTGTCTGTGGACTTTGTGCTAGGTCTCTCATGGACCCAACATGGTGTGTATTTTGTCTTCGTCGTAGTTGATAGATTTTTCAAGATGGCTCATTTCATATCATGTAAGAAAACTCTTGATGCTACGCGCATTGCAAATATGTTTTTTCGAGAAGTTGTTCAACTACATGGGATCTTAAAATTCATCACCTCAAATCATGACCCTAAGTTCCTCATCATTTTTGGAGGACTTTATGGAGGCGGTTTGACACACAGTTATAGTTTAGTTGTGCATATCATCCGCAGATTGATGGACAGACCGAGGTATTAAATCGTACACTTGGAAACCTAATACAAAGCATTTCGAGTGATATACCCAAACAGTGGGATTTAGCCTTGGCTCGGGTAGAGTTCGCATTCAATTATATGTGGAACCGTTCCACCAGAAAATCCTAATTTGAAATTGTGTACGAACGAGAACCTTGACACACCCTTGATTTGGTTTCCTTGCTCAAACTTCTGAACATGAGCGTTGCCACTAAACATATGAAAAATTGAATCATAAGAGTACACTTTAATGTTTAGGCCCAGTTGAAGGCATCCAACAATAAGTACAAGAAAAAGGATGACATGCATCAGCGTTGAAAGGTATTTAATCCAGGCGATAACGTGAGGTTCATCTACGCAAAGAGAGATTTTCGACCGAGACATATAATAAGCTGAAGAACAACAAGATTAGACCGATACCCATCCTCCGTAGGATCAACGACAATGAATATGTTGTTGATCTTCCTAAAGATATGGAGATCCTGAACCCCTATGGTAGGCCACGGTCTGACCATTGCTATCGACATGGCCAACCAGGCCACTTATTAAACACTTGCTCTCATTGACAAGTGGTGAACCTCATCATTAATGATGGTAGTGCTTAAAACACAGCAGAAGACCTAGTAGATGAGGAGTTAGGACATGCCATAGATGGCGAAGCTGATAAAGTAGATTGGGTTCCATGGGATCATGATGAGCCACTAGTCGTGAGGCGGCTATTGTATGCACCAAGGAAGGAAGTACATCCATAGCGATACGACATCTTCGGAACAATGTATACAGTGAATCGAAAAGTCTGTGATGTGATCATTGATAATAGAAGCAGTAAGAACATCGTCCGTTACATTCTACTCAGCTGACCATGAAAATCTGACCATGACACCACTCATAGAGGATGAGATAATGTGTAAATGTCGTTAAGGACGATGGTAAAACCATACTAGCCCCTATGGAATCAGAGGAGCCAACCAAAACTTCTATAGTGGAGGAGCAATCTCTCCTAATCATACGAGACTTTGTGGAGGAATCAAAAGAGAAGGGACATGCCTATGCGTTAATTGTGAAGGGTAAGGAACTCGAGCCCACCATCATTCCTGAGAAACTAAAAGCCTTGCTACATGAATTTAAAGAAAGTTGGCCCAACAACCTTCTTGATGAATTGCTTCCCATGCTAAATATTCAACACCATATCGCTATCGGATGACTCTGAAGGAGTGCAATATTTTATAATGACAAGTGATGGAATTGATCCGTAAGGATCTAATCCGAGAAGGCATAAGCCCATGCACCGTACTGGCCCTATTAACTCTTAAGAAAGATGGAAATTAGGGCATGTCAGTCGACAACCAGGCACTCAACAATATTACCATAGAATATATGTTTATATACCACGGCTGGATGATATGTTGGACATGTTGTATGGAACACCTCAAATGAATCCTTCAAGTGTTCACCAAAAATAAGTTATTTCTCAATCTGGAAAGATGAAGCTTTTTTACTGATAGCCTGTTCCTTTTGGGCTTTGTCATGACGTCCACATGCATCTAGGTGAACAACAAAAAGGTGAGATCCACAGGGAATGGCCAGTTCCAACAAACACCCATGAAGTACAGAGTTTTCATGGGTTGGCGACAATCTATTTTCGATTCATAAAGAACTTCAACACCATTGTATCACTAATTATAGATTGTATGAAGAAGGGAACATTTCAGTTGACTGACAAAGTTGATAGGAGCTTTGCTTAAATCAATCAAAGATTGTCCACAACCCCAGTTCTCGTACTTTCTAGCTCCAACAAACTCTTTGAGGTTGAATGCGATGCTTCGTATGTCAGAATTGGGGAAGGCAGGCCGGTAGCCTTCTATAGTGTAAAAGCTTAGTGATGCATGTAAAAAGTGGTCAACGTTTGATTTCAAATTGTATGTAGTGGTCCAAGCACTGTGACATTGGCAACATTATTTAATTCAGAGGGAATTCATTTTTTATATAGACCATCAAGCTGTGAAATTCATAAATAGCCAAACCAATGTGAATCATGTACATGCTAGGTAGATTTCATTCTTGAAGGAATTCACATTTACGTTAAACAGTAAATCTGGGCAATAGAAAAAAGTGGCTAATGCACTTAGCCATCGTACGACTTTGTTAGTCACCATAAGCAATGAGGTTGATCGGTTCTAATGCCTCAAAGAGATATATGCTTGTGACGATGACTTCAAGGACATATGGAACAGATGCTAAGAAGGTTAGACTAACGACCTCCACATTCAGGAAATTTGTTGTACATTCCACGAAGTTCATTGCAAGACCGTATCATCTAAGAGCTACATGAAAGTGGCCTCAATGATCATCTAAGGCGAGACAAGACAATAACGCTCTTGGAGGAACATTATTATTGGCCACATTTGAAATGGGATGTGTGAAGAGTAGTGCAGCAGTGTCACACATGTCAGGCATCTAAGGGGTGGTCACAAACAGTGGGATTTGAAGCATTTCGAGTGATAAACCCAAATAGTGGGATTTGGCCTTAACTCAGGGAGAATTCGTGTTCAATAATATGTTGAACCGTTCTATTAGAAAATTTCCATTTGAAATTATGTATGAACGAGTACCTGGATATACCCTTGATTTGGTTTCCTTTTCCAAACTTCCTGACATGAGCGTTGCTGTTGAACATATGAAAAGCCGAATCATAAGAGTACACTCTGATGTTCAGGCCCAATTAAAGGCATCCAATAAGAAGTATAGGGAGAAGGCTGACATGCATCGGCATTTAAAGGTATTCAATCTGGGTGATAACATGAGGTTCATTTGTGTTAAGAGAGATTTTCGACTGTGACATACAATAAGCTGAAGAATAAGAAGATTGGACCGGTACCATCCTCCATAGGATCAATGACAATTCTTATGTTATTGATCTTCCTGAAGATATGGAGATCCCAAACCCCTATTGTAGGCCATGGCCTAACCACTGTTATCGATGTGGCCAACTAGGTATTAAACACTTACCCTAATCGACAAGTGATGAACCTCACCATTAATGATGGTGGCACTAAGAAAACAGCTGAAGACCAGAGAGATAAGGAGTTAGGACATGCTAGGGATAGCAAAGCTGATGAAGCAGATTAGTTTTCGTAGGATCATGCTGAGCCATTAGTCCTGAGGCGGCTGCTGTATGCACCAAGAAAGGAAGTACATCTACAACGATACAACATCTTCTAGACAAGGTGTTCGATGAATCGAAAAGTCTGTGATGTGATCATCAACAATGGAATCAGTGAGAACATCGTCTCCAAGGTCATGGTGAAGAAGTTGCAACTGAAAATGGAGCGTTATCGCTCCCTGTATACGATCAGCTGGATTAAGAAAGTCAATGAGATAAAAGTAACTGAACAATGTACTATATCTTTTTCAATTTACAAGTATTATAAAGACTAAATCGTATGCGACGTTGTTGACATGGAGGCCCGTGACATTCTACTCTGTCAACCATGGAAATCTGACCATGACACCACTCATAGAAGATGAGATAATTTGTATATTTTTGTCAAGGACGGTCGTAAAACCATACTAGCCCCTATGGAACCAGAGGAGGCACCCGAAACTTCTAAAGTAGAGGAGCGATCTCTCCTAACCATACGTGACTTTGTGGATGAATTCAAAAAGATGGGACAAGTTAATTGTGAAGGGGAATTAACTCAAGCCCATCATCATTCCTGAGAAACTAAAACCCTTGCTACATAAATTTAAAGAAAGTTGGCCGGACAACCTTCTTAATGGATTGCCTCCCATGCTAGATTTTCAGCACCATATCGACCTTGTCCCCGGGTCCAGCTTACCCAATCGTCCTCACTATCAGATGAGTTTGAATGAATGTAATATTTTACAATGACAAGTGGAAGAATTAATCCGTAAGGGTATAATCCAAGAAAGCATAAGTCCATGCATCGTACCGACCCTATTAACTCTTTAAAAAGATGGGAGTTGGCACATGTGTGTCGATAAATGGGTGATCAACAAGATTACCATAAAATATAAGTTTCTTATACCACGGCTGGATGATATGTTGGATATGCTTGAAGGTGTGAAATTATTTTCTAAATTGGATTTAAGGAAGAACTACCATCAAATCTGAACACTGTCCAATGATGAGTGGATGACAGCTTTTAAGACAAAGGAATGGTTGTATGAATGGTTGGTCATGCCCTTTCAGTTTTTCAAATAAACCTAGTACATTCATGAGGTTGATTAACCAAGTTTTGAAGTAATTCATTGGGAAATTCATAGTGGTCTACTTTGATGACATTTTCAGATACACTCAGGATGAAGCAAGCCATATGGAACACCTCAAGCGAGTCCTTCAAGTGCTCACCGAAAATAAGTTGTATCTTAATATGAAAAAATGAAGCTTTTTTACCGATAGCCTGCTGTTTTTGGGCTTTATCGTGACGTCCACAGGCATCTAGGTGGACAACAAAAAGGTGAGAGCCATCAAGGAATGGCCAGTTCCAACAAACATCCATGGAGTATGGAGTTTTCACGAGTTAGCGACATTCTATCGTTGGTTCATGAATAACTTCAACACCATTATGTCACCGATTATAGATTTGTATGAAGAAGGAACCATTTTCAGTTGACTGACGAAACTGATTGGAGCTTTATTGAAATTAAGCAATGGTTGTCCACAACCCCAGTTTTCATACCTCCTAGCTTTGACACACTATTTAAGGTCAAATGCGATGCTTCTTATGTCGAAATTAGGGAAGTTTTGTCACAAGAAGGCAGGACGGTAGCCTTTTATAATGAAAAGCTTAGTAATGCATGCAAAAAGTGGTCGATGTATAAGATCAAATGTATACAGTGGTCCAGACACTGCGATATTGGTGACATTACATTATTCAGAGGGAATTCATTCTTTACAAAAACCATCAAGCTCTCAAATTCGTTAATAGT
The DNA here is from genome assembly GCA_030180095.1 of Magnolia changhungtana. NCBI lineage: Eukaryota > Viridiplantae > Streptophyta > Magnoliopsida > Magnoliales > Magnoliaceae > Magnolia > Magnolia changhungtana. The sequence continues at coordinate 261,931 of JASAUF010000649.1, forward strand.
CAAACAAATGTGAATCATGTACATGCTAGGTAGATTTCATTCTTTCAGAAATTCACATTTATGTTAAAGCATAAATCTGTGTAACAGAACAAAGTGGCTAATGCACTTAGTCAATGTATGACTTTATTAGTCACTTTGAGTAATGAGGTTGTTAGGTTTGAATGCCTCAAAGTCCTATATGTTAGTGACGACGACTTCTAGGACATGAAATAGATGTCAGGAAGGTCAGCGCAAGGACCTCCACATTCAGGATGGATTTCTCTTCAAAGGAAATTTGTTCACTACATGAAAAATGGAAAAAAAAAAAAGGATGGATTTTGAGACGGTTGTGGACCGTCTTTAAAATTCTTTGGTTTAAAGACGGTTTAGAGACGGCCATAAACCGTCTCTAAAATTTTAAACGGCTCTTGACCATCCCTAATATTGTTTTAAAATGTTGTATGTCCACAAATCATTTAAGACGGTCTTTAACCGTCTTATATGCAGTCATCTGAGACGGTCATTGGCCATCTTTTACTTGTAATCTAAGACTGTCAAAAACCGTTTCTATTAGAGACGGTCCTTAATCGTCTTATAGCCCTGTCAAAGACCGTCTCTATTAGAGATGGTCCTAAACCGTCTCTAATGCTCAGGTCAAAAACTAAGAAGCTCAAAAAAATTATGAATTTCGAAAAAAAAAAATATATAGTTGAGAGGCTTAGAAAAATAATTAACAATGTTTAAGAAAATTTTAAATTTTGGAAAAAAAAAACTGTGATTTTATAAAAATCTAGATTTTGAAAAAAAAAAAATTAAGAACTTTGAATAATGTTGATAATTTTGAAAAAAAAAGAAAAAGATTTCGATAAAAAAATGATATTTTGAAAAAGAAAATTTAAAAAATTAAACAAATTTGTGAAAAAATTGACAAATTGTAAAAAATATATATATTTTAAAAAAGAAAACTAGATTTTGTATTTTGACAAGAAAAATTAAAAAGTTATATAATAAAAGTGAGATTTAAAAAAATGATATTTTGAAAAAGAAAATTTTAAAAATTAAACAAAATTGTGAAAAAATTGACAAATTGTAAAAAAAATATATATTTTTTTTTAAAAGAAAACTAAATTTTGTATTTTGATAAGAAAAATTGAAAAGTTAGATAACAAAAGTGAGATTATAAAAATGATATTTTGAAAAAGAAAATTAAAAAAAATAATAATAATAATTGTGAAAAAATTGACAAATTGTAAAAATATATATATTTTAAAAAAGAAAATTGAATTTTGTAAAAAAAATGTTAAATTTATTTATAATAAAAATGATATTTAGTTAAAAGACTAAAAAAAAATATACAATTTGAAAAAAAAAATGTTAAATTTATTTGTGAAAAATAAAATTACTAAATTATTAGGCACATCCACTAATTGAACCTTATAATCGTTTTTGGACAATCTAATCAGTTCAAATTGAAGAGTAAATAACTTTAGATGTTTAAATCAAATTTCATTGAAATTGTTGATCAATCTTGTACGCCCAATATCTTTCTCATATGTAGCCTGATTGAGGCCAGTAAGTAGTCAAATTGAGAGTATTGATCAGTAAAATAGAGTGAATGCACTAGACATGTAAAATGGCTCAAATATTCTGGTTAAAATTGTGACCCAACTTACTGACCTCGTGAGAACCTAAGAATTGATGTTAGTAAGTTTTGTAGGCCCCATCATGATGTGTCGAACATCAACACCGTGGATTTGATGTGTCCCCTTTAGATTATGAGATATCTCAAAAATCATCGGTAAATGAAACTCAAGTGGACCATACCATTTAAAACTATGTGAAGGCATTCTAAAAAATATAAAAACACTTGGTGGGGCCCACATGAGTTTTGGATGCGGTTGAAACTTGGTCTGACCCCTCATCCAAGTGGGACACATAATGAGTGGGTTGGATATGTGAATCAGATTTAGGCAGGCCCAATATATGATTATGAATGTTTTAAGGAAACCTTTTTCCAGTACTACATTTAAGTGAGTTACTCGTTACCTTTACCAGAGTAAACTCTGTGAGGTTCGCCATTATTTATTTATTTTATCCACTCCATTCATCCATGTTAACAGATAATTTGAGGTCTAAAGAACAAAAAGGAAGCATATCCAAAGCTCAAGTGGACCATACCATAGGAAATAGTGTGATTGAACCTCTACCATTTAAAATTTCTTGGAGGCCATAGAAGTTTTGGATCAAGCTGATGTTTTAGTTTTCTATTCATTTATATATTTTTGATATTATGAACAACCTTTAACTTTTTTTGGAAATCTGATCAGTCCGGACATGAAGAGTAAATAACTTCAGATGTTTAAATCAAAATTCACTCAAATTGTTGATCAATCTTGTTTGCCCAATATCTTTCTCATATGTAGTATGAGTGAGGCGAGTAACTAGTCAAATTGAGGGTAATGATCAATAAAATAGAGTGAATGGACCAGACATGTAAAATGGGCCCATCATGATGTGTGTCGAACATCAACACCGTGCATTTGATGTCTCCCCTTTAGCTTATATGAGATATCTCAAAAATCATCCGTATACGAAACTTAGGTGTTGATTACCATCTAAAACTATGTGAAGACATCTAAAAAAATATAAATAGTACAATATTGGATGTCATACCATTTTGGGGCCATATAAGTTTTGGATCAAGCTGATTTTTGTTTTTCCCCTTCATCTGGCCTTGTATGACCTAATCAACATATTGGATGTCAAATAAACAGTACAGTAAGCACTACCAAAAAAAGGGGGTTACGAATCATATTGGTATCTATTGCTACGAATATAATCCGTAACTAGACCTTTAGCTACCCCACCAATAGCGACGGACGTGCTACAGATCATATCCGTAGCAAAAAGGCTTTTGCTACGGTTTTTAGCCGTAGCCTTTGCCCGTTTTTCTTTTAGTGAAGCCTTAGGAGGATTTTAATGATGGATATCCAATTACTATTGATTTCATGTGGTGTGGTGCACCTAAGATTTCTGTGGTGGGGTCCATTACAGATTTTTATCTACCTCATTCTTTAGCTCATGACGTAAAATGATATCTCAAAATGGATGGACGGTGTGGATATAACAAATACATCATAGTGGGGCCCACAAAACTTGGTGGATGTTGGTCGGTGCTCTATGGGTCCCGCCATGATGTATGTGTTTCATCCATGCCATCCATCCATTTTTACAAATCATATTAGGGCTTGATGCCAAAAAATGAGAGGGATATAAATCTCAGGTGGACCACACCACATGAAAACAATAGTGATTGGATATCCACCATTAAAACCCTCATAAGGCCCACCGTACTTTTTATTTGACATTCAATCTGTTGATAAGGTCATATAGGCCCAGATGAAGGGAAAAAATATCAGATTGATCCAAAACTTTATATGTCCCCTTGTTGATGGTCGAATATTGCATATTAGACCCCAGTTATTACTTGTTTTTACAAACATGATACTGTTTAATGCCCTATTTAATCGTGTTTGTGATGCAAGGTGTATTCACAAGCGTAGGATTGAAAAGGATGCGTAAAGCATAGATTTAACACTCTGATCACACCAAAGGCAAGGGACAGACCCCAGGAGGACCGTTCACATTAAAGAGCCCTGAAAGTCATCCACTACATAAGATTATAAGGTTCTCACCATCCGTTTGGCTCGAAATTGTATATATGACCTGAGGACCATAAATTAACCATACACGTCAAAATTCATCCCTTGGATCAGTGTATAAGTGACCTGATGGCAAGATCAGACAATAACCATTAAGAAAGCATCGTAGACATCCTTGGGCAATCGGGACCCAAACTGAACCGATGGAAAGAGTACGAAAAATGGTGGATATTCGCCAAATTTCACTTCTTTGGACGGTGCAGTAGAGAGGAACGAACAACAGACTATTCTAAAAGGGAGAGTGGCAAATTTGTAAATAAACAAAATTCCATATGCATGTACGCAAAGGATAATAGAGGGTTGCTTCAATAGTGGGTAGTGCCTCATCACAGGTGGATAGTGTGGCCCACATAGAGTTCGGATCTACTTCATACTTTGACCCATGGGCTTATTTTTTGAAGAAAACATCCAAACAATTCCCTTCTGGTGAAAAACGTCCAGTGACGGACGTGCTTACTACTGGGTTTTGATAGTGGGCCCCACCCATCATCACTTTTCATGATCTGGACCGTCCAATGTGTCCCATGGGGCGACAACAACCCATGCCTAGGTGGCAGAATTGCTTAAGATCGCGAAGATTGGTTTTCACCCCCAAAAGGTTTTTAATGGTCGACGCTTATTCAACACTGTTTCCTATAATGTGGTCCAGTTGAGATTGAGATATACCTCATTTTTTTGTCTCATACCATAAAATGAAATGGAAAAATAGATGGATGGCAAGGATGAAACACATACATCATGGTGGGGCCCATAGAGCACTGACCACATGACCCACTCGTGAGACCGTGAGAGAGACTTTAAGTCTCTCTCGCTCTCTGTCATCTCTCACTCTCGCTCTCACGCCCTCTCTCTCTCTCTCTCTCTCTCTCTCTCTCTCTCTCTCTCTCTGTGTCCTCTCTTTCTCTCATGCATCCTCTAAAGCTCGGTTGATCGTGATCGGGGCTCCAACTCAAACAGGTATCTCTCTCTCTCTCTCAATCTCAATACCGATTGAAACGATTTGGGGATTTAGGGATTTGGGGATTTATGGATTTATGGATTTAGGGATTTGGGGATTTAAGGATTTGGGGATTTGGGGATTTAGGGATTTAGGGTTTAAGGTGGGCCCTACTGAGTTTACTCAATACAATAAGGGCCTGTTTGGCTGGGCAGATTGGATGGTATTAGAGTGGATTGCACGGATTTGAAGGTAATGCTAGCTGCGTCAGTGGATTGGTGCAAGATCTATGGGATTGCTATATCCGGTCTGTTTGGCACGCTCGACCAATCTCGGGATTAAGCTTTCCAATTCCTTTCAATCCCTCGAACCAAACACGTCCCATGCAATTTTACTGATAAACTTTTCCCCTGTGGGATCTTCTAATAAAATTGATTTTGCTGATAAAAGAAAAAAGAAAAGTAAAAAAAAAAAAAAAAAAAAAAAAAAAGAAAGAAAGATTGTATTTTCCTTAGCATTCATATTACAGGTAATTTACCATGTTTGGGCTGAAAGGGTTAGTAGCATGGTTCAGATTTTCAGTTTACTCGACTGGAGGCTACTGGGGCTGATGGTTCAGTGATCTAAACAGTTGCTGTATTTTCTCTCTTAATCGTCTGTTGAAAGGTTAGCAACCTCTCATTAGGTGGCCTTGTAAAAAAAATCAGTCACATCCTCTCATTAGGTGGGCTAGACCATAACATTAATGCTTTTCCATTGGTAAATAATAAAATATAATTAATTATTTATTTTCAGGGTTATAAGCTACAATTACTTCACTAATGATCTCCCACCTGAGCTAGGGAAATTGGTAAGTCTGCAACAATTGTAAGTTCTTTTTTATTTTTTTCTTCAATTCTATATAAGGATTTTTCTTGAAAAGTGCCATATGATGTATTTGGAATTTTGAATTTGCCACCGTATTTGGGAGTGATTAATATGTGGTATTTTTTTTAAAAATTATTATTTTCAACAAGGTTTCTAGTCCAACTAGTTGAACCATTTTTCATTTTCCACCTAGTGAGGTACTTACAACTGAGCATGTTTGTGCGACATCCAACCTTCCAATAGGTTGGGTCCACCATGAGGATAGTCTTGCATAAAAATCAGTCCCATCTACTCATTAGGTGGGTCAGACTAGCAACAATGTTTATTCATTAATAAATAACAAAATATAATTATTTATTTATTTTTAAGGATAATAAGCCACAATAACTTTGCTAATTGGCTCCCACCACAGGTGGGGAATTTGTCAAGTCTGCAACAACTGTAAGATTTGTTTATTTTTATTTTTTAAAAATTTATTAAAGTATTCTTCTTCAGAAATACCATATGATGTGTTTGGAGTTATAAATTTGCCACCCAATTGTTAGTGGTTAACATGGGATAGTTTTATTTATTTATCTATTTTAGAAGGTTTTAAGTTCAAAACTTGTTGGAACAGAAGTTATTATCCATCCCTTGAATTATTGCCAACCTATCATGTTTGTGATGATACCAACCCTTCTAATTGGTTGGCTTCGTTATGAGGATACCCTTGTACAAGAACCAGCCCAAACCTCTTATTAGGTGGGCTATACCATTACAACAATGTTTGACTATTGATGAATATCAAAGTATAATTATTTATTTCTTTTCAAGGATATAAACTTCAATAATTTCATTGGTTCGCTCCCACCTCAACTGGGGAATTTAGAAAGTCTGCAACAACTGTAAGTTTTTTTTTTTTCAAATCTAATTAGTTATTCTTCTTCAAAAATGCCATAAGCTTTATTATTTATTTATTTTAATAACTTAACTTTTTTTTAAAATGCCATTGGTTGTGTCTGGAATTTCGAATTTGCCACTGAATTTGGCAATAATTAATGTGCTAGTTTTATATTTTATATTTTTCTTTTTGAGAAGGTTTTAAGTTCAGCCACTTGTACCATACGTTACTATCCACCCAATGAAATACTTGTAACCTATATATTTGCATGACATCCAACCTTCTAATAGGTTGGCTCCATCATGAGGACAGACCTGTACAAAAATCAGTCCATACACTTATTAGGTAGGATAGACCATAATAACAATGGTGAGCTATCACTATAAGAAATCCCACTTTTAGCGACGAAAATTTTCTTCACTAAAAGCCAAATTTTCGTAGCTAAAGGGTTTTAGCGACGAAAATTTTTGTCGCTAAAAGACCGTTGTAAATGGGTTTTATCGGCGAAAATTTGGAATCGTTGCCAAAGCCAAGATTTTTAGCGACGAAAATTTTCATCGCTAAAACAACTGTACAAGACTTTTAGCAGTGAAAATTTTCGTCATTAAAATTAATCGTTCCACTTTTAGCGACGAAAATTTTCATTGCTAAAAAACTTCACAAGACTTTTAATAGCGAAAATTTTCGCTACTAAAAATATTCATTCTAGTTTTAGCGACGAAACTTTTCGTTGCTAAAAAACTTTACAACACTTGTAGCAGCGAAAATGTTCGCTACTAAAAATATACGTTCCACTTTTAGCGACGAAAATTTTCGTCGTTAAAAAACCTTACAAGACTTTTAGCAACAAAAATTTTCACTGCTAAAAATATTCTTTCCACTTTTAACAACGAAAGTATTCGCTGCTAAAAAATATTCCTTCAACTTGTAGCGACAAAAATGGTCGTTGCTAAAAATAATTGCAAAACTTTTAGCAATGAAAATGTTCGTCACTGAAAAAAAGTTGTTAGAGTTTTAACAACAAAAGTTGTTGTCGCTAAAAATATTGACAAAACTTTTACCTATGAAAATATTCGTAGGTAAAAGTCTCTTTTAAAAAACGATACGATTCTAGCACAAAATTGCTGGAATATTTTTCCTGATATACACCTGTTACAATATATACATATTTCATCATATTCTTCCTTATATACACCTGTTATATAATATATTTCATCATATTCACATTCGCATCCATATAAACCCAAACTAGCCATCCAAACATAAAAGTACATTCATCCAAACACAAACAATCTTATGCACATCACATTCATTCACGCATAAACACATATAAGTTTAACATCATAAACAAAAATACAAAAAATCACAAAGATGAAGGCGGAATTGGTGGGGCATCAGTGGGTAAGCGTGCAGCGAGAGCTTGAAATAACTTACCGCGGTAATCCTTGAACCGCTCCTTGATCATATCGTCGATGGCATGGGAGATGTGCGGAACACTTAAATCCAAGTCAAATTTATTCTGCAATTTCCTAAATAATAAATTAAGGCAATAAACTTATTAAGAAAATAACTTAACCGTAAATGAACTTTTATAAAATAAATTAGGATTTATAAGTATAGGTTTAGGTTTAGGTTAAGGTTAAGGTTAAGGTTTAGGTTTAGGTTAAGGTTTGGATTAGTTTAGGTTTAAGTTAGGTTAAGTAGTTGACATTAGGATTAAGATTTAAGAATACATTTAAGTTTTAGGTTATAAGTGTAGGTTATAGGTTTAGGTTTAAGTTAGGCTATGGGTTAAGGTTTAAGGAATTGAGAATAGGTTAAGGTTTAAGTTTAGAGATTTGAGAATACATTTAGGTTTTAGGTTTAGGTTTTAGGTTTTAGGTTAAGGTTTAGGTTTTACGTATAGGTTAGGTTATAGGTTTTGGGATTTGAGAAAAGGTTTAGGTTAAGGTTATAAGTTTAAGTTTAGGAAATTGGGTTCGGGTTCGGGATTGGGTTTACGTTTGGGTTTAGGTATAGGTTTAGGTTATAGGTTATAAGTGTAGGTTAGGTTTAGGTTAAGATTTAGGTTTTAGGTTAAGGTTTAGGTTTTAGGTGGAGTTTAGGTTATAGGTTAGGTTATAGGTTTTAGGATTTGAGAATAGGTTTAGGTTTAGGTTTCGGTTTAGGTTTTGGCTATAGGTTTAGGTTTTGGGTTTAGGTTTAGGTTTTAGGTTATAAATGTAGGTTCGAGTTAAGGTTTTAGGTTTTAGGTTAAGGTTTTAGGTTTAGGTTAGGTTATAGGATTTGGGATTTGAGATTAGGTTTAGGTTAAGGTTATAAGTGTAGGTTATAAGTTTAGCTTAAGGTTATAGGTTTAGGTTTAGGTTAGGTTATAGGTTTTGGGATTTGAGAATATGTTTAGGTTAAGGTTATAAGTTTAAGTTTAGGAAATCGGGTTTGGGTTCAGGATTGGGTTTACGTTTGGGTTTAAGTTATAGGTTTAGGTTATAGGTTATAAGTGTAAGTTATAGGTTTAGATTAATATTATAGATTAAGGTTATAGGTTTAGGTTAAGGGTGTGGCCCTGCAAATACAGATATAAACACGGCCTGTCCAAATGGCCAGGTCACTCCAATGTTGTCTATAGGAAATGACAGCTTCATTATGGTCATAACTGCGGTTCCCACCTTCCAGGGACCCCCACTCATCCGGATAGCTCTGACCCACATCCGGGTCTACTCCATTAATTTCAAGCAAATACATAAATACGGCCTGTCCAAATGGCCAGGCCACTCCAATGTTGTCCATAAGAATTGGGCGTTGGCTACCAACACATATAATATAACCAACAAGAAAGTTCATAAGTAAAGTCAATCTCATTTAGCATCATTTTCAAAAGTAAAATTTGCAACTCAATATTCAACAAGTACCTGAAGATGTGAAGCAGTTGCTGCAGCTCCGAGTTACCTAGAAATAAAGCTTGCCTTCTTACCATTTCCGCTGCGTAGAACAAATAATTGTATTAAGATCTAAATCATCCTGAATAAGCAGCACAAAAGAAAGCTAATGCTTACATGCTAAGGCAATACAACTGTCACCCTACACTAATGGACATGGGTCGTGTGCAAATGGGGTGACACAAGGCTTGATGCAATGTCTGGCAAGAATGCCAAATGGTGAGATGGATTTGTTGGTGGAAGGAGGGCTCAGGTTCTAGAGCCTTCAAGATTAGAATTCAACATGCAGCTTTAGCAATCTACAACATGAGAAATCAATCATTTGGGTTGATTGGTCAGAGCTAAACAAAAGTCAAAACAGAATGTTGGTTAGAAAACAATAGCAAGCAACCAACAGTAGTTGCTTCACAATTCCAAAATCACTGCCACATAAATTTCTAGAAGAAAGAAATTACATACATAAATTTTTTGGAAGAAAGAAATTACATACATATTTTTGTATGACATATACATATGAGCAAAGTGACTATACATATGACATATCCACAAATCATGCACGAATATGACAAGCATGTCAAATTACATACCTATAATTTAATGAAAGAAAAATAGGCATCAATCACTAAACCAAATTAAAGAATGTAGCCAAGCTCAGACAAACTACATTTGGGAAACAATGTCATGGGGGGCGTGGGCAAGTAGATAAAAGGGTGTATCCTCCATGTAGAAATTATTGGGTCCTGATGTGTCACACCATGAATGACTCCTAATACACCTATTTTGTGCAAGCAAGCCAATGATCAAGAGTGCTAATCTGATGAGGCCCACAGTCTTGGGGGATATCTAAAAGATCTTCCATATTAGAGGATCATAAGCCATCCAAATGTTCAACCTTGTTTTACCGACCATTGTTGTCCATTTCCATTAATTTTCTACCAAGGATACCCAAATAACAAATTGTCACTCCTCTTGAATCCCGCCCTACTCTCACTCAGTACTTTCTGGAACCAAGCTTTTATCTTCGTCAACTCCCTGCCACCACCATCATCACATCCCTTTCATTTGTCAATTTTGATCTAGATATTCGGCTATTTATTATTTAAAAATTTTATTAAATGAATCTTACCCAAATAAAATTGAAGGGAAAATTTTATAGGATTGCCATTAGATTATGAGAGAGAATGTTGAGCAATCAAGGAACAACATGTTCATAAGAGGAGCGTAGCTGAAATGAGAATGATGAGATGAATGAGTTGCAAGAAGAGGACGGATAAAATTAGATGAACACAGATTAGAGAATTTAGGAGTAAAACTAATAGGTAAATAATATGAGAAGTTGACTTAGATGGTTTCGCCATGTGCAACAGAGACCAAGAACTGCACTGGTGTGGAGTGAGTTGGTTCAAGTTTATGGCTCTAAAAGTGCAAAGAGAAGCTTAAAAGGATATCGGTAGGTAGTCAAATGGGCCTAACCACCTGGTCCAAATGTTAGGCTAGTCCAGTCATCATGCAGGCCACTGTTGGCAATTTATTTGATGCTCATGTTGGTGTGACCTGCATGATTAGTGGACCACCTCCATCTTTAGGCCTGGTTATCAACACAATGTGGTCCACTTGATGCATGGGTACAGTGTCACACACAAGTGCCATTTTGAAATGATTTGCTGCTTTTGAAGTGTGCAGGTGCATGCGAGCTTTAGCAGAACTCTAGAACAGAAACATGTTGTGTTACCAACATCTATATTTCATTTACTAAGGCATGAAATAACATTAGTATCCATAGAAACTTACTGACAGTAAAGCAACGAAATTACATTTAACCATAACAAATTCTCATACAAATCCAGAAAGCTACAATCTCTTTGTGGAAGCCAACTATAAAAAACGACACTCAAATTTTATGGTGAATACAATTAAAATATAAACCCTTGGTCAGAAGTTTCTTGCGGCCTTGACTTCTAGGCTTTGGCTATTGCTTACACCTGTAATTATAGTTAACATGGATCTATTTCTCCAAAAGTAGAATCAGTCTTTATAGGATTACATGGATTGAATACAATAGAAAAGACAGTTGCATGTGAAAGTTCACAATCACATGCATCCCATGAATGGAAACTTCACCTGGAACCAATGCATGGCATGCATCAATTGAACCCAAGCGCAGTTAAAGGAGCAGAATTTATGTCCAGTGAGCAGCCCATTGTAGAACTTTTGCCAAGAATCATAAGAATTCTTGCTTTAGATATGATTGGCAAAATGGAATGGTAATGCCAACCCCAAATAGTTGGGGCAAGGCTATAATGATGGGTTGAACACAATAATGAAAATTTGCACATGAGGTGCGTATATTTATTAGCTTTGTTCACCTGTGAAGATGTCTCCTGATCATGTTCTGTATTTGTTGGTAATCCTAGAGATTCCAAATAGAGTTTCCTACCAATCTGAAGTTCTATCGAACCAATGTAATAAAAACAGTAGCTACCTACAAGGCAGTTAACCTGCAAAACATAAGAAATTAATGAGTGATATGTATATATGAGAGGCCAATGTAAGATGAGTGAAACTAAACCACTGCATAACCTCCACACTTGTTGGATAGTGGTTACTCATCCACCATACACGTGGGACGTGGCGTATATGTATTTCAATGCCAACCACCAAAATACTCAGCCCCACTGTGGGTGCAGCAAAGCCCAAAAATCACACCGAGTGACTGATCTTAACCATACATCCAATTAATTTGGACATTTGACCATTTTTCCTCTTAGGCATATGTTGGATGCAAATTGGATGGCTACATACATCCAATAAGTGTGATTTCAGGACACGATGCATCCTCATTAGAACCGAGTGACTGTGTATGCCACATGTACAGTGGATGAGGCACCACCATCAAGAAATCACAGACAAACCATATAGAAGTATAGCCCAAGAGTATAAAGAAACTGCAAATTCCAAAGAAAGAATGGAAAAATGAAAGATTAGATAGAGATAAAAGCAAAAACATGGTCATTGGCACAACCTTATTCAAACTGTGTTGAGCACCAACAAGCATTTGGTCCCTAAAAACCAACTCCCCCTCTTTAAATTCCAAGCTTGCATAGACAGCTGCAAATGCCAATCCAAATTGAAGATATCACAATTCATGAGAAGTACAATAAAAGGGAATAGACAGTGCAAATAGATCATGCAAAGGGAGTGTTTGGGTTGAGGGTATACTACGGAAAGCAAATAATTTTCCTTTGATTTGACATTTCCTTTTTCTTTTTCCTTTTTTCTCTTTTTCTTTTTTTTTTTCTTTGGAAAGGCTTTCATTTGACATTTTTCTCTGTTTGATAAACATAAAAGGAGAAAGAAATCAATTTCCTTTGCTAAGCAAGGGAGTAAAACTTTTTTTTTCAAAATATCAATTGGTGGGAAAAGAGGTTTCTCTATGATGTGATGCATTTAGTGCAAAATTGGAAGGAAAAAAAGGTTTCCCTTTGAAAATTAAAATTCAAACCAGTCAGTTTCTGTAGAAAAATGAGCTGGTGTAAAGGTTTTCCTTCCCCCAATGCCAATCTCACTTTACCATCCACTTACGTCACACTTGTACTTTCCCTTGCCTTCCCACCCTAATAGATCACAAAATGTAAAAGATAATCCTCAATATTGAAAAGGCGAAGTATGATCTACGAATTGCTTCTAGCATCATTCGTAATGCCTTTTATAACATTTCGTATTTATCCTGTTTTATCACACATTAGTAATTGAACACAACTTTTTAGACCCAGTCTGCAAAAAAACCATAATCTTCAGCAAAGCATTGGAATGTAGCTGCAATGCGCTATAACAAAACTATACTATATAGTATAGTTCTATACCAAAGTGGGTTGGATGTCATAAAAATTATTAGGTGTGTATAAAAAATAATATGGAGGTACTATCATTGAACAGATTCTAGGCGATATACTAAGATCACATGCATACGCATCATTTCTTGCATTTGCATTTTCAAGCATGAGAATATTATCCAGGTATGGGAATGTTATGAATTAGTTCATACTCTGCCAGAGCATGACCATCCATAAGCATGCACATAGCTATTGACACACTTAGCATATACATGCATGCTGTAATTCAGTCCAAATCGCACCCAATTATAGATAGGACATGCCTCAAAATGGACACATGGACATACCGTTGAACTGGACCCCTGACCATTTTACATTTTAACTGTATACTTGATGGCCGCTGACTGGATATTTCAGATCATACGTTCAGTGTGATCTTTGGCTTATGAGACCCATCTACAGTTTGGTGCCAATTTCAGCATCCTAGGCTAAGGAATCATATGATACATAGCCTATGTGTTTGCCCAATATACACAGATTTTTAGTTCTAAAAATTGGGACTCACAGTTCAGCAGTCCAAACATTTGGTATATTGCCTCGCACTACTAGTGGACTACTTCCCAGATCGGTATATCCCAGCAACCAATCTTGGAACTTTTGATCAGTTGTATGTGGACCATCGTTGCATTTCTCTTCTTAACTATGAATTTGTGGACCACAAATTGAATGGTTAGGGTTGTCTCATTGAGGAGAGTTTTATGGCTTGGATTATAAAACCATGAGTCTCACTTTTCAGAACCAAAAACACGCAGATAACAAGCAAATCAGGACCATCCCTGAGATATACGGCATGAAACATTATATCATGGAGCCAACCTACGAATGGCTCGGTCCAACTATTTAGACAATACTGGCATGACAGGATTAATTACCACCTTAAATTAAGCTACTTCTCCCCCAACATTGACGCTGATTAGCTACTGAACTTGAGAGAGAGAGAGAGAGCAAGAGAGAGAGAGACTAACCGATGTTTGGATTTCCTCTCCTTCTTAGGATTTTTCTTCTTCTTCTTCTTCTTCTTCTTCTTCTTCTTCTCCTTCTTTCGAGTGCTCTCCAAGTCTCTCCAATGGTGGGTTTGGGCGAAAGGGTGTTTTGAAAACCCTAGTGAGAGAGAGAGAGAGAAAGGGGTTGGGAAACAGAGAGAGAGAGAGAGAGAGAGAGAGAGGAATGGGGCCAAGAGATAGAGAGAGGATGAGGGAGCGCAGGAGATCCGGCAGCGGGCGAGGGAAAGGGAGAGGCTGAGTGTGTGTGTGTGTGTGTGTGTGTGTGTGTGTGTGTGTGTGTGAGAGAGAGAGAGAGAGAGAGAGAGAGAGCGTTTGGGTTTTGGGAAGTTGGGCGCGGGCGCGAGAGAGGGAATTTTAGGAATTTGGGGATGTGGCTTTGCTGGATATCAGGTCATCCAACTCTGTACGGCCTACTGTGATGTATGTCTGAACATGATTTCCTGAAGATGGGTGTGGGCCCCACCATAATGCGTGTCAAACATCTACCCCATCAGTCAGATGCACCATTCCATGGTGGGCCCAGAGATTAAAAATCAAGTCAATCTGTGACTTTTGTGGGCCACACCACATACAAAAGTTGAGAGGGGTTACCCTCCATTAAAACATTCATAATTATTTTTTGGGCCCACCGAGATGTGGTCCACAAATCCAGCCCATCCATTATGTGTGTACCACTTGGATGAGGGGTCATACCAAGTTTCAGACGCATCAAAATTCCAGGTGGGGCCCACCAAGTGCTTTTATATGTTTTAAGCATGTCTTCACATGATTTTAGATGGTATGGCCCACCGGAGTTCTGTATACAGCTGATTTTTGGGATATCCCATAATTTAAAGGGGACCCATCAAATGCATGGTGTTGATGTTTGACACACGTCATGGTGGAGCCCACACAACTTAACCTCATGGGAACGACATGGATTAATCACATACATCATGGTGGGGCCCACACAGCACCAACCACCGAAATATATGAATGAATAGAAAACACAAACATCAGCTTGATCCAAAACTTCTATGGCCTCCAAGAAATTTTAAATGGTAGAGGTTCAATCACATTATTTTAGATGGTATGGCTACCTGAGTTTCGTATAGAGGTGATTTTTGGGATATCCCATGATTTAAAGGGAACCCATCAAATGCAAGGTGTTGGTGTTCAACATGCATCATGGTGGGGCCCACACAGGTTGACCTCATGGGAAGTTCCCATGTGTGTGTGTGTGTGTGTGTGTGTATTATATATATAAGTATTTCAAAAGTCAGTTTATCCAACAACACACTATCAGTGATTGGGACCTCTTGTATGACAGGAATTAGGTTTGCTGCTTCTTGACAGCCTCTTGTTCCTTCCCTAGCATCTTTTCAATTTCATTGAATTGAAGTTGCATCTCTTCTAACTGCATTTCTTCAATCTTCTTTTCCAGTAAACTCACCATAGTTTATAACAAATTAATGTTGAGTGACATAAATATCATAAGAGGCCATTTCTGGATACCTCCACCAAATATCACAAAACTTCAACTGCTAAAAATGATTTTGCCGTTCAATCTAAAAGAAATAAATATTGGCGTGATTTAATGCCATTTTCAAAAACAAATGCAATAACCACTAATTGAAAAAAAAAATCCACTATGCAGCTCTCACCAAGAAAATCAGCATCATCTAAAGACCAACTAACTGGAATCAGCTACACGAATCCTGTTCTGCCATTGCACTCCATCAAGGACCATTTTCTCGGATAAACTAATTCTTATGAAGGAGAAGCATCCCTGAATATGGCCATTTAGTCAATCATCTAGGTTGCAACATTGCAATAAGATTTATATCAATGAAAGAAATACTAAAACCATATATTTTCTTATGGTTTCTCTGCAACATTAGAAGAATAGCTAATTTTACAACTAGGCAGGTTTCTCTGCAACATTAGCAGAATAAGCTTATTCTACAACTAGACAGCGTCCATCATGTGTGCCCCCCTCATTTTCCTTTTGGAGGACAAAAATCAGGTAGGTCCCAAAACTCGAGTGGGTCACACTATATAAAATCATCATGCCCAAATCCGCTAAAATCACGTGGTGTGGCTCATTTGAGTTTTGGAATGGTCTGATCTTTTGGGTGTCAATCCATCCTTGTGGGGTGCGTCTTATAAATAGATTGTATGGCAAACACAAAACATGGTAGGCTTCCCATCCTAATCATTTGCATCTACCAAAGAGAAAAGAACACAACATTGTAACTTTGGATAATATCGAGCGCCATAAACTTATAATAGGCATCAGCCCAAGAATAGTCAAAGATAAATTCTCCATACAAGTGACTACAATTCAAAGTAACTAAAATATATAGTTCAGCTACTATCAAACAGAAGCAATTAAAAGCTAATTGTAAAAGTTAAAGATAACCATTTAAACACGAAAAAGTAACAAGAACAGAACATGGACAGAATTGCAGATGCTAAACCTTTTAAGATAAAGTGTATCAACACCTACAATATTTTCATATATATATATTTATCTTGAGCAATAAGATGCTGAGGCACCCATCCTGTTTCCTAAAATCATTTCAGATAAGATATCAAAAAAAGGTCTAAGGGTACAGGTTGATGCTGGTAACTATATGATATACGTAAGAACTTTCATTTATCATGTATTCATGGAAGACCATCTAAAGAGAAGAACAGATCCAAGTGTTTAGAAACTCATGACAACATGATATGATGCAATGATCAAACCTACAATACAAAACAATTGACAAAATGCAACTGAGAATGGATCTTTCAACTACAAACTTTAGAAGAAAAAATCTTATTGTTATATAACCTTTCAAGCTTGAGGACTAATTTGATTTCCATGATAAATGAATTAGATTATAGAACCTGAATTGTAAATTGTAGGATGTTAACCAGAAGCTCATGTGATGAGAACCCAAAATGTGACTCAAGATCATGATAGTCTAAGGGACACCTGAGAGCTTATTGGAGGTCACCATTCTCCCGATAACCACAGTAGAACACATGCACAAACCCTATATTCAACTCAAGCATGCCCTTTTTTGGGCCCCACCATGATATATGTTTTATATCCACACCTTTCATCCATTTGGAGAGATCATTTTAGGGCAATATCCAAAGATAAATCCAAAGCTCCAATGGACCCCAACACAAAAAACAGTGGGAACAGTGACACCCACCATTAAAAACTTCTAAAGGCCACAAAAGTTTTAGATCAAGCTGATATTCATGTTTTACCTTATTTCATATCTTTTTTAGCTTTTGAACAGGTTGGATTTCAAATAAAAATTATGGTAGGATAGTTTCAATGGTGGGAATCACTATCCCCACTATTTTCTGTGGTGAGGTCCACTACATCTTTTTATCTACCTCATTCTTTGGTTCATGTCCTAAAATAATATCTCAAAATGGATGGATGGTGTGGATACAACACATACATCATAGTGGGGCCCACAAAACTTGGTGACGTCACTTCATAGCCAACTCGCTACTCAACTTATAACTTTTGAAAGCATTCGTGAGAGAGACTGCCCTAATCTGCAGCATTCTCCTCTCTCTCTCTCTCTCTCTCTCTCTCTCTCTCTCTCTCTCTCTCGCTCCCTCTCCCTCCTCTCGCTCTCAATCTCTCTCTTCCTCTCTCTCTTATCTCTCCGCCCTCTCCTCTCTCTGTCTCTCTCTTCCTCTCTCTCTGATCTCTCTTGCGGACCGTTGTCAAGTGCCCTACCCACGTACACCCTCTTTCTCTCTCTCTCCTTCAGCTCGGTTGAAGTTCATTCACGACAGTGAGGTATATATATCTCTCTCTCTCTCTCTCAATCTCTCTCAATATTAACGCCGATTTGGGAAATTGGGAGTTAGTAGTTTATAGATTCTCGATTTGAATGTGGACCCCAAAATGGGTTTTTCTGATTTTACAAATTGAGGATTTAGGGATTTTAGGATTTTGGGGATTTGAGGACTTTTGAAATTGTATATAATAGTAAGAGAGGTTGGTAAGGTATTTGAGAGTAGTAGAGCATCAACTCCATCAGCTACCTTCTCATCCCAAGAAGAATGAGGAATGCATGGAGCAGTGCGCTGGTGGTGGTGATGTTGCTGGTTGCTGTCTCGGAATTAGAATCTCAGGTGGACCACACCACAGGAAACAATGGTGATTGAATGCCTCACTATTAAAATTTGCAAAGGGCCCATCGTAATGTTTTCGTGATGTCTATTTGCAATCTAATCTATTTGTATTGTAAAAAGATCTGGACGATGGGAAAATAGAAAGATCAGATTGATCCAAAACTTTTTTTCAACGACAGATTCGCTGATTTTTTTTTCAAAAGGAAATAATGTGGATAATTGCCCACCAAAACAGGGTCCCTGTTTGGGTGAAGAATCAACAATAGGAAAAAACTGAACAAGAAAAATGTTTTCATATGCATAATAATTCTATATTGCTATAAGCCTATAAGATGTATTTCCTCCTCATGGAAGTGGAATTGTACATAATACTGAATTAGTTGAGGTGCTTTGCTTCCATGTTTTGCCTTCTTTAACTACTTTCTCGGACTGGTTAGTCTATCTGATTCAGATTTGTTTGGACTTTATCTTTTGAAAGAACATATAGATTTACATTGGGATTAGTATGGCACTTTCTTTTATTGGGGATTTGTTCTCCATACTTTCAGCATTGGAGGGATTAAGCTTTTTGAAGCCTTGTCTAGCTGTTTGTTTTGGTGCTACTTATCATCTACAAAAACAAAGTTGTTTCACTCCACAAAATGTGCAAAACAAATAAACAATGCCTAAGACAAATCATTAATACATAATGACTAAGCCCATGTAAAAGAAAAACATCAGGATGAGCTTACGATCCAAATTTTCACTGACACCAAGAACTTCTTGTATATTGCGAGTCATGATTTGGTGAACTTCATAAAGTTCATCATTTAACTTTGCAAGGTTCCTCTGAGTACAAGTGTCTAAGTATAATTTATTGGTCTTCTGTATGAATGTTTCTTCCTTCTGTCATGCAAAATTTCAGTTACAGATGGAATAAAATGATAATTTACGTTGTTTTTCATCCATTCTTGTTACTTAAGTTTTACTTGTATTGTCCTATTAATTGGTCAATTTGCTGCCAAAGGTGTGGGCTATTGTGAATTTGATGATTTTCTTAGTTTCAGAGTTCATTATTGCAATACAGGTAATACCTCAAAACTCCTTTGCATTATAAGTCACTGTTCATGAAAAATTGATTCATGGTCCTTCTAAATCTCTTGTAACTCCTTTGGAATAATTAGTTAATTGCTTTGGTACAACCAAGACATGGAATTACTTAGGACATGCTTACTACTGTAGGTAAACATAGAAATGCAACCTGCCTTGGTTCTTTTATAGTTTCGCATGTTTGATTTGATGGATCCTGTTAGCATCTGTGTTTCTAGATTTTGAAATCCCTCATTGTCTTGATGCTTCTGTTGTGATCAATCCTTTATCGCTCAAAGGCATGATTTTGGGGTATGTCGTTTGTTTTTTTTTTTTTTTTTTTGGGATGTGGTCACTGAAAATCTTAAATTTTTCGACCCATTTCACAACATTAGCTGGAGCAAGTACTCAGAGTGGATGTCATGCAAGAGTGGATCATCTTCTTCAAATTAAACATGATGTAGTTTATTTTTTTGACTTTGATTTAATAAAATGATGAAAGTTGCATAAGACTTTGAAAGGTTTGGGCATTGTGTTCAAGTAGAGATTTCTTGCATTGATAGTTCTTTGAAAATAAAATGTATTGATCTATTTCCCAGTACAATACTTGATTTATTCTTCAATTTGATATTGTGCCTTATGTTTAAATTGACATAAAACTCCCATAAATATTGAGTCAAACCTTTGTTTAGGCATTATTTGGAATTTTGTATTTAACATTCTAGGTTACATAAATCTCTATAGGCTCCAAGGATCATTTACCTATTAGGAATTACTTTTATACCTAATGGCTTATGTCAGTTATTATTTAAGGATCATTTGCCTATTAGGAATGATCTGCTATGTAAGAAATAGCTTTGCTAGTTCTTGCTGATTCAACTGCATGACCTGCATTACCGTAGTAATATATATCACATTGTGTAATGAAATCTATTGATGTTTTTGTACTCTACTATGAATTAAAATATTAATTATCACTTAGATTCTTTTTTCTCTTTATATACTAGACTTTCTTTTTTCAAAACTTTGTTAATAACAACAACAAGATGGATTAGGTGTAGGTTAAGGTTTAGGGAATTGAGAATATGTTTAGGTTAAGTTTATAAGTTTAGGTTTAGGAAATCGGGTTCGGGTTTGGGTTTAGGTTTGGGTTTTCAAGTTTAGGTTTAGGTTAAGGAGTTGAGATTAGGATTAGGTGTAGGTTTAGGTTTAGGGATTTGAGAATACGTTAAGGTTTAAGTTTAGGAAATTGGGTTCGGGTTTAAGATCGGGTTTATGTTTGGGTTTTAGGTTTAGGTTTAGGCTATAGGTTTAGGTTATAGGTTATAAGTGTAGGTTTAGGTTTAGGTTTTAGGTTATAAGTGTTAGGTTATAGGTTTAGGGATTTGAGAATACGTTAAGGTTTAGATTAAGGTTATAAGTTTAGGTTTAGGAAATTAGGTTCGGGATCGGGTTTAGGTTTGGGTTTTCAAGTTTAGGTTTAGGTTTAGGTTAGGGAGTTTAGATTAGGATTAGGTATAGGTTTAGGTTAGGGATTTGAGAATAAGTTAAGGTTTAGGTTTAGGAAATCGTGTTCGGGTTCGAGATCGGTTTACGTTTAGGTTTTAGGTTTAGGTTTAGGAAATCGTGTTTAGGTTCGAGATCTGTAGATTTGGGGATTTAGCAATCTGTGGATTTGGGGATTTAGCAATTAATTGATCTTGGTCCATTTTTATTGTGTTCAAGACTAGACAATGTGGTTCCTTTTAAGAAAAAGAAAGGTGATTTCCTGTTCTCTCTAAATGCCCATCTTTTCCACTTTATTTAAGTAATTACCTTGTCACTGCATTGCTGACTTACCTATCTTGATTTCTTTTATCTGGTACCTTTCCATTTTCAATCAATTCTTCATCTCTTTACAAGCTACAAATTTGTACTTTCAGAGACTAGCAGCTGGTGAATGGTTACTGCTCGAGTTTCCTCTTGTGGACTATTTCATATTGCTTACCCAAGTGCACCAGAGCTATTGAAGGCAGAACTACGTTCTATATACTGATCAATTGTGTCAAGATGATATGCCCATGGTGAGAAGATCTGCTGCATCAAACTTAGGAAAGTTTGTTGCTACGGTTGAACCTAACCATTTGAAGACTGATATCATGTCGATATTTGAGGATCTGACACAAGATGGTAAGGATTCTTATAATGTTTGTTGGAGCTTGTAAATACTTCTGATTTATTTTACTCTCTGTAATCAGTTAATATGTTGGTTTATTTTTTCTTCCAGTAATTTGACTGTGTGGTTGTGAAGTTTTATCGAATACTCGCTGAAAATGTTATCTGATTAGTGCTGATCATGACTTCTTCCACTGATGAATGTTATCTGCTTCATAATTTTAGAAGTGTATCTAGTCTTAAATGTTAGTGGACATATTTTATTTGCATTTTTTAATCTTCGAGCAACTTAATTTTGATTGGAGAAAGGAAAAGAACAAAACAAAGAATGAAAGGAAGGGGGAAAAAAAAAAAAGAAAAAAAATTCTGGCCTTTTCAACTTGGTGATTTTTATTTTGTTTTTGCATGCCATCCTGCTTGTACCTTTTGTTGTTGACTTTCTTTCTTTGCATGCGCTATCCGTCGCTAGCAAAGACATGACTATCAATTTCTTTTTGCATTTCAGATCAAGATTTTGTGTGATTGTTAGCTGTTGAGGTGCAGCACTTGGGAAACTGTTGGAACCCCAGGACTGTGTAGCACACATCCTTCCTTTCATAGTCAACTTCTCTCAGGTATGCCCATTAGGGATGCAGATGCCTCTTATATTTCTAATGGTGGTTTGGCTTATGCATTTTTTATTGTTCCTCTTTTCTAGTGTATACTTGCTTGCATAAGCATCTATAAGAACTTAAAATGTTACTTTATGTTAAGAAAAATAAAGGAATTAGCTTCTTCATGTGTATTTATATTTAACAACAATATAGGAATTAGCTTGTTCAGTGACTTACACTAAAAAGTTGGAATATCTAAACTCAAAGTTGGCAGAAACTACTACCATTACAGATATAATTGAGTTAATTGTGGTTCGATGGAATCATGATGATGGTAGTTGGTACAACCAAGAAAGAGTTGGAGCAGGAGGGCCATACTAAGTAGAAGATTCCTGTTGCTAAGGTTTTTAAATGACCAAGTTGAATCTTGCAAGTCAATCTGTGGATTTTGCAAACAGCAGAAGTATACTTTGGTGCTGTGTCACATGTAATTTCCATGTTTTCTGCAATATACCATTTCTAAATAGTGTCTGTCTGAGGTAAGCTTATGATGAATGGGTTTTTACTGTTCAATGAAAGGTTTTAATTTAATTTATTAGCTCTTTACTGTGTGTATTTAGGATCTTGAACATCTTTGGACTGTGATCAAGGATTGGATGGCTAGGATTGTTCTATGGAGGAGATCCCATTCAAAGCTATCATTTGAGAGAAATTTCTATTCCACTTGGAATCAAAACCTATTAAAAGCTATCATTTGAGGAATAAAGACAGATCCCATTCAAAGCTATCATTTGAGAGAAATTTTCGTTCAACTTGGAATCAAAACCTATTAAAACTCAACCACATCATCAAAGGGTACTTATTTTGGACCATGACTGCATATCTTCTTTAAAAAGGAAGTTATTTGATACTCTGGCTGTGCACAATGCTTGATATGCAGGTCCTTAATTAGAAATGACACTTGTGTCATGTATTAAGTCAAGTTCAACAAGCTAAATAGTATATTGTCCAGTTTAATATATTGTCCTTCTCTACTAACCGAATATGATGAAGCTGTCCATTTCTTATGGACAGTATTGGAGTGGCCTGGCCATTTGGATAGGTCGTGTTTATGTATTTGCTCAAAATTGATGGACCAGGCCTAGATATGCGTCGGAGCTATCTGGATAAGTGGGGGTCCTTGGAAGGTGGGAACCGTTGTTATGACTATGATGAAGCTGTCCATTTTCTATGAACAACATTGGAGTGACCTGGCCATTTAGACAGGATGTGTTTATGTATTTGCTTGAAATTAATGGAGCAGACCCAGATGTGTGTTCGAGCTATCCGGATGAGCGGGGGTCCTTGGAAGGTGGGAACCACTGTTATGACCATGATGAAGCTGTCCATTTCATATGGACAACATTGGAGAGGTCTGGCTATTTGGACAGGCCGTGTTTTTGTATTTGCTCAAAATTAATGGAGTAGACCCGGAAGTGCGTCGAAGCTATCCGGATGAGCGGGGGTCCCTGGAAGGTAGGAACTGATGTTATGACCATGATGAAGCTGTCCATTTCCTATGGACCACATTAGAGGGGCCTGGCCATTTGGACAGGTCGTGTTTATATCTATATTTACAAGTACCACACCCTTAACCTAAACCTATAACTTAAACACATTCTCAATTCCCTAAAGCTATAACCTATAACCTAACCCTAACCCTAACCCTAAACTAAAACCTATAACCTAAACCTTAACCTAAACATAAACCTAAACCTAAATCTAAACCTTAACCTATAACCTAAACCTATACTTATAACCTTAACCTAAACCTATTCTTAAATCTCAAAACCTTTACTTATAGTCGAAACCTAAACCTTAACCTTAACCTATAACCTTTACTTACAACCTATACTTATAACAGAAACCTAAACCTAGACCTATTCTTATAACATAGACCTAAACCTAAACCTAAACCTTAACCTTAACCTATAACCTAAACCTAGACTTATAACCTTAACCTAAACCTATTCTCAAATCCCAAAACCTATCCGTATAACCTAAGCCTACACCTTGACCTTAACCTTAACCTATAACCTATACTTGTAACCTATAACCTAAACCTATACTTATATCCTTAACCTAAACGTATAACCTTAACCTAAACCTATTCTCAAATACCAAAACCTATACTTATAACATAAACCTAAACTTAAACCTATAACCTATAACCTAAAACCTAAACCCAAAACTAAACCCGATCCCGAACCAGAACCCAATTTCATAAACTTAAACCTTAACCTATAACCCATACTTATAACCTGAAAAGGCCAAGCTATATGTCCTAGAGGGGGGGTGAATAGGACTATGCTAAATTTAAAATAAAATTAGCGGAAATAAATTAAACCAATAGCCCTACAATATGAATCAATTCACAATGCTAAATTTAAATCACCTTGATAAATAAGTATTGAGAGATTGATACAAATTCAGTTCTAAGGACAACCTTACACCATAATAAACAAGGGCTTATGGTAGGACAACCTTATTTCTAGAACCTCTTTTGGATCAAGGACTCAATTTCAATATAAGTAAATGAAATAGCAAGGAATTGAAATTAAATGCAGAAGTATAGATCTAAATTATTACAACAATCCCCACACTTGCTTGAAATGTAAATAGTTACAACATTCACATCCACTTGTACATTCCACACAATCGAATGATAAAAGATATGAAAATTAAGCAAGCATTCAATCCACAAGGCAAAGAGTTATAGTGGTTCGCCTGTGTGTACATCAACTATTTTCCAACAGCCACACAAAAAGCTACTCCACTCCTAATATCCTCACATAGGGGATATTAGCGTTCACTGTCAAATAGGTTTTCACAGGTTCACCAAAAACCTTTACAATTGTGTCTTTTTCACTTGGGCTTACACAATTCAAAAACACCTCTTTTCGAGTTTTCGGTTTTCCTCAGACAACCAATACAATGAGATTTTTCCTGGTTCAACCTCAAACAAAACCAAGACAATGAGATTTTTAAGCTTAACCTCAAACAAAACCAAAAGTAAATAAATTTTACGAATTGTAAAATACCTGGATTTCTCCTTTTCTTAGCAACCGTAGTAGAACCAACGATCGGAGTAGATGATTGAATGTCAAAGTTCAATTTCCAATACTCACATTCATAAGGTTCTAAATTCTAATAGATTTTAGATTTAACTTGTTGGGCGTAGCTATATTTGATTTTGATTCCAAGAAGAAGGAATAAGATAATTCCTCTTTTCAAATAAGATTGGAATATAGAAACAAAATCAAATTAAATAAGCTAGTAAAAAGGAATATTAAATAAGCACAATGTAGCTTAAAATAAACACAGACTTATCTCAGAGTGATCACTTGAAAATTCTTGAATAGAATAGAGTTGAAATGTGAAAACTTTGAATTTCGTGTTCAATTTATAGAAGCAAAAATCGTTCCTACGACTGGTCTTAGAAACCTTCGACTGGTCGTAGCTCTAACAGATTTTTGAAATATTGAGCGCGATCTTTTAAAGTCGTTCCACGACTGGTCGTGAGTAGCCTACGACTGGTCGTGGGTCACCTACGACTGGTCGTAGATCCTTACGACTAGTCGTAGGACCATAGATTACGTTGCTGGACTTTGAGTCGTAGATCCACGACTGGTCGTGGACAGTCGGCCACACCTACGACCGGTCGAAGGACCTCCAGGATTTGGTTGTGGGCGTGCCAAAAATTCTGAAAAATCTTCAACTACTTAGGATCAAGTCGTGGAATTTCTTGGACTAGTCGAACCAATGCAGCGGGGATCTGGTCGAACAAGAGCTAGGACTGGTCGTAGAGTAGACCAAACTTATGTAAAATAAATATTTGATTTATGTATCCAAAGTGACCTACTTAAAGGGTCAACCTAAGGTCATTCAAACCTGAATCATGTCGTATGGACATTAAACTTCAACCATTCAACGAATGTAGATTGTTTGAACCATATCAGGCTTGAGATCTTGAACTTGTTGTAGCTTCAAACTTGAGATCTTCATCAGCATAACAATTACTTCATGCATTGCTTATTAGTCTTGAAGTCATGAGTTGTTTCTTAAGACTTGAACATCAACATTGTAGCTTCTTGAGACTTCAACATGTAGCTTCTTGAACTTCAATATGTAACTTCTTGAAAAGTTCAACTTGTAGCTTCTTGAAGTATTTATGCAGTGTCTTGAATTCATATAAATCAACATACAAGCACAGGACACAGATAGATGTTTTGACACATCAAAATTTGACAACCAAAGGAGCATGAGACCATAACACTTACATAACCTTAACCTAAACCTATTCTCAAATCCCAAAACCTTAACCTATAACCTAAACTTATAACTTATACTTAACCTATACTTATAACCTTAACCTAGACCTTAACCTTAACCTATAACCTATACTTATAACCTATACCTAAACTTATAACCTTAACCTAAACCTATTCTCAGATCCCAAAACTTATACTTATAACATAAACCTAGACCTTAACCTTAACCTATAACCACTACTTATAACCTTAACCTAAACTTACAACCTTAACCTAAACTCAAATCCCTAAACCTTAACATATAACCCAACTTAAACCTATACTTATAACCTAAACCTATTCTCAAATCCTAAAACCTATAACCTAAACGTAACCTTTCCCTAAACCTATAACCTACACTTATAACCTAAAACTATACCTATAACCTAAACTTAAAACTTAACCTTAACCTTAACCTATACTTACAACCTTAACCCAATGCTTAACCTACAACCTGTACTTACAACCTTAACCTAAACTTATAAACTTAACCTAAACTTACAACCTTAACCTAAACCTAAACCTTAACCTAAACTCAAATCTCTAAACCTAAACCTATAACCCAACCTAAACTTATACTTATAACCTAAACCTATTCTCAAATTCCAAAACCTATACTTATAACATAAACCTAAACTTAAACCTATAACATAAAGCGAAAACCTAAACCCAAACCTAAACCAGATCCAGGAACCCGAAACCGATTTCCTAAACCTAAACCTTAACCTATAACCCATACTTATAACCTTAACCTAAACCTATTCTCAAATCCCAAAACCTTAACCTATAACCTAAACTTATAACCTATACTTAACCTATACTTATAACCTTAACCTAGACCTTAACCTTAACCTATAACCTATACTTATAACCTTAACCTAAGCCTATTCTCAAATCCCTAACCTAAACCTAATCCTAAACGTGAACACCCAAACCTAAACACTATCCCGAATCCCAACCCAAACTTGATTTCCTAAACCTAAACCTTTACCTATTCTCAATTCCCTAAACCTATAACCTAAACCTAAACCTAAACCTATTACCTTAACCTAAACCTAAAACCTAAACCTAAACATAAAACCTAAATGTATTCTCAAATCCCTAAACTTAAACCTTAACCTATTCTCAATTCCCTAAACCTTAACCTATAACCTAACTTAAACCTAAACCTGTAACCTACACTTATAACCTAAAACCTAAATGTATTCTCAAATCCCTAAACCTAAACCTACACCTAATCCTAATCTCAACTCCTTAACCTAAACCTACACTTGAAATTCCAAACCAAAACCCAGTCCTGAACCCAATTTCCTATACCTAAACCTTAACCTATTCTCAATTCCCGAAACCTTAACCTATAACCTAACTTAAACCTAAACCTATAACTGACACTTATAACCTATAAACTAAAACCTAAACCTAAACCTAAAAACTAAATGTATACTTAAATCCCTAAACCTAAACCTAAACCTACACCTAATCCTAATCTCAACTCCTTAGCCTAAACATAAACTTCAAAACTCAAACCTAAACCCGAACCCGAACTTGATTTCCTAAACCTAAACCTTAACCTATTCTCAATTCCCTAAGCCTATAACCTATAACTTATAACCTATTAACCTAAACC
Organism: Magnolia changhungtana; assembly: GCA_030180095.1. NCBI lineage: Eukaryota > Viridiplantae > Streptophyta > Magnoliopsida > Magnoliales > Magnoliaceae > Magnolia > Magnolia changhungtana. The sequence continues at coordinate 290,077 of JASAUF010000649.1, forward strand.
TAAACCATAACCAAAACCTATAACCTAAACCTAAACTTATAACCTATAACTTAACCTAAACCTAAAACTTAAACCTAAACCTATAAACTAAAACCTAAACCTAAACCTAAAACCTAAATGTATTCTCAAATCCTTAAACCTAAACCTACACCTAATCCTAATCTCAACTCCTTAGTTTAAACATAAACTTCAAAACCCAAACCTAAACCCGAACACGATTTTCTAAACCTAAACCTTAACCTATTCTCAATTCCCTAAAGCTATAACCTAAACCTATAACCTAAAACCTAAACCTAAACCTTAACCTATAACCTATAACCCAATAACCTAAACTTATAACCTTAACCTAAACATAAAACCAAAACCAAAACCTAAACCTAAATGTATTCTCAAATCCTTAAGCCTAAACCTACACCTAATCCTAATCTCAACTCCCTAACCTAAGTAAACCTAAATTTGAAAACTGATCCCAAACCCGAACCCGATTTCCTAAACCTAAACCTAAAACCTTAACCTATTCTCAATTTCTAAAGCTATAACCTAAACCTATAACCTTTAACTAAACCTAAAACCTAAACCTAAAACCTAAATGTATTTTTAAATCCCCAAACTTAAACCTACACCTAATCCTAATCTCAACTCCCTAACCTAAACCTAAACCTAAAATTGAAAACCCAAACCTAAACCCGATCCCGACCCGAACCCGATTTCCTAAACCTAGACCTTAACCTATTCTCAATTCCCTAAAGCTATAACCTATAACCTAACTTAAACCTATAACTAGCACTTATAACCTATAACCTAAACCTAAACCTATAACCTAAACCTAAAACCTAAATGTATTCTCAAATCCCTAAACCTACACCTACACCTAATCCTAATCTCAACTCCTTAACCTAAACCTAAACTTGAAACCCCAAACCTAAACCCGAACCCGAACCCGATTTCTAAACCTAAACCTTAACCTATTCTCAATTCCCTAAACCTTAACCTATAACCTACATTATAACCTAAACTTAAACCTATAACCTAAACCTAAAACCTAATGCAATCTCAAATCCCTAGACCTAAACCTACATCTAATCCTAATCTCAACTCCCTAACCTAAACCTAAACCTAAACTTGAAAACCAAAACCTAAACCCGATACCAAACTCGAACCAGAACCTGATTTCTTAAACCTAAACCTTGACCTATTCTCAATTCCCTAAAGCTATAACCTATAACCTATAACCTAAACCTAAACACTAACCTATAACCTAAACTTAAACCTTAACCTAAACCAAAACCTATAACCTAAACCTTAACCTATAATCCATAACCTATAACCTATAACCTAACCTTAATCTAAACCTAAAACCTAAACCTAAACCTATAAGTGTAGGTAATAGGTTTAGGTTGTTTTTCTTTTCATTTGTCTAGATCACCTCTCATATGTTCTCTCTCTTTTCATTTGTTTTTTTCCATAAGATTGTTTGTGTTTGGATGGATGCAATTTATGTTTGGATGAATGTAGTTTATGTCTGGACGAATTTACGTAGTTTGGGTTTAGATGGATGTGAATGTGAATGTAAATGTGAATATGATGAAATATATTATATAATAGGTGTATATCAAGAAGAATATGACGAATTATATTCTAACAGGTGTATATCAGGAAATTTGAGATGGAATATTTTTTAAAAAAAAGATACTTTTGCCTACGAAATATTTCGTAGGTAAAAGTCTCATCCACGTTTTTACCGACGAAACTTTTCGTAGCTAAAAGTAATTTGAAAATTTGTTTGCAGCCTTTAGCGACGAAAATTTTCGTCGCTAATAGTCTCATCCACAATTTTTAGCTACGAAAATGTTCGTAGCTAAAAGTAATAAAATGTGTTTACAACCTTTGGCGGCGAAACTATTCGTCGCAAAAAGTCGCATCCACAATTTTTAGTGACGAAAGTTTTTGTCGCTATAAGTCTCATCCGCAATTGTAGCTACGAAAATTTTCATAGCTAAAAGTAAAAATTGTGCAGCCTTTAGCGACAAAAATATTAGTCGCTAAAAGTCTCATCCACAATTTTTAGCTACGAATATTTTCGTAGCTAAAAGTAATCCGTTCAAATTTTTTTGCAAGCAGCCTTTAGCGACAAAAATTTTCGTCGCTAATAGTGTCATCCGCGATTTTGAGCTACGAATATTTTTGTAGCTAAAAGTAATCCATTCAAAAAAAATTTTAATGTGTTTACAGCCTTTGGCAACAAAAATATTCGTCGTTAAAAGTCTCATCCATGATTTTTAGCTATGAAAAGTTTCGTAGCTAAAAGTAATCCATCCAAATTCGTTGGAAAATTGTTTGCAGCCTTTAGCGATGAAAATTTTCGTTGTTAAAAGTACCATCCACGCTTTTTAGCTACGAAATTTTTCGTAGCTAAAAGTAATCCATTCGAATTTTTTAAAACAACCTTTGGCGATGAAAATTTATTTCGTCGCTAAAAGTGACTTTTAGTGACGAAATAAATTTTTGTCACTAAAAGCCCTCTTTCATGTAGTGTATTGATAAATAACTAAATATAATTAGTCATTTATTTTCAGGAATATAAGCTACAATAACTTCAATAATTCACTCCCACTTGAACTGGGGAAGTTGGCGAGTTTGCGACTACTATAAGTTCTATTTTTCTTTCTTTATTCTATTTAATTATTCTTCTTAAGAATGCCATTTGAAGTGTTTGGAATTTCAAATTTGTCATGAAGTTTGGTGGTCATCAATATGTTATAGTTTTATTTATTTATTTATTCATTTATTTTCTCTAAGAAGGTTTCAAGTCCAATCAATTGGACCATAATTCATTGTCCACTAAGCTACTTTCAGCCTATCATATTCATGCAACATCCAATCCTTCCAATAGGTTGGCTCGACCCTAAAAATAGCCTTGTACAAAAATCAGCCCATCCACTCATTAGGTGGGCCTATCATATGAAAGAAATTAGTTAGCCTGGATTTAAATAAGGTTCGAGGTGCCGTCAACAATACTAACAGAATCGTCTAGGTCAGATTGTTGATTGGACCTGATTTTATTTAAATGATCTTGATAATCCATTTTATTTAAATGAGCAGACTCGGATGTGCGTCGGAGCTATCCAGATGTTGAGCGGGGGTCCCTGGAAGGTGGGAACCGCTGTTATGACCATGATGAAGCTTTCCATTTCTTATGGACATCATTAGAGTGGCCTGACCATTTAGACAGGCCATGTTTATGTATTAACTCGAATTTGTTGGAGCAGACCCGGATGTGCGTCGGAGCTATCCGGATGTTAACCGGGGGTCCCTGGAAGGTGAGAACTGCTGTTATAACTATGATGAAGCTGTCCATTTCCTATGGATAACATTGGAGTAGCCTGGCTATTTGGACAGGCCGTGTTTATATCTATATTTGCAGGGACCACACCCTTAACCTATAACCTAAACCTATTCTCAAATCCCAAAACCTATAACTACAACCTAAACCTATAACTTATACCCTAAACTCAATTTCCTAAACTTTAACCTACAACCTAACCTAAACCTATACTTATAACCTAAACCTATTCTCAAATCCCAAAACCTATAACCTAAACTTAAACCTTAACCTAAATCTGTAACCTATAACCTAAACTCAATTCCCTAAACCTTAACCTATAACCTAACCTAAACCTATTCTCGAGTCCCAAAACTTATAACTATAACCTAAACCTTAACCTATAACCTAAACTCTATTCCCTAAACCTTAACCTACACCCTAACCTAAACCTATACTTATAACCTAAACATATTCTCAAATCTCAAAACCTATAACCTAAACCTAAACCTACACCTATTCTCAATTCCCTAAACCTTAACCTATAACCTAACCTAAACCTAAACCTAAACCTAAACCTATAACCTAACCTAAACCTAAACCTATAACCTTAACCTTTAACCTATAACCTTAACATAAACCTATAACCTAAACCTAAACCTAAACCTATAACCTAAACTTAATTCACTTAACATAAACCACACCTTAACCCAAACATATAACCCGAACCCGAACACGAACCTTAACCCGAATTCCTAAACCTAAACCTAAACCTATAACCTAAACCTAACCTTAACCTTAACCTTTAACCTATAACCTTAACCTAAACCTAAACCTATAACCTTAACCTGAACCTTAACTTATAACCTAAACCTTAACCTATAACCTAAACTCAATTCCCTAAACCTTAACCTATAACCTAACCTAAACCAAAACCTATAACCTACACTTATAACGTAAACCTAAACCTATAACCTTAACCTAAAACTAAACCTATACTTATAAATTAAACCTATTCTCAAATCCAAAAACCTATAACCTAAACCTAAACCTAAACCTACACTTATAACCTATAACTTAAACCTATAACCTAAACCTAAACCTAAAACCCAAACGTAAACCAGATCTCGAACCCGAACCCGATTTGCTAAACCTAAACCTTAACATATTCTCAAATCCCTAAACCTAAACCTACACCTAATCCTAATCTCAACTCCCTAACCTAAACCTAAACCTAAACTTGAAAACCCAAACCCGATTTCCTAAACCTAAACTTATAAACTTAACCTAAACCTATTCTCAAATCCCAAAACCTATAACCTAAACCTAAACCTAAACCTTAACCTATAACCTAAACTCAATTCCAAAACCTTAACCTATAACCTAACCTAAACCTAAACCTATAACCTACACTTATAACCTAAATCTAAACCTATAACCTAAAACCTAAACCTAAACTTAAAACTAAAACTTAAATGTATTCTCAAATCCTTAAACCTAAACTTATACCTAATCTTAATCTCAACTCCTTCACCTAAACTTAAACTTGAAAACCCAAACCTAAACCCAATCTCGATTTCCTAAACCTAAACCTTAACCTATTCTCAATTCCCTAAAGTTATAACCTATAACCTAAACATAAACCTAAAACCTAAATGTATTCTCAAATCCCAAAACCTAAACCTACACCTAATCTTAATCTCAACTCCTTAACCTAAACCTAAACTTGAAAACCCAAACCTAAACCCGAACACAAACCCGAACCCGATTTCCTAAACCTAAACCTTAACCTATTCTCATTTCCTAAACCAGTAACCTATAACCTAACCTAAACCTAAACCTATAACACTGCACTTATAGCCTAAACCTAAACCTATAACCTAAACTTGTAATCTTAACCTAAACGTAAAACCTAAACCTAAACCTAAAGCTGATCCTGAACCCGAATCTGAATCCCTAAACCCTTAGCCTAAACCTAAAACCCAAACATAAACCCAATCTCGAACCTGAATCTAATTTCCTATACCTAAACCTTAACGTATTCTCAAATCCTTAAACTTAAACCTACACCTAATCCTAATCTCAACTCTCTAACCTAAACTTAAACCTAAACATGAAATCCATAACCTAAACATAAACCTAACTTAACCTAAACCAAAACCTATGACCTAAAACCTTAACCTATAACCTATAACCTAACCTTAACCTAAACCTAAAACCTAAACCTTAACCTATAACCTTAAAACCTAAATGTATTCTCAAATCCCTAAACATAAACCCACACCTAATCCTAATCTCAACTCCCTAACCTAAACCTAAACCTAAACTTGAAAACCCAAACCTAAACCGGATCTTGAACTCGAACCCGATTTCCTAAACCTAAACCTTAACGTATTCTCAAATCCCTAAACCTAAACCTACACCTAATCCTAATCTCAACTCCCTAACCTAAACCTAAACCACTACTTAAAAACCCAAACCTAAACCCAATCCCGAACCCGAACACGATTTCTAAACCTAAACCTTAACCTATTTTTAATTCCTTAAACCTATAGCTTATAACCTAAACCTAAACCTAAATCTAAACCTTAAATTAAACCTAAACCTAAACTTATAACCTAAACCTAAACCTATAACCTAAATGTATTCTCAAATCCCTAAACCTAAACCTACACCTAATCCTAATCTCACCTCCCTCACCTAAACCTAAACCTAAACTTGAAAACCCAAACCTAAACTCGATCCCGAACCCGAACCCAATTTCCTAAACCTAAACCTTAACCTATTCTCAATTCCCTAAACCTATAGCTTATAACCTAAACCTTAACCTTAACCTAAACCTAAACCTAAACCTATAACCTTAACTTAAACCAAAACCTATGACCTAAAACCTTAACCTATAACCTATAACCTATAACCTAACCTTAACATAAACTTAAAACCTAAACCTTAACCTATAACCTAAAAACTAAACCTAAACCTATAACTTAAATGTATTCTCAAATCAGTAAACATAAACCTACACCTAATCCTCATCTCAACTCCCTAACCTAAACCTAAACTTGAAAACCCAATCCCGAACCCGAACTCGAACCCGATTTCCTAAACCTAAACCTGAACCTATTCTCAATTCCCTAAACATTAGCCTTAACCTAAACCTATAACCTAAACATAAGCCTAAAACCTAAACCTAAACCTAAAACCTAAATGCATTCTCAAATCCTTAAACCTAAACCTACACTTATTCTAATCTTAACTCCCTAACCTAAACTTAAACCTAAACTTGAAAACCCAAACCTAAACCCGATCCCAAACCCGAACCCGATTTCCTAAACCTAAACCTTAACCTATTCTCAATTCCCTAAAGCTATAACCTATATACTATAACCTATAACCTTAAACTTAACCTAAACCTATAACCTAAACCTAAACCTAAACCAAAACCTATAACCTAAACCTTAACCTATAACCTATAACCTAAACTTATAACCTATAACCTAACCTTAACTAAACCTAAAACCTAAACCTAAACCTAAACCTATAACCTATAACCTATAACTAAACCTAAACTTATAACCTAAATGTATTCTCAAATCCCTAAACCTAGACCTACACCTAATCCTAATCTTAACTCCCTAACCTAAACCTAAACCTAAACCTAAACTTGAAAACCTAAACCTAAACCCGATCCTGATTTCCTAAACTTAAACCTTAACCTATTCTCAATTCCCTAAAGCAACCTATAACCTAAACCTAAAACCTAAACCTAAACCTAAAACCTAAATGTATTCTCAAATCCCTAAACCTAAACCTACACCTAATCCTAATCTCAACTCCTTGACCTAAACCTAAACTTGAAAATCCAAACCTAAACCCGAACCCGAATCCAAACCCGATTTCCTAAACCTAAACCTTAACATATTCTCAATTTCCTAAACCGTAACCTATAACCTAACCTAAACCTAAACCTATAACCTACACTTATAATCTAAACCTAAACCTATAACCTAAACCTGTAACCTTAACCTAAACTTATAACCTCTTTTAATTTATTGCTTAGTTTCAATAAGATTGTACATAATTTGTTGCAAAGGAAAAGAAAAGGGCTTAGTTTTTGAGTTCTTTTAAGCTTCCTTATCATCCATGCATGACACTGCAAACCTTTACTAAACTGTAACTCTAATCAGAACTTTATGTGCAATCTGATCAAGTGCATTAACATCTAATACTATCTTATTCCTTTGTAGGATAACATTGCCATGTTTATGGGCCCTTGTGTTGCGATTCTTGTTCTCATCATCATTGGACTCTCATGCATAGGAATCAAGGATGTGTCCCTTTTAACACATGCCCCTTTTTACAAAGCTTTAATTTTTGTTGTTATTTCTATTAACTTGAATTGAAACACTTTTTTGCATTATTTACTCGCATTAGTTTTATTTTAATATTTAATTTTATTTTAAACACTTTTTTAGAAAAAAAAAAAGTGAATGAAGTTTCTGCAATTCTTCATGATTTTGAATTATAATGTTTTGTTGGTTGAATATTTTTTTATTAGATGAAAGACACAAAAAGAAAATTGTTGCTGATTTTTTTCCTTTTTTCATTTATGATGTTAAACTTATATGTATTTATGCGTGGATGAATGTAATGTGGATAAGATTGTTTGTGTTTGGATGGATGTAGTTTATGTTTGGATGAATGTAGTTTATGTTTGGATGGATTTACATAGTTTGGGTTTAGATGGATGTGAAAGTGAATATGATAAAATATATTATATAACAGGTGTATATCAGGAAGAATAAGATGAAATATATTGTAATAGGTGTATATCAACCATCTCATATTTAAAAATTTCTGATGGCTCTAAGCCATCCATATTTTTCTAAATATTCAAATATGAGACGATCGAAGACCGCCCTTTTAAGGGTCATAAGAGACGGTTCATAACAGTGCTTTTTAAGGATGGTCCATGACCGTCCTTTTAAGGTTCATAAGAGACTATTCATAGTAGTCCTTTTCAAGGACGGTCCATGACCGTCTTTTTAAGGCTCATAAGAGATGGTTCATAGCAGTCCTTTTAAGGCTTATAAGAGAGTTCATAGCAGTCCTTTTGAAGGACGGTCTATGACTGTCCTTTTTGAGGTCTATGACCGTCCTTTTAAGGGTCATAAGAGATGGTTCATGACAGTCCTTTTTAAGGACAGTTCATGACCATCCTTTTTATAGACGGTCCATGACCGTCCTTTAAATGTCAATAAGAATGACAGTTCATGACCGTCCTTTAAGTAATACGATGCCTCAAAATATGACGGCCCATGCGACGGCCCATGACCATCCTTTTTTCACTATTTTGGCGTAATGGTTGTGCATTCCTCGGAGTTCATTGCGAGACTGTATCATCTAAGAGCTGCATGAAAGTGGCCTCAATGATCATCTAGGGTAAGACAAGATAATAACGCTCCTGGAGGAACATTATTATTGGCCACATGTGAAACAGGATGTGGGAAGAGTAGTGCAGTGGTGTCGCACACATCAGCCATCCAAGGGTCGGTCATAAAACACAAGACTATAGACTCCATTACTTGTCCTCGACAGCCCTTGGGAGGATTCGCCTGTGGACTTTGTGCTAGGTCTCTCATGGACCCAACATGGTATGGATTCTATCTTCATCGTAGTCGACTGATTTTTCATGATGGCTCATTTCATACCATGTAAGAAAACTCTCGATGTTATGCATGTTGCAAATATGTTTTTTTGAGAAGTTGTTCAGCTACATGGGGTCCCAGAATTCATCACCTCAGATCGTGACACTAAGTTCTTCAGTCATATTTGGAGGTCTTTATGGAGGTAGTTTGACACACAATTATAGTTTAGCAATGCGTATCATCGTAGATTGATGGACAGATCAATGTATTAACTCATACACTTGGAAACCTTATACGAAGTGTTTCGAGTGATAATCCCAAATAGTGGGATTTGGCCTTAACTCAGGCAGAATTCGTGTTTAGTAATATGCTGAACCGTTCCACCAAAAAATCTCCATTTGAAATTGTGTTCGAACTAGTACTTTGACACACCCTTGATTTGGTTTCCTTGCCCAAATTTTCAGACATGAGCATTGTCGCTGAACATATGGAAAAGTGAATTATAAGAGTACACTTTGATGTTTAGGCCCAATTGAAGGCATCTAATGACAAGTACAAGGAGAAGGATGACATGCATCGGTGCTTGAAGGTATTTAATCCAGGCGGTAACGTGAGTTTCATTTGCGCAAAGAGAGATTTTCGACCGGGACATACAATATGCTAAAGAGCAACAAGATTGGACCGGTACCCATCCTCCGTAAGATCAATGACACTACTTATATTGTTGATCTTCCTGAAGATTTGGAGATCTCACGCACGTTCAACGTGACAGACATGTATGAGTATCATGAACCGAATTTGATGAATAACTCGAGGATGAGTTCTTTTGAAGTGGAGGGGACTAATGTAGAACGGGTCACAGACTCATTCATTGCTACGATGAACTGTAGAAAAGAAGCCAAGAAGGATTGAGCACACTCAACACAGTTCGATCGATTAACAAATCCGATCAACAGGTCAAAATTATGCTAGAAATTCTAGATTGCTTGTTGTCTGGTTTCTACCAGTTTAGAAATGTCAATAGATCTTGTCGACGGGTCAAAATCTAGTTCTGCGGGTCTACAGAATGGGTTGACAAGTCAAAAATCACAAAATTTCTGATTTAACTCTCTAGACACTTTTTGGCTGTTTCGAGCGAAAATTTACATATTTTTCTGAATTTGTTTCCTGATTTGATTAGAACTCTTTAATTATGTTTTTAGGGTTTGATTAGGGTTATTTAAAGGGTATTAAACTCATTTTTATTATCAATTATTCATTCAATAAATTAATTCCTTAGAAATGTTTTTCCTTTTTTTTTTTCTCATGGATTCGAGAAAGCTCTTGTGGATTCAAGGTAGTTATCGATTGAGGAAGACAGTGATCAACCTCATCATGTCCTCCCTTGCATCATTTTTAATGGTCAATCACTGTTGTTTCCTAAAGTGTGGTTCGCCTGAGATCTGAAACTGCTTTATTTTTGTTCTAATGCTCTAAACTAGTTTGAAAATGGATGCATAACATGAACGTACTACACATACATAGAGGTCGGTTGCATAGTGATGGCCAAACTTTGTTGGTTGAGGCTAGGGCTGCACCTAATATGATTCCTTAAGGTTGTCTACCACCTCAGGAAGTTACTATAGTCCTAAGCTAGGTGGGGTCCACCATGATGTTTATGAAAAATCAACCCCATTTGTCTTTTTTGCCCACTCATATTAAGAGATTAGTCAACAGCTGAGGAAAATCCAAAACTCCAATGAGCCACACAATAAGAAACCATGAATATTGACACCCTCCATTGAAACATTTATGGGGCCACAAAAGTTTTGAATCATTATAATAATTTATTTTTTTTTTGTTTTTAGTTCATCTCGTGGGAATGACCTTATAAATAGTTTGGATGGTATATAAACGTCACAATGGACTCAAGAAGGTTTGAACTATAGGCACTTCCCTCCCAACCTTTCCCTAATGTTTCACATATTTGAGTTTTTTATGTCTCATTTTTGTCTCATGTCCTAGCATCATTGTTCACACCCTAAGTATAGGGTTGTGATGTAGTAATAATCTTGGTAAGACCGAGGTCGAATCCACAGGGACTAAACCTTGTACGTAATCTGAAAGTAACTAGAACAAGAACTAGAATAAGATGAAATCTAAATCAGAAGAAATTAAGAGAATAATGGTGAATTATTTAACTAAAAACTTGTAGAATTCAAAGGTGGGAAACTAGGGTGCCAAGGATCCACTTGTAAAGATCAGGGAGATCTATGCTTGATTTACGAACACAACTAGAATCAGAGTCCTATCTTCATCCAGTTGAAAGATATTTCATTAAAAACCAATTTGAACATCCTTTGATCTAATTTTCAAGAGATGAGAGGTATGAGAATTAGAATAGATTCCATCACAAAACCATTCCCATGAGACAAAGCAAACAACAAAACTTTAACCAATCCACATCCAATATAAGGAATTTATGAACATTAGGAAGGGTTCCGTCATCCAACCATGCCCATGAGACAATAGCGAACAACAGGGCTCTCATGTTCACAATCCCTATAATGCAAACAACATACCATCGCAGATCCATTGTAATTTAAGTCACAATAAACCATTAAAAACTACGAATATTCCTCATAATCAAACTAGAATCAAAATCAGTTCAGTAAAACATGAATCAAAGACATAAAACCAAACCCATCACACTACAAGCTTCACCTCTTAGCCCTAGCTAAGAGGTTTAGCCAATCAGGACCATGATTAAGCTAGATCTCTTAAAAAATAAACAACTAAGAAGGGAAGGAAAGAAAAAGCTCTAAACGCTGACCGATCTCCATGTGATTTCTCTCTCTCTCTCTCTCTCTCTCTCTCTCTCTCTCTCTCTCTCTCTCTCTCTCTCTCTCTCTCTCTCTCTCCACTGCGTCTTGCCTCCACGGCTACCCCACATGTCCAAGCTTGGATGGCTTAAGCTCTCTTTCTCTCTCCCTTTTATAGAAACAGCAGGAGGTCCTTAGGTCGGCCATAAACTTGCATAATTGACCTCCTTACGCAGTACATGCATGCGTAGCTGCGAAAACACAAGTCAATTTGCGTTCTGACGGTGGACATCCAAGAAATACGTTTTGACTCCATGGTTGAGGTAAAAACCCCCTCTAAAGATTATGGACGGTTCAGATCATCCAACGGACTACAAACGGTGGCCCACAACACCCCGCAAAGTCCAAAAAAATCGGGCGTGCGTACGGTGCAAAATTTCCTGCGCTGAGTGCTCGGTGGGCCCCACAGTGGTGTTTTCTGCGAAATCCACCCCATTCATTGGATTCCTGGAGAAATTTCAGTCGGAAACGGTTGTTTTTGGTCGAGTTTTGGTGCGGTCCACTGTATTAAACCAACTCGCCATTCATCCTGCGTTTTTCAACGATCCACATGTATACGTGCACAAGGGACCAAAAGTCCACCTTGGAGGTGGTCACACCCCCCCTGCCCCCCTCTCTCCCTCCTCCTTTGGACACAATGGACGGTCCAGATCGTCGATTTGGTTGATAGGTGGGGCCCACTATCAAAACCCAATCCGATCAGCATCTCCTGCTGGCCGCTGGATGTGTGAAAGAGAAGGAGATGGGTCAACGCTCGTTTGACTACCCTCCTGGCCTACTACACCTTGAGTGCACTTGTGCACTATGCAAAGGCACAGTTAGTGGGGTCCACTCGTGATGTGTGTGGGAAATCCGCTCGGTCCATTCGTTTTAGCACCTCATATAAGCGGTTGAGACTAAAATTGAAGTATATCCAGATATCAGGTGGGCCCTAGATCAGTGTTTTATAGGCTGATCTGTCCGTTGAGCCACTTCCACAAGGATCCAATGGCAGAAATTCAACGTGTATGGTTAATTTATAGTCCTCAGGCCATATACAAAGTTTCGAGCCAAATGGATGGTGAGAATCCTGTGATCTTGCATTCTGGACGACTTTCAGGTCTGTTTAAACTCAATGACTTGATTTTCTCTGATCTTTAGCATGTAAATTCTTCGATCTCGGTCCCATGGGGTCCGTCCCTTGCCTTAGTGACTTCTAAGCATTTAAATCCATGCGTTTAATACCCTTTTCAGTCCAAGCTTCGTAAATTCACCTTGTAACAAAAACATGATTAAAATAAGACGATAAGCATTATCATGTACGTAAAGCCAGGTAATAACTGGGGTCTAATATGTAATATTTGACCCTCAACACAATCCCCAACTAGCATTTTGCTAGTCCCAAGAAAAGTATGTGAAAAATAAGTTAAGAACTATGGATAATTTCTATAAACTCGAGTGATTTTTGAAAAGCAGTAAAATTCCAAGATACATCAATGTTGTGCATTACCTTCTCATAAACTCAAGCGTATGGTAAACTTCATTGTCAAGTGCAAAAGTATTAATCCATCAATTAGAATAATTCTAAGCATTGAGTTTCATGGGTGTGTAGTGAAACCAAAACTTATCACAATCAAAGGCTTAATTCTTTATTTTCATGATAACATTAATAATCACAAGAGCATTCAGGATAACCATAACCTAAACCAAAACTTGCCTTACAGTTCAACTTTTCATTCTTTTAGCTTTTGATTTTTCCATCGATGGCTTTCATGACATGTCGACCTTTTAAAGGTAAAGCCAAGGAAGGGAATCGAACCCTCACCTATAGGGAGCAAAACCCATGGTGAATACCATTTGTCCAACCCTTTCTGAAGACAACTATTTTTTTTAGCTAAGTACTATTTTTTCTTTGAACATGATGGACAAATTCCCTAGGTTGGCTCCTTCCATGTCTAATGACTACCAGGTTAACAATTCAATATCGAACTGAAGCCTTAATGTGTAAGCTAGGTGTGACATGTGAAATCATGACTTAATCAATGTTTAAAACTTCTAATCATGGATTAACAATTTGAACTTAACCGTGAAATCTAAAGATAGCTAAATCCAAGAGTCATAAATTACCAACATTACATATCTTATAATTCTAAATCGAAGATGGCCTTCAAAAATCACTTTGAATTCACAAAAATTTCCAGAAAAAAAAAGTTTAAAAATTTTCACAATTTTTGCTTAAGACTGAGAAAACATTGATTAGCTAACCTAATCTCCTATCCCCAACTTAAAATATACATTGTCCTCAATGTAAAAGATATAAGCATGCAATGCACATGAGACAACGAAATTGAAAGAGAAGTGATGGAAAGATAGTACCTGATGAAGGAGTTAAAAGGCTTTTTCCAAAGATATTTCAGCGTGACAGTGATTCAGCACAAGACTCAATCCAACAAAAGCAAACTATCCTAATGGCATAAAGCCAACTATCCTAGAACGACATCAAGCAAACTACCATAATCCTATGAAAGCAGGGGAAAAGCTACTCAATCATGCCGTAAGGTTCTTCTTCCGACCAATATCTTGATAAATTTATCAATAGGTTTCTCAATAGGATCATCCAAAAGCCCTTTTTGCAATAAGCTTGGATACCCTGGAGCATGAATGTCTAAAGAAATTTATGGACCTCATCAAAAATTTGTTGTTGATTCGCCTGAGGTATCCAAAGTATATATGATTCACCTGTGACCGAAAAAGTTTCAATGTTAGTACTCCATGGTGAATCTGAGACTACAAGTAAATAAAATTCAGAAAAATTCTAGGGAAATGATGTAGTCTCAACACATTCCGAAGTTCCAGACTTCGGTTCAATCTTCAACTCATCTTCCTTTAATGGTAAACATTTAGGAACTGGGGAAGGAGGGGCTTCAAAATGAGAGTTCTCTCGATCCATGACAACTACCGAGGTATTGTCTTACGAGGCATCCACTTTGTCTTTTATCATGGGATCGTTTGAATCTACAAAGTGTGCCAAGCAATCATCCAAAGAGTTGGGAAATTCAGCTGAGAGTAACTTATTTTCCACGTTGAAGCTTGTGATGATTTGCCCACAGATTCCATCTTCTGTGGAAGTAGATTGACATATGCTCTCTTACTCTTGCCCTGCATAGACAGATTGAAAATCAACAGGGGAAGCATTGATGTGAACACTCTGTTCATTGAAACTACTTAGTAGAGGCATTGAATCGTCAAGAGTGCACAGCTCAGATGGTGGCCTCAACTAGGTGATTTCAAATTCCAGAGTCATATTGAGCAACTCGTCCCTCTCCCGAATCTTATCATTATTCAATTCAGGAGAGTGGTTTAAACATGTCTCACAAGAGTTAGAAGGGTCGGTCGTAAGGGGCTCATCCTCCACGTTCAAATTGGCCATGTCAGATAGGTGGAGTAGATCAGTTTGGTTGAAAACCTCCTGAACCTCTTGATCATTAATGTGGGCCAAACTTGAGATTGAATCCCAATACTCATCATCGTCCAATTCAGTGTAGTACACAGTTGGAATGGGATCGCTTTCCTCACATTCGACTCCTAAATTGGGTTAAGGTTCGAATAAACTAACCTCTCCCTCATCATTAAAATCAAGTATGTCATGTGAGTGAAGTGTGTCATTATCATTGTATTTGAAAGACAACCATGTCTCTTGATCATTCCTTTTGACAGTCATCGAGATCCACTCATCGAGAAATTGAACCATATGCTCATTAATAGAATCCAACTCCTCATTTGTAATTTCAGATTCTTCCACAAGCGAGTTATGATTACTTTCTTCACATTGTGCTTCTAAATTGGGTTGAGGATTGGATAATCTAGCCTCTTTCTCCTCGATAAGGTGTGACTGAATTCTTTGAATTGAGGATTTGAGCAATTCACATGATTATATGACAATTTGATTGAACTGCTCTTGTGCATTCATGAGTTTCTGAAGTGAATCCTCTGGGATTGTTTCTGATTGGGTTTTAAAGGTAGAGGACCCAAGAGAATTATCACTATGATATATTGTTGGTTCATCTTCCCAACATTGATGTTTCCACTGACTATAGTCATATGGATCATAGGTGGGAGAATCTGATGGTTGGTAATACATATTATCACTCATAATATAATCACGCATTGTTTTCTTTTTATTGGATGGGTTATAATAATTCTCACTCCTATAGTTATGATAACCCCAACACTCACGTACTATTCGTGGGATGTAATTGTTCTCCCGTATATGATCGTATAAGGACTTCTTAACCGATGGAGCATTGTTCTGGTTGGTTCTCGATGATTGTTTCAGGAAAATTCTGAGACATAGGTTGATTTCTATCATACATCATTTCCCAATGTCTCTTAGCTATCTCAGCATACTGATGTTCTCATTCTTACATATACATGGTGAAACCCTAACTCTGAATCTAATCTTAAGAAAGATAAAAGAAAAGATTGTACAGCAGTATGGAACGTAAGAAGAGGGAAGAAGTTAGAAAAAAGTTATCAAATTAGAAGTTCCTATGTTAAGATCCTGCAAAAGAAAATAAAAGAAATTAGTTTCTAAAAATAGAAATTCTAAAGTTAGAAAGTTTCTAAAAATAAAAATAGAAAGTTAGTTTCTAAACCTAGAAATAGAAAGCTAAGTTAGTTTTTAAAAGAAAACCTAGAATTAGAAAGTTTCTAAAAATAAAATAAAGGAAAGATGAGTTACTTTCTAAAATTAGAAAGAGTTTCTAAAAAGGGAAATAACTACGTGCAGATCCATGCTTTTAGTACCTTTTTTAGTCCAAGCTTCCTAAATTCACCTTGTAACAAAAACACAATTAAAATAGGACGTTACGCATTATCATGTACGTAAAGCCAAGCAATAATTGGGGTCTAATATGTAATATTTGACCCTCAACAATCATCCACCAAAATAAATAGAAACGATGAAATTCTTGCAAACATTGCGATGGGCAGGGGAGCTTTGGATCTGCATGAGTTTTGGGACCATGCCCTAAAATGAGCTGAAAATGAATGGACGGCGTGGATGAAAAACATACATCATGGTAGGGCCTATAGAGCTTGTCCAATAGCATAAGAGATATTAGATAGGTCCATTAGCCAATCCACGAAAGCCAAAAGGCCCAAAAGCTACAATCGTGTAATCCCTTTTCAAATTCCTAAATCCCTAAATCCCCTCTCATTCCCTTTTCTCCTTCTCTAATCCCTAAATCCCAACCTCCATCTCCATAACCTTCTACTACTAGGGTTTTCAGAATCAAATGCCATTTCCTTCCCCTTCTTCGAATGTCATTTTAAGCACCGCGTTGCCCTAAACTTCTTCAAATGTTATTTCGAGCTCTGCTCCTGCTTTCAACTTCTTCAAATGCCATTTTGACTTTTGATTCCGACGCTTTTAGGGATTTCTCTTGAACTTGAAGGAATCGCATGGCAACGTGAATTTATTTTTTTTTCACAGAAAAAGTTGATAATGAGTTTTCTATTTCTCTCTTTTTAGTTCTTAATTTAATTATAAAGAGATTTCTTTGATGACATGTTTGCAGCTGCTCATTGATTACATGAAGGTGCTTTCTTTGTATCTATTTGTATCCATAATCCATGTATTTGTTCCTGTACAAATATGCAATTATGCATAGAAATGGTAGATGCTGATATAGTGATTAATGGGCTGTTTGGGTAGTTGGTCCCACAAAATTAGGATTGTGCCATACTGCCTTAGTCTTAAATTTGGATATAGTTTTATACTCGTTATAGTTTTTATACTAAATATATATAAACCCTACAACAAATCACAGGTGTTGGATATAAACCAAACATCAATGATTAAGATAAGAAGCTGAAAATAAAATACTAGTAACTGCTAATCCCCTATAAAACAAATTAAAAACTAAACAACATGCATTATTTTTGTCGTTAAATCTAAAGCTTCAATTGAGGCCCAAATTGATGAAATCTCAATTTTATTTTTTTTTAGAAACAATCACTAAAAGCCGTAAAGAGGAAAGTTCGAAGAATCCTTAATACTTGAATGGCTTCAATCTATGACGACATAGCATTTATGTTTTTCTCTCAACCAACTTATTAGGTCATATAACTTCTTCAAAATTTCCAGGGAGCCTAGACTACTTCTTTTGTTCTAATAGGCAGATTATCGATTCTAGTGTGTTTTATTAAGGTAGAAATTACATTTACATCCAAGTTACAGAAAGTTAATGAAATTTAATATATCATAGGGAAAGTTATTGGGATTATGTTTGTTATTAGGTTATAGATAAACTTTGTTATTAGTAGTGTTATGTAGAGTATTAGAAGCATTAGTAGTAGTTTGCAGTTAGTATTTGTGTTTGAAAAACTCATACTGAGCACTAATGGGTTAGCATCAGTGTCTAAAATTCTAAGTTAGTTTATCTATATTGCCAGCTGTGGAAAAGTTTTTCAAAAGAAAGTCAAAGGTTTATATACCATATCCTAAGTTAGAAAATAATGATCGTGATCAAGTGCAACGTTGCTCAAATCAAAGTCATATAGAGGCTGGCTTTGTAAATCTTCATGCAGATCCTGAGTTACGACCTTAAATTTCAGAGTACCATCCTAATGACCAAGACCCGATCCGAAGAGCATATCTACAAAGGGTCCTTGTTAACTAGGAACTATAATTTTTCCAAAAAGATGATAGGAAACACGTTACGATATTTTAATCCTTCTTGGTTTAATGAGTTTGGTAGCTGGTTGGAGTATAACATAACAAAGGATGTTGTGTTTTGCTTACATTGCTACTGTTTTAGACTAGATAATGGAGAGCAAGGTAGTGGTAATTCTTTTGTATTTGAGGGATTTGTTAATTGGTAAAAGAAAGAAAAACTTCACACTCATGTTGGAGGGCCCAACAATGCTCATAGCCAAGCCTATAGGATGGTTCAAGATTTGATGAACCAAGAGAAGCACATTCAAACATTTTTTCTAGGCAATCAGATCAAGCTTGAAACGAATACCGAACTCGTCTAAATGCATCAGTTGATTGCATTAGATTTCTTTTTTTATAGGGATTAGCTTTCCATGGCCGTGATGAATCAGAGGACTCGAATAATTAAGGAAATTTTCTTGCACTTTTGTAATTTAGTGCTAATCACATGAAGCTATTAAAAGTGTCGTTCTCCAAAGTGCTCCTAAAAATCTCAAATTGACTACGTTTAATATCCAGAAAGACATTATGAATGCGGTTGCAGTCGAAACCGCCAGTGTTATCCTCAAGGATCTTGGAGATGCACTATTTTCTATTTTAATTGACGAATCTCGCGATGTGTCAATCAAAGAGTAAATGGTCGTTTTCTTTACATTATGTGGACAAGCATGGATGCGTGATTGAACGTTTTTAAGGTATTGTTCATGTTAACACTACACCAAAATCGTCATTTAGGAACGGTTTAAAACCGTTCCTAAATGCTTCAAGAGCGGTTCCAAACCGTTCCTAAATGAGGCGTCGCAGAAAAACAGGAACGGTTCAAAACCGTTTTGGGTACCGTTTCAATTTCTTGAAATGGAATTTCAGGAACGGTTTTAAACCGTTCTGATGCCCACGGTCACATTTTGGAAACGGTTTTGAATGCTTATTAATGTTGCCAACAGTCACATTCTAGTACACATTTTAATTTGTTGCCAACGGTCACATTCTAGTACACGTCAACGTCTGCCTATTGAAAGTTATGATCTTCCCGTCAATTGATTTCAGTTTTGTCCCATCCATATTGCTTTCCTTGATTTAGATGTTTTAATTTTGAGTCCCTCGCTTATCAGCTACATCGCTCTGCTAGAGTATCAATTCAAATGCACAAAAATATATTGAGCCTGACAAAGCGATCAGGGAGTGTGTATACATGCACACCACAAGATCCGTGCGTTGTTGAATGATCATCATCAATATCCACTCCCTGCTTAGGTGTGAGGCCCATTTTTTCAGTGGCATGTGCAAAATTAGCGGAACCACCATCTTCCTAATGGAAGGCGAAGAACAGAAGTACAACCGTAATACATCATAGGCAGACAATCGTCGTGCAAGATCTTTCAATCTAAAAGATATTCTATGAATACCTCAACTACAATGGGCCCCACCATTCCAATGGTCTAGATCACCTGAATTGTAAAAAAAAAAAAAAAAAAAAAAAAAAAAAAAAAAACTAGAACTAAAACCAGAGTGTCCAGTGCATATCCACAGATCACATCAAACGGACGAAATGAAAGCTCCATCGACACCGTTACATCGCACCATCCGTGATTGCCTCAAACATGTCCCACGAGTCCTTGGACGCGAAACACCACATCTTCCATAATCGGCGAAAATCTGCTGCTGTTGTTGGGCTTGAATCAGCTGCCTGAAGGGCTGGAGAAGGCCTAGAGAATGTCACGTCTTTCTTGCATTTTCGCTTGTGGGTTGTCTTTGTAATACATGCTATCCAAGCTTAGAGAAATAGAAGCCACAGTAGCCCAAATATGCTAGTCGACTGCACAAACCACCATCTCCAGCCACTGCCATTGTTTCATGCTACAGCTGCTCTAAAATAATAAGTTCCTTGTCAACCTAGAGTGCATTGTATCAATAGCTACCTGCCAAAATCACCCATTAACAGGATATCATTACATGCATTGGAAATGATAAAATATCAAAACCCAGAATACAGTAGCATGAGGTGACCCTCTGATGAATGAGTTGGATGGCCTACATACATGTGGGCCCCATATCTACCAGGTGCCATCATTAGCTTACGGAGGTATCAGTATCGCTGGAGCACGGCAGCTTATTTACCAAAAATCAAACTGATCAGACTTTCATATCCATCAGATTAGTGCATTTGGTAATGCTATCTATAAATTCGAGAGAAAAATGAGCGACGGTCCACATTCAATGGAAGTAACGAAGAAAGATCGGAAGATCTGGAGTTTAAAATTGAAGAAAGATCGGAAGAAACCGATTTGCAACTAATTGGTTCATCTGTTGGTTTCGGGCATGTCATGCTACTCGCTAATTCAGTAGCATCATCACTTATTAGTCTGCGTGATGTAGGAAGAATTGTTTCTGAGAGCATTTTCAGCATGGAGCTTCTCATCACTAGATGGCAATTGCTCTTGTTGATCGAAGACCGGCCGTCTATATTCATGTACTTGGAAGAGTGATCAGGAGATTCACATGATAATCGGAGCCTTTCTTCTTGTTTAACCTTTTGCAGCATCTCCTCAATATCGCAAGAGAGTATAAAATGGCAAGGGTTTAGAAACATAGATAAGAGGGCATTCCAATGCAACACATATTGGCAAAAGTATGTGTTCAAACCCCTCAGTTTAACTAAATAAATACAAAATGGAGAAAAGAAAAAAAAAAAACCATGGCAGAAGAAATGTAGCCTATCAAAAGCTCTGTGATTATAATGAGAAAGAATTAAAACATTTTTAAAAATCAACAAGGATATCGATGTATGGAAAGAAAATGAATTTAGCAAATCCAATAATGAGAAAGTACATAGCTTAATAGCAAGTCAAACAAACAAGAACTAAAAATTCTTCACCATAACAAAACTAACAGGGCATCTCTCTAAATGAGTTCTAAGCATGTTCTTCTAATGATACAAAAGCAAGTGAAGCGGTGCATGCAAATGCACAACCTGAGTTAAATGGATCCAAAAGTAGGAGCAATTTCCTTGCCACAATGGAACAATCAAGTTACTGGAATTTGCAATGAATCTCAAAAAAGAAAAATATTCCCACAACACAATGATTTATTCACTAAGTGGAGCCAAACTAAATTCCAGTGCTATGATGCAAAATTTTCGAGCTTTAGGGACAGAGTAGATACACATTTTAATGCTGAGTTAGATGGATTTAACCTTAGATATTGTGGTTGAAATAAAAATTGCAATGGAAACTTGTTTCCAATAGCACATCATACAGACTCCAAAAATCTTTCAAAACAAAGACAATAGGCCATTCAAAATCTAAACAAAAAGAAGAAAGAAAGAAAGAAAGAAAAAATAATGTGCTTCATAAGCAATGAATATTAGTTAGGAAAGAAGAGATGGAAGCTTGCCTTCCTCACTGGGTATTGGTCCCTTTGGCGTGAAAGGAATAGATGATGCTTTGAGGATAAGTCCTCTTCCTTGGGTGGGATTCATATAGTAGTATTGGGATCCTTGTGCCTTGGGTGGGGTTTCTGAGTTCAGGGAACTCTTTGTAGTTTGTGTGTGTGATTCTCAGTAATTTAGTAGCAGTTTATCACCATGAAACCTGAAGATAAGCCACAAAGTAGCTATGGGATTAGATGCAAAAAGAGTTCTTCTAGAGGTAATCAAGCAGAAAAACAAATGCAGCAGAGAATTAAAAATAAGTGTGCACATAAAGGTGGACTTCCAGTAACGCACCTCAAGCCTAGCATTCAACTTCCGACCCGCCTTCCGTATTCTCAGATTTTGATAACCCGGCATATCTAGCTCATTTAGAAATGTACTTTTGTTACAATCATGTGTATGCAACGCGAAAACAAAGACAGTCTAAAAGTTAACAAACATATTAAGATAGAAATATTTGGAAACTCAAAGCAAATATCAACTTCAAGTTCAAATGTATAGTCAGGTGCAGAAGCAAGCCTTTGAGACCAGAAAAGAAGTAAAAGATGGACAAATTTGTGCTCATCTTTAGCAACATATGTGTCAAGGCCATTTAAAAGAAATTTTCATGACCAACATCCATATTAATCACCTGGTGGACACCCATCGACACCCATATTTGGAGAAAACCTTTGTGTATGATTTATTCTTGTGATTAGAAGTTGTATGGTACTAACTATATTGAGATATATACACACATATGTATGTATGCATATAGATTTTCCTATACTTAATGCATTCGTGGCCTAAAATTTATATAACAATAAATGTTTTGACTTTTTACATTGTCATTTATCTTTACGAATGAGTCAATGGTTCCAAGTTCCAATCGCATGCACAAGTTTAGTAATAGAGGTACCTTGGTAGAAGAGTTCATCTACTAAAATTTCATATACTTGTTAAAATAGCTCCACCAATAGAAAAGGGCTTACTCAATTGCCACGAGTTGATTGGACTAAATTTAGGAGCAACTTGGAAAAGGTTAACAAGATTCTCAATGCAAGATTCATTGTAAAGTTAACATTATAATGTTGAAAGATACACAAGCATACAAATTTTAATTTATAAAGCGAGAAAAAAAGAAGAAGAAGAAGAAGAAGAAGAAGAAGAAGAAGAAGAAGAGGACCCAAAGCATGCTATATTAGGCAAAATGTTAGGCGAGTTAGAAAGCAAAGCATGAGCGAGAGATTTGGGTGTTGTAGAGATGAGAACATGGAGATGAAAGTGTGTGAAGACAACGATAAGTTTAGAACCTGCAATATGGTTTTTTTTTTCCCTAATGAAAATGGCTCTATTGTTAGCTGGTACATAATCTAAGTCATATGTTATTTTAAGTAATACTCACCATTTGCTTCCCATGGGATTAAGCAACGTGAACAATGAGCCATGTCAAAGGCTCTAAATGGGTAAGGGAGCTGTATGGTTCCAAGCACACCAATAACTGCAGGCACACCTCTTTCCAAAGCAAATTGCACTTGTGCCTCGTGTGAGTCCTCAAAGGCAATGGACATTGCCAATACATTTCTATTCAATAGGTAAGCACCTCGACTTTTACAACACGTACGATTTCAAAGTCGGTGATAAATTACAACTAACGCAGTATCTGAAAGCTGTCGTGAACTAAAAAACTAGCCCAATCGGATCGACTCCATCCAACTTGGTGACTTTAATCAAGAACTTGGTTAAAAATTAACCGAATTGGTTGGAGCACATTCCATCCAAGGTGTGGCCCATCAAATCAACAAAGCTGGATCACCGGACCATGCCCGCACTTGTAAATAGGTATAATTGATTTCTTCTACATGACCATTTAAGGTTATTGACATTGACAACCATTAAAGTATTCCAAGAACTTTTTTTTAAGTAGTACAAGAACATAGATATGAACTTTAAAAGCTGGTAGCAGTAAGTGATGAATGAAAAGGAATGAGCTTTCAAATCTAGTACATAAAGAATTGAGATACCATACCTTAAAGTAGCAGACATGAGAAGGCATTGGCAGCGTCAAGGGACATGTGGGATAAGGGCTTTTAAGTCGTCTTCATAGCCATATGACAAAAGGAGATCTCCCTGGAATCAAATATAAATCAAGTATTATTCTTGCAAAAGAAACCACACACACACACACACAAAAAAAAAAAAAAAAAAAAAAAAAAAAAAAACCCACATTCCATAGTTGAATAAAAGAGGAGACAAGTAGGTAAAACTTAACATCAATAGAACCATGATACCATCCAATACAATCTGAAATGCATTCAGATGAAAAAGATAAATATGGAGAAGCTTTTCAAAATTAACAAGATTTAAAAATTAAAACAATTCGAGCTTTGACTAATATGAAGCATGTGCAAGTGTCAAGTTTCTAAACCAAAAACCAAACAACAAGCCAGGCACCATATAAACCTCTTGGACAAATTCAACCTGACACTAAAGTTTGGAGATGCTAAGCACAAAGTTATATCATGCTAAAAACAAGAATAAGAGTGATTTTCTCAAACAGTGGGTGGTAAGTGTGTGAAATGGAATGAAGCGAAAAGGCATTTAGAAGAATTCAAACATACCCCAAAACCAGTGTCCAGTGTCGTCCTGACGGTGCCATTGGCAATTGGGATCAAAGAAGCAAGTTGTTTGATGAGCCTCAAGCAATGACCGGTGTTTACTTACCTGGAATGGACCAAAGCACCGATTGGTTGGGATCAGAACTCATCACTGAAACAGGACGGGTTTTGGCTGGGACTGAAACTCCTCAGTGAAATGGGTCAGTTCACCAAAAACACAAGAATACCATTTTATTTAGAACATGAAAGTTCACTAGTCAAAGCTCAAACCCAACATGCATTCACAAGAGTCAATACAGGTCAGGCAACCAGATCAAAATCGAATTGAACTTGAACTTAATGATGTTCTATAAGGAAATAATCGATACTTAGCATGCATTTGACTTAACACAACACAACATAGATCAATACCAGAGGGCAAAATATGCAACAAGACCATGAAAAAGAATAACAAAGAATCCACTAATCTAAATCGCAGAAGCCCCATACCTGCTAGTAGCTTACCTCCAACAAAAGAGGGCGTATTTTGACATGAATGGGCAATGTGGACATAGAAGGCAAACATAACCATGAGACTTCATCACTCCATGAAGTTAAACATCTGTTAGATGTCTTTCTCCACAATATATCCACGTAATAAGGGCCAAGTGAATAGCCAGCAACATGTGAACAACAGATTGATGTTTAACAAGAAATCGATTATAACTTGTAAATGCGTTAGGTATATAAAAAGTACGTAATGCAAACAAAAAAAAAATTTGATGTGCTAAACATTCTTTAAGGAATTTAATCAAACATATGATGTGCAGGTGTAAGACGTATGTGGATGGAGGAGATACATTGATTTTAATTTTATTTTTTCAAGTTAAACTATTTCAAAACTTTGATCTTTGATACTTTTTCTTATACTTATTGCATATAAGGCTAGGGCCAATGCCAAAGGAATTTTAGATCGGGAGAGGGAGAGGCGGGCGTTTTGGGCGTCTTGAAGGGAGCAGGGCGTTTTGGGCGTTTTGAAGAGAGTAGGGCATTTTGGGGATGAAAATACTCTAGTAGTCTCCGGTAGATTTACATAAACGTGACTCTCGAGCCATGTGGGGTCCACTTAGAGGGTTCTAATAGAATCCATTCTGTCCATCTGTTTCAAAATATTACAATTAAATATAATAATAATAAATAAGAAGATCCACCACTCGATCTGGACACACCAACAAAACAGTGAAATAAACAACGCACAACAGCAACTATTCTAGTACGGTTTAGTACCGTCTCAAATAAAAAACGGCTTACAGCCGTTTCTGAACCAAAACGCCATCCGTACCAGTTACGCGATTTTGGTGTAGTGAATGCAGCATAAAGCAAAATACTATAGTTATTTAAACAACAATAAAGAGCAAATACCAAAATACTATAGTTACTGTAATTGATGAAAGTTAATTCATGGATAAGCAAAAGCATTAATCAATCTAAACAAATGCAGCATAAAGCTAAAGATCCTGACATTGAAATCAAGACATGATTATCATGCTATTGAATGTTGTGAGAAAAAGTTCTTGAATTTACATCAGAAGAATGGTCTGATGCCTTCACCTAAAAATAGCAAAAGTTAACTACGAAATTGAATGGGCTGTGCAATCACATTGTTGCAAAGAACAACAAAATTAATCTAGAACTCTTAAAGAAAATAATAATAATAATAACCACCAATAGCTTGCATTTAGAATACATATCTTGCCTACCACCCTGCTTCTTGGGCCAACACGTTCAAAATAAATCCCAGCTGAGGAATGGCCTTTTTGCCTTTTTGGAACAACAATGGAATTAGGAAAGGAAAATTAAGACATACTCAATTCAATAAAGTCCGTCAAGCAGATGAAGAGCTCCACAATGTGATGGCCTTTTATGTACCTAACTAACAAGCTGTTTGGCATTGTAAAATTTTGAGTATGAACAAGAAAGTAAATGGAGCGATACACAACCAAACAGTAAAATACAATGGCAGATCAATTCCCTGAACACAAGTATAGCACATAAAAGATTAATTGTAATAAGCATAACAGTTAATATCTCAGACTTGATATGTTCAGCCTATTGGGCCCCACATTGAATGTTAACTTTACCATACAAAGCTGTGTTGGATATAGGCTCTATACAAACATATGAATTAGTCCAACTAGACCTAGACTTTTGCAGACTTTGGATATAGGCTCTATATTCTCAGCTGCAATCCATTAGGCTCTTTATTCTCAGCTGCAATCCATTTATGCCTTTCAAGTAATTTATCTACCTTCAGGGAGCAATCTTTCCTCCAGGAACGCATGCTCTTGAATGTCTACATCAACAAGTCAGGGAGTAATACCACTGTCTTGCTGCTGCCTTGAAACTATGAATGCATCTCCAATTCCCACCAAAAAAAAAAAAAAAAAAAAAAAAAAAAAAAAAAAAAAAAAAAAACACTTCAAAAATAAAAGCTAGATCTTTGAAAATTAATTCCTGCCAAACGAATGGAGTTTATGGAATCTGGTGAAACCTTCTTGTTTTTTAGTAACTTCCTCATTGATGACATGAACATCCCCTGCCAAGTTGTAATGTCTTCAGAAGCCTAATGAAAATATCTTGAGCTTTTTTATTTGGCAAGAGAACTGAGTTTTTTTTTTTTTTTCAGGCTGCATTTTTGAAAGACTGATTGCCACAAAGACACAAATCCCTTAAATTACTTATAGGTTTTATTGGTCCATTTGCTATAATTTCCAGATTAAAATTAATTGTATTTCCAAAAAAAATTTATAATCTATCTAAAAATATCTAAATAAGAGATTCACAAGTCTGTTTGTTAAAAACCTGGCAGTAGAGCTACCATATCTAGTGCAACACACGATCATTCACACTTATTTCGTAACATTAGTGCAGAAATACCTGAATATTGTCACTTCGAGGATGCTTACGACCTCCCTTCTCTGGAACGTTGACGACCTGGATAAAGTTGGATCGAATTTCAAAAAAGCGAGCCAAGAAAGTGAAGTGGAAATATATTCTGGATCAACATTTTCCTTGCTATTGAAAGATTAATAGCATCAATGCCAGGTAAACAAGTTAGTAGTGTCGTAACTATAAAATAACACTCTAAATATAGAGAAGCAAACCATGCATTTACAAAAAAAATAAAATAAAAAGGAAGAGTGAAGCCTTCTTAGATGCTACAATTCACTATTGACATGGGTCTTGTACAGAGACATTTATCACGGCACAAAACAAGTCTCTCTGTTTGATACATTTACACAAATGAAAATTGGTGTGAGCTTCAAAGATCAAAGATACATTTCCTATCCAACCGAGCTGCAAGGCATAGCTCTATATCCATTTGATGTTTGCATAAAATTTCACGAGAATCTAAAGATTCTAACCATTCTATATGTCTCCAAAGCAAATAAATAGAAAAGAAATACAAGAATTGTCTACATTAAGCCAAAACAGGACCATGCCTTTAAAGGCATAGCTATATATCCATTTGATGGGGATCACATTCATATATATATATATATATATATATATATATAGATATATATATATATATATATATATATATATATATATTTGGCTGACCCTTCAACTGAAGGGTAGCTTGTCCTTTCAATTCATTGATGAGAGTAGCCCTTTCCCACTTCTCTTCTTCTGTGTGTAGCCCACACATGAGCATGGTATGAGGGGGCCGTGCAACAAAGACACTGTGAGCCCCACTATGATGACTGCATCACATCCAGTTTATGTTACAGTGTCAGCCCAAAAAATAAGGCAGATCTAAAGCTCGAGTGGGCAACAACATAGGAAAAAGTGGGCATTGTTGCACACTATTGAAACCCGACTCCCTTTCTTTCTGCATGTAGCCGCACCCTAAAATTTAAAAAAAAAAAAAAAAAAAAAAAAAAAAAAAAAAAAAAAAAAAAAAAAACTAATCATAGTATAGAAGAACAATGATGACAAACTCGCTTTTGTTCACAACATCTAATAAGCATATACCAGCTGAAACTGAAATGAAATACTAATTGTTGGCATTATATTTCATAGACAGCCCAAATAAGTAGACATGTATGTGAAAATGTACATGTACATGCCAGCTGAAACCGAAAGAAAAGACTAATTGTTCGCATTATATTTCAAAGATTGTTGCCTAATAGCCTAGTGGAAGAAAAAGCATCACTTTGGATGAAAGATGTTATACCTTGCAGAGATGGTGCATGAGAGTCATCTTGCTGTTAAGAGCACGTGTGTCAGTGAGTTTAAGAGTTGGCAATTATCATTAGTTTGGTTTCTAGGAAGCTTTGTCAAAGAAATGTACTTACCAAAGATCACATGAATCATAAGCAATTAACGTGTCAAGAGTTAAACCTTCCTCAATTTTCACCAGTCCACTTCTTAACTTGCAACCATCACCATCCAAACAGATAACTGCCTACAAGTTAATAGTTATATAAAAATCAGTGGTAGACAATGATTTTCCATTCTGGATACCTCCACCAAATATCACAGAACTTCAACTGCTAAAAAAAATTACATTCTTTGTATTAACTCCAAGTTAGAACAAGAACAAATGTAATGTTAATCTGTTGTATGACTATTCTGTACCTACATTCTTTGGTCATATATTGGCTCTTATATATATATATATATATATATATATATATATATATATATATATATATATATATAAGAGAAGAAGAAAAGCAACAATATTCTAAAGTTGAATAGAACTACTTCCAAGTTTCCACCAAAGATTGAAGGGCGGTTTGAATTTTGTCCTAGTGCGTTACCTTGTTAACATAATGGATAAACTTGTCCATTTGTTTGAACCAAGATTCATCATCACCCATTGTTCACATGATGTGATTTGTACGTGTCACATTTGCCTGTTCATCAAAGCTAAATAAAATGCATGGGCTACATTGTACTCTTATCAGAAACCACTAGGACACTTCATATGAAGAGTACACAAAATTCTTACTTGAGTCCTACCAGCATCAATGCAATCATTTATGCATTGTTCAACATTGTAGTCATATAGACGAGGATCATCCTACAATTGTTCCATGATAGCAATGAGGAGATACAGTTATAAAAAAATCCAGATGAGTACATGAGAACTGTCATAAGAAGTAGGTACCTGTATAGGTGAAGATTCATCATTGACTTCAAAATGGAAACCATTTGGAGGACTATAATGAACAGGAAAGGCACTTGTGAAAATCTGGTGGTGGGACAACCTGATATGTCAGCAAACTATAGAAATTTAAAATAATAAATAAATAACAGAACAAGAACTTGAAGTTTCATACCTGAGAAGAAGAACCAAAAGTCTTTGAAACCATTTTTCAGTTTCCCCAACAATGCATGGGTACATATTTCCATAAAAAGATTATAAAGATTGTAAAACAGAGCAAATTCATATGTATTATTCTGAACTCCAAAATTGGGCACTTATGTATTATACTGGCAAGGAGCTATTTCACATCCATGTGACAGACCATTGTAATACTTCAAAGAACCAAGTTCAGGCTTGAATCCTACTTTCAGTTCTTGAATGTCATTGACAACAGATTAAGACCACATACGGTGAAGAGTAGAAACAAGAAACTATATGCAGAAAACTGCTTTGTGCTTTGTACAAATTACCAATAAGAGAAATATGCTCAGCTGCAAATAGTAATCAATCAGTTCAATCAAGTCAAAGATAACCCCTCAATCTATTTCACAAAAGCAGCACTATTTTAAGTTGAAAATGTCATATATGAGCCATCATTTTTAATTGAGCATGACATTGAGAATTCTTCAGAAAAAACAACAGAAAAAATAATAATAAAGAGATCTTGGAGCTCAGCTTCAGTTGGATTTTGCCAAAGAGATCTCGTCATAGTACACACAGTTCTTTGGTAGTGATGCAGCCTACATTAAAGAACATCGAATTTATATTAGCAAAATACTTGTGTTGCAATTATAATTCAAATACCACACAAATACATTTTACCTGTTGATGCAAAAGTCTCGATAGCAAAAAAATAATAATAATAATAATAATCACTCTTCTTCATTCAATGTCTCCAGTTGAACACTTACCAAATGTGGCACTTATCTAGTTTCAAAACATCAAAGTGTGTCATATCAAAGGTACTTCAATAAATACAAAACATGTGACATGATGCATTCAGACGACATTTGGAACCATGGCATCTGGCAAGAAAAAGATCACAGGCATAAATGATAGTGAAATTTGAACTATGTGTGCATATGTTTCTCTTAGTTTTGTAATACCATAACCAGAGACAGAGTAAAAAAGACAAACAATGAATATTGTATGCAGACAAAAACTAGAAGCATAACCCCGGACATACATCAGAACTCTAAAATCCAAAGAAGGAAATGTAAACTGTAGCTTCGAAACTGCAAATATAAAACAATCAATTAAAATTTCACAAGAGAATCGAATCCACGTATGAGGAGCCGCAAATGAACATCAACGTAGAGATACATGATTCAAACAGAAATTTTTTAAAAATCCATCTCAAAGAACTGCAGAAGATAAAGATGCAGATCTCACATGCTTCAAACAAATCAACAGCTCAAAATCCACAACACAAAAGGAAAAGAAGATAATAATAATACATAAATGATCTTTCATGAAGAAAAATCCACCCGATCTGAAACAATCCCCACCTATGCCATCACAAATCACAACACACACATACACCAAACGAGAACGGATCAAACCCTAATTTTCTAGGATCCAAGCCAAAACCCCACTGATTTCAACGAATCCAAGTGATACGCCATCAGATCTGATGAAATCAACATCAAATCAATTTTTTTAAAAAAAATCACAAAATCAACAGATTTTCCAGTAGAAAGAGGGGGGAAAGCAAAGATCGAAGGGATCTGACCATCTCCGTCCTTGTCAAACAGTCTAAAGGCCTCCTTGAACTCAGAGATCTGGTCATCCATGAGCTGATCCGCCATTTTTTCTCTGAAATCGAGCAGAAAACGAGAGAGATGAAAGGAGAGAGAATGTCGCACGGAAGGAAAGGGTCCTTTGCTTCTCTCTCCGTAAGGAAATCGTACGATACGCTCCCGGATTCTTTTCATATCGTAAATGATCCAGTAGTCTGCGATAGATTTAAGTAAATGTGACCTCAGGCCATGTGGGGTCCACATAGAGGGTTCTAATAGAATCCTATCCGTCCATCTGTTTCAAAATAATACAATAAACTATAATAATAAGAAATATGAATATACAACAATCAATCGAGACACACCAACAAAAAAGTGAAAGCAACAACGTACAACAACAGCTATTCAAGTACGGTTCACTACCGTTTCAAATCAAATACGGTTTAGAGCCGTTTCTGAACCAAAAATCCAACCGTACCGGTTTGGCGATTTTGGTGTAGTGTAATGAAACCAGTGCTGTCTCACTTAAGGTGGCAATTGAAAAATTATTTTCCAAGCATGGATTGAGTATACTGAGATTGCATGGGCAAGGTAATGATGGGGCTAGTAACATGAAGGAGAGTTTAACAGTCTTAAAGCACTCAATATGAAGGAGAATGAATTTGCATTCTATATTCACTGCTTTGCATATCAACTTCAATTGGCACTTGTCGTTATTGTAAAAAATCATTGCCAAATAAATTTACTCTTTGACTTAGTTTCTAATGTGTTAAATACTGTTGGAGCCTCAATTAAATGTTGGGACATTCTTTGAGACAAGCACGCTACTAAAATTATAGAATCTCTCAAAAGTAGTGAATTTCAAAGTAGGTAGGGTCTGAATCAGGAGGCTAATCTCCGACGGTCTGGGGATACACATTGGGGATCACACTATGGTACACTAATAAGCTTGTTTCTCATGTTTTCCTCTGTGATTGATGTGCTTGAGATTGTTGGAGAAGATGAATCGAACTCCAAACAAAGAAATGAATAATGTGTCCTATTAGATTCGATGTAATCTTTTGATCTCATCTTGAGCTTGCATCTGATGAAGAATATATTAGGAATCACCAATGATTTATCAAAAGCATTACAATGAAAAGATCAAGATATTGTGCATGCCATGACCCTAGTTAACATATGCAAGATACGGTTGCAAGAGATGAGATACAATGGATGAGATTCTCTCCTCACCGAAGTTTTGTCATTCTGTGCCAAACATAATGTCATCGTTCCTAACATGGACTATAAGTTTGTACCTCGAGGGTGATCTAGACGCAAAGTAGAAGTAATCACAAACCTAAATCACTACCGTGTCGAATCGTTCTACACATGGATAGATATACAACTTCAAGAATTGAACAACCGTTTTAATGAAGTGACTACTGAATTGCTTCTTTTCATGGAATGCCTGAATCCAAGTGATTCATTCTCTGCTTTTAACAAGAAACAATTGATCTGCCTTGCTCAATTTTATCCACTTGATTTTTCTAAAGTAGATCTTGTTGTACATCATTATTAGTTAGAGACTTATATTATAGATGTGCACTTAAACAATGAGTTAGGGGAAGTGAATGGAATTAGCAGCCTTGCTATGGAGATGATTGAGACTAAAAAGGATATTGTGTATCCATTAGTTTATTTATTACATTGGCGTTAATCCTACCAATTGCAACTGCCACTGTTGAGAGGCCATTTTCTACTATGCATATCATAAAGAACCAACTCCGCAATCGAATGAGAGATGAGTGCATTAATGATTGCTTAGTCACATACATCGAAAAGACATTTTTAATAGCATTCATAATGAGGCGATCATGCAATGCCGTCAAATATGAGAACTCGTGGACAATTGTGAAAAATCTTCTATTGAAATTGGGAAATGACATTTTTATTTTATTTTTAAGAATCTTCTTTTGTGGGTAATTAATGTGTAATTGTTTATATTAATACAAATTGTTACTTTTTGTAAAGTATTTTGTTTATTGGAGAGGTGCCCTATTTGTTGAATTAGAATCGTGAATGTAAAGCTCATTCCCAGAGAAGAGGAATAAACCTTGCCAAGCGGCCTACGAAAGAGCCCAGGGTAGACTCAAGCAGTATTGCCTTTATAGAAGAAGATGCTCGAGGAATTCAGTACCCCTATGATGATGCACTAGTGGTCGTAATGACCATTGCCAACCACAAGGTGCATCAGATTTTGCTCGACACCTAAAGCTCAGCAGACATCCTGTTCATGGCCGCCTTCTACAAAATGGGAGTTGGAAGATTGAGATTACAACCCGTGCGAACCCCTCTGCTCAGCTTTGCAGGGGAAAAGGTGACCTCGAAGGGAAGTATTTTCCTGCTAGTAATAGCCGGAGAAGGCGTCAACCAGGTCACCACCATGGTCGACTTTCTGGTGATAGACTGTCCCTCTATGTACAATGTAATTCTTGGCAGACCACCCTTAAACACTATACAGGTAGTGGTCTCCACCTATCACCTCACCATGAAATTCCTGACCGAGTATGGGTTCGGTAAGGTCCTAGGTGACCAACATGAGGCCTAACAATGCTATTCGACAGCCTTTTAAGGAAAGGCACAACAACAACAGATAATGCAGGTCACCTCCCTGGATCCTCGAGAGGAAACCATCAAGCAAGGGACGTCTATGGAAGAACTCATCTCAATGTAGCTCTTTAAGGCCAACTCATATCAGACTGTCTAGGTTAGATCGCTACTTAAACCATAACTCTCGTCAGAGCTAGCCAACCTGTTGAGGGAACATGCCGACGTTATGCCTAGTCTCACAAGGATATGCCCGGAATAGACCCAAGAGTCGTTGTTCATCGACTGAATGTAGATCCCAATGACAAGCCTGTTTGATAGAAAAGACAAACATTTGATTCAGAAAGGTATGCATCGATCAATGAGGAGTTGGCAAGCTCCTCGAGGAAGTGCATTATCCCGACTGGCTGTCCAACATGGTGCTAGTGAAAAAGGCCAGTGGGAAATGACAAGTCTGCATGGATTATACCGATCTGAATAAAGCTTGTCCAAAACATAGTTTTCCCCTCCCAAGGATCGACCAGATGGTAGACACTGCTACCGAGAACGCACTCCTTAGCTTTATGGACCCGTACTCAAGGTACAACCAAATCGACATGCATGAGCATGACAAGTAGAAAATTTCCTTCATCACCGATAAAGGTTTGTATTGCTACCGATTAATGTTGTTTAGGCTGAAGAATGCTTAAGCAACATACAACAGCTAGTGAATAAAATATTCACCAAATAGATTGGAAAAACCATAAAGGTTTACGTCAATGATATGCTCGTCAAGAGCTTCAAGGCAAAGGACAATGTAGTAGACTGAAAGAGATGTTTAGGATTCTGAGGAAGTATCGAATGAAATTCAATATGAGGAAATGCGCCTTTGGCGTCAGCTCGAGAAAATTCTTAACTTTCATGGTCCACCAAAGGGGAATAGAGGCGAATCCCGAAAAAATACAAGCTCTCATTAAAATGAGCTCCCCCAGTACGATGAAAGAAATCTAATGCCTCATGGGTAGAGTGGCAACTCTAAACAGGTTTGTTTCTCGAGCTACAGACAAGTGCTTGCCCTTCTTTAAGCAGTTAAAGGGGAGTAAAAAGTAGACCTGGATGGAAGAATGTGAACAGGCATTCCAACAACTCAAGGCCTACTCAGGATCTCCCCCACTGCACTCAAAGTCAGAGCTAGGGGAAGAGCTGCTGCTATACTTAGCTATATCACCAACTACAGTCAGCTCATCCTTATCCAGGGAAGGAGGCACCCGACAACTAGTCTACCACATGAGCAAAGGCATGGTTAATGCAGAAACACGTTATCCAGAGTAGAAAAATTGGCTCTAACACCAGTCATATTGTCTTGACAATTTTGACCTTACTTCCAGGCTCACAACTTCGGGGTCCAGACCAATCAACCTCTCCGCTAAGTACTAAAGAGACCTGAGGCATCGAGACGACTCACTAAGTGGGCAATTGAGCTTGGTGAATTCAGCATTGTATATCGACCTCAAGTAGCAATCAAAGGGAAGGCCATTACTGACTTTATTACAGAGTTCACCTACCCTGCGGCATAGCTGCTCATAGAAGAAACTGAGCAAGGTGCAATATAAAAAAACATGGACTCTCCATCTAGATGGATCATCGAATGCTTAAGGGAGTGGAGCGGGATTAATTCAGACCTCTTCCAATCA
This sequence comes from Magnolia changhungtana, assembly GCA_030180095.1. NCBI lineage: Eukaryota > Viridiplantae > Streptophyta > Magnoliopsida > Magnoliales > Magnoliaceae > Magnolia > Magnolia changhungtana. Next base: position 325,830 of record JASAUF010000649.1, read on the forward strand.
AGTGAAGGTCAAGTATGCCTTACGATTTGGCTTCCGAGCCTCTAACAATGAACTTGGGTATGAAGCTCTTGTTGTTGGCCTAAGATTGGCTAAAGCAATGGAAGTCAGGATACTAAAATCCTATAGAAACTCATAGCTAGTGATAAACCAAGTCACCACAGAATATCAGGTCAGATGAGACAAGATAATTGTCTACCTGACCAGAGCCTAAGAGTTACTAGATGGATTCGACAAGTATGAAATCATATAAGTCCCCAGATCAGAGAACTCCAACGCTGATTATTTGGCTAGGTTGGCCTCAACCATTGACGTTGACCTCGCCAAGCATTAGTTAGCCTGACCAAAAACTAGCTCTTTCAATTGCTCACACATTGAGGTAGATAGATCCTATCATGCACTACCTATGGAAGGGTGAGCTACTTGAGGACAGATTGGAGGCTCGAAAGATCGGGTACTAATCTGCTCGGTACACAATACTTGGAGACGACATGTTCAAGAAGGGGTTTTCACTACCTTACATGAGGTGACTGCGACCAAATGAAGCCAAATACGTTTTGAGGGAAGTCAATGAAGGCATCTCCGAAAATCATTCAGGTGGAAGAGCACAGACACATAAGGTAGTCCGACAAGGGTATTACTTGTCCATAATGCATGAGGATTCTAAGTGGTTCATAAGGAAATGCGATAAGTACCAGTCCTTTGTAGTAGTGCCATGATAACCACCTAAACAGATGACCTTGATGATCAGGCCTTGGCCTTTTTGCATAGTGAGGAGTTGACATCATTGAAATCGTTCAATATTGTCACTATCAATTACTTCACCAAGTTGGTTGAGACCGAGCCTTTAGCTCGGATTACCGAGCATAAAACGACCGACTTCATCGGAAAAAACATCGTCTACAGATTCGACATCCCCCACACCATTGTTATCGATAATGGTAAGCAGTTTAACAATGCTAAGTTCTGAGGATCATGTGAAGAGCTCAGTATTCATAACACTTTCACCTCACCTCGGTACCCCCAAGCTAACAGTCAGGTAGAGGTAGTCAATAAGATCATCAAAAGCCACCTTAAAACCAAGCTCGAAAAGTTCAAAGGGGATTGGGTGGAGGAGCTGCCATATGTTTTGTGGGTGTATCGGACCACTGTTCATTCAACTACTTAAGAGACTCCTTTCTCTCTAGCCTTCGGTGTAGAGGCAGTGGTCCTAGTGGAAATTGGAATCCCATTAGGACAAACCGAGCTATTTTAACTAGAGGAGAATGACGGGCAAATGATGTTAAGTCTCAACTTACTCGAGGAACTCAGGGACAAGGCATGAGTAAGAGTTGTCCCTTACCAATAAATATTTACTCCTAATACAATTCAAGAGTCGAGATATGAAGATTTAAAGTAGGAGACCCGGTACTTCGAGAAGTTTCCTTGAGTACTAAAGAGCCTAATTCAGGAGCCTTAAGACTGAGCTAGGGAGGACCCTACACGGTCACCAGTATAGCCCAATCAGGGACATACCAGTTGGAGGACATGTAGGGACAGGCCCTGCCTCATCCCTGTAATGCTGAGCATTTGAAGTTCTACTATCAATAGGAACTGATCCGAGGAGTTCTATAGGTACACCAGGCGTGTCAGGTCAACAATACACCTTAGGTGTCTACTCTTGTAACCTCCTTTATAAAAGAGAAGAAAAGCATGTTTTTCCTATATTTATCAGTAATATACCCTCCCTAAGCGACCGATGCAGTAACTAAAAAGCTCGAGAAGGAATTAAATCTAAGCATGTACCCTTTTGACTACATAGAGCTCGGTGATTAAAAGGTGGCTAAAATTAGGGGGAGGCTGAGTAATTCACCCTTTAACCGAGGTTATTACCCTGATAAGGTAACTAATCCAAGGGGCACAACCTAGATGTAAACACTCCATGTCATCACAAGTACTTGGGATAGAATGTTCCCAAGGAGACCACTAAAAGACCCAATCCTTAATCATTTTCTACTACCCTATGCTTGGGCTCGGATGGACCAAGCTCAAGGGTATGTAGGGGAGTAAATAGGGCAACAAGCAATACAACATATCCCAAATATGAAGAAGACAAAGGTTCTGAGCAAAAATTCCTTCTTCATTAAGTCTGAAAAATGTACAAAACCATTGTTTTAAAAAAGAATAGAAGCAATAATAAAAAAAAGGCCTAGGGATGTGGAGCTTCCTTTACCTCATGAGCGATGACCACTTCGGGGACTTCGATGGCATCTTTAGCTCCAGAGGTTGTATCCTCATCCAAATAGGCCAGGTCAAGCTCAGGAAACCGGCATTAAACCTCCACCTGACAGTTGTAGAAGCCGACGCTAAAGGTCTCCTATAGCTCAACAATATGCTCCTCTGTGGCCTTGTAAGCCTCCATGACGGCCACCTCCCTTACCAACACTCTGACTTTAACCTCAGTCACCCTGGCCTTGACCTCCCTCAACCGTGCCTCTGCCTAGGCAACCCTAACCTCCACCTCAGCCACACGGGTGCCAACCTTGATGGCCAATGCTTCCAATCGAGCGACTCTCGCTGTCATGTCGGCCTTTTCACACTATTTTGTTGCCATTTGGGAAGCACTAGCCTAGTGCTCCTCCAAGAATACCCTTAAGGCATCCTGAAAGGCCTCGGTTTCTGCACAAAGCTCCACCTGGGCCTTCATGGCCAACACTAACTCTAAGGACATGGCCAACACCAGCTTTAAGGACCTAATCTCTAGCTCGACCTTGACAGCATCAAGCTTCCAATTTGTGTCGTTGACCTGGGCCTTTAGGTCGAGCGAGAACTGATGAACCGCAAGGACCTGAGGCCACCCTGCAAAAATGAGGGAGTCAAGTGTGTGTGTGTGTGTGTGTGTGTATAAAGAAAAAAAGAGGGGGCCCGACCCTGGCATTATGATCACAGGGCTCGCCTTGATATGCGAAGCCACCATCACCCCAAGGAGGAGGTTAGGATGAAGAGAGAACATCGAGTTCACATCTTCTTCGAGGACATGACTCCATCCCTAGCTCACTAGTATGGCTACGTGTCTAAGGATAGAGGAGGATGAAGCTCCTCCCATTGTGGTGCCCTTGGAGACTGAATTCTGGTGCTCAGACACACCTCATGTGTTCGAACTGCCTTGGCTCAGTTATGCTCAATGAGCGAAGGAGACGTGTCAAGGTCCACCACCTCCCTTAGATGGGCGTCCTGGGGAGGGGAGTGAGTTGGCATAGCAGCCACCTCGCCCCTAGCCGCCACTTGGCACTCCATAGGAGCAGCGACAGTCTCAGTCTCCACCTAGGAGACTAGTGAAGGAATCTCAGGGGTCACCTTGGCCACTGCCTGTTCTACTGCATGAGGAGCAGACCTGCCTGCAAACGCACCAATGGTGAAGGGTCAAGCTAAAGCGGCCGGAGTTGACTTCTTAGTAGTGGCCTTCAGTTGATCCATCTCGGTGGAAGCCAACATCTTCCTCTTCTTCGGTTGTGAGCGACCCGACATCTCTACAAGGAATAAGAGCAAAAGCAAGTTAAAATTACAACCTAACTGAGCAGGAAGACAAGAGAGGACAAAACTCACCCACCAAAGCCACTGGAGAAAGCCCAAACTGCTGAGCTACCGGTCTCTCTCTGACGATCCTGATCTGGCATAGAAGGGAGGCAGAGAGACGAGGTTGAGACCTATGAAAGGCTGTAAAAAGAGGAAAAGGCATATCAGACATCTACACGTAGAAAGGAAAAAAAAAACTATATATAGCAGCTTGGCATGTGTTCCGACCTAGGAGGGCAAAGGAGGCATGAACTCAAGCATTTAATCCTCCTAGCTTTGCCGTAGGGGCCTCCCATTCTCTAGTCGTGAAAAACCACTTTTCCTTTCAGCCTTTGTTTGAGGACGAATTATTAGTGATAATGGCGTGGCCCTTGCCTGATCATGAAGAAAAATAATACCAGCTTTGACATCCAGGACTACTCTTAGCCTGGTATAAGAAGAAGAGCTTATCTACAGTGAGCTCGGAGTTGTTGACCTACTGCTAGAGAATGCAATAGCCGAAGACAGCTCGCCACACATTAGGATTCAGCTGCCCCGAGGCGACCCTGAGCCGATGGAACATTTCTCTCACCACCGAATGAAAAGGCATGACAAGACCGAACGCAAAGAAAATTGAGTATAGTGCATCCTCCCTCACAGGAGGTTGGCTAGGAAGTTCTCCAACATGAGGAAGCCAAAGCCCCACCAAGCTGGGAATCATGTACTCTGACCGGAGGGCATATAGGCCGGTTGTCCTCAACCTAGACATGAAAATGCTAGCCATATGGGCCATATCCCTAGAGGATAAGGAGGTTGAATCTCCTTGTCGCGAGGAAGCCTCCCCTGTTTGTAGCTCCACCTCTATTCATGGTTTCGCCCTAAGTGAAGGGGTGGGCTCTTGAGACCTGGACTCCGATGATGGTAGAGACCAGGAATCTGAGCTACTGCCCATCGACTCATCATGAAAGGCACCAAAGATAGTGGCAGCCTCAAAACCTTCCTTAAAAGGCAGAAAAAAAAAATAGAAAAGGAGAGAGGAAGAAATAGTTCCTAAGCATATCAGAAAAAGCTCCGTAGAAGACAAAACTCTTAGATCGGGGCAAAGGCAAGACGTTGGTAGTCAAAGCTCGGGCTTTATAAAATAGACTAATGAACAAAGAGGTGGGGATAATAGTATTTATAAAATCCCCGGGATAGCGCATTTACTCCTGCCTGATGTCATGCGAGCCCGAGGAGACACTTCTACTGACGTGTCCCTCCACATGGCAGCACAAGGTTAGCCCAAGCAAAGAAATGATGGCTCGAGTGCCAACTGCCCGTCTATGATTCATTTAGGGTCTAAACGACACCTTGTCATTAATGCACGTCCCCTCGTATCTCACGAATGTTATCATGCTCCTTTCGGATTTCGCGTTTGGCGTCGCCTTTTTAGCTCCCATCCTCATCAGCAAACAACAAATTTAAACTCAATTCAAATCCCGCGCTTTCAGACTAATTTAGGCTCTTATTTCCTAAGCATGTGCATGACGAGCTCAGAAGTGGGAGATAACAGTTATGAAGGAAACTAAACTAGTCCACTGCACAAAAATGTAACTAATCACAGAGAAAATGTCGTAGAGCTAGGCTAACTAAAAAATGCTAGGACAAACTTCCTGTAAGGCACAAAGCTCAGCAGATATAGTTAATAATTCTTCCAATAAAGAAATCAGTCCCTAAGTCGACCCCAAGCTGAGTTGCCTGAGGGTGGAGCTCGGTTGTAAGAGCCATCACCCGAGCTGAGCAGATCGATCACAGCCAGGATGGGACAAGGATCTCGGAGAAAATCCCGCCTCAAACTAAGAGAGCAGATCTGATATGATTTTACCTGAAGATCACGCCAATCGAGGCAGGCTCAGTGATAAATTTATGGGAAGATTTTTCAGCGATTCTAGTAAATCCCATGAATCTCACATAGTACACATATCTTGACATAGTCGGATAGATCCTATAAGTACTTCGACTATGATAAAGGGGGTAAGCAACAAAAACCCTAAGGTTCTTTTCTTTTTTTTCAACCAAGTCTACTTTCCTGACTTAGGTATATGAGGGTTTATAACCGTGATCAACACATGAGGTCTTCTATATCTTGTCTTTGATGATACACTGGTGGACTCGCTTTTGTACCAGATCAAATTTGTTCACCCAGGTTTTAGCGTTAACAATATCCACTCCGTCCATTCAAGTGCTACCCTCCCTCGTGTCCACCGTCCATTACTGTAAATCAGCCTAATTTCTTCATGCCTCTTCATCCTCATCGATCCCACCCAATTCAAGTGTTGGATGTCATATATAGAACACGGTAAACCTCACACGCAATGTTTGATGGGCATCCCTGGCCCCCGTGGTTTGGCTCACCAAAGTTCTGGATCTGGCTGATCTTTTCCATTCCACGATAGGTCGTGAAGAGACAAGTCTAATGGATGGAGTGGATGCTGACACAACATGAGTAGGCCCACAGAACTGGACTACTACAGGCACCGTGGACAATAGTCAACAGGTGCTGCAGAGGAATCGGGTCCATCCAGGCAGGACATTCGTCGCATGTAAGCGGTAGGCCCCCATTTACAAAATCACTTCATCACCTAACTCCAAGGGATAGATTTTCATCTCGGTAAGGGATCCAATTAAGTGAGGCCCCTACCACGGCCCAACTTGATATATTTATTTTATATCCACACCGTCCATCCATTTTATCATATCATTTGAAGTCGTGGACCCAAAAATGAAGCAGATCCAAATTTCATGTGGACCATACCTTAGGAAATAGTGGTAATTGTAAATGCTAAGATGTTGAGCACACATAAGTTGTCAAATTTTGTAAAGATAAAACCAGTTTATAGAGAGAAGATCAAGCTCAAGATCAGCTTATGTTTAAGAGAAGATTAAGCTCAAGATTGACAAATGTTCAAGAAAAGATCGAGCTCAAATTCAAGATGAAGTCCGATACTAAGTTCAAATCAAAGAAGAATCATATATTTGATATATCTCAGGTATTATAAAACCTTTGAAAGACCTTAGGACTATGTACTTTCAAAATTGTTTAAATATAGGTTTTTATACTTGTTTTGCTTGGAATTTGGTCACTCTAATTTTGGTTCAGCGAGCCCAACTTCAAGCCCTAAGTAATAACATTTTTTTGTTGCAAATTCGGCTAGCCCGAGTTTTGTTTCGGCTAGCCTGAGCTTGAAATTCGACTAGCCCGAGAAAGTTCGGGTCAAATTCTAGCGGTATCATCTTTTAAAATTCGAGAGAATTTGGTTAGCCAAAGTTGACCTCAGGCCATCCGAATTTTGGATAATCCTTATCCCGCGCAATTCAAAATCTGTTGAACCGAATCCGCTAAACTTAGGCTAATCGAAGCCTGACTCAGGCTAACCGAAGTTCCAACTTCTTTACCTATAAATTGAGTTATTCTCTGATTTCGAATTACACAAGTTAATTATCAAAATTCTTCTGCAAGAGAGAGAAAAACTTAAGTTATTAGCAAGTTATTGGGCGGTATTTATAATTTAATTTAAATAGCTTTTTTAATTCCCTTTTATCTGAGATCTTTCAAGTTTAATCTAAGAGAGTAAACTATACTCTTCTTTTGAGATATAAGAGAATTAATTTAAGTAGCTTTTTGGGTTTAACATAATTAAAATCAATAGAACCTTAGACCCTTTCTGTCTGATTGAACATGGCACCATCTACATTTAAGAAAGAGGTTGTTCTGCTACAAGCTTCTGCTGTATCTTCTACAGTGAAGATAAGTATACATTCTTTAAACTCATTTTACTTATTTCTGAGATCTCCTGTGAAAATCTCAATTTAAGGTTTTGTCTGAGATAGCCTAGTAAAATCTCAGTTTGAGTTTTTATTATGATAGCCCGTGAAAATCACAAGAATTGTATAAAGTTTTTAATGTCCCTAAGAAAACTTTTTCATAGTGAAAGCCAAAATCACGAGGAAAGTAATTTTAGGAGTGGAGTAGGTGTGATTGTTTTTAAAACACCAAAGCAGTATAATTCTTTGTGCCATGTGGTGAATGCCTTATTTTTATTTATGGTGGATTGAATGTATTTAATTTCAGTTGAGTGGTGAACGTTGTAATTATTTTATTTACTCTCGCAAGTTTGAAGTTTTGATTTTAAAGAAATTCATGAAATAAGGTTGTCCTGCCTAAAACTTTATGTGAAAGTTGTCTTACGAATTATTTAGAATCAAGGTTTCAATACTCAAGCAATTGACCATTAAAAATTTATCGTGGACCACACAAGTTTTGGATCAACCTGGTATTTATTTTGTTCCCCTTCGTCCAAGTTTGTGTGACCATATTTACAGGTTGGATTTCAAATAAACGCAACAAAAACATTACAATGGGCTTAGGAAGTTTTTAATGGTGGAGCATTCACACTACGCCAAAACAGCGAAAAAAGGACGGTCTAAAACCGTCTCAAATGACCAAAAAGGACGGTCATGGACCGTCGCATAGGCAGTCAAATTTTGACGTGTCCTATTACTTAAAGGATGATTGAAAACCGTCATTCTTATTGACGAAAAAAAGACGCTCATGGACCGTCCTAAAAAAGGACGGTCATGAACCATCCTTCAAATGGATTGTCATGGACAGTCTCTTATAAGCCTAAAAAGGACGGCCATGGACCGTCCTTTAAAAGGACTGTCATAGACCGTCCTTTTAAAGGAGTATCATAGACCGTCTCTTATGAGCCTTCAAAGGACGGTCATGGACCGTCCTTAAAAAGGACTGTCATAGACCATCTCGTATGAGCCTTCAAAGAACGGCCTATAGCAGTCCATTTAAAGGACAGTCATGGACCGTCCTTAAAAAGGACTGTCATGAACCGTCTCTGATAAACCTTCAAAGGACGATTATAGACCGTCCTTTAAAAGGACAGTCATGGACCGTCCTTTAAATGGACTATTACGGGCCGTCTCTTATGACCCTTAAAGGACATTTTCAAATTTAACCTGTTACAGTATTATTCCTGATATACACCTATTATACAATATATTTCATCACATTCACATTCACATCCATCTAAACCCAAACTACGTAAATCCATCCAAACATAAACTACATCCATCCAAACACAAACAATCTTATCCACATTACATTCATCCACGCATAATACATGTAAGTTTAACTTCATAAGTAAAAAAACAATCTTATCCACTCCATAGGAAATGGACAGCTTCATCATGGTCATAATAGCGGTTCCCACCTTCCAGGGACCCCCGCTCATCCGGATAGCTCCGACGCACATCCGGGTCTGCTCCATTAATTTCGAGCAATTACATAAATACGGCTTGTCCAAATGGCCAAGCCCCTCCAATGCTATCCATAAGAAATGGACAGTTTCATCATGGTCATAACAGCGGTTCCCACCATCCAGGGACCCCCACTCAACATCCGGATAGCTCCGATGCACATCCGAGTCTGCTCATTTAAATAAAATGGATTATCGAGATCATTTAAATAAAATTAGGTCCAATCAACAATCTGACCTGAAGGATTCTGTTAGCATTGTTGATGGCACCTCGAACCTTATTTAAATCCAAGTTGCAATCTGTGGCCACTGATGTTATTTGCATTTTGTGAAGTTGGTGACGATTTCTGCATCAAACCTAGTGAAAGCAGCCCTAATGTTAAAGAACATTTCTTTTCATGAATTCATTCTCTCTTTTAATTTTTTAACTTTCCATTACAATAATAACTACTTGAAATCATGGCATTTTTTTAGGGGTATTTAGTTTGAAATTTGAATATGCAAATTCACAGGGTATAAATTCATTCACCTTCGAAGAGCTATTGTTGTTTCCTCCAGCGACCAGTGTATCAAAGAAAGCTGCAAACATTTGAAAAACAAACCATGAGAAACAATGATTGATTGTTAAGGTCATTCAACATGATGGAACAAAGGAAACAACCAAAGGAAAAGCATCTACATGATGTTGTTTTTACTCTCTTCTTGGTGTCAAGGACAATATTCAGCTTCTTTATGAGACCAAAAACTCCTCGGGAATTCTCCACCAATTAGCAAGATATGAACTTTAAATTGGTATTGTTTTCAGATCACGAGATATCTAAACAAGCAGGTTTAGTTTAAGTTAACAACATATGAGTCATGCTATTTGTTAACGCTCATGCATCTATCATCACACCCTGCCACACTATCAGTGTTTTTCTGTCATGAGATATCAAAGTTTTTCTCTAGCAGAAATTACTCCAAAAATAATCTCCTTCCCATAACATGTGAGAGAAATAAACAACAAAAGAGAAAGAAGATAGCTGATTGAGCAATACTCTCCAACAGAGGCACAGTTCTCCAAGATGTGTTTGGAGAAAACTGCCTTGGGACATCAGCATAGTAGCATTAGCTACTTCAATTCCCTTTTACAGATTTCCCACTTCATTTTCAGGAGCTGATTTGGTCAGGGAAGTTGGGGAAACACCAAATTTGGTTAGGCCGTGACCATGGGCCCCACCTTATCAGAGGAGAGTGTGTTCTAGGAGACACTAAATATACCTCACATGTGTTTGGATGATAGTGAATCATGTATGAGAACAGGAAATTCCAAATGCACCCTAAAATATTCTACATATGCTCAAGCTTATTGTGCATGTAATATGAGTGAAAAACATATGACCTTTGGTATCCCATTATGTAAGCATGAAAAATAAATGTGACAAACCATCCATTTGTGAACAGGCTGCAATCATAACACACTTCTCATCAGTGAATTTTTTTACCCATTATTTCATGTTACCTGCTTCCCCTGTCATATTTTTCATTAATAAATATAGAAGCATACTCTATGTTAGTTTTTCACAGTATAAATATTGGTAATGGTTCATCAATCCTCATATGTGACAGTGATGTACAGCTATTAGACCATCCAAATGGTCCATAGAATTACGAAAGACATATTCAAATGCAGAACATAGAAGATTGACTTCCTAGCCCCGACCATAAGCAAGATCTTAGAACAGACCATATCCTTACAAAACCAAATATTCAAAAATAGGGCAGTGCTAACCGAGTAGGACGTAGAGGATCCTACAATTAGATGTGGCAGGCCATTGTTTTAAATTGACAGTTTTATATCAAAAAGGCCATTTTAGCATAGAGTTGTTGCTTACCATTAGTGGTGGCAGGCTGAAATAGAATATCATCCATAGTCTCCGAGCTAGAAAAGGCCGATGCTTCCTAAAAGCAAACAAAAAAAAAAATTGTATAAATAATGTTAGTAGTGTGGATGACTGTATTACAAAAAGAATTTTTTTAAATATATAACAATGCTATTGGTGCAAAGATTATAGTCAACTGCTTGATTCATCAGTAGATGAAAGGAGATTACAAGCAAGGAATCCAATTCCAATTCCAGCTTGACAAACAACTGACAGAATAAAATTCTCAGGAATCCAATTCTTGGAATTGAATTCTCAAGTAATTTTCAAATTCCAGGTTGCTAAATGACCCTAAAATGGATAAAAACAGGACAACGTTGAAAAGTAGGAAACTTTATTAGTCTTTTTCATAGTGATAACTGAATGTTTAATAAAGAAAAGCAAGAAACAAAACACTATTGGTTCCAACAATATTTGAAATGGGCTAGTTGTATTAGTTCCATCGTTGATTTTGATTCCAGCGTCGGATCTTTTGGAACCCATTTAACCTAGTGGAGCATTATTAAGGCTTGTGATTTCTGTCTCTTACTCTGCTACTACAAGGTAGGAAGGTTTAAATCTCAGTTTTTGGCACACTTCTCTAATCTAGCTAAAGTATAACAACGACTTAAACCTAGCATCAAACAGCTCCAAGCTTGTTCTTTTAAGATAAGAGGGTGATTGTTTATGTTGAAAGAAAAGTGATGGAAAGAAGAAAACTATCAAGCAAGTTATATCTGTGTGTGTGTGGTTGTTTTTAAATGCTTTTTTTAGATCAGTGCATCGAATTGAGGTGCAAGTGAAAGAGAAGATAAAAATATAGCATATTGATGGGACTTTAAATTCTTAAAAAGCTTTGCTTCATAAATGTGGATGATTCAAGAACTGAAGAAGTTCCATGTGAACCTAGTAAAATTTTTGTAATTCTAAAAATATTTATAAAATATCACATTGATGTGATGATGTTGGCAATGATATGGCTGATGCACACTAATTCATTTTAGTTTTTGGGCCTGTTGACACACCCTGATTTCCATCTTTTTTCTGGTTGGCCAATTCTGACACAAGTACTGAGATTTTGGAACATTGGTTCTGTGGGTTAAGAAATTTCCCTGTATCCATCAGGTGGGCTGCACATGCACTTCAATGTGAATCTTCGGTTATTTTTTCTAACCATCCATTTCTTTTGTACATGTGTGGTCCACTTGATGACCTGACTGGCCTCATCAGTATAAAGAGTGAGAGGGTTCCACTCCCACCATATGAATAGCTTTTTACAGAATCTTCTATGTTGCAGTCACACATAAGCTAATACTATCTTGAACAACCTGAGTTATAAAGCTAATAGAAAAAATCCTTCTTCATCTTTTAACACTCACAGCAGATTGAATGTCGCACAAGTCACACATGTGCAAGCATGGCACATGCATGCTAGATCTAATTCATCCATTAGGTTGGTCAGACCATGTACATGTTTTCCCAAAAACAAAATCTGGCATGATCAGCATGCAGGCCACTATATTGGAAACATGTGGATGGGTTAGAAAACTTCTGCCAAGTTTTTCAGAGCTGTACATTTGTTTAACAAACTATGGCCCACCTGACCAGTGATTCAACCTGATTCTTTGCCTAGGACATCAATATAATAGTGCCATTCTGATGGATGGATTGGACAAATAAAAGAAGCCTACTGGCCCACATTAACTCCCCTAAAATATCTCAATCCCGCAATAAAAAGATGGACAAATAAGGGAGTTAAATGTAGTCCAAATCTCACTGGAACTGTGCATACCAACAGACAACAATTTTGACCGTTCATAGAGATGTACAGTATAGAGAAATCACACATTTGTACATTTGTATAATAATCCAAAAAAAAAAAGCAATGACCAATCTGAGTATGGGCTCACAAATAACTAGCAGTTGGTATATAGTATATAGGCCCCAAACGAGTGTTCCGTTGGACATTTGGGTCCCATAGTATGACCATATGGTACAGCCAACCATCCAATCAACCCTGTGGACTCGACTGGCTAATCGGATGGATGGGCCTTCAAATTGGATATATTCACCCACAGTCCAATTGGACCACAAATCATGGCCTGATTAGCATTCCACACAAAATGGAGACCACCGTGAACACTCTCTGACGAATCACACAGTCCTGCATCAAGTGGCAGGGCAGTGCACTGTCCAACCTTCAGAAAGAACTCCAAGAGATAAGGATGCATATGGACCCTGCAAATTTTGCAAATGTTCCAATACGTGCCTTGCAGCCTCAGTGACCTCTCTAGCATCTGCTTAATGTTACCCTTGATGTCATGCTTTCAAATTGCATTCCACACAACTTCAGACTCCATTTGCATAGAGATGCCCATATGGGCCCTACCATCCTACACTATAGATGTGGAATTGGTAACAAGACTGCTCGTTGTAACTGCAACCCACTTGCACTTGAGCAAAAACTCTTTTTTTTTTCATCAAAAAGAAAACACTTGAAAATAGTTCAAAAGTGTGCATAGTTTTCTTAATTACATCTTCACTTCTCAATCTTTTTTCAGAGTTAGAAAGAAATTCTATTTTTTCCTAGATCTTTGATGGGCAGTAGGAAAACTGCTCATATATTACAGAAATAATAATAAGTGTCTGGTGTTGGTTTTTGGTGAAATGGATCATCCATCATAAACACGCATGATAATCCATGAATGTCTTAAACAGACTTTCATGAGATGAAGAAATGCTTCTATTTATCCCCTGGTTTTGGGAATTGGCTGAAAAAAAATAATTCAGTTTCTCTTGTCCACTTCAGCGACTGCTGCCTTCATCCTTATTGCTCATCTGCGGAGTGTATTGGCTGGTGGATGACGGTGAGTACCCCGGTGCAGTAGATGAGTAGCCAGCACTAGGACTGTACTGTGGAGAACTTGGGCTGTAATCTGGGCCAACGCTTGAACTGTATGGACTGCTAGGACTATACGTAGGGCTTGTAGGAGAATATGATGGGGATGTTGGTGAATATGATGGTGAAGTTGGGCTGTAATTTGGAGATGTCGGACTGTAAGGACTGGATGGTGACAATCTGGGACTGCTTGGGGAGTACGCCAGCGATGGACTGTATTTTGCGGAAGGGGGATTGTAACTTGGAGAATAGGACTGTAGCTCAGAGATGTTGGGCTGTAGCTTGGCGATGTTGGGCTATAACCAGGCGAGGTGGGGCTGTATCAAGGCGAGGTGGGGCTGTATGAAGGGGAGGTTGGGCTCTATGATGGCAAGGTGGGGCTGTATGCAGGAGAGGTGGGGCTATAGACTGGGGAAGTCGGACTATAAACTGGAGAAGTAGGGCTGTAGCTTGGTGAGGTGCGGCTGTAACTTGGCCAGGTGGGGCTGTAACTTGGTGAGGTGGGGCTGTAGCTGGGGGATGTAGGACTGTAGCTAGGTGAAGTAGGGGAGTAAGATGGGCTTGTAGGAGAATATGCAAGACTAGTAGGACTATAGCCTGGAGAGCTAGGGCTGTATGTAGGTGAGGTGGGACTATAACCAAGCGATGTAGGACTGTATCCAGGTGAGGTGGGACTATAACCAGGAGATGTAGGACTATATCCCGGAGATGATGAACTGTATCCTGGTGATGAAGTAGGAGAGAAGGCCATCCCACCAACATAAGGAGAAAACTGAGCATCTGTAATGGGTGACAAACAGGCATTTGGGCTAAATAAATAGCTTGGTGACGACATGCCTTCTTAAACAGACTTTCATGAGATGAAGAAATGCTTTAGGTACACAGAAAGTGAGGGAGTTTTAATTTTCTTTGCAACGTTTATGATTTCCCTCAACCTAGGAACTCCTAGAATAACATTTTTAGCACTCACACCAGCATAGTGGAAGGTATTCAAGGTCATCTGAGTGGCTGGCTCACCCATGGATTGGGCAACCACACAGCCAATCATTTCACACCAGCATAGTTGAAGGTATTCAAGGTCATCTGAGTGGCTGGCTCACCAATGGATTGGGCAGCCACACAGCCAATCATTTCACCTGGATGGGCCCAACTTGAGCAAAAACTCATGTGGACTAGATACGCAAAAGATATGTAGCCTTTTCAAACAGCTTGCCAAAATAGAAGCTGGTTGAAAATGAAATTTCCATTGCAGTGAAGTTCTTCCAGTTAGACATAAATTGAGAATTAAAGATTTTACAAAATGGCCATAATCAGTGACCAACTGTGCACGAAAAACCAAGCACCAAAAAATATAAAGTATTATCAAATCAGGGAAACATCTACTTCCAAAAGGGGCATTAAAATTTCCAAATTTTAGAAAATGCATTGTCAGAAATAACATATATCTTCTTAACTCCATAGAAACAAATTTCCTGAGAATCATAATCAATATTATCTAAAACAAATACAAAATAATCAACCGCCATACCAGTGATGAACAGCAGCAGGGATAGCGATGACGTCGCCCTGTCGTAAGTGCTGGAGCTTCTGATCTGATCTCTATCTCTGGCGCTGGCCCTGCCCTCCTTCACATTGCTCTGATTGGTGGAAGGATTGGAAGGACTCAGGGCAGCCAGGGGTGATTGCTCCAGTCATGCCTGAGAGAGAGAGAGAGAGAGAGAGAGAGAGAGAGAGAGAGAGAGAGAGAGGAAATCTAAGGGGACGTTTGAATGACGCTCGATGGAGGATTTGTCCATGGAAATCTAAGGGGCCATTTGAATGACGATCGACGGAGGTTTTGTCGATGGAAGATGAAGTAGGGAAAAGAGAAAAAGAGGGAAAAGAGGCGCCCGATGGATTTGGGAATCCTCTTTCATATAAGATAACATTTTCAAATCCGTATGTCGTGAGTTTTACACTAAATAATATTACAAAATCTATTAACGGTCGTTCCTGCATGGGACCAGTTTCTAGATGGTTAAGATTGTATTATATAATAAAAATATATAAATATTTATCATTTATAACTAGACTAATTATTTATATGGTCTTGATAACTCTATATCTTAGACAATATTATTATAAATAAGTCACCACTATTTTACATTAAATACAAAACTTACAGTTAAAACTCGAAACTAAACACGTTAAATTCAGCTCTGGACCTTGCATGGATCTACGGCCCCACCATGATCGGTTTGATTCATCCGAGCCGTCCATCCATTTCTATATATCATTTTTTCATCGATCCCAAACAACGAGCCTGAAATAAGTTG
Source organism: Magnolia changhungtana (assembly GCA_030180095.1). Taxonomy (NCBI): domain Eukaryota; kingdom Viridiplantae; phylum Streptophyta; class Magnoliopsida; order Magnoliales; family Magnoliaceae; genus Magnolia; species Magnolia changhungtana. The sequence goes on from JASAUF010000649.1 coordinate 341,785, forward strand.
ATTTGAGAATCGTCGCCACACCACGAGACAAAAATAATGAATGGATATTCACAATTAAAATCCTCCTAAGGCCCGCTGTACTGTTTATTTGACATCTAATCTGTTAATTTGGTCATAAAGGCCCAGATGAAGGGAAAAAACAAAGATCAGCTTGATCCAATACTTTTATGGCTCCCAAAAAGTTTTTAATGGTCAACATTCATTCAACACTTTTTCCTGTAATGTGGTCCACTGGAGATTGGGATATAACTCATTTTTTTTGTAATACCATAAAATGATCTATAAAAATAGATGGACGGCATGGATGAAACACATACATCATGGTGGGGCCCACGGACCACCAAACACAAAAGTTGAGAGGGGTTACCCTCCATTAAAACATTCATAATTATTTTTTAGGCCCACAGAGATGTGGTTCACAAATCTAGCCCATCCATTATGTGTGTGCCACTTGGATGAGGGGTCATACCAAGTTTCAGACACATCCAAATTTTAGGTGGGGCCCCACCAAGTGCTTTTATATGTTTTAGGCATGTCTTCACATGATTTTAGATGGTATGGCCCACCAGAGTTCTGTATACGGCTGATTTTTGGGATATCCCATAATTTAAAGGGGATCCATCAAATGCACAATGTTTATTTTTGACACACGTCATGGTGGGGCCCACACAGCTCAACCTCATGAGGACTTCCCAAGAGCTCGACATGTAGAACCTTTTCCATATATATATATAAACTTATGATGTATTTGTTATATCCACACCGTCCATCCATTTTGAGATATCATTTTCAGTCACGAGCCAAAGAATGAGACAAATAAAAATTTGTAGTGGATCCCACCATAGAAAACAACGGGAAGGTGATTCCAACCGTTGAAACTATCCTAAGGCCCATCGTAATGTTTATTTGAAATCCAACTGGTTCAAAATTATTAAAAAAATGGTTGTGGGGCCATAAATCATGGTGGGGCCCACACAACACCAGCCAACAGCCGTTGGATGATGTAGGGGGAGTAGTCAATCTGTTCCCCTTATTTGTGGTGTGGTCCATTTAATCTTTGAATATGATTCATTTTTTTAGATAATTCTATAAAATGATCTTGAAAAATGGATGAACGGTGTGTCTTGATCCCAAATTTTCGGTAAATCCAGAACTCAAGTGGACCATACCACACAAAACAGTGTGGAATAATGATTTCCACCGTTGATACCTTCCATGGGCCCACAGTAATGTTTGCCATCCAACATGTTCATAATATCAAAAAGATATGAATGAAGGGAAAACACAAACATCAGTTTGATCTAAAACTTCTATCAAATGCACAGTGTTGATATTCGACACACATCATGATGAGCCCTACAAAACTTACTAACATTAATTCTTAGAGTCTCAGGGTGTCAATAAGTTGGGTCACAATTTTGACTAGAATATTTGACCCATTTTACATGTCTGGTCCATTCACTTTATTTTACTGATCATCATAGTTACTCGTCCCGATCATGCTACATATGAGAAAGATATTGGGCAAACAAGATTGATCAACAATTTGAGTGAATTTTAATTTAAACATCTAAAGTTATTTACTCTTCAATCTGGACTGATCAGATTGTCCAAAAACGGTTAAAGGTTATTCATAATATCAAAAATATATGAATGAATAGAAAACACAAACATCAGCTTAATCCAAAACTTCTATAGCCTCCAAGAAATTTTAAACGGTAGAGGTTCAATCACACTATTTCCTGTGGTATGGTCCACCTGAGCTTTGGATGTGCTTCCTTTTTGTTTTTTAGACCTCAAATTATCTGTTAACATGGATGAATGGAGTGGATAAAATAAATAAATAACAGTGGACCCCACAGAGTTTAATTACTCTGACAAGGGTATAACGAGTAACTCACCTAAATATAGTAGATAAGGGTTTCCTTAAAACATTCATAATCATATATTGGGCCTGCCTAGATGTGATTCACATATCCAATCCACTCATTATATGTGTCCCACTTGGATGAGGGGTCAAACCAAGTTTCAATCGCATCCATGTTTGTATTAACTTATAAACATGTTGGATCTCAAATAAACATCATGTTGGGCACTAAGAAGGTTTCAATAGTGGGTGTCACTATCCCACTCTTTTCTATGGTGTGGGTCTACTTGAACTTTGGATCTACCCCGTCAGTCAGATGCACCATTCCATGGTAGGACACAAGCTTAAAAATAAATTCAATCCATAACTTGGGTGGGCCACACCACATACTATAGTTGAGAGGGTTACCCTCCCATTAAAACATTCATAATCATTTATTGCGCCCACCTAGATGTGGTTCATAGATCCATCTCATTCATTATGTGTGTCCCACTTGGATGAGAAGTCAAACCAAGTTTCATACACATCCAAAACTCATGTGGGCCCCACCAATTAAATGCTTTTATATGTTTTAGGGATGTCTTCACATAGTTTTAGATGCTATGGCCTACCTGAGTTTCGTATACGACTAATTTTTGGACTTAAAGGGGACACATCAAATGCATGGTGATGATCTTCTATACACATTATGGTGGGGCCCACACAGATTAACCTCATAGGAATTAGTTCCCATGAAGTGACCTTATAGTACCATTTCACTATTTAGGTAACTCTTTCATGGGTGTTACTCTAATTGTGTAGGCCCACCTTGATATATTTTATGTATATCGACACCATCCATATATTTTTCCATCATATTTTAGGATGTGATTTCAAATCATAAGAACTCAATAATCTCAGGTGGGCCATACCAATCAAAACAATGATGAATAACCATTAAAAACCTTTTGAAGGCCACAAAAGTGTTTGGATTAATTTGATCTTTGTAGTTTACCTTCATCTAAATCTTCTTTACATTATCAACAAGTTGGATTGCAAATAAACATTACTAAAATAATACGATGGGCTTTTTATAATTCTTAATGGCGAGGTACTATATTATCATTCTTTCCAATGGTGTGGTCCACATAAGATTTAAATCTACACAATTTTTTATACCCGGCCCAAAAATGGGTTGGAAAAACGTATGGGCGGCAAGGATATACAACACATCATCAAAATCTCACTTTTGTCATCTAACTTTTCAATTTTTCTTGTCAAAATATAAAATCTAGTTTTCTTTTAATTTTTTTTTATTTATTATTTTTTACAATTCGTCAAATTTTTTTCACAATTTTGTTTAATTTTTTAAATTTTCTTTTTCAAAATATCAATTTTTTAATCGAAATCTCACTTTTGTTATCTAACTTTTCAAAATTTCTTGTTAAAATACAAAATCTAGTTTTCTTTTTTAAAATATATATATTTTAAAAATTTGTCAATTTTTTCACAATTTTGTTTAATTTTTAAAATTTTCTTTTTCAAAATATCATTTTTTAAATCTCACTTTCATTATGTAACTTTTCAATTTTTATTGTTAAAATACAAAATCTAGTTTTCTTTTTTAAAAATATATTTTTTACAATTTGTCAATTTTTTCACAATTAGTTTAATTTTTAAAATTTTTTTTTTAAAATATCATTTTTTTTATCGAAATTTTTTTTTTCAAAATTATCAACAGTTTTTTTTTTTTCAAAATTTAAAATTTTCTTAATCATTGTTAATTAATTTTCTAAGCTTCTCAACTATTTTTTTTTTCGAAATTCATAATTTTTTTGAGGTTTTTAATTTTTGACCTGAGCATTCGAGACAGTTTAGGACCGTCTCTAATAGAGACGCTCTTTAACAGTCTCTAATAAAGACGGTCATTAACAGTCTCTAATAAAAACGGTCCGTGACAGTCTGTAATAGAGACGGTCTTTGACAGTCTCTAATAGAGATGGTCTTTGATAGGGCTATAAGACGGCTAAGGACCGTCTCTAATAGAGACGGTCTTTGACAGTCTCAAATTACCAGTAAAAGACGGCCAATGACCGTCTCAGATTACCAATAAGAGACGGCCAATGACCATCTCTAATACGGACGGTCTTTAACTGTCTCAAATGGCCGCATATAAGATGGTCAGAAACCGTCTCTTTTCCAGACGGTCAATGACCGTCTTTTTTCTGCAGTTAATGACGGTTTGTGACCGTCTTAAATGATTTGTGGACGTTCAAATTTTTAAGACAATATTAAGGACGGTCAAGAGCCATCTAAAAGTTTAGAGACGGTTTACGGCCGTCTCTAAAGAGTCTTTAAACCAAGCAATTTTAGAGACAGTCCAGAACCGTCTCTAAATCCGTCATTTTTTTCCATTTTTCACGTAGTGTCAATCACCACTATTTCTTACATAATGGTTCACCTGAGATTTGAATCCGTTTGGCTCATGCCCTAAAATAATGGCAAAATGAATGGACAGTGTGAATATAGAATAAGTCAATGTGGCCCCACTAAGGGCCGCACCATCTTGGGTGAGGCTTACGTGCTGTTTGGTAAACTGAAAAAAATATCTGAAAATTAATTGAAATGTTTAAAGCTTTAAAATGCTGAATTTTAATATTTATAAGTATTGAAATTTTTGTTTGATAATTTGTATGAAAAAACTGTTATTTGAAAATAATTATTTTTTTAACAAAAACTTTGTTTGGCAAATATAAATTAAAAATATCTGAAAATTAACAATTTGTTATATTTGCTCATATCATCCTAATTTCTATCTTTTCTAAAGTATTATACAAAATCTGTTATTGATCTCCAAATTTGGCACACCTTGATGCTTTTAGTAAAATTTTAATATTTTTCCTAACCAATAAATCTAAGTAGATAAATATTCTAAATGTTTTATGTTTGCCACATACAAGAACATGACTTGATTGTGTAAAGAGGCTAGTAAATAATACTCATAAGGATATGCACGGTATATTTAGATCTTCAATTTCCACGTTTGGTATCTAGTTCTATAGTCCAACAAGCACATTGGTGAGACGGGTCACACCATTGATGAATTCCATTTTAGATGAAGAAATAAGTCAAAATTCTATTTGTTAGGGCCCATCATAGATGGCTTATAATTCTAAAGAATCACTTTTTAAGGCAATCAACCATCCCGTCGATGGCTTGGAAAAGAAGTGATCATAAAATAATAATAATAATAAAATAAGGCCAAATAATGGATGGATTGGATCATCCAATTGGTGCAGTTTTACATGACAATCCATGAAATGGATTGGATCATCTGCTAGCATTGAATAAAAGCGGATTGCCATTGTGTACTGAGTATGTAGGGCCCACTGTGGATGCATGTATCTTATCCACACATTCCATCTATTTTTGCAAATCATTTTAGGGCATGAACCCAAAATTGAAGCAAATCCAAAGCCGAAGTGGACCACACTGCTGTTTATTTGTCATCTAGCATGTTCATAATGTCATATAGATTTGGAGGAAGAGAAAACAAAAATATCAGTTTGATCCAAAAAAAATCTGCATCCCCTAAATTATTTTAGCCATAAGTGTTTAATTCACACCGTTTCCAGTAGTGTTGTCCACTTGGGCATTGGATATGCTAAAATTTTGAGCTCGTACCCTTGCATCGAGCTTTTAAAAAGTGAACGGACGGCATAAATTAGATATATACACTATGGTAGGCCTCGCGGAATCTACTTAGGTTAGTAGGCAATCCGCTTTGCTATTGGCTATGAGCCATAAAAAATGAGGTGGCCCACTATAATATCCATGTGAAATCATGCAATCCATACTGTCCCACCATTTTTCCAACTTATTTTAGGGCATGAGCCAAGAAATGAGGCAGATCCAAATCTCAGGTGGCCGGCATCATAGGAAACTGTGGTAATTGAATGCTCACCCTTAAAAACCTCGTAAGGGCCATAAAAATATTGGATGAATCTAATAGTGTTTTTCCTTCATCCAGTTTGTGTGACCTAATCAATAGGTTGGATTAAAAATAAACATTATAGTAGGCCCTAGTTTTTAATGGTGAGCGTCTAAGCGGACAACGCTTGTAATGTATTGACATGTGAAAGTTTTATGAGCCCCACCATTATGGATGTGTTATATACACACCATTCATTTATTTTTTACACATCATTTTAGCCATGTGTGCAAAAATGAGGTAGAACTAAAGCTACCACACCAAAAAAACACCGGGGATCGAACATCTACTATTGAAAACTTTATGAGAGCCACATAAGTTGTGGATCAAGCTGATATCTATGTCGTCCATATCGGTGTGACCTTATGAACAGGTATGATGACAAATAAACATCACATTGGGGCCTACAAAGGTTTTGAAGGTGGGCTTGATTGCCCTTATTGCTTTATGATGCAGACACTTGAACTTTGCGTCTACCTAATTTTTTGTCTTATGCTTGTAAATGACCTGCCAAAATCAATGGACGGTGTGAATATAACGTATACGTGATCGTGGTTCAGGGAACTTTCCCAGGTAGTAACATAATCAGTTTTGAAAGCTTGGAAGGGTAGTATCGTCTTTGCAAAATGTTGGCAGAAATACAAAAGTCAATTGTAGCCCAAAAGTTTAATCACTTGCCTCATTGACATTTTAAACTTGAAAAAGATGGTTGAGTGCTTCTTGCATTGACATTTTGGTAATCTCTTTCAGATTTTGAACCTGAAAAGAGAGCAAAATAGCATAAGAATACATATTTAGGTACCGTAATTAAATTTTTAACTTGAGAAACAAATAAAATATCTCATGCATTAGCTTTTTGTTACCCTTGCTTATGCATTTAAACTGTACCATTTATCACCATCTCAAGGTTCGGCATTAGGAATCATTAACAAGATCTTAAACTTAAAAAGAAGGGAAAATATATTATGGATTGGTATTTTGTTGTCTTTATTTAGATTTTTAACTTAGAAGGTGGGTAAGGGTCTATTTGGATGATACTAAATTTCCCAAATTTATGAATTTGACAATTAATATGTTTGGCTCGGCATTAACTCATAAATTCCCTGAAGGCCTGTTTGGAAGTGAGATTAGGTGGTATGGAATTGTATTTGATCTATGTATTTCATTTGGCATTTGGAATTTGATAGGAAGTGGATTGAATTAATCTAAGTATTTGACATTTCAATTCCAGTAGAAGTAGAAGATACATCGAGATTTTTGGTGGAATTCAAATCCATTGCATCCGTGGACCCTACATTGATGAATGTGTTTCATCCATATCATCCATCCATATGGGCCTTTTACATGTGGCACTTAAGCTGCGTATGAATATTGTTGATGCAAAAATCTGGTTCACCCTCTTTAGACCTTCGAGTACCAACACAGGAAGAAAACAAAGGAGACCCTGGCTAAAGCAAGGGACCCTCTGTTGCCAAAGTCAGGCTAGGAACCTGGGTCTTATAGTATTGAGGGGTTCTGGGATAGAGTTTTTGTATACCTTTCACCCTTAGAGTCTCTCCTATTTATAATAGTGTTGTACCACAGGGTTTCCGTAATTAGAGTAGATTTCAATCTCTTGAGATCTGTAATCCTTGATACTCCTAGATTCTCGAAAGATATTATCTCCCGAGAATCTCGGGTAGAGATCCAGAGTTTTACTAGGTAACTTCCGGATATGGAGTGATATAGCTCAGCCGACTCTTATCTCTTCAACACGGTCGTGCCAAGAAGAGTTTTACAGCTAATCTCCGCCTACTTCATTGGCTGACTCAATCTTTGAGTCGAACAAAAGTTTGGACGGCACTAAAACTGACTGACCTTAAGTCGGTTTGGGCTTTCCTCTATAAGGCTTTCGATTGAGCCTTGAGGTGCACTTCATCCCTTAGAGGTTTCGCTTTATAACTCAGGACGCTCAGGCTACGGCCGGGCTAGGTGGCTCATGATCCGAGCTATGCCTCTCCATCCAGCAATTTTGTGGACTTTGGGCCTTATTCAGACTCAGCGTCTGACGAGTCCGAGCCATTACTTCACTACTCTTCTGACCCTTAAGCCGACTCAAGGACTTGTTATATTTTTCCCCCAACAGTAAGTCCCCCTACTCCATGCATCACCTTAAGGCAGTCGAGAAGTATTTCTGGATGGAGTTAGATTGCATTAGAGCCGAGTAATGATGAAGCAATTATTGATTGTAGGGCGGTTTGCAAGACTTCCGAGACACGTCGCCTCGCGTGACCACGCATTGATTCATTTATCGAGAACGCATGAGCGAAGCAGCCGTCGTCACGGCGTCAAGGCATATGAAGATCAGACATATGACAGAGTATTCAGCGACAATGCATGGAGAGTTGCCACGTGTAAAGCTGGGGCACCCGAGGAGGCGTCGTTTTGGCTCCCCATTTAAGTTAGAACCACGTGGCAGCTCTATAAAGGGGGTCGCCCTAGACGAACTTTCGCCATTTTCGCGCCTTCTTTCCATCTTCTCCTCATGCCTTCCCTCATTCTCTCGCAGATCCTGGCATTGTAAACCTTTGCTCCGCCACCCATTTTCGGCGCTCTTGGATTTCTCCTAGTGAGTTCCTTCTTCCTCCCTTTCTTTTCTTTTAACAATGTCAGGCCCTGCAAGCTTTAGGGAGGGAGAATACAGCGATGAGGGTGAAGCGAGCGGCTTTTGGCGGCTTCAGAATCACCCTCACTGTTGGCAAAGGTTGCTGCAGAGGCAAACCTCCTATTTCGCCATTCTCAAAGGGTTATAGACCCTCTGGCCGAGAGGTCGGTGGCATCGGTAGAGGCACTGGATTCACTTCCTGAGCGTATGGCCGTTGGGGGCTCCTCTAGTCGCTCTGACCCTGAGGAGGGCGGTGAGGAGGAAGTTGAGATTGAAGAACGGGTTAAAGGACCCGTGCCTTCGGTGATGACAGCAGAGGAGTTATCTAAGATCCGATCCGGGTATCACATTCCAGACTCGATCATTTTAACTCTCCCTCGACCTGGGGAGCTACCCGACCAACCTCCACCCAGGGCAGTTACGATTTTCCACGACGCGTTGCAATGCAGTCTCCTGTTTCCGCTTCAGAGCATTGCTCGAGAACTGCTGGGCAGTCTGGGTATAGCTCCGAGGCAAGTTTGCCGAATAGGTGGAGGGACCTGTTTGGCTGTGCGGTGCTCTAGGCTGAGATGCAGCAGCCTAAGCTAAGTGTGAACAAATCTCTCCACTTATATCAAGTGCGGGCGCACACTCAGTATCTTGGTTGGTTCTTCTTCTGCTCCTGGCAGAACACCGGCGAGCCCTTAATAGCTGACCATCCTTCATCGAATAAGCACTGGAGGGATAGGTGGTTTTGAACCCTCGATATGTGGGAGTCGGCTGAGACTAGACCTATCCGCCCCTTCATCCCTCGAGCTTTTTGCACGGCAGGTAGAGTTAACGTAATTTATTTCCTTTTACTTACCGCATCTTTTCAGAATCACTGACATGAATTCTTATTTTCCTCCAAACCTGGACTCAGGCTCTCTGACTCAGATTCAGAGTTTCCGAGCCCTCGGCCCAGAGAGGAGATCTTGTAAGAGGCTTCTCCAACCGGAGCTTCTTTTCGAGTGGAGCTTCAACTCCAATGTGACCAGTGAGAAGCTTCAGTGTTTTTATTTTTTTCCCTCTCTGACGGTACTAATGCTTGTTCTTCTTTGAATGTAGACATGTCTGAGGCTAGGCTCTCTCTTCATCCCCCGTCTCAAATCCAAGCCCTGCCCTGCCTCGTTCGGGATCCCGGGCCACGAAGAGGCACAAGATGTTCTCGAAGGGCCCAGCGAGGACCGCCCCTCCTACTCCCTCAGCTGTTATGGAGGTCGATGAAGGTACAAAGGTGGCGGAGGTGACGGAAGTGGCCACTTCAGAGGCGGGGGTGGCAGAGGCGATAGCAGCGTCCTTTGAGCTGCCTCGGGAGGCTCCTGAGCTAGAGCCGGCTGAGGTACCTGTCGCCTCGAGGACTAAGGAGAGGGAGCTGTGCAGGATGGGAGCAACTGAGGAAGAGAGGATAGCCTTCCGCCAGAAGGTCGAAGAGATCCTTCCGTGGGTGAGTCGGCAGATGTTTGCGGAAGAGTTCTTCGGCCTTCTGCAGTCGTCTTCCATGGACAACACGCTCGGCAGGATCGGGACGCCATTGCTCTAGGCAATATCACCACTTTTTTGTCATTTTATTTCAGACTCCCCTCTTTTTTCTTTTTTTAAAGAGCTTTTTTCCTTGTACAGTTCGCCCCTTGCATGCTGAAGGCTCGTGTCGAGGTATCTACCTTAGCTAGGCGAGCTGGGGATGCAGAGGCTAGGCTGTCAGATGTTGAGACTCGGTAGTCAGAAGCGGAGGCTCGGCAATCATTTGCTGAGTCTCGGGCCATCTTTGCGGAGGGCTAGCTTGAGGAGGCAAAGGCTGCTCTTGTGTCGGTCACGATGGAAAGAGACCGTGTGGCCTCGCGACTAGAAGATGACAGGTTGGCCTTCGAACAGGCGGCCACAGAGTGTGCTTCGGTTCAGAAGAAACTTCAGTAGCTCGCAAAGGGGACCAAGGCTGCCCTCGAGGCTGTAAAGGATGAGTTGGTGGAGCAGTTCCTTTCATCTACAGCCTTCGAGGAGGAGCAAACCCTTGTCTATCGAGAGGGTTACGCAAAGTGTATCGAGGGGATGAAAGGCGCTTTTCCCCATCTAGATCTATCCAGCTTTGACGAGGGCGAGTCGAGGTCTAGTGGCGAGGTCCAGTGGCGAGGCAGCCGTTGATTCCGAGGCATACACTTATGACGCCTCTGCTACTGCTCCTGATGCAGCTCCATCAGCATCTCCTGGGTTAGCTCCTGGTGTGGTGGGCAAAGCCAAGTCCTAAAGTTTGTAGTAGAGTAAAATTCATTTTTGCTCTCCACATTTGCTTTAGGCACTTCAAACACACCGAGCTTCGGGGCCAAACAAGTCAACAGCGTCAAATGTCATCCTATCCGAGTGTTGAGTACTTATTGTTTTATCAATCTGACACAATTGTAATCAATGAACCGACTAATGTAACACTTTACTGATCAATGAATATATGTTTTTTGCTTATTCAGCATTTTACACATTTTTTTTGTAAGTGTTTAAACAATCGAGCCGAGTGTGGATTGCTTTTTAAAGCTAAGGATAGTATATCTTGAGATGCTCGGCATTCCATAGATGAAGTAGGAGTTGCCCTGTTAGGTCTTCTAGTCGATAAGTACCTGGTCGGACAGTGTTTGCAATTATGTAGGGGCCTTCCCAATTGGGCCCTAACGTTCCTGCGCCGCCTTCCTTAGTATTCTGAAAAGTTCTTAGGAGGACCGGGTCCCATGCTCGAAATCGCCTAACTTTGACTCAAGCGTTATAGGACCGAGACACCAGTCGTTGATAGGCAGTTGTCCGAAGTCTAGCCAACTCTCTGATCTCGTCTAGGAGATCGAGGTTGAGAGTCAGCAACTCTTCATTATTTTGTTCGTCGAACGAACTTACTCGGGCAGTAGGTAGGCCGATCTCCATGGGGACGACTGCTTCCGAGCCATAGGCTAGTGAGAACGGGGTTTCTCATGTCGCAGTTCGAACCGTGGTTCGATATGCCTAAAGGACTTTAGGAAGTTCTTCAACCCATGCTCCTTTGGATTAGTCCAGCTTAGTCCAAAGGTACTGTTTTATAACCTTATTGACGGTTTCGACCTGTCCATTCACCTGTGGATGGCACGGGGTCGAGTAAACGTTCCTGATCCCTAGATTTTGGCACATTTCCTGATACTGCTTGTTGTCGAACTGTTTCCTGTTGTCGAAGACGATAGTCGGAGGTATCCCAAATCGATAGATGATGCTTTTCCAAACAAAGTCTGTGATCTTTTGCTCGGTTATCTTGGATAGGGGCTCGGCCTCGGCCCACTTTGTGAAATAGTTGACAGCGACAACGACGAACTTAGTCTGACCTTTCCCTAGAGAGAACGGCTCAATGATGTCGATTCTCCATTAAGCAAAATGCCAAGGCCCGGCCATTGCATCAGCTCTTCAGGTGGCTGTCGAGGGATGGTGGTGAATCTCTGGCATTTATTGCAATCCTGAATGAGTTTCCGAGCATCTTACTGAATGATCGGCTAATAATATCCTTACCGAATAACTTTGTGAGCCAGGGATTAGCTGCCCAAGTGATTACCGCAAATGCCTTCATGAATTTCATGCAGAACGTAGTCGGCCTCACTCAGTTTCAAGCATCACAGGAGGGGCGCGTAATATCCTTTCTTGTATAGTACATCGTTAAACATGGTGTATCGGGCAGCTCGATTCTTCAGTTGTCGAGCCTTGGCACGATCTTCGGGGAGTTCGCTGTTCTCAAGGTATTTGACGATTGAGTCAACCCAAGATGGTTCAGAATCGATGGGGTGCAGGGTGGAAGGTTCAATTCTCCCAACACTTGGCTTAGCCACGAATTATATAGGAACGGATCTGGGGATATCGTCTTCATCAGCTGAAGCAAGCTTTGCTAGGAGGTCGTCTTTGGCATTCTCGGCCCTTGGAATCCAATAACAGAACATTGGCGGAATCTGGCGATCATCTCTCTGACCTTCGTAAGATAAGCTTTTAGCCTAATATATGTCGGCTATTTGATTAACGACCAGTTGGGAGTCGCCGTACACGTTTAGATGAGTGACCCCCAAACTGGCCGCTAGTCGGAGTCCTAGGAGTAGAGCTTCATATTCTGCTATATTGTTGGAAGCCTGAAATCCAAGTCTCAATGCATATTGAATGGTGTATGATCAGGAGTTTCCATGACTACCCCTGCCCCGCTTGCCTTGGAGTTGGATGAGACATTAACGTAGAGAGACCAAAAGGGGTGGGTGGGAGGGGAGTGATTGGACGATACTTCGGAGTCAGTGGAATAGATTTCAGTTTGCACTATGACTTTGACAATAAAATTAGCCACGGCTTGTCCCTTAATTGTTATTCGAGGCTTGTAATGGATGTCAAATTCACTAAGTCCAATCGCCCATTTTGTAAGTCACCCTGAAGACTTTGGTTTTTGTAGTGTCTGGCGTAAAGGCTGATCAATCATGACAATGATCGAGTGAGCCTGGAAGTATGGTCGTAAACGTCGGGATGATATAACTAGTGCTAAGGCCACTTTTTCTAGGGTCAGATATCTTATTTCTGCCGAGACGAGAGCCTTGCTGCTGTAATAAACAGGGAGTTGTTTGCCTTCATGCTCACGGATCAGGGCCGAGCTTACAGCCGCGTCAGATATTGCTAGATAAATCAGTAAGGCTCGCCTAGCTCAGGCTTAGAAAGAAATGGTGGCGATCCTAAATATTATTTGAGTTGTTGGAAGGCGTCTTCGCATTCTTCTGTCCAGTCAACAATTTGTCGACCCTTCAACTGTTTAAAGAAGGGGAGACATCTGTCGGAAGCTTGAGACACAAAGTGTTTTAAGACTGCTATCCTTCTAGTCAATCGTTGAACATCTTTAATCATCTGGGGGGACTCCATGTTGAGTAGAGCCTTGATATTTTCCGGGTTAGCTTCAATCCCTTGTTAACTGACTAAGAATCTAAGGAATTTGCTAGAGCCCACATCAAATGCACATTTGCTCGGGTTGAGCTTCATCTTGTACTTTCGTAAAATGAGGAACATTTTCTCTAGATCGGCTATATGTTGGTCGCTTTAATGCTTTTGATGAGCATGTCATTGATATAGACTTCCATTGTTTGTCCTATGAGTTGGGCGAACATTTTGTTGACCAATCTTTTGTAGGTTGCTCCAACGTTTTTCAATCCAAACGGCATTACTCGGTAATAATAAAGACCTTTGTTAGTGACAAAGGTGGTTTTTGATTTATCAGATTAATGTATTATAATTTGATTATAACCCGAGTAAGCGTCCATAAAGCTAAGTAATTCATGCCCCACAATGCTATTAACCAGCTGATCAATCCGAGGAAGGGGAAAACTATCTTTAGGGCAGACTTTGTTTAAGTCGGTATAATATATACAGACTCGTCACTTCCCATTAGCTTTCTTAACCAACACAACATTGGCCACCCATTCTGGGTAATATATTTCTTCAATAAAGTTAGCTTTAAGGAGTTTTCTAACCTCTTCCTCGATTACGGCGTATCTCTCTGGGCTGAGTGCACGTCATTTTTTACGGATCGGCTTGTAAGTTGGGTCGATATTGAGGCAGTGAGTCATGACTGAAGGGTCAATACCAGACATGTCCTCATGAGTCCATGCAAAGATGTCGGCATACCGACGCAGCAGTGCTATCAGCTTCTCCTTTAATGTTATAATCAGGGATGAACCAATCCGGATGGTCTTTGAAAGGTCTGACACATTCAATGGCACTTGGATGAGGTCTTTCACGGGTTGGTCGCGGCCGGGAGATTCATCGCGCAGATCCAGGGTTTCGATCGTCGTGACCGTTGCTGGTGCTCGCAGGGCAGTAGCATAACATCGCCGAGCATCGTGCTGGTCTCCTTTTACTACCCCGACGTCATTCTCAGTTGGAAACTTCATGGACAGGTGATAAGTCGAGATAATGGCTCGGAGGAGACAGAGAGAAGGTCGACCGAGGATAGCATTATAAACTAAAGATGATCGACTACCAGAAACTTGATCATAATAGTAGCTTGACTCAACACATCCCCGGCAGTGAGCGGAAGGTGAATTGCTCCTTTGGGAAGAATCTGTCCACTCGAAAATCCGATCAATAGAGTCCGTACGGGCCTCAGAGCCGATTGTTCGATGCCCATCTTGTCGAATGCTTGTGTAAACAATACATCCACAGATGAGCCCGTGTCGATAAGGACTCTGAAGACTCGGTGAGTAGCGATAGTAACAGTGACGACTAGAGCGTCATCATACGGGTGATGAATGCCCCTTGCATCTTCCTCGGTGAATGGTACACTGTACTTCTCGAGCTTTCTTTCCTTCGGAGGCCGAGCTAGAATCATAATCTCAGACACAGGTCAACCAACATTTCTTACATGGTTTTCTCGAGCATTATTTGAATCGCCTCCGCTCGGATATCCTAGTGGGTCGGTTATCGTTTGAGCATTCTTCCACAGTTCTTGCTCCTGGGTCGACGTGTTCGCCGAGATGGCCCTCTCAGATGAGTCTCTCAATCTTATGCTTTAGATTATAGCAGGCACTCGTGTTATATCTATGATCACGATGGAAATGACAATGCTTACTTTTATTCCGTCGGTTCGGATTACTCCGGAGTCTATCTGGCCAATTAACGAATCCTTCGCCTTTGATCTCCATCAATACTTGCTCTTGCGGCTTGTTGAGTGGAATGTACAACGAAATTTGTGATCAGGCCATTTACCCGACCTACGTTCGTCATGAGACCGATCATCTTTTCACTTTTTACTACTAGCCAAGTCAACTTCTTTTTTGGCTAGCTCTTTGGCTAGGGTTTTTGCGTTTTGAGCAGTCTCGTGCAGGATTCATGTTTCTTCAGCATCTGCATATTTATTTGACCGAGCCATGAATTCAACCAGAGTAGTAGGCGGGTTTTTGTCTAGAGATGCAAGAAATGGCCTATCTCTGATACCTTACATGGTGGAATTGAGAGTTGTCCTGCCCAAATGCTTTCGGACTTGGAGCGACTCGAAATTGAAGCACTCGATATAATCCTTAAGTAATTCTCCTTCTTTTTGAATTATATTGTTTAGATGCACAGATGATTTCAAATTTTTTTTTCCACCAATGAAATTGGCAAAGAAAGCATCGCTGAGTTCGATGAACAAGCTGATGGACTTGGGTTTCAACTGTACGAACCAAAGCCGAGCTACATCGGCCAGAGTGAGAGAAAAGGCCCGACACATCACAGCGTCCGAGGCATCATACAACTCCATATAGGTCCGAAAGGACTCAATGTACTCGGTCGAATCGGTCTTGCCTGTGAAGGGTGGGATTTGAGGAAGGCGGAATCGTTCCAATAACCAAGCTTGCATGATCTCCTTTGTGAATGGGGACGCCTTTGCCTCAGGTCCCGTTTGATTGGCGCAGCAGTTTTGTTTCATATCTGCAATTTTCTCTCGCATTTCCTTTCATAGGTCCTGCATCTCAACCTTTAAGGGTTCATCGTTATCAGCCGTATCCTCAACAGGGGGCCTATTGTGCCTTCTCCGATCTATTTTGTGTCGTAGATCGGTGGTGGGCAATAGAGCGGTCATAGAGATATGGGGGACAGCACTGGCTCAATTGGAACCTGATGCTGGCTTTGCTGAGGGACAGTTCATGGTGTGAGGGGCTGAGGATCAACGAATTGTCATGGGGCATTAACCCGACCATCGTCTTACTGGGGTAGCTGGACCTGCTGATGATGAATTTGTTCCAGCATCTGCTTCATGTAGTTCATGTCGGTCCTAAATTCTTGGACCTCCTTATCCAATCGTCCATTGCCTCGATTCCGTTGAGGGTACGTAGTTGAAACGGAGGCTGCCTGAGCTGCAGAACCTTACCGATTATTAGGTTGGTTTTAGGCCCCTTAGACTCTATTCGTACTAGGCAGGCCTTCGATTGTCGGTGGTCCGGTGATAGGGACCTCGCTCGGATCGTTTTGAACGGTTCTCCTTGTTCTAGCCATTGAAGAGTGCTCAGTACTTGGAGAAAATGACTTTTTGTATCGTATTCCCACAGACAGCGCTAAACTGTTGATGCAAAAATCTGGTTCACCCTCTTTAGACTTTTGAGTACCTGCACAGGAAGAAGACAAAGGAGACCCTGGCTAAAGCAGGGGACCCTCCGATGCCAAAGTCAGGCTAGGAATCTGGGTCTTATAGTATTGAGGGGTTCTGGGAGAGAGTTTTTGCGTACCTTTCACCCTTGGAGTCTCTTATATTTATAATAGTGTCGTACCCCATAGGGTTTCCATAATTAGAGTAGATTTCAATCTCTTGAGATCCGTAATCCCTGATACTCCCAGATTCTCAGAAGATCTTATCTACCAAGAATCTCGGGTAGAGATCCAGAGTTTTACTAGGTAACTTCCGGATATGGAGTGATATGGCTCGGCCGACTCTTATCTCTTCAACACGGTCGTGCCAAGACGAGTTTTACAGCTAATCTCCACCTACTTTATTGGTTGACTCAATCTTTGAGTCGGACTAAAGTTTGGACGGCTCTAAAACCGACTGACCAAGTTAGTTTGGGCTTTCCTCTATGAGGCTTTCGATTGAGCCTTAAGGTGCACTTCCTCTCTTAGGGGTTTCACTTTATGACTCAGGACGCTCAGGCTACGGTCGGGCCAGGTGCCTCACGATCCGAGCTACGCCTCTCCATCCAGCGATCTTGTAGACTTTGGGCCTTATCCGGACTCGGCGTCCGACGAGTCCGAGCCATTGCTTCACTACTCTTCTAACCCTCAAGCCGACTCAAGGACTTGTTATATTTTTCCCCCAACAAATATAGGCGACCAAAAATAGTTATGAAATCTAAATTTAAACTTGAAAAAGAAGGTTAAGTGCTTCTTGCATTGACATTTTGGTAATCTTTCTCATATTTTGAAAAGAGAGCAAAATGCCACAAGAATACATATTTGGATACCATTACTTAAATTTTAACTTGAGAAATGGAAAAAAATGGCTTGCTTATAAATTAAACTTGTACCATTTTTCACCACCTCAAGGTTAGGCATTAGGTATTATTAACAAGATCTTAAACTTAAAAAGAAGGAAAAATACATTAGGGATTGGCATTTTGATGTCTTGTCTTAGATTTTTAACTTAGAAAGTGTGTAAGGGTATATTTAGATGCTATTAAATTTGGCAATTAATGTGTTTGGCTTGATAGATAAATTTGATAAAGGCTTGTTTGGAGCGTGGGATTAAATGGTATGGAATTGTATTTGATCTATGTAAATTTTAGTTGGCGATTGGAATTTGATGGGATAGATTGAATTAATCTTAAGTATTTGACCTTCCAATTCCACGGAAGATACATCGAGATTTTTGGTGGAATTCAAAATCTATTACATCTGTGGACCCTACAATGCGCATGTTCCATCCACACCATCCATCCATCCATATGGGCCCTTTACATGTGGCACTCAAGTTGGATATGAATATAAGTGACCAGCATCAGTTATAAAATCTATTCTATTGATCACAGTTCCAACATCCATTAATCCTCAATTTTACAATGTTTTCCTAAAAGGAAGAATTTAGTCCCGGAATGTGAGATTGGATGATCAAAATATCATAGTGTTTCTAGGTATAATCATTATGTAATAATAGTGTTAATTCTATTTAATGTAATTCAATACCACTTAATCCCGTATTCCAATTATGCTAAGCTGCCCAGCCCAGATCTGAGTGACCTAACCCAAAATGGCTAGAGCTTGAGCTATTAAACATGGCTCAGGACATTTGCTTAGTGTATGCTATAGAGTACACCAATATTAGTAAAGTAAACTATAAAGCTCATATTTTAGTGTAGTATATAAGTATATATTTACATGTCAGACTAAGTTAGGTGGGCTTGGCCAACTATTTTAGACTCGAGCTAGGGACTTAAGGGTTAGGCCCGGCCCATTATCACCCTAAATGAAATGAGGGTTTAAGACTTCGATGAGCTGGATGGGAGTATTCCAAGTTTTTTTTTTTTTTTTTTTCCTACTTACCGCAGTAGATAAATAACTTATTTCAGATGAGCAAGTTTGGTTTATGATTAATTAGTAGTTATTTTTTTACTCAAAGTTAATTAATCATTTCAGCTACTAATATATATATATATATACTATATATATATATATATATATATATATATATATATATATATATATATATATATATATATATATATGTATAGCTTTTTTACTATTCATAAGTTGTTGAAGAGAGAATCAAGAGAAGAAGATAATAAGTACCTTATTTAATTACCAAACATACATATATGTTTAATAAATAAAAACTAAGATAATCCACTTAAGGTAAGTAGCTTTAGGTAACTTAAAGATCAAAGGCCCTAGAAGTGTTCTTTTTTTTCTTTTTTTTTTTTTTTTTTTTTTTTTTTTTTTTTTTTTGGGTTAGCTTGTTAGTACACACCCATGTCAGTACACACTGACACACTCCATGTTAGGCACCCCCGCTAGGGATTGATAACAAGACCTCAAGTGTTGAAACGAGGTATCTCCACTCAGTCTGCCAGTTGAGCTATGGATCTGGGTGTAAAGTCCTAAAAGTCGACTGAGTGTAGGTAAGCTTAACCTCCAAAGTCCAAACCTTTGTCGTAAGTTCCTATGGTGGATTAGGTGCGCCTCCACCTCACCCAAGATTGTGCGGCCCTTAGCGTGGGGCCGCCTTGATGCATATATTCTTTATCCACACTATACATCTGTTCTGCTAGGTCATTTTTGAGCATGAGCCCAAAAATAAAGCAGATCCAATTCTTAGATATGTTGGGATTTTTAGCCTGCGGAATCACACAGATCTAAATCTAGGATAGCAATCAAATGGCACCAAACATATACAAGAGAACACAGATTTAACATGGAAAACCCTTGTGGGAAAAAACCACGGCACAAAGCGATAGATCTCCACTATGAAAATAGAAATTACAAAGAGAGAGGATTTACCCGATTCGAACAACCTCGAATCTCACCCTTGCTACACCCTTTAGAAAGCCGTAGAATTATTTCCCATCCCTAGAAAATCCCTAGGGACACCTATTTATAGTTTAGGTAACTTTCCCTTTCGCGCCCTTGCGAAAGGCAACACAGAATCTGCAGTCCGCATCAAATTCGGAAACGAAACTGCATAACTACGACTGGTCAAGCCGAGGCTACGACTGGTCGTGAGACCCCCTCGACCGGTCGAGCAGCTCGGACACCAAAATACATAAGTCGCTGGACTTTGAGTCGAGCGGGCAACGACTAGTTGAGCCGCCCCCACGACCAGTCAAACCTGACCCACGACCGGTCGTGCACGTTTAGATTTAAGACATATGACAACAATATCCACCATGTTTCAATCTTGAATTGTGTAGCTTCTTGTCCTCTTCTCTTATTTTTGTATCACATCATAGCTTCTTGTGCACACTCCGTCCTTCTTTTACGCCATTGCCAAGCCTAGAGAAATTACACAGAACTTCAACTTCTCTGCATGAACAATCTAGGTGAGCATGTCTGTCGGATCAAAATCCACAAGCTCAACCACCTTTGGTCCTGTCTACTTAAAAGAAAAGACATAGTCTTCTTACCATCTCACCGCTACCCAATATTGCTTGCCGGGGTACTTGCTCACAACACTGATAGCCTGTGAAATAACCAGTCTAATCCAGACCATAGCATACACTGCCAACTGCATTCGAATAAGGTTCATGAGATATCTTGCTTTTCCTCATCTGAGAAGTCGATCCCTTCTCTTTGAGCATAACCCTTCGCTACCAACCTTACCCTGTATCTATGTTGTATCCTCCTGAAGATTCACTTGCATCCAACAGATTTTCGGTCCATTGGAAGCTCCACCCGCTCCCATATGTCAGTTTGGTACAACGAATTCATTACATCGCCCATAGTCACCTTTCACTTCTCAACACCAGGCTCACCTAGAGCCATCTGAATAGAAGATGAATCCCCTGCGATATTGGAGTTATCCATGTACCTTGCCGATATCCTGCGATCATGTCGTGTGATTCTTCTCACAGGTGACTGCTCCACCTGCTCTGTATCCCTGTCCTCACGTCTCAGCC
Organism: Magnolia changhungtana; assembly: GCA_030180095.1. Classification (NCBI taxonomy): domain Eukaryota; kingdom Viridiplantae; phylum Streptophyta; class Magnoliopsida; order Magnoliales; family Magnoliaceae; genus Magnolia; species Magnolia changhungtana. The sequence goes on from JASAUF010000649.1 coordinate 362,376, forward strand.
TTCTTGCCCTACCCGCTCATGTGGTCATGCCTAATATGCCACACATGTGCAGAGGTGGAATCCGCTACATCCACAGTAGCTACACCTTTTGAAGTGCTCCCAATCAACCTTTACAAGTTACGGATTTGTTGCGCTTTCATGATTACCTGTGCCCCCTTAGATACCTTAAGGGCACCATCAATACCTGTGTACTTGCATCTTTTTGCCTCAAGCACTCCAAGAGAAATCAAATTATGCTTCAGATCAGGAACTTGCCTGACATCAGTCAAGGTAAGCTCCACCCCATCAAACATCCTGATACGCACTGTACCAACAACCACAACATTACAGGTAATGTCATTGCCCATAAATACTTGTCCACCATCGCACTCTCTGTAGCTGATGAACCAACTCCGATGAGGAGTCATGTGAAAGAATGCCCCTGTGTCTAGCATCCACTCGTCCTTACGATTATTATAAGACCGTTTGAGTGAAGACACAGATAAAACATCACCATCACATCCATCTAACGTGGCAGCATCGGCCTCCCAGCATGAAGCCTCAAAATCTTCCTTCTTCGATTTAAGATTTTCACAATCCTTCTTCACATGTCATTCCTTCCCACAGTTCCAGCACTTTACCTTTCCTTTACCCTTGCCCTTGGATTTGGATTTAGAACCTATACCTTGTTCAGAATTCCTACCCACTGTAAACAGTGCATCAGAAGATATTCTCATGCCATTGTTTAGCTGTCTCATAGCCTTCCCTTGAAGGGCTGAGATAACGGTGTCCACACTCAGGGTTTTATCCATGCTGCACATAGTGTCCTTAAATGACTCATACGACACCGGAAGAGAATTCAACAACATACATGCTTGTTCTTCATCTTTCAGCACTTCCTCCATATCCAGCAATTTGCAAACTAATTTATTAAAGTTGCTGATGTGAGCCTCCAGATCTCCACCCTCTGTCATCTTGAAGTTATACCACCGTCGCTTCAAGTGCAGGCAATTTTCAGAGGATTTTTTCGCATAAACATCCTCTAACTTCGCTCATAACTTAGCCTCAGTTTTCTCCCTCAAGACGTTGTAGAGAACATCATCCGTGAGACATAAACGGATCGATGATAAAGCCTTCTTATTAAGAGCATTCCACTTGTCATCAGTCATAGTAGACTTCCGCTCCTCAAGAGCACCATCTTCGCCTTGCTTGATTAAAGAACTCATCATCTTGATTTTCTATAACTTAAAATTATTTTTCCCTGAGTACTTCTCAATCTCATACCTAGCGCTCGCCATTATTACTAATCCCTCAGATTCAGATCTGTGCCCCAACGATTGTTCTGTTACCACTTGTTGGGATTTTTGGCCTATGGAATCACACAGATCTAGATCTAGGATATCAATCTAATGGCACCAAGCATACACAAGAGAACACAGATTTAACGTGGAAAATCCTTGCGGGAAAAAACCATGGCATAAAGTGACAAATCTCCACTATGAAAATAGAAATTACAAAGAGAGAGGACTTACCCGATTCGAACAACCTCGAATCTCACCCTTGCTACACCCTTTAGAAAGCTTTAAAATTATTTCTCATCCCTAGAAAAACCCTAGGGACACCTATTTATAGTTTAGGCAACTTCCCCTTTCGCACCCTTGCGAAAGGCAACACAGAATCCACAGTCCACATCAAATTCGGAAACGAAATTGCATAACTACGACTGGTCAAGCCGAGGCTACGACTGGTCGTGGGACCCTCTCGATCGGTCGAGTCATCCCTTCGACCGGTCGAGCAGCTCGGACACCAAAATACATAAGTCGCTGGACTTTGAGTCGAGCGGGATACGACTAGTTGAGTCGCCCCCACAACCGGTCGAACCTGACCTACGACCGGTCGTGCGCGTTCAGATTTAAAACATATGACAACAAGATAAACCATACCATAGGTAATAGTACTGTGGTGGTTCAACACCATATCATGAAAAACTTCCTAGGCCCACTGTACCATGTCTTAATGTTTATTTGCCATCCAACTGGTAAATAAGGTCATATAAACCTGGATGAAGGGGAAAATAAAAATGAAGCAAATATCAGCTTGATCAAAACGTTTGTGGCCCATTAATGGTCAATCGCAACTGTTTCCTACGGTATGGTCCACCTGAGAATTGGATCTGCTTCATTTTTGAGCTCGTACCCTAAAATGATATAGAAAAGTGGATGGACGGCGCGGATATAGAATATTGCATCAAGGTGGGCCCCACCGTAAGGGCCGCACCGTCTTGGGTTAGGTCTAGGCCGCACCTGATCCACTCCCTACGTCCGCCCTCTTTCTTTCTGGACATGCCCCATCCATTACGGGGTCACCATCCCAACGGTCTAGATCACCAAGCTATGGCCCCCACATCAGAATATCATGAAATATCCCATGTTGTTAGGATCAATCAGTTAAAATCATCATCAACCAAAGGCCCCTCCCAAGTACCAGAGCTGTCTAAATCTCTTTTCAATGGAGTTTCCAGCTCTTCTTCCACCAATCACACGCTTCCTTCTGTTCTCTTTCATGTCTTCCACCTTGCTCCTCTCATGGGCTTCTCTGAATTCATCCCCCCAAATGGAAATTCTCGTTGGGAAGCTCCTAGAATCGTCGCGAGATCCGCATTTCTTCGAATGGATGAAGAGTGTAAGGAGAAGGATCCATGAGCATCCGGAGCTCTCTTTTGAGGAGCATAGGACGAGCGAATTGATACGATCGGAGCTCGATTCGATCGGGATCGAGTACTCATGGCCATTCGCGAAGACGGGCGTCGTCGCATCAGTCGGGCCAGGTGGGCCTCCTTGGTTTTCTCTAAGGGCAGACATGGATGCTCTTCCTTTGCAGGTATGTAGGGCTATACACCGAAAATCAGTGTATAGTTTTCTCTACTGTCCTTTAATGGGCCATCTCTCCAAAACTGCACAAATTGAATGATCCCAACCGTTCAATCCATGGATAATTGTTGTTTCGAAATGAGTGACAGTAATTCAACCAGCTCTATCATCTTATTGATTGGGGCAGAACCAATCCAATGATCCCAACCGTCCAATGGATGCTGCCGCAGTACTTTGACTCCTGACTGGTAGAACAGTAAAGAACATGCGATCAATCAGACCAACAAAAAAAATAAAATGATGGGGCACGCTGGAATGGGAGATACAATCTATCTATACACCACTTTTTGATGTATAGCGGATCATTTTAGGAGTAAGTGATCCGGGGTACCACGTGTTCGCATTCACTGCCGCTTGATGGCAACTGACCAGCAGTGATCGGCAGGGCCCTCCACATGCTTGATGAAATGGTCCTGCTCGAATTAGCCCCACAAATGCCTAGAAGTGGGTTCCACTCATCACCACATTCGATCACAAGCGTCCCACTTGTCCGCAGCATCTGGTCATATCAGATTGTTGGTCAGTGAAATGCATAGTGAATGTTTGGTTGTATACAATATACATGACTGTTCCTCTTTCAGAAATGAAAAGATGAAACCTACTCTGCCTTAATGTCCCATGCTTCTTTAATAAAATTATCGTTACTTTTCAAACCAAAAAAAGTACCAGAACGTAAATCTATAAAAATCAGGAGTATTATATAAAATTCTCTTTAAAGAAATATAATTTTCTATATGTACTAACAATAATGTATATAGATAGTCAAGTGGTGCTCTTTACCTCTCTCAAATCCTTCTTTTTTCAAGTAATCCTCATAGAAATTAGTCCATCTCTACTAAAAATTTTCACCTTCTACTCAATTTATCAATGGGTGACGACCCCCAGTCTCAATTTTTTATATTTATCCCAAAAGCTCGTTTGAATAATCAATGTTTTATTGAAAATCATGTTTAATATTTTGCCTATATTCTGAAATATACAGAGTTTTAAACGTTTAATCAATTATATGATTTTTTTTCCGAACATACCGAGTTTTGCTATGGGTGGACCATGAGTGTATGTTGAATATAGGCCATTGCTCATTTTCTCCAGCCATCCATTTTTCTCAAAAATATGATGCCCACTTGATGATTTTTGGGCCAGGACATCCAAAGTGGGCCATTGATGATTGGTGGATCTCTTATTCACATGCCAAGCTAGTGCATGAACCGTAAATCGCATCTTCAATCTATCCTGGTGCGAATTGCCTTAACATTCCTCTTTTAAGAGTATATCAGAGACTTGTCTTTAGTCTATAGTTTGAATTTTCTCTCCATATGGCTGTCTAATCTCTTACAGTGATGATGACTGTTTTGAAGGAGCGGGTAGAATGGGAGCATAAGAGCAAGCACAATGGTAAGATGCATGCTTGTGGTCATGACGCCCACATAACAATGTTACTTGGCGCAGCTAAGTTGCTTCAATGCCGAAAGGATGAAATGAAGGTAAATCCATAGCCAGTTCTTGTCATAGTTTTAAAACGTGGTGACTCGACTCGAAACCTGGCCAAGTCAACTTGACTTGGTGAGAAATTCACAAACTTAAATGAGAATTGATCACCTATGGGCATCTGCACCACTCCTTGTGGTTCAGGGCATTTTCAGCCGTTGGATTCATTAAATGTTTTTTTCATTTAAAAAAAAAAAAAAAAAAATCTCCCCCATTTTAAGCATCATCCAATGGCTAAAAATGTCATGTACCATAAGGAGTGGTGCGGGCACCTGTAGGTGATCAGTTCTCAACCTAAATCTCATGAGCTTGATCTTACCTCTTCCTTCCCTTTGAAGGGCACGGTGAAGCTTGTTTTCCAGCCAGCTGAGGAGGGTCAGGCGGGCGCTTATCATATGTTACAAGAGGGTGCTCTCGAGAAGGTAGATGCAATTTTCGGACTACACGTGGATCCTAGTTTGCAGAGTGGTTCTATTGCTTCAAGATCGGGTCCCATTATGGCTGCATCGGCCCCCTTTGTAGCCACAATTCAAGGGAGAGGTGGGTATGCGGGAAAACCACACAAAAGCAGAGACCCAGTACTTGCCGCATCCTTTGCCATCCTTGCCCTCCAACAGCTTGTTTCTCGAGAATCAGATCCTCTTGAAGGCAGAGTAAGATTCTTCGCTAGCCACTGCATGTTTAGTATACAGTGTGGGCAGGGGATAACATACATTTGTAACAACTCATGCACTGTACACCTAGCATACGTGCATACCAATCTAGACCATCCCAAGTTATGGGCCCCATTGGATATGAACATATAGCCTGAAAATCACAGTTGATCAGGTGGTAATAACTGTCCAGTTCACTGGATGAATTTGGATGGCTGGTGATTTTATTTATAGGCAAACACTTTGTGGGAAGGATTGTCCAATCGGCCAAATTGTCAGGCTATGCTTGTCCATTATGGAGCCCGCAGCATGGACAGCCTGGATTGGCATATGCATGCATTCCCACAAGTTGCATACAGTAGAAGGGCTAGACTGTAATTTGCTTTCGCTGCAACTCGCTGAATTAGGGTGCATTTGGTTGCACCCAATATCATGAAACATTGCACCAATTTGGACTGATTAATCATGAAATGTCATCGTATTTTATGATATTAGGTTAGACCTACTTAAAAACGACCTTATGATATCATGTTCTCCCTCTCTCACCGGCATTGTATATCATTCATGTGACCCACCTGAACTTTGGGTTGCCCTGTCCTCATGAGGACATGGTGGGGCCCACTTTGTGTATGGTGCTAGATTGGCTACTCACACAGATTGGACAGCCTGGATTGGCATATGCATGCATACCTGCAAGTTGCATACATTATAAGGGCTAGACTAAATCTGCCTTTGCTGCAACTCAAAGATTAAGAATGAAATATCATCATCACCTTTCATGATATTTGGTGCAACTAAACACACCCTTAAATGGTTTTGAATATTGGTATCGGGAGGCATATCAACCCAGCCAAAAATGGATACAATACAGGCATCACGTATCAATATTGGACTGTATTGATAAAAAAAATTCTTTAAGCCAAAAAAATTGAGTAAAAATATCGGAAAAATGGAAAAAGCAAGAAACTCATGAATCCTTTTTTTTGGACATGTATATGATGGTGTATCATACCATTCTTTTATGAGAATATTGTCTGTCGGCTTGACTTATTGAAAGTCAACTGTTGGCTTGACTTATTGAAAGTCAACTGAATGAACGCTAATTGAATACAAATCAAGAAGGATTTGATAAATTAGTCCCCATTACATGAAATAAAATAAAAAGAAGACGAAAAAAAAAAAAAAAAAAAAAACGTAGATGGTTCTTTCTGATTTTTCCTGTAGCGTTCATTCCACTTCGATTCTTTGGATCTCACCCAAACCTTTGTTTTGATCCCCAAAATAAGCCCTGATCTAGTCTAAAATGACTTCCTACGCTTCTTCCATGGTTCAAATGAAAAAGGAAAAGGAGAATGGGAGGAAAATTGGAAAAAAAAAAAAAAAGGGTTTAAATATGGCCCTTTAAGGTCGTTTCAGTCCATATCAACATGCATCCAATATGGGCCAATATGGCCCATATTTTAAGGGTGGGTCGTTTTTGACCCTGTACCGGCCGACTCAAGCCAATACAACCCTTTTTTTTTTATGGTGGGCCATTTCGCCCCACATCGCATATCATATCAGGCTAATTCAGATACAATACAGTCGCATCAGCTAATACGATACCTATATTCATAACCATGTCCCTTAGTGATAGTCCTCTTTGAAAATATTTCCATACTATATATAATGATGTTTTCATTCATTATATGGAAGTAGAGTTTCAAAGTTTTTTTTTTTTTACCAGAATAATCTAAGTTGGTTAAGTTCTATGGACCTTCATTGCCTCTGCTGACAAGTCTACTCGCCAACTGATACAGGTAGTCTCAGTTGGGTTTATATACGGAGGCGAAGCACATAATATAATCCCAGACTACGTGAAATTTGGTGGAACTTTTAGGAGCATGACAACTGAAGGACTCGATTACCTATTCAAAAGGATAAGAGAGGTAACAACTTTCATGTTTCATCTACAAACAAAGTCGTTCTGAATTTTTCACTGTTGTTTAAATGGTCAGCCCTTCAAGAGATTTTCCTGTACATGGTCCAAGGGGATCTTTGAGGGGTGTGTGGAAACTAGGGCTGCAAACTGACCCAACCAGGTTGGTTGGGTTAGGGCTCAAAAACTCCAACCCAATTTGAAATGGTGTTGGATTCAGGTGGAGCAAAGTCGGGTTGGGTCAGGTAGTATTGGGAATAATCACATATATTTGTGTCAGGTCAGGTTGGGTTGGGCTAGGGTTGAGTATAGCGGAATTTAGTTGGAAGTCGGGTCGGTTCAGGCTTGGGTTGACACTCAACCTGATCCAACCTGCCGAGTTGCAGCCCTAGAAGCTCCTAGACATTCATCAGCTGGACCCACCTTGAACATGTCCTGGCATGAGAATTAGTCTGGTCAAATCATTAGATGTGGGCACTACTAGACTAAGAGCCTATTTGGTTGACACTTGAAAATGCATTCATCTCATTTTATTTAATCATAATTATGTATGAGAAATGCTCCAATGCTTTTAGAGCACTATAAATTATAGTGCTCCTATTTGCATTGGGAACACTTTGTCCAATCCATTGATCCAGACTGTTTATTAGGGCCAACACACTTCATGGGCTATGATGCGAACATCTAACCAACCAGACAAATACTAACCATTTGATCAATAGGTTTTAGCATGGATGATCAAGATCGTTTGCACAATAATATGCTCAACAATTTTATCTATCTATTTCTCAGGACCAATATGGATTGTTTATGATATTAAAGAATAGCTTTTGTTAGGATATTATAACGCGAAATCAAGGTTGATTAGATCATCTGATCAGTGCCATTTTTGCATCATAGCCTTTGAATTGTGCTCTTGACTTAATAGACAGTTTTAAATCAATCAATTGGAATGTTCGAGTGAACCGATGCAACTAGGAGTACTGCAAATTACAGTGCTCTGATACCATTGGAGCATTTCTCATCATCTATTAGAGATCAGTTTTTTTGTTAGGAATGATCTTCAATACATGTGAGGCATGGACGTGAGCTTTAGAGAAGCTAGAATCTCCTTTCCTTCCATGTTTATAGCATGTTTATGACGATGTGCAGATATTTTCTTTGATAGGTAATAGAGTCACAGGCAGTTGTGCACCGTTGTACCGCCACAGTGGACTTCATGGAGAATAAACGGATACCATATCCAGCGACTGTGAACAATAAAGCAATGTACGAGCATGCAAAGAGGGTGGGGGAGATCCTACTTGGAGAAGGCAATGTACGCTTGAGCCCGATGATCATGACAGCTGAAGACTTCAGTTTCTACACGCAGAAGATGCCGGGTGCGTTCTTTAGTATTGGCATAAAAAATGAGAGCGCGGGGTCAACCCAACCATTGCACTCTCCATACTTCTTCCTCGACGAGGCAGTTCTTCCCATAGGAGCTGCCTTGCATGCTGCCATTGCAATCACTTACTTGGATAGCCATGTCATTGAGTCCTGACCAGTAAACAACTTGAGACCACCCTTGATTTACACAAGGACCCACCTGAATTTTAAAACAGCATGACCCTTCATCCAGACCAGCCTCTAACATTTTTGGATTTGCAAAACACAAGCTCCACTTAAATCATATCATTTTCTACAGTTGTCGTTACCATTTGAACTGATGTATGAAATATATTTTGCCATCTAGTCATTGGTGTCAGAGTCATGACATGCCAAAATTCAGATTTTGCATGTTCCATCTTAACCTTCAGCTTTGTATAATTTATGTATGGTTGATTCTCTTCATCTTCAAAAGTCAACTCTCTTGTATCTGCTTTTATTTTCACATCTTCACCAATGGATTTTGAATTTGGAATTTCTCCAACTCCATTGCATCTTGATAATTCATAATATGGCGTTTACTCCATGAAATCGCACCAGTTAATAACTTTCTGTGTGAATGGAACTTTTCGAGTTAGGCGAAGTATTGTTGTTTCTCAACCTTCTCTTCTTTTTTGACGAAGCTCTTTATAATAGATTCATTATTATTCTTCTCTTTCTTCTTGAAATTGGTGCAGTTGAAGCTTAAGAAATTAAAATCAATGGATTTTAACTCAGGAACACAAATCTTTAAGATGTCAGGTTTGTGTAACCCACCTTTTGTATCTTCAAAATATTCTTTGGACCAACTTCTCCAATTCTTCAATATCTCTCAAGTTTTCCATCCTAAAAAAGGAAAAGAGAATTTTCAATTTCAATGTCCTCATTATACTCTTTTGTTAACTCAAAATTGCCAGCCATATTTCCTGCTATTGCTTCTTCCTTTACCATAAGACTAGAAGTGTCACAGGATCCTTCACTTTCAAATTCGTTGAGTTCATCAACCATAGCAATTTTAAATGAAGCTCTGAAGAACCTCAAGGGTGAGTGGACCAGGAATGAGTACCTAATCAATCTCATCGACACCACAAGCCACATCGACCTCTCTTCTGAGGTCTCAGCTGCTCCACATATTACCAACGGTGCAGCGGTTCTCGTGGATTGTGTTCGGGCCTGTCTTGACTCATAACAAGATGGATTGTTGTTTCAACGAGCTTCAGGTTGATGGGAAGCCTATCAGAGCTTGTGTTGAGTCATTGAAGATGCCAGTGATGAAGGTCTGCTTCTTGGTGATGTTTGAGTCACCCCGGAGAAAGGAGCTGTCTCCTTCACCAGTTTGCATGGGTGGGCCTTCACTCTGGCCAAGTTTTGGGCGACAACTTCTTCAACATGGCCACCATGGAATGGATGGACAAAGAAGATCGGATCCTCGGCCTGCAAGTGCAGCTGTTCAAACATGTCAGGATATCATCATCACATGCATGAATGATCACACAGACAACTTAACGACTCTTTCTACACAAGTTCCGTGTTAGTATCATGCTTAAAGAGAAGCCGATGTCTAGGAAGGTGTTGATGAGAGTGCGTAATAACTACTACCTCCCCAAAAATGAATTATATCCAAAGCTCAAGTGGATCACACTACAGGAAACAAGTGCATACGAGCTGAATCAAACCGAGCTGAAGCAAGCCGAATTTTGAGTCAAGCCAAACTGGTACTACCCTGGTTTGAGTTTGGTTTGTTTTTTTGAACTAGCTTGATTTCGAGGCTTGGTTTGCTTTAAACTTCTATTCAAACCAATCCAAACCGAGCTTTGTCAAACCAATCTGAGCTGAGCTTTTGAGTTGGCTTGGTTTGTGTCCAGCTCTAACTCTCACATTGCATGAATCAGGTTATTTCTGATATTACGGTGTGAAAAAGAATTCATTAGAAAGCAAACCTCTCCCCTTTGCAAATCGCCTGCCGAACTGCCTTAGTTCTCGGTCATAAATGACCGCTCATGATTTTTTATTTTTTTTAAATCTATATTAGTGCTTAGGGTTATAGGCGTTCAGTTCAGATTGAGTTGTGAAAGGCTTTGGCACACGTAACACCATACATACATACATACATACCAATGACCGAATTTGAAGCCCAACGCCCACAAAACTTAGGTTACTATAGATTCACGTGGTGCTTTTGCTATCTTTGGAAGAATAACGCATGGACCACATTTAAAAACGGGTGAGCTGTTGGGTCCCCCTACATGTCAGCGACCAATGAGGGACGTGGTCCATGGACCACAACTTGCACTGATTATACAATCGGGCCCAGCGATCATATGGCATTCGTGTCCCATCTTCAATTTGTACAAGTGGGGCCCATTTATCTGTGATCAAAACCACTGATACCGTGGGTCAATGGTGTACGACCATGAGGGAAAGGAGAAAAAAAAAAAAAACTCAAAGAGGAAAAAATCCTGTACCGCTTACTAGTTGAGCCAACAAAGAAACGGTCAGGGAAGAAAGCACAACTATGATTGTCACTGTAAACCCCACTTTTTACCCAGCGGCTTTTTTAAGCACTCCCAAACTTTACTTTCCAAAACTAAACCATTCTGTACGGACACACTATTTGCAGACGAAAATTCACGGTGGCACCATGATATGCATGGTGCTACAATGGAACTCTCTGTCTTGTCCACGGTGGCACTGTCCAATACCATGAAAGGGCAAAAGGCCGTAGCTAAAAATATATAGCTACGAATTATAACCGTAAGGCCGTAGCTAAAAATATATAGCTACGAATTATAACCGTAGCTATTAGCACCGCCATTGCTTCATTGGGTTCGTAGCCCTTAGCTCTATCACTACGGATCTAAACTATTGTCATTTCTTCTGTAGCGAAAAGTGGTGTAACTATAGATAATTGAGCAAACCTAACGTGAAATTCAATGAGCCTAACATGAAATTCAACAACCCTCAAAGGAAATTGAATGAGCTTAACATGAAATTAAGCGAGGCAAACATGAAATTTAGTGAGCCAAACTGGGAATTGAGCGAGGCTAACACGAAATTTAGCGAGGCAAACTTGAAATTGAGTAAGGATAACACAAAATTGAGTGAGACAAAGATGAAATTAAGTGAGGCAAACTGAAAATTGAGCGAGGCAAATATGAAATTGAGCAAGTCAAAGAGGAAAGTGAGCGAAGCAAACTAGAAATTGAACGAGGTAAACATGAAATTAAGCGAGGCAAACTGGAAATTGAGCGAGTAAAAGTAGAAATTGAGTGAGGCTGATATGAAATTGAGTGAGACAAACTAAAAATTGAGCGAGGTAAACTGGAAATTGAGCGAGGCTCAGAGGATATTGAGCGAGGCAAACTGGAATTTGAGGGAAGCAAATATGAAATTGAGCGAGGCAAACTGGAAATTAAGCAAGGAAAACTAGAAACTTAGCGAGGCAAACTGAAAATTGACCAAAGCTAACATGAAATTGAGCGAGACAGAGGAAATTGAGCGAGGCAAACATGAAAATTGAGCGAGGAAAACAAAAAATTGAGCAAGGAAAACAAGAAATTGAGCGAGGCAAATGTGAAATTGAGCGAGGCAAACTGAAAATTGAGTGAGGATAACATGATATTGAGCGAGACGAACTGAAAATTGAGCGAGGCAAATAGGAAATTGCACAAGGCAAATATAAAATTCAGCGATGCAAACTGGAAATTGAACGATGCTAGCATGAAATTGAGCGAGGCAAAGAAGAAATTGAGCGAGGCAAACATGAAATTGAGCGAGGCAAACTGGAAATTGAAGGAGACAAACACAAAGTTAAGCGAGGCAAACTGAAAATTCAGCAAGGCAGACAGGAAATTGAGCGAGGCAAACTGAAAATTGAGCAAGGCAAACAGGAAATTAAGTGAGGCAAACATGAAATTCAACGAGGCTCAAAGGAAATTGAGCGAGGCAAACATGAAATTCAATGAGGCAAACAGGAAATTGAGCGAGGCAAACATGAAATTCAACGACGCAAACGAGAAATTGAGCGAGGCAAACAGGAAATTGAGTGAGGCAAACATGAAATTCAGTGAGGCAAACATGATTTCGGCAAACAAATAGTATCTAATTTGGCCTAACCAGGTTCTTCTCCTAACTTTTCTAAGCCCTTTTCATGTTGGGCATGACTTCCACAACTCAAAGGATAAGGTGGGCCAAATTGTAAAAACTAATATGTATACTATTGAAAAATATCTAAATTCATGTGTAACCCATCTGGTGGTTCGATTGGCTAGTTTTTTTTGGTGGTGTGAACATCATGGTGGGTTTCATATGTTAGATTGATTGGATGTTATGTGGATGTCACATAGGCTCCATAATTCTTAATTTCACCACCTTTAAAAGAAAAGGGATAAAAAAACTAAATGGGGGCATTTAGTTTTTGGAGCCTCCTTGAATTTCATGTTTGTCTCATTGAATTTCATGTTTCTCTTGCTCAATTTCTTTTGAGCCTCATTGAATTTCATGTTCGCCTAGCTCAATTTTCCGTTTGCCTCGCTCAATTTCCTATTTGTCTCGTTGAATTTCATGTTTGCCTAGGGCTGTACACGAGTCGAGTTAGCTCGATCAGCTCACTCGATTCGACTCGAAAAAGCTCGACTCGCCTCTGCTCGAAATTGGATTCGGACCGAGTCGAGCTGGTTTTTGGAGGTCGAAAAAATTTCGACCCGAGCTCGACTCAACTCGGATCGAACCTCAACTCAAACTGACTCGGATCGAATTAGATCTATGACTCAGTTATTTTGATATGGATGTTGCTCGCAGAGTGTTTGATGAAATGACTCAACGAAGGGAAGGTGTGTATATGAAAGAAATACCTTTTTTTTTTTCTTGATTTTGATGTTGCCTACAAGGTGTTTGATGAAATACCTATAAAACTGCTACATATAGTGAGAATTTGAATGTGCAGTCCATGTGTCTGTGAAAATGTTGCATAGGCAAACTTGGCTTGATCTTGGCTTGAAGTCGACTCAAATTGGCCCGAGCTGCTAACCGAACCGAGCCGAGCTGACCAGTCAGGCTCGAGGACCGAACCAAGTTCGAGTTGGGGTCAGCTAGTGGCCAAGCTGAGTCGAGCTTGGCACAAGTTTGACTCGACTCGACTCGCGTACACCTTTATATTTGCCTCATTCAATTTCCTTTGAGCCTCGTTGAATTTCATGTTAGTCTCTCTCAATTTCCTTTGATGCTCATGGAATTTCATGTTTGCCTCGCTGAATTTCATGTTAGCCTCACTCAACTTCCAGTTTGCCTCGCTCAATTTTCAGTCCGCCTCGCTCAATTTCTAGTTTACCTCACTCAATTTGATGTTAGCCTCGCTCAATTTCTAGTTTACCTTGCTCAGTTTCATGTTTGCCTTGCTCAATTTCCAGTTTGTCTCGCTCAAGTTCCTCTTTACCTCACTCAATTTCAAATTTGCCTCGCTCAATTTCATGTTAGCCTTGCTCAATTTCTAGTTTGCCTCGCTAAATTTCATGTTTGCCTCGCTAAATTTTCAGTTTGCCTCACTCAATTTCATGTTTGTCTCACTCAATTTCCAGTTTGCCTCACTTAATTTCCTCTGAGCCTTACTCAATTTCCAGTTTGCCTTGCTCAATTTCATGTTAGCCTCGCTCAATTTCCAGTTTGCCTTGCTCAATTTCCTTTGAGCCTCGCTCAATTCCATGTTAGCCTCACTCAATTCCAGTTTGTCTCGCTTAATTTCCAGTTTGCCTCGCTCAATTTCCAGTTTGCCTCACACTATTTCCTGTTTTCATCGCCCAATTTCCTCTAATAACTAGCTCAATTTCCTCTGTCTTGCTCAATTTCCTGTTTGCCTGGCTGAATTTCATGTTTACCTCGCTCAATTTCCAGTTTGCCTCGTTCAATTTCATGTTAGCCTCCCTCAATTTCCAGTTTGCGTCACTAAATTTCATGCTTGCCTCGCTCAATTTTCAGTTTGCCTAGCTCAATTTCCTGTTTGCCTCGCTCAATTTCATGTTAGGCTTGTTCAATTTCCTTTGAGGCTCATTGAATTTTATGTTAGACTTGTTGAATTTCATGTTAGGCATGTTAGGCTCGCTCGATTTCACGTTAGGCTCGTTCAATTTCACGTTAGGCTCGCTCAATTATCCATAGTTGTATGTACTTTTCACTATAGAAGAAATGGCTACGGTTTATATCCGTAGCTATAGACATGATGGCTACGAATCTAATGAGGCATTGGCAATGCTACCAATTGCTACGGTTATAAACCTTACCCATGGGTATTTAGCTACAACCTTTGGTCCTTTTCATGGTATTGGACGGTGGCACCGTGGACAAGACAGAGTTCCATGGTGGCACCATGGATATCGCGGTGCCATCATTGAGGTATTTTCAAGTATATCTTATAAAGCAAGGGTATTTTCATCTTCAAATAGTGTCTGTACACAATGGATTTAGTCTCGAAAGTAAAGTTTGGGTGTGTTTACAAAAGCCGCTGGGTAAAAGGTAGGGTTTACAGTGGTAAAAAACTCCCAAATATTCTTGTGGAGTTGTTTGATACTCTAGAAGAGGGTGCTGGTTGATACACAGGAAACTGTACATGAGTCATGTATTAACTTAAATTAAACCTATGCCCTTGAGAATGTTGTTGTTTTCATTTATATAGGTGGGCCTAGCAGCCGGAATATGCACCTTTACTACGAGAAACTGAAGGGGTGATTGATGGCAATGTACCGGAAATCCGGGCCATTTGAGAGGTGGGACACACTTGGCACCGACCCTTGTATGAAGATAAGGTCAGCCATTAATCAAATGAACGGTTCGAAGGATGATGACTGGCATCTTATGCTCAAGAGTAGACCGAGAGAAGATACCTCGTTACAACACCTGAGGTCATTGTATAGATTACCTAGTGGGGGTGGCTAACAGTGGAGTGTGGTCTGATAGTTGGATGTGTACTAACAAGCCCCCCCCCAAAAAAAAAAAAAAAAAAAAAGTTGCCCACTTGGGCCTTGATTGTTTTCTCTGGAGCATGTCCAAGGTGGCCCCAACTTAAGATGGGCGGGTCCCACACAAATGTGCTGCAAATTTCCTCATCAATCTCCTCTTCCCAGGTGTGCCATAATAGGAAGGTACAGATTGTGGCTTGCACATAAGCATGCCCAGATTGACCCACGCATCATTAGGTGGCTGCACATGCTCTTATACCTGTATTGCGGAATTGATTGATCTTCTATGCATCAATAATGGAGATTCAATTCCATAAACTAAAAGGCGTACTAGATTGGAAAGACATCCTGATACCTTGAACTTGCCGGCTGGAATCTTGATCTTCCACATCTCACACCTTTAGGAGAAACTCTCAATAGGACTAGGATTTTTTCAATTGTGTTAGTAAAGGTACCAAGACATCTATATATAAGAAAGTGGACTAGAAGCTTACCTATCACACTTCTTCCTCTATGATCTTTACACCGTAGGTTTTCATATCTAACTTAATAACCGAGTACAGGGACAGCAGTTCAAGCATCCCACCCCAAACCTATTTACAATGATCACAACTGAAGTGGGGCCCACTGAATCGCTTAATGTGAATAATCCGACGGTCATATCTGAACCAATGATTATGTGTGGCCCACCTGATAGGAATCTTACACATGTACGTTTATGTATTGGCCGTAATACAAGTGTGGCCACCTGATTAGTTCATTGGCCTGATTTATGGGCCAGGGAAAATTTTCAGCCTGCCCCACCTAAGAGATTAGCCATGATCTCTTACACGTGTGCTGTGGCTATCATCTTCAAGATCTCTTCGACCAATTCAAAGACTACTCGGCTCCCCAGTATCCATTGATAGAGATGGTACACACTGGGGTAGCGGTGGGATGCCGATTGCGTGTTGAGGAAACTCTGTGAGGCCCACTGTAATGTATGTATTTCATCCGCTCCGTCCATACGTTTTATAAACTCATTTTAGGTCATAAACCCAAAATTGAAGCATAGCCAAAGCTCAAATGGACCACAATGGGAATTGAACTCCTACCGTTGAAAACTTATTAAAGGCCACAGAAGTTATAGATCAAGCTGAAATTTTTATTTTCCTTCATCCATGTATGCATGACCTTATGAACACATTCGATGACAAATAAACATCACTGTTGGCCCTGGGCAGGTTCAACGGTGCACATCATTATCCCCACTGTTTCCGTGGTGTGGTTCACTTGTAAGTTTCAATGCCCCGGACCACTTTTCTGCTTGTTTGGATGGATAATAGAATTGAATTGATTTGAAATACAATTTGATTCTATAAAGTGGAAATAACCATATTCCATTATGATCATTTCTACTATAGTGAATAGGATTACTGCAATTGATTCAGTTGAGCATCCAAACATGACTTTATTACAATACGTACATGTAAGATTGTCTACAACATTGATTGCAATTGTTGTAAGCCCATATTCATTGAAGTGATTACATTGCGGCTAACATCACAAGGACCAACATGGGATGAGATCGACTTTGAATTCTTGGGCAACCTTAGTGGAGATCCTTCCATTCTCCACACCTATGTGTTCACACAAGGAAAGGGAAACAGAGAGCAACAGTTCTACCTATGGTTCGACCCAACTGCCGACTTCCACACATACTGCATCCTCTGGAATCCTCAGCATATCATGTAAGCCATCTTATTTTCTTAATCCATACACACATTAATGAAGAAAGGCCCGTTTCCAATTCACCCATAGCAAAGTTTTACTATATGTGTTTGACACTGAACCAATCCATTATTCAATGGTGTGTGTATTATTCTAACATTGGCTTGGTGGCCCTACTTTTCAGATTCTCTGTGGATGGAACCCCATCAGAAAATTCAAGCACAGGGAGTCCAACAGTGTTGCATACCCAAAGAACCAACCGATGAGGATCTACTCGAGCTTCTAGAATGCCGATGACTGGGCCACCTGCGGCGGGCTTGTCAAGACGGATTGGTCACAAGCGCCCTTCACCGCTTCCTATAGAAATTTCAACGCCAATGCATGTGTCTGGTCATCGGGCAGATCTTTATTTGATTCAAAGGCTCAGTCTACTAACAACGGATGGCTGAACCAAGAGCTAGGTTTGACAGGTGAAGAGAGGTTGCGATGGGTGCAAAAGAATTACATGATCTATAACTACTGCAGCGATTCAAAGCTGTTTCCACAAGGCTTTCTTTTGAACATTTTTTTTGTATCATAGGAGTAGTGCACCAAAAGAACATTTCTTTTGAACTTTGCTCTGTATTTTGATGCATTCTTTATGTATCTTGTACACACAACATTTCTTTTTGTTTAATATTCAGTTTTATTTGGATTGCATCATTTTTATGTTTCAAATATTAAAAAAATACAGGTTTTGATTGAATCAAATATGATAAAAAAAATTACTGGCATGCTAGGGCCTCTCAAATCCATACAAAGAACTTTTAGCGGCGATTGTGTAGAAATCTAATGGCGCTTTTCCGTGAGAAAAGTGTCTGGAAACTAATTTCGCGGCGATAGGAGTGTCGGCGCTTTTAGCGGCGCTTGTCTAACGGCGCTATCGTATCACCGGCACTACTAGCACTTTTAAGCCCCAGCAAAAGTCCCAGATGTTGTAGTCAGTCTCTCTCTCTCTCTCTCTCTCTCTCTCTCTCTCTCTCTCTCTCTCTCCCCTCTATTCTTCTTCTTTTGTAGCTTTGATCTGATCAAAATGTTAGGGTTTTGATTGCTAATTATAAATCTAGTTGTCTTGCAAGAAGAATTCATTATGTCTTGCATAGAGTATATTAAGAAGAGCATACCAGATCACAAATTTCAGGTTGTTTGCTTCTGTTTATTCTTCTTCTACTTCTTCTTCCGCAATGGAGGTTAGGGTTATTTTTTTCATTTTCTTGCCCCATAGAAATCCATAGCCCTGGCGTGAAGAAAATAAAAATATATCTATCACTGCATTTGTAATGGGTCTATTGTTCTATATTGTTGTCAGAGAGATGTCTTCACATCTTTTGTGTTGCTCGACCGATCGAGCGGACCGCTCGACCAGTCGAGGATCCACTCGACCGGTCGAAGCCCGCTCGACTCAAAGTCCAGGGAGCTCAGTTTTTTGGTGTCTGCGATGCTCGACCAGTCGAGGGTCAGGCTCGACCGGTCGAGCGGGTTGCTCAACCAGTCGAGGCCCTCCTTCGACTAGTTGAGGTTAAGCAGATCTTGCGCGGACTGTGTAAATTTGAGGCGGTTTTCGGACTTTTTCGGACTAGGTGTGTAAGTGGAGTTTCCTAAACTATAAATAGGGGTCCCTAGGGCTATTTTAAGGTATTCTAAAGCTTTCTAAATTTTTCCAAGGGTTCCTAAAAGGGTTCTAGGGTTATCAAAAGGTGTAGTAAGGGTGAGATTTGAGATAGTTCGAATCGGGTAAGTCCTCTCTCTTGTAATTTCTATTTTATAGTGGATTTCTGTCGCATTGTGCCGTGGTTTTTTTCCCGAAAGGGCTTTCCACGTTAAATCTTTATGTTCTCTTGTGACTGCTTATTGCTCCTGGATTGCTATCCCAGATCTAGATCTGTGTGATTCCGCAGCACAAATCCTCAACAAGTAGTATTAGAGCAATCGTTGGGACACAGATCTGAATTTGCATGATTAGTAATAATGGGAAACGACAAGTTTGATATTGAGAAGTACTGAGGAAAAAATAATTTTGAGTTATGGAAGGTTAAGATGATTTTCCTGTTAACCAAGTAAGGCGAGATTAAAGCTCTTGAGGAACGAAAATCTACCATGAAAGATGATGAATGGAAAAACCATGATAGTAATGCTTTAACTTCTATCCATTTATGTTTCACGGATGAGGTTCTCTACAATGTTTTAAGGGAGAAAATTGCGGCTAGTTTGTGGGCGAAGTTAGAGAACATCTATGCAAAGAAGTCCTCTGAAAATCACCTACACTTGAAGATACAGTGTTATACCTTTAAGATGGCAGAGGGTGTGGGTCGTTACTCTTGCCTGGGTGGTAAACTCTCAGGAGTTTCAACTCTCGGTCAAGGGTTCGAGTACCCATAGGTGGTGAAGTATGAGTGTGTGGGGTGTGTGTGCGTGTGTAAAAGAAAAAGATGGCAGAGGGTGGAGATCTAGAAGCCCATATTAGCAACTTTAATAAATTAATGTGCAAATTGTTTGATATGGAGGAAGTGGTCAAATATGAGGAACATGCATGTATATTATTGAATTCTCTTCCTGCATCATATGAGTCTTTCAGAGGCACGATGTGCACTGCAAATAAAACGTTAAGTGTTAACATCGTGATCTCAAACCTTCAAGGGAAGGCTATGAGAAAGCTAAACAACGACATGGGGGCATCTTCCGATGCATTGAGTACGAGGGGCAGAGATTCTGAGCGAGGTATAGGATCTTCAAGTCCCAGATCTAAATCCAAGGGCAAGGGCCAAGGAATACTAAAGTGTTGGAATCGTGGGTTATCTGGACACATGAAGAAGGATTATAAAAATCCTAAAACGAAGAAAGAAAATTCAGCGGCTTCTTCCAAGGAGGCCAATGTGGTCACATCTGATGAAGAATCAAGTGGTGGTAATGTTCTGTCTATTTCCACGCTTGGTCACTTATACGATTCATAAAGATGAGTGGATACTTGACACAGGAGCATCTTATCACATGACTACTCATCGGATTTGGTTTACCATTCACAAGGAATGTGATGGTGGATAGGTTTTTATGGGCAATGACAATGCCTGTAATGTTGTGGCTATTGGTACGGTGAACATTAAGATGTTTGATGAGATGGAGCGTACCTTAATTGACGTCAGGAATGTTCCTAATATGAAAAAAAGTTTGATTTCTCTCGGTGCACTCGAGGCTTAGGGTGCAAGTTCACTAGTATTGATGGTGTCCTTAAAGTTTCAAAGGCGCACTCATGGTTATGAGAGCGCAGAGGCACAGAAACCTTTATAGGTTAATTAGAAGCACTTCAGTAGGTGGAGCGGTAGTAGCTTTTGCAGACTCCATGTCTCTACTATGTGGCATGCTCGTCTGGGCCACATGAGCGAGCGGGGCATGAAGGTACTTTCTGATCGATGTTTGATTCCAACTTTTAAAAATTTTGATTTAGATATACGCGAGCATTGTACATATGGTAAACAATCTAGATTGTCTTTTAAATCTAGCAAACATGTTTTAAGGGAGTGTTTGATTATGTGCACTCTGACGTATGGGGGTCATTGCCAGAAGTTTCCATTGGTTTGTTTCATTCATTGACGACTACTCTAGGAAAGTTTGGGTTTACTTCATGAAACGTAAATTCGAAGTTTTCACCATATTCAAACAATAGAAGGTAATGGTGAAAAAACAGTCAGGGTAAAAAATAAAGGTTTTAAGGACTAAAAATGGTGAAAAATTTACTTCCACTGAGTTTAATGAGTATTATAAGGATGAAGGGATCATCAAGCACAACACAGTGCGTCACACGCCCAAGCAAAACGGTGTGGTTGAGCGAATGAATCAGACTCTCCTGGAGAGGGGCCATATGCATGTTAAGTAATGCTGCGTTGAGCAAGGACCTATGGATAGATGTCATTAACATGGCTTGTTATTTGGTGAACCGATCTCCTTCAACGACAATTGAATGTAAAATTCCAGAAGACGTATGGAGTGGTCAGAAAATTGACTACTCAGATCTACGCATATTTGGTTGTGAAGCTTACTCTCATGTACCGTCAGTTGAGAGAGATAAGCTAGACCATAGAGCCAAAAGGTAAATCTTTATTGGTTATGACATTGGTGTGAACGGTTACAAGTTATTCGATAAGATTACATGCAAGGTCATCACTAGCTGTGATGTCAGATTCGATAGAAGCTCTCTATGCCGCAAGAATGAACAAGAGGAACAAAAAGAAGTAGAAAGGTTGATCATAGACGTCTGAATTCATTCAGATGATACTCAGGCAGAGACAGATGCGTAGACAGAGGTATAAGATTAGGTGAAGCAGCCACCTTTGAGAAGGAACCCATCGCGTGATCGCAGGTTACCGGCAAGATACACGGACAACGCCCTCATTACAGATGAGGGGGGACCCATCTACTATCAGGAGGCTCTTGATGAACCTGATGCAGAAAAGTGGAAGGTGACTATGGACGATGAGATGGACTCGTTGAACAAAAATCATACATGAGAGCTGGTGGAGCTTCCTGTGGGCCGAAAAGCAATCGGATGTAAATGGTTATTCAAAAGGAAACAGGATAGATACAAAACTAAATTGGTAGCGAAGAGTTATGCTCAGAGAGAAGGAATCGACTTCATAAAGATATTCACACCAGTGGTTAAGCAGGTATCTATCAAATTCGTGTTGGCGCTGTTTGCCCAATACGATCTCAAGCTGGAACAGATGGATGTGAAGATTGCATTCCTGCACGGGGAATTGGAAGAGCAGATCTACATGAAGTAACCAGAGGGCTACGAATTTAAAGAGGCAGAGAAAAAGGTTTGCAGGTTAATGAGGTTGTTGTACGGCCTGAAACAGTTTCCTAGGCAGTGGTATAAAAAATTTGATTCTTTCATGGTGAGTCAAAAATTTACTCGGAGTGAATACGATCACTATGTCTATTACAAGACACTGAGTGATGGAAAATTCATTATCCTAGTACTATATGTTGATGATATATTGATCGCCTGTCATGATATGTCTGAAATCGACATACTAAAGACTCAATTATCAGGGACATTCGAGATGAAAGATGGGGGCTGCAAAGAGGGTTCTCGGCATAGATATTCATAGAGATAGGAAGAAGAGCAGGCTTTGGTTATCACAGGAAGAATACCTTGAAAAGGTATTGATCAATATGGGATGGACCAATCAAAGTCGGTGAGCATTCCCCAATCAACTCACTTCAAGCTTTCCTCAGAACAATGTCCTAAATCAAATGAGGAAAAACAAGTTATGTCTCATGTGCCTTATTCGAATGCAGTTGGCAGTTTAGTATATGCCATGGTCTGTACAAGACCATATATTTCACAGGCAGTCGGTGTAATAAGTAGATACAAATCAAACCCCGGCAAGCAACATTGGGAAGCGGTGAAATGGTTACTTCGATACATTTGAGGTACGAAAGACTACGTCTTAACTTTTGAGAAAACATGGATAAAGTTGGTATGGTATGTGGATTTCAAGTAAACAGGCAGTATAGATTCCAGGAAGTCTACTTCATGATACTCGTTTATACTACGGGTGGAGCAATCAGTTTGATGTCGAAGCTTCATTCCGTGGTAGCTCTTTCCACGGCTGAAGCAGAATATATGGCAGTGATGGAAGCATTTAAAGAAGGTGTTTAGCTCAGAGGCATGATAAATCAGTTGGGACTTCAGCAGAAGGCCGTGCCGGTTAACTGTGATAGCGAGAGCGTTATTAATTTGGTTAAAAATTCTGTTTATTACTCACATACTAAACACATTGATGTTCGTCACCAATATATCTGACAAGTGCTTGAGGAAGGAAACATCACACTAGAAAAGATTCACACCAGCATGAATCCAGCAGACATGCTCACCAAGGTCGTCCTACAAAGAAGTTTAAGTTTTGTGCAACTTCTCTGGGCTTAGCAATGGCATAAAAGAAGGACGAAGTGTGCATGAAAAGCGTTGATTGAAGCTATGATGCAATACAGAGATAAGAAAAGAGGTCAAGAAACTACACGGTTGAAGATTGAAGACATGGTGGAGATTGTTGTCAAAGAAATGTCTTCACATCTTTCGGGTTGCTCGACCAGTGGAGCAGACCGCTCGACCAGTCAAGGATCCACTCGACCGGTCGAGGCCCGCTTGACTCAAAGTCCAGTGAGCTCGGTTTTTTAGTGTCCGTGATGCTCGACCACTAGAGGATTAGGTTCGACCGGTCAAGCGGGTTGCTCAACCGGTAGAGGCCTTCCTTCGACTATTCAAGGTTACGCAGATCCTGCGCGGACTGTGTAAATTTAATGCGGTTTCTGGACTTTTCCAGACTAGGTATGTAAGTAGAGTTTCCTAAATTATAAATAGGGGTCCCTAGGGATATTTTAAGGTATTCTAAAGCTTTCTAAAAGTTTTCCTAGGGTTCTTAAAAGGGTTCTAGGGTTATCAAAGAGTGTAGCAAGGGTGAGATTCAAGATTGTTCGAATCGGGTAAGTCCTCTCTCTTGTAATTTCTATTTCATAGTAGATTTTTGTCGCTTTGTGCCGTGGTTTTTTTCTGAAAGGGTTTTCCACATTAAATCTTTGTGTTCTCTTCTGATTGCTTGTTGCTCTTGGATTGCTATCCTAGATCTAGATATGTGTAATTCCGCAGCACAAATCCTCAACATATATGTTGTGTATCTATTGCTTATTTGATACATATATATTCTGTCGTGAATCTGTTATTGTATTTTCTATAGTTCTTGTATAGATATGTCAGTGCATCCATCATGAATATGTTACTGTATTAGATATCCATCTATTGTTTTGTAAGTTGTGGATCTGTTATTGCATCCACAATAAATCTAATGTTTATGTATCCTCATCATGGATGTAGAGCTTAAGGCAATTGGTAACCTCACCAAGGATGTAGAGCTAAAGGGTGTGTTCTTAGCCATTGGTAAGAGTGAGAGGCTACAGAGGCTATTGATGCCTATTGGTTGAAATTTAAGTTTGTTAATATAAGCATGATTTTGGAGCATGGATTTTCTCGGACTTATGAGTCTATCTCTATGATAAGAGAACTCGTTTATACATAAATGTGACAATGCTTATTAGTTGAAATGGGTTTTATATGTGGCCATGAGCATTGCTCAATCTAGTTGATACGTGGGCATGGCTATAGGTATTGCTAAACATGGGTATTTAAGATCTTTTATTTATTTTGTATCTACCACACCAATTTAGACTCGTTGTATAAACGTTTTGGATCATTGGAAGACAATCCGGCCGATTCAAAGGATAAAGCCCCAACGTATGACATTGTAGTATGGTGGGATGCATTTGACCAAACTTCCAAGTCCCATGTCTTTTTGAACCTTCTATTCTAAGAATTTACCTTTAAAAATTTAATGTTTGCAATTTCTTCACCTACACTATACATGGTTATCCTTGGTTGCAAGAACCTTTTATGCATTGTTCCAGTCCAAGATCTAGCTCCTGGTTTGGTTTCTCATTTGTGCTCTCATCCTTAACATTCACACATCTCAGAATTTTGTCAACTGCATCTTACTTGTTCCTGCAACGAAATCCTATCTTACTCCCGATTGAGCATTGTGCAATCTGTTGGAATTGCAAACCAAAGCCCATCAATTGCTGTGAATGTTCATCTTCCAAAGCACAACAACACTTCCCATGGAGCTGTTTGGAAGATGAAATGCTTTGTGTATTTTCTAGGAACATTAAGTGTTAGAAACTCCTAGTAGGGGCAAATTTGTCTTTTCACCTTACATTCAAAAGCCTATATAATTGGCACCTTGTATCCGGTTGTAGCAAGCAAGTGAAGAAGCAACAGTGAATAGTAAGCAAGAAAAACAGCAAGTGTGAGAAGTTGGAGCAGCAAAACAGTTTAAGAAAATAAAATTTCTGTTTTTCTTCTCTCTTTCTTCCTTCTGCATCGGATTTCTTAGTTGTGCTAAGGCTTTGAAAATCCCAGAAAATTTTGTTATCTTGAAGCAAAGAAAAGATCTGGCACTAACAAACTAGTATCAGAGCCTAATTCTTCTTCTAGAAGAAGTTTCCAGCAGTTTTTTCAGCCAAGTACAAATTTTTCTAAGAAAAAAATCTGTTTAAGAAAAAAAATCAGATTGTAAAGCCAAGTTTTTTTTTTTCTCAGTTTTTTTAAAAATATCAGATCTTCTATTCTATCCATCTCCCATCATTTTCAAAAAAAATTCAGCCCTTCATTCTTCAAAAAATCAGATTGTTTTGGTCCTCTTGAGGCTTAGTAAAACCAAGTCATCTAACCTATAAAGCTTGTTCAAATGGCCAGCACAATCCAACCGTAGGTTCCTAAGTTGTCAAAGGACAACTATGAAAAGTGGTGCATCCAAATGAAGGCGTCATTCGGGTAGCAAGAACTATGGGAGATCATCACCGATGGGTATGTAGAACCCACTATGGAGGAAGAAGCCACCTTCACCAACGAAGAAAAGACCGCTCTTAAAAATCAAAAGAAGAAAGACAACAAGGCTTTGTTCCTCCTCTATCAAGGGTTGGATGAATCAACCTTTGAAAAGATTCCTGAAGCGACATCAAGCAAGCAAGCTTGGGATACCCTTGGCACCATCTTCAAGGGTGTTGATCGAGTGAAGCGGGTTCGCCTTCAAACACTAAGAGCTGAGTTTGAAGCGGCGCACATGAAGGAAGGTGAAAGTATCTCTGACTACTTGTCACATCTAATTGTTATTATTAACAATTTAAGAAGTAATGGTGAAAATTTTGAAGATGTCATAGAAAAGGCACTGCGATCTCTCACAACCAAGTTTGAGCATGTGGCTGTGGCGATCGAAGAATCAATGGACTTGGAAAAACTATCCATTGAAGAGTTAATGGGATCGTTGCAAGTTCATGAGCAACGAATGCAAAAGAATGCTGGTTCAATGCTTGAACATGCCTTAGAGTCTAAGTTGACTCTAAATGAACAAAAGAATGGCCATATATAATGAGGGGGCCATGGCATTAGCAATCGTGTAAGAGGCAAAGGGCATGGATATCATTCAAGCCATCAACAAAATCAACAAAAGTTTACCAGTTTTGGTGGAAGAAGAAATGGTAGAGGCTAGTTCATACGTGCTAGTGGAAACATAAAGAACGTTCAATGCCACAATTGCAAGAAATTCGGCCACATGCCTCTGAGTGTTAGAGCAAAGTGGATCAAGATGAACGATTCAACTATGTTGAAGCATCACACCATGAACAAAAAGACTCTACACTCCTCCTCACATAAGAAAAGACATGTGAACGGCCAGGTGTGTGGTATCTCGACATTGGTGCAAGCAACCATATGAGTGGTAACAAAGAACTGTTCGTAGAACTCATAGAAGGAGTTCGTAGCAACGTGAGTTTTGGCGACTCATCAAAGGTACCCGTGATAGGTAAAGGAAAAGTTAAAATCTATCAAAAGAATGGTGAGCAAAATTATATCTCTAATGTGTATTACGTACCAAACATGAAAAATAACATCCTCAGTATCGGCCAACTCCTTGAGAAGGAGTATGTCATACACATAGAGAACTATTCTCTCTCTATATAAAAGATGCTCACAGGAGACTTGTGGCCCAAATCCAAATGGCGAAGAATCGCATGTTTCCGCTCCATATTAACAAAAAGGCTGAGAAGTGCCTCTATGAACTCGTGAAAAATGATTCATGGGGATGGCATATTCGCTTTCGGCATCTCCATTTTAGTGACCTTAAACTCTTATCCTCATCAAGCATGGTATATAACTTGCCGGTTATTGAAGCTCCAGAACATGTGTGTGAGGCATGCACACTCAGCAAGTAATAAAGGAATTCCTTCCTAAGTGGAATGTCTAGAAGAGCAAAGGAACCACTTCAGTTAGTTTACACTGATATTTGCGGACCACTTGAAACACCATCTCTTGGAGGTAATAAATACTTTATTACCTTCATTAATGATTTCAGCAGAAGACTTTAGGTATATTGCATCAAAGAAAAATATTTCGCTTTCACTATCTTTAAAATTTTTAAAGCTCATGTTGAAGTTGAAAGTGGTCACAAAATTAAAGTACTTAGATTTGACAGAGGTGGAGAGTACACCTCAAATGCATTTTAAGATTTTTGTAAGGAACAAGGCATCAAGAAGCAACACACTGCAGCCTACAAGCCACAACAGAATGGCATTGCGGAATAAAAGAACCGCACCATCCTCGACATGACAAGAACCATGCTCAATGAGAAAGGCCTGCTAAAGAGCTTCTTGGCAGAGGCAGTTGCATGTACTACCCACTTGCTTAATCGGTGTCCAACCAAGAGTGTAAGAAACATGACATCACAGGAGGCATAGAGTGGTTACAAATCGATCGTGGCGCACTTAAGGATCTTTGGGTGGGTCGCCTACGCTCAAGTTCCAGAAGCAAGAAGAAGGAAGCTTGATGATTGTGGTGAGAAATGCATCTTCATCGGCTACAGTGAAGAATTTAAAGCCTACAAGCTCCACAATCTACTTACCAATAAAGTAGTGGTGAGTAAAAATGTGGTCTTTAGTGAGGAAGAAGTTTGGAAATGGAATGATGAACAATCGACCAAAGATATTCAAGTCGAAACGGAAGAGATAAAGAAAGGCATAACCGTCAAGAGCAAACACCCACAACACTTCTTTAGCCGCATCATCAACACACAAAAGTCCAGGAGTACATTCCATCACTCCTGGAAGTACTCCTGTAACACCCTGAAAATCAGGGGTTGAGCATAAGCTCAACGCCCGAGTTCCAATGCATCACTTATGCAACATAGATAATTATGATTAAATGTTGTCCGTATTAATGCATTAAACATGAGTGAGATTATACCAAAACAACATATCATACTCCAGAGACAGTTAAATTTTTGCAAGCGGAAGACTGTGATAAGTATATAAAACATATAAGTGGTTGTAAGTCCCTAGAGTATGAACATGATACCAGGTTAAATAATTACATGTTGTTTCAAAAATATACAAAATAATAAAGCGTAATGTCTTCTAGTCCATATCCTTGTAGCCTCGATGATGCAACTCCAGGTCTACATAGACCTGCTAGAGAGTTACAAATAGGAGAACTCTTCTTTGTCGTCGTAGAAGTCAGGCTCTGCCTCGTATCTCTCGGCATCACCTGAAACTACAGTAGGGTCTGGTTGATGTTTTAAAACACCGTCCCAGAGTAGGAGTGAGTGATCAACTCAGTGGAGCTATAAGGCAAAGATTAACATGTTATCAATTCAGTCAAGCAGTAATGATAAAGCAATATAGCAAGCATTCCTATGTATTCTGGTTAATGCAAGGATGGTATGTTATTATGATGCATGCCCTCGCCTGCACTCCCTCTTGCGACAACATCTTACGATCGCAGCATGCACCCCTTCCTTTGTGCTCAGCACCAACGCCAAAGGCACATGCAAATGCGGTGCATGTAGGTGATTAGCCAAGTTCTTAATTAGACTTATTCATACAATATATTCGGGAAGCTAAGGTACCTTCCTTTATATCATTGACCCAACATTGATCCATCTAGGGTCATCAATCCTAGTTAATCACATACGATAGGCAAGTTATAAGGAAACGTCACCCTTATTTTGAAAAGCAGTGGACAAGCAAGTTCAAGTTACTACGAAGAGGCTCATCACCATCAGCGTAGACCTTAACATATACTCGAGGTCACTACGGGAAAGGCTAATTACCTGAGCGTAGGCTGACAGCTCGAATATAGTGTCTCATACACCACCATATTTGGCTCATAAGTTTGGATTGCTCACTGGTCACTACAAGGAGGGTCGTCGCCCTAGCGTAGGCCGACAGCTCGACCACAGTGTCCCATACACTACCATGCCCAACTCATGAATCTTAGCGGATCATGGTACCAAGGTTAAACGGGCTTTTCACTGGTAAGTTGGTACCTTAGGTTCAAGCAATAACATCCATACATAGTGAACATACATTGGGCTAATCGGGTTACTTGACAAGCTCGACTAGTACGAGCGTACGTTAAATTATTCGACACGGAACGCATACGCACTCCTCGTGGCTTAACCACTGTCGATAATCATGTACGACTCGGATTCCTCGAACTCAACCATCGTGGCTGGACCGTTCGGCCGTCGATCGTAAACCATTACCGATTGCCTGGACTACATCGTAGCCCCAATCACACTTCAAACAATAGTATTTGCATGTGATAGGCAAAGGCAGTATGTGACAACCAATTTAAATATAAATCTCATTTGAGCATTTCAACAAACACTTAATACACATGTTATTATACATAGGCATGTCATCCATAAATCATATAGCAGTAAAGTAAGTTACATAAAGGAAACTGTAACTATAGATAAGGGAATTGAGAATCCTGTCTCAACACCCTCCTTAAATATATTCCAACAAGCATTTTTCTCATTTAGGCATTTTATCAACACTTAGACTACACGTATCACATACATGTAATAAATTAGTTACAACACATACTATAGTAAATCCTTCCACATAAAAGTTTCCACACGTACAACAATCATGTATTCTCGATCAAAAATCATGTTAAGTACAAATCATAATTTCATACTCATTCAGACATTTCAACAAACACATGGAATGCACTATATTTAACATAGTTCATATATATATGTCTAATACACAGAAAACATCGCATCTAAGCACGTGTGATAGCAATCATGTCAGTCATAAATCATTACTGACATTGAAAGCTATGAAAACCATAACCTAAACGTTTATAGTCCACACCTTTCGTCGGTAAACTCATAACGAACTCAGTTTAAACACCAAGTCTTAGTCTACAGGACAACGACAACGTATAACATTGAATAGGTTAGCTATTTCACCATCTGCTCTATTTGAATCTCTAAAACATGTTAGGGTTAGGATTTCTTACTCAAGAACGAAGTCGAAATCACCGGAATAGCGATACAGAAAGGCTGATTCAGCCCATGGAGTGATGAGATTGAATCCCAGGAATAAACCCTCACTCTCTCTCTTCTCCTTACTTTCTTCTCCTCTTTTCTCTCTCCTCTCTCTCCTAGGGTTTGGAATTCGTATGGTAAGGGAGAGAGAGGGTTTAAGGCCCTTATATAGGCCCAGAACTGACCGCAATGGCCCCAGGGTCATGGTATACTTAGGTTATAGCTAAAAGTTAGTTGTTTCGATCCAACGGAGCACATTTGGAGGCCCCTTTTCTTTGTACGGTCCGAAATAAGTCCTGTGACATTGGATCTAGGTCAGGTTAAGATTTTGGTGTGATTGAATTTGTGGATCGACCGTAGCGGACCAGTTTCAGTTCAACGATCGTCGTTACTCGATCAGGGCCACAAGTACACTAACATGTGTAGAAAAATTTCCATGATCTGATGGTGTATTTGGGTCATATTTTGATGGTCTGAAACCTTAAATTTGTCCTGCAAGTGAATGGCACAAATTACTTAAATCTGAGTTCATTTTCTAAAAGTATTCGCGTTTCTCACATACTTTTCTCCGGGCTCAAGTTGTACATTTCTAGATATTATCAAGACTTGATTTTCGAGATGGTTGTCAAGCCCGGTAAGGTGGTCATAAGCATATAGTTTCACAGTAATCGGACTTTAGACATGTTGTCCAGGTCCGATACGAAGTTTCAATGTGCTCCCGAGAGCAACTGGGTTTAGAGATTGGTCTTAAAATTCTATATAATGTATCACTACTGATTCTGCTAATTTTGGGTCTTGTAGTTCGTATTTAAAGTGGTTAGTGCTAATTTCACAGATAATCTAGTTTAACACTTAATTAATTTTCGTCTAATTTCTAAAGAATTTGGTCCTTAGTGATTTCTGCCTGAGGTAGTACTCAGGTCTTTGTACGGATTTTTTCGAGACGTTACAACTCCATCAAGTCAAAATTTGGCCAGCTCATCCTCACCTATGGCACCTATAAAAATGAAAAGCTTAAGCGACATCTATAAGCAAATTGAAGAGGTCAATCTTTTCTACCTGTATGCAAATCATGAGCCTCTAACGTCTCATGAGGCCATAAAAGAAGAATGTTGGAGAATCGCTATGAAAAAAGAAATTCATGCCATTAAGAAAAATGACACATGGGAGCTGACTACGCTTCCTAATGGCCAGAAAACTATTGGCGTCAAATAGGTGTACAAGATCAAGCGAAATGCTGATGGTGAGATCGATCGCTACAAGGCAAGACTCGTAGCAAGGGGCTATAAACAGAAGTACGGGGTGGATTATGAAGAAGTCTTCGCTCCTGTTGCTCGCCTTGACACTGTGAGGATGATTATATCCCTTGCAGCCCATCACAGTTGGATGATCTACCAAATGAATATGAAATCTGCATTCCTGAATGGAATTCTGGAAGAAGAGGTCAATGTTGACTAGCTTGAAGGCTTTGTTATGCAATGTAAGGAACACAAGGTGTATCGACCGAAGAAAGCCCTCTATGGGGTTAAACAAGCTCCACGTGCTTAGAATGCATGCATCGACAACTATCTTCAAGAGAACGGCTTCGCCCAATGTTCATATGAGGATGCAATTTACATCAAGAAGAATACTCATGGCGATATGCTTATATCATGCCTGTATGTTGATGATTTGCTGTTTACCGGAAACAATCGACCAATGTTTGATAAATTTAAGAATGCCATGTTTAAAGAGTTCGAGATGACTGATGGAGGTTTGATGTCCTTTTTTCTAGGCATTGAAGTGAAGCAACAACATGGTGACATCTATATATCTCAGAAGAAGTATGCCAATGAATTGCTTGAAAAGTTCAAGATGGTCGATTGCAATGCCGTAAACACGCCTGTAGCAACGGGCTTAAAATTGACAAAGGATAGAGAATGAAGAAATGTTAACTCGACTATGTTTAAGAGTCTAATTGGAAGCCTAAGGTATCTCACAATCACAAGGCCAGATATTGTCTACAGTATTGGGCTTCTAAGTAGGTACATGGAAGCACCAAAAGAATCACACTGGCTAGCAGCAAAAAGAATCCTTGGGTACGTCAAAGGAACAATGGAATTTGGTCTTTTCTATCCATACGATGATGAAGCAATGCTGTATGGATACTCAGGCAGTAATTTGGGAGGTTACCAAGATGAAAAAAAGAGCACCACTGACTATGTATTCTATCTCGGAACGACTACTTTCATATGGAATTCGAAGAAGTAAAGTATGGTTGCCCTGTCCACATGTGAAGCAGAGTACGTGGCAGCATCGTCCACTGTCTGTGAGGAAATTTGGTTGAGAAACCTGCTAAAGGAGCTAAAGCACCCGCAGGAAGAATCTATAGTCATATATGTGGATAACAAGTCGACAATCGAGCTAGCCAAAAATCCAGTGCAGTATGGAAGAAGCAAACACATTGATACCCGATACCATTTTCTGAGAGATCATGTGAAGCAGAAAACGATGAAATTAGAGTATTGTCATACTACGGAACAGGTGGCAGACATTTTCACAAAAGCATTGCCGACTGATACATTCAAGAAATTGAGATCGATGCTTGGAATGAAGCCTGTTTTGGTTTGAAGGGGAGTGTTGGAATTGCAAACCAAAGCCCAGCAATTGTTGTGACTATTCATCTTCCAAAGCACAACAATACTTTCCATGGAGCTATTTTGGAAGATGAAATGCTTTGTGTATTTTCTACTAACATTAAGTGTTAGAAGCTCCTAGCAGGGGCAATTTTGTCTTTTCGCCTTACATTCAAAAGCCTATAAATTGGCACCTTGTATCCGGTTGTAGCAAGCAAGTGAAGAAGCAACAGTGAATAGCAAGCAAGAAAAATAGCAGGTGTTAGAACTTTGCAGCAGAAAAACAGTTTGAGAAAATAAATTTTCTGCTTTTCTTCTCTCTTTCTTCCTTCTGCATCAGATTTCTGAGTTGTGCTAAGGCTTTGAAGAGCCCAAAAAATTCTGTTATCTTGAAGCAAAGAAAAGATCTAGCTTATAAAGCCAACACAATCAAGGGAGAATCTCTTGAATTATAGGCTGGAACTATGCTGGACTGGTGGTTAATGATTGACCTCATCCCCACACAATCTTTTTCAGTTGGTTTCAATTTTGATTTATTTTACTATTTAAGACCTGTTATGGATTTCAGAAAGAAAAGAAAAGAAAGAAGTGTAATGATTATCTAATGATGTATTTGCATGAAGGAAAAAAGGATTCACATGGATTCCAATTATTGGGGTCTTGCTTGGATAACAACCGGAAATCTAATATTTGTGAAATAATGTTTGCCTCATATCTCATGATGTGATTGGCTGCAAAAGAAGGTAATGATTGCTATACATATTTCTTAGCAGATGGCTAAACCATCTTAGTTATCTTCCAACACATTATCTCCATGTGGGTCTATTTTTCAATTGTTGTTGGCTTGATAAATCCTGTTTCACCAAAATTTCATAAGGGCCTGTCTTCGGTGAGTTAGAAAAATAGTGCTCCCTTCATACCACCCCAATCAAATTTCTTCTGAGCCTTCCGATCTTGCAGGTGAATGTGTCCTTTTAGAATGTGTATTGAATGCCATACAAGTAATGCGAATGCATCTTTTTATAACATATTGGATAAATGCATGCAATTCCAAGATATGATTGAGTTAGCAATCTTTGAAAATTTAGTGTAG
The DNA here is from genome assembly GCA_030180095.1 of Magnolia changhungtana. Classification (NCBI taxonomy): domain Eukaryota; kingdom Viridiplantae; phylum Streptophyta; class Magnoliopsida; order Magnoliales; family Magnoliaceae; genus Magnolia; species Magnolia changhungtana. The sequence continues at coordinate 396,099 of JASAUF010000649.1, forward strand.
ATTTGTCGACTCTTATTATTTAGGATTTGTTAACTCTTATTATTTATGTATTTATTTATTTATTTTTCTATAATATCTCCTTGTGGATAATTGTCAAGGAAAAAGCTAAATAGTTAACCAGTAGAATGCCTGGATGTGCATAAACGCTAATGTTGATCATTCGAAACCAAACAATGGAGAAGTTGGTACCGCCTGAATATTACTATTTTCTCAGGTTCAGGAAATAAGAACTTTGTTGTAATGAAAAGAATGCCAAGATTTACATCCAACAAAACCTTTGTAATAAAGGCATGCCTTTCTTTGTAGAGAGAATTAAAAAAACTTTTTTTTTTCTTTTTTTGCTGATTTGATATGCTCATGTAGAACACTAATTGATAATCACTCATCAAAATAGCTCTTTGGATATGCTTCCATACTGTTTCTGTACCATTGACATATTTTAACTTGAACGAATCTGGTTATTTTAAAACATGCACAATATCATCCGGTTAAAACATACCATTCATATCACTTTTAAATGCAGTAATGTCATGTAAAAATAAATAAATAAATCAGTATTTTAATAGTTTAATGGGCCTTTTTTTTATTTTTTTTTTATTTTTTTTATGGGAAGCATGTTTCCTGCTTAAGTTTGTAAGTTAAAATTTTAACTTTATATGGACTGATGTGTTTATATTTGTGAGTCCCATCTGTGTTACTTTTGAGTGGTATGCATAAAGACTTTGTTATTTTAGCCATTGTTGAATTTAATGGCCATTTTGTTTTTTACATTGACATTTATGGTTATGTCTAAGTTTCGTAGCATATCAATAACTGCAATAATAATAATAATAATAATAATAATAATAAATAAATAAATAAATAAAATAAAATAAAAATATATCGGTTAGTTAAATTGTTGAATGACCCATCTAGCCATTGATAGCTTTGTTAGATTGTTTCAACCTTGCAATTAATGGATTTTTTTTTTTGTAATTCATCTATTCTATCTTCGTGGAATGCTACTTTTTGACTTTTTCTTTTTCCTTATGTGTACAGCATTTTGATCAATTGCGCCTAAATTTAAGACCACAAGCACTTCATACTTTTGATGCCACTCGTGCTAGGAGTAGAGCACTTGGAGGATTTGGTTTTTTTAATGTATTTAAAACTATTTTCAACTTATTGTTGTAAATATCATATATTTTTTTATTGTGAAGTAATATAATTTTTGTTTAATATTCAATTTTAATTATATTACAACATATTTTATTAAAAAATACAGGTTTCGATTAAATTAATATATATAAAAATATATATATATATATATATATATATTATATATATATATATAAAATTTACTAGCCTACGTTGCGGATTGCATGACTTTTAATTGAGGCCTCTCAAATCAATATAGCTCTTCGGAAGACTTTTATTGGCGCTTGTATATACTTTTATAGGCACTTTTCTGTGATTAAATGTGGTTAGAAATCGTGCTTTGGAATACCATTATCGGTGCTTGGACAGACTTTTGCCGGTGCTTTTTAAACTTTTTCATATACTTTTTAGTGATCATCGGCAGCCACCAGAATACGCTGGTAAAACGAGAATGGGTGCCGGAAAAGTCTACTCAATAACAGTGACCGTGAAAGCACCGGTTAAAGGTGATTAGCGCCGGAAATCATCTGCGGATGCGCCCCTTTATTGGCGCTTATTTGAGTGCCGGTAAAGATTTTCCCGGTACCTATAAAAAAAAAAATAATAATAATAATAATAAAGGCTTTTACGGGTGCTTTTTGCCGCGGATAAAAGTATTTTTTTTCTTGTAGTGACAAGTGCGGCCCACCTAATTAGTTCATTGGCCTGATTTATGTGCTAGGGAATTTTTCAGCCTGCCCCACTTAAGAGATTGGCCAGCTCTCTCACACGTGTGTTGTGGTTCTCACCTTTAAGATCTCCTGTACCAATTCAAAGATTATTCGGCCCCCAACATCTATTGATAGAGATAGCCCACACATACCTATACCTGATAAAGTATAATAAGTTATTTTCTGGATGTATTTAGATTAATTTCAATGTTCTTTTAAACTATGTATTCTTTGAAAACCTTTCAGATAACTCCTGCTATTAGAAGCTGTGTGGGGACAACAGATAATCCCATTACAAATCCACTCCGTCCGTCAGTTTTTTAAGACCATAATAGGGCAGGAGTAAAAATAATCATACAGATCCAAAAATCGGTGGGCCACACCAAACGAGACAGTGCCCATTGAAACCTTTATGGATCCTGGAGCTGACCATGATGTTTATATGGTATCCAAACCGTTCATAGGATTATTAAAATTCAGATAAATAGTAATAAAAGTCTCATCCTGATATAAAAAAATCTGTGGGCCCTACAATGTTTCCAATGGTGGGCGTTCACTCCCTTTTGTTTCGTGTCGTGTGGCACGCATGAGTTTTGGATCTTCCTGATTTAAAAATTCCTGTCCTATTGTAGCCTTTAAAAACTAATGGACAGAGTGGATTTGTGACAGGCATCTTTGTGGGCCCCACACAGCTTCCGACAACCAGGAGTCAGCAATCAGCTTCCGCACATGCATCCTTGAATGGAATAATAGGGGGGCAATAGTCTCTTGAAATTTTTATAATCCGCCGGCCGAATGTTCAGTGAAGACATGTCGCTGGATCTTCCATACAACTCACCACTTTCACCACACATGTGGCAGTGCGGTTGGTGAATCGGGTACGTCCATTTACTGACCCCTATTATGTATGGTCCAGAGTTTAAAATTCACACCGATCGATTCCAAGGATAGTTCTGGTTCGCCTCTACATATCCGAGGGCTATTATAGTTTCCATTAAAGTGTAGGTACGATTCGATGGTGAAGATCACAAGATAGAAAAAACCGAAAGCAATGATTTAGATTGAGGAACACTGATGTTCCACATCACTAAGTCATACCATAAAATAAAGGAAACGCACGCAACGATCCTATTTTGCCGAGGATTTGAAACTGAAAACGCTTGCGTGACTTGCGTATTCATACGGTGGACGTGAGTTTCTCTGACGTGGATAGAACGAATTAATATAAAAAAGATCCGAACCGTCCACCAGATGCGCCCCATGTTTTTGGATTAAAACTAAAAAATCAGACCGATTTAGAACTGAGTACGGTACGGAGACGCCCACCATTAAAATTGTCTAAAATGTGTTTGGGGTCCACCGTGGTGTATAAATGTCATCCAATCTATTCATATGATGGGACCCACAACGATTAATGGACTTCGGGAAACTCAGAACATTCTAACCCTCCAAAAAGCTACAAAACGTGAATTTATAGGCTTTGGTCATGATTTAACAATTCTCCTTACGGTATGGCCCATATAATTCGTGATTTGGAATAAATTTTATAGAAAATAGTGAAACCGTGGCATATCACCTGATGGACGGTCTGGATCTGATGCATGTTCGTCCTAAGTATCGCTCTGTTAGCACAAGTCACGCCCTCCGAAGGTTACAGTCCATTTGACCAAAGAAGGTCCAACAGGTTGGACTGATGGCTACAGTCGACCCGGTAAATAACTTTCAATATTTGAAGTGAATAAAAATCTAAACCGTCCAAGACGTTTCCCTATCATTCGAATTAACCAAAGAAAAATTTATAACTATTTTAAGATTCATGGACCAACTCATAATTATCTATTTATCAATGAACAGAATTTATTTTTATGGAAAACATATTAAAAATTAATATTAAAATAATTATATAATAATTGATCCTCATCATAAGAACAATCCATAATATGAAATTTTTATGGAAAACATATTAAAAATTAATATTAAAATTAATATTAAAATAATTATACCTTTTGGTCCAACCAATTGAACTGAAGATCCCCTCATCTGGAAAAAGACGCCAGCCGAGTAATTTACTGGCAGTTATGAGAAATTATAGACCCTACTCGTCAGCAAATTCTACATTTTACTGACGCACATTATTCCGTACATTTGGACCATATTTAAGTGATCCAAACCATTGATCTTATATATTACTAATATTTTCAAGCTTCCTTAAAATATTTTTAATTTAGCTATCTAAATATTCAGAATTTAAACGTCCAATAAAATACTAACATAGACACCGTCTATATTCAAAGAGAAATGTTCGAATAATAATAGATTTAAAATAATTTTAATTGTATATTTATATCGAAAATCTGAAATACTAATTTCCATCTTTTAAACGGTTTGGATCATAGAAAAATATCAGATAATATAAGAAATCTTGCGCATTGGCAAAAAGTAAATCTGCTGATTATCAGCACGCTATTCCGTGGCAGTTATATGTAGAGAAATTTCCTACTTTACGACCTACTTTGGGTTCACCAACCTTTTTAAGCCCACTTATTTTTAACTTCCAAGAATAAGTCCCTGCTGTACGGACAGCTTTTAACAGGTCGAAAATGCCTCTACTTTTACCAGACGCACCTTCGAATGATGCCAGCCGTATCTCCTTCTAAATTTTAGTTTTTTCTTCTTTCGTCTCCATGATCCTTCATTCTAGCCGAAGAATCTCATTTTCTAATTACTTCTTCCCTTCTATGACTGTCCACCCTAGCAGTAAAACCCTCCCTTTACTGCTTTCTTCTTTCCCATTTTCTAACTATCCACCCTAAGAGTAAAAGCCCCATTTTCGCTATACCTTTATCTGGTCGAGAATACACACCCCACACATGTCATTTTTTACTTTTGTGAACCTAAGATAGGACGAAAATGGTCCCCCCATCTAAGAAGCTTCGAACAACAGGTATAGTCAAATCCCTGCTTTCTTTTTGTGGACCCCATTGTATATTAAACTATATATGCACATGGTCCACAATCCATTTTCTTATTTCCTATTTTTTAAAAAAAAAAAAAAAACACTGAATGGTATGACATGTCCTGATAAATGAGCAAATTCAATACTCAAATGGCCCACAATGAGGGTTTTTGAAACAAAGAACGAAACGAGTTGTGAAACTAAACGAAGACTGAGTGAAAGAGACCACCGAGCACCAACTGAGTTAATAGACCAAGGACCCACTGAATTATTGATGAGGACAGTGAACTAAGTTAAAATGACTGTGAATTGTTCACTCCCCAAGTGCAGGGTTGTGATGTAGTAATAAACTCGGTAAGACCGAGGTCGAATCCCAAGGGACTGAAACTTGTACGTACTCTAAAATTAAGTAGAATTAGAACTAGACTAAGATGAATTCTAAATCAAATAGATTGTGGAATAATTGTGAAATTATTAACTAAAACTTAGGAGAAATTCAGAGGAGGGACATTAGGGATTCAGAGGATCCACTTGTACAGATCAGGGAGATCTTATGCCTGCATCAAAAACTCAACTGGATTTAGAGTCCTATCTTCATCCAGTTGAAGGGTGTAACCATGAAAATTGAACTGAACTTCCTTTGATATAGTTTTAAAGAGATGAAAGGTATATGAATTAGAATGGATTTCATCACCACACCATGCCCAGGGGACAAAGCAAATAATAAAATTAAACTAATTACCAACCAATCAACATGCCATGAAGGTTAAGAAGGGTATCGTCATCTAACCATGCCCAGGAGACGATGGTGAACAATAGGGCTTCTTGATGTCATAAACATAAAAAGGCAATGGAAATACTCAAAGCCATCGCAGACCCATTGTAATTTCAGTCACAACAGACCATTAAAAACTAAGAACATTCCATTAATAATCAACTAAAATCAAACTTAGTTCAGCACAAGCAAAGAGTCTCCCATCAAGCTACAGGCTTCACCTCTTAGCCCTAGCTAAGAGGTTCAGCCCAACATGAATGGGCTGGATCCTTTAAACAAAACAAAACATAAAAATAAAAATAAAAATAAAAATAAAAAACAAAACTCCCTGTCTCTCTCTCTCTGCCAATCCACGTCCAAGCTCCCTGCCTCCAAGGATTCCCCTCCCAGCCTCTCTCTCTTCTCCTTTTATAGAGCAAGGAGGGGTGGAGGAGAATCGGCAGAACTGACCCTGTTTCCGCAGTCCAAATCACACGAGAACCGGCTCTATTTTGCGCAGCCTTGCGTACAACCAGCTGCGTTTGGAAGGATGATCAGGACGCTGATCGTCCCAGATTTTGCATCTGTCTTTATGGATAGGGTCATCCCTGGCTTGGGATCCACTTGGACGGTTCGGATCAATGATCCGATCTCGGACTGTGGCCCACAATCGCCCGAAATTTCTGGATTGCCCGGACGTGCGTAACAGAGCTTACGCGAGGAGCTCTGGCTGTCGGTAGGGCCCACTTCGTTGAGTGGTGAGAAAATCCACTCCATCCATTAGAGCGGCGTCGAAAAAACCATTCAAACTTGATCGGTTTTGGCTAAAAACCATGGTGGCCCACAGAAGTATTACTCGACCGTTCATCCTACGTCCGATCAGTTGAAATCCGTTGTATGCTTCTTCTTGGAAAAATTCCACCTAGGTGAGGGTCGTGGCCAACCCCTGAGGCACTTGGACGGTTTGGATCATCAACATGCATAATGGGTGGGGCCCACATCGCAAAAATGGACGGACAACGTCCGTCCGCTGTTTCTTTACGCGAGAAGGAGACGGGTCTTCGCCCTGCGATAGTTGGTGGGCCCCAGATTGATCCCAGGTGTAAAATCCACTCCGTCCATTGGATTTAGGCCGAAAAACCACCCAGGAAGGGGTGTTTTTGGGGTTACTTAGGTGTGGTCCACACAATAGTTTACTCCACTGTTCATCCGGTGTTTACTGGCTGAAAACGCACAACCATTTACATGGGGTCAAAAGGCCACCGTGGTTATGGTCGAGCCCCCCTTTTGGAGTGCATGGACGGTTCAGATCACCGATCCAGACGATAATTGGGGCCCATTACCAAAATTGGACCTCGTCCGTGTGGACGCTGTTGAGAAAAAAGAGAGATTTTGGAAGATGGTCGGGTCCAGCGTGTTTGACCGACCATCTTGGTTCAGCGCATGGCGAGTGCACCTGAATACTCGTGCACAGACATTGCCAGTGTGGTCCATTCGTGGGGTATATGCGAAAATCCACTCCGTCCACCCGTATTGTCATATCATTTAGCGCGTTGACACCAATTCTGAAGCATATCCAGCTAGCAGGTCGACCCAAAATCAGAGTTTTGTAGGCTGATCTATCCGTTGGGCCACTTCTATAGCGATCCGGGAGCTGAAATTCGACGTGTACGGCTTATTTAAGGTCTTCAGGCTATATATGAAGTTTTGATCTGCACGGATGGTGGGAACCCTATGATCTTGCATTCTGTACCAGTTTCAAGCCACTTGAGCTTCACTTTTTTCGATTTCCTCGGATCTTTGGCCTGTAAATCCATTGATCTTGGTCCCCTGGAGTCCGTCCCTTGCCTTAGCAAATCTTGAGTGCTAAAACCATGCTTTTAATACCCATTTTCAGTTCAAGCTCATAAGGACACCCTACATCATAAACACGATTAAATCAGGCTGTTAAATAGTATCATGTTCGTAAATTCAGGTAATAAATGGGGTCTAATATGCAATATTTGACCCTCAACACAACCCCCAACCAGCATCTTGCTAGTCCCTGAGCAAGATATGCGAAAAAGAAGCTGAGAATTATGAGACAATTTTTATAAACTCGAGTGATTTTTGAAAAACAATCTAGATACTAAAATTCTAAAATTCATGAATGTTGGGTAGTGCTTTCTCCTAGAATCAAGCTCACGGTAAATTTCATCATCAAATTCAAAATATTAATCCATTAATTAGAACAATTCTAAACTTTGAGTTCCATGAATGTATAGTGTAATCTCGGCTTACTATCATTAAGGGATCCGATCATCAATTTCATGATATCATTGGTAACCAACAAAAGAGTTCGTGATAACCAACCTAAACCAAACTTGGCTCACAGATCAACTTTTCATTCTATCTGCCATTGATTTTTTTTTTTTTATGAACAGTAACGCCAAAGAGGGGAATTAAATCCTCACAAATAGGGAGCAAACCTATAGTAAATATTGTACACCCAACTGCTTTCACATGTCAACCATAGGGAATCGAATCTACACCTATAGGGAGCAAACCTATGGTGAAGATTATGTGACTTACCCTTTCAATTCTTCTTACTGCCATTTTTTTTTCAGGCTGGTTCCTTTCATGCTTAGTGATTACCAAGTTAATCATTCAATATCGAACCAGAATCTTAATGTATAAGCAAGATGTGATGTGTGAAATCATGACTCAATCAATGTTTACAACTTCTAATCATGGATTAATAAATCAAACTTAACTGTAACTGTAACATCCCGAAAATCGGGGGTCGAGTAGTAACTCAACTCCTGACTTCCAGAACATCACTTATGTAACAAAATGAATGATGAGATTAAGCCAAAACAACATATCATACTCCAAAGACAGTTAAATTGCAAGCGAAAGACTGTGATAGACATATAGAATATAAAAACTGTGGTGAGTCTCCAGAGTGTGATAATGTTACCAAGTTAAATAAATACAAGTATAATTCTAAAATTTACCAAATGTGAGGAAGTGTAATGTCTTCTATCCCAAGTACCATAGCCCCGTCAATACAATACCAGGTCTTCATAGACCTGTCAGAGAATTATATGTAAGAGAACTTCTCCTCAACATCATAGTAGTAGTCCGGCTCTGCTTCATAAGCATCGCCATCACCTGAAACTCAACAAATCTGGTTGGTATGTACAACATCGTCCCGTAGCGTGGGAGTGAGTAGCTAACTCAGTGGAACAATAAAGCATAGGTTAACATGTTATCGACTCAGTCAAGCAGTAATAATAAAGCAGTACAATCAAACACTCCTAACTACTCTTATTAATGTAAGTATGGATGCAGTCATGATGTATGCCCTCACCGACATACTCCCTCATGCGACACCCTCTTCGTTCACGGCATGCTTTCATCCCTCAGTACTCCACATCTTCCAGGCACATGCAATGCATGATGAGCATGATTACCGAGTTGTTATTATTCCATTTCAAACAGCAGGATTGGGAAACTAAGGTACCTCCCTTGTATCATTCCCAAACATGATCCATTCTAGGGTCGTCGATCTAGACAATCTCATACGATATGGTGTGTTTCTAAGGTCACAATTTGCAAGGGCCGCTGTGGTCGTTAATTAGTAATCGTTGCACCACTCTCCCATCACCTTATCAATACAGGCCTAGCTTATACTCTGTTACTACGAAAAGGCTAGTTGCCTCACCACAGATTTAGAGTATGCTCGAGGTCACTCCATTGACACTCTACCAACTGGCAATCTATTTTCGAAGCCCGACCGGTCCGCTTATTGAGAATGGAACTTGGATGCAACCCGACTGGGGACCACAGCCAGGCTGTGCCAGCGTAGGCTGACAGCTCGAATATAGTGTCCCATACCACCATAATGGGCTCACAAGTCTGGTTGCTCAATGGTCACTACAGGGAGGCACGTGGCCCCAGCGTAGGCTGACAGCTCGACCACGGTGTCCCATACCACCATGCCCGGCTCATGAGTCTTAGCAGATCGAGGTACCATGGTTATGGGATTCCACTGGTAAGTTCGGTACCCTAGGTTCAAGCAATGGCGTCCAAACATGGTTAACATACAATGGGCCAATCGGTTTATTAGACTAGTTCGACTAGTACGAGCGTACACTAGAGTAGCCGACAAGGTACCACTATCGTCAACCATCGTACGACTCGGATTCACCGAACGCATCAATGTGGCGAGACAAAATTGCCCACTTAGACAAGAATTGTTACCAATTGCCTGGACTATAATCATAGCCCTAATCATATTCAATTACAGATAAGGAAAGCAGTAAAGGATCAAGATTCAAATCATACAATAAAAGTCTGGTATCATCCGTTTAGGGCTGCTAGGGCTGTTACACGGAATCGTTACACCACTCCCCAATCACCCATGACGGATCATACAACATAAACATGAATTTAAACATGCGCATTATATAAATAAAGTCATACAATCAGTTGAGCATGTTAACAAGCATATCATAAAGCATATTATAAAGCATGGTATAAAGCATATTATGAAGCACTATATAAATAGGAATACAAACACATATATTTCATAAGTAAGTGGTTAAAGTGAACAACCACATGGAGGAAATCATACATGTCTCTAAGGTGGTTGAGAATTCCATCTCAACTCCATACCTAAGGCAACATCATCCAAACACTTACTCACACAAGCATTTTCTCAAACACTTAACATACACTATTTCAACATACTTAGTGTATGTTAGCAAACATATATTAGGGCGAGTCCTTTCGCCAAGAAAGTATTTTACGCACATATAATATATTTATACAACAAATAATCATGGCAAACACATCTCTAAAATCTATATGTATACAGTACTTTCTACAATACAGTATTTCTACATACATAGTGTATATTAGTAAAACATGTATTTGGGCGAACCCATTCGCCAAATAAGTATTTTATCCATATATCGTATATTCATACAACAAATAATCATGTCAAACACATTTTCAAAATTTATATGTATACGGTATTTTCTACGAATACCAGAATATGAAAAATTCCATATTCTTCATCTTTAATCAAAACAGAAAACAGATAGTACTTTGTACATGTCCAATTGCATGCAGATCATGAATCTATCATTATCTGACATTGAAAGCGTAGAAAACCATAACCTATACACCTAAAGTCCGCACCTTTTGTCGAGAATCGCAACGAAGTCGATAGGTTTGCTAGGCTTTCGTATACAACAGTTTGGTAACCTATAGCATGCTTTCTGTTAGCTATTTCATAACCTACAACTATCGAAACCCCAAATCAGTTTAGGGTTATGGTTTCTTACCTAGAAATGGAGCCGGAATCACCAGAAAAGCGATTAGAACGGAGTGGTGGAGCTCGTGGAGTGGCAGGAAGCATGGCAGGGAGATTCTCCCACATCTCCCACACTTTCTCTCTCTTTTCTCACTTCTCTCTCAAATTCGTATGGCTGCAATGAGAGAGGATTTAAGGTCCTTATATAGTCTAAAAACTCACCGAAATAGACTCCAAGTCAAGGTATACTTGGGTTATAACCAAAGCGGACCTGTTTCAGCTCAACGGAGGACTTCTAGAGGGCCTCCTTGAGCCAAAGGTCGGACTTAAGCTTACTAACACCGGATCTACATTTAGTTAAGCTTTCATTTTAGTCGAATTTCCAGATCACGTGTGGCGGACCAATTTCAGTTCAATGGTCAGTGGGTCTTGATCGGAGATTCCGAGTACATGTAAATGTTTATGAAATTTTTCCTGATCCGAGGGTGTAATTTGGTCAGATTCTGATGGTCTGGTTGCTTATACCGATCCATAGCGGCAGTATCAGATTACTATTCAAGATATTTATTTTGTAAAGAAACAAGTGTTCTCACACTCTCTCGCTCGGACTCAAGCGAACAGTAGTGGGACACTATCTCGGATTTGATTTAGAGATGGTTGTCAAGCCCAGCGAGGCGGTCCTAAGTCCTTAACCTCAAATTATTCAGACTCACGATGTGCGGTCTAGACCTGATACGGAGTTTCAATGCATTCCCGAGAGCAGTCGAGTAATGAGTTTGATCCAAGATTTTAAGGTAACCTAGCGTCAATGATTCTACAAGTTTTGGGTCTTGTAGATTGTATTTAAAGTGATTCAAATGGATTTCGTAGCTAATCTAGTTTACCACTTAGTTACTTTGTCTCATTTCTAAAGGATTTAATCCTAAGTGATTTCTGTCTGAGGTGGTACTTAGTCCTTTGCAGTTTGTATATAAAGTGATCCAAGTTATAACACTTAACTAGTTTAAGATAGTGTCTAGGGTGAAAGTACTTAGGAAATTGAAAGAACAAGGTGATGAATGGTTGGATTTGTGAAGGAAATGGGTTCAGAAGCGATTTTAGACTTTGGGATTCAGTTCTAATAGGTTAATAAGGTGTTAGGAGCAGCCCATTGCCTAAGGACGTCTAATTCCAGGTTGGCAAAAATCTGGGCTATTACAGTAACATCTAACAAACAACTGAATCCAATAGTCATAAATTACCAACATCACGTATCTTTTAAAATTTAAAATCACAACTATCCTTCAAAATCACTTCAAATTCACAAGAAATTCCAGAAAATTTTTAAAATTTTCACAATTTTTACTCAAGACCAAGAAAACACTGATTAGGAAACCTAATCTCCCACCCCCAACCTAAAATCTACATTGTCCTCAATGTACAAGATATAAGCATGCAATGCATATGAGACAACGAAAGTAAAAGAAAAGTGATAGGAAGATAGTACCTGGATAACGAATTGAGAAAGACTTTCCAAGGATAATGACGTAAAAGCGGATCAGCACAAGAGAGAAGGTAAAATAAAAATAACAAAAATAAAATCCTACCTATACCAGTTTCGCAGGTGCTCTCGATTGCATTTAGCATATGCAACAAGCCTTTAAACCCCTAGGTTGCCCCTAGAGGACGAGTTGTAGTCTCGTGAGGGTTTGCAGCAATGTTACCCACAAACATTGAACTAACTAACTAGGAAAATTAATTGGAATGAAAAGCTGGGTTGCCTCCCAAGAGCGCTAAGTTTACCGTCTATCCTAAAATAACATAGAGCAAACTACTCTAGTCCTATGAAAGCAAGGAAAAGCTACTCGATCATGCCGCAAGGTTCCTCTTCCGGACAATATCTTGATAAGTTTCTCCGTAAGTTCCTCAACAGGATCATCCAAAAGCCCTTTTTGCAATAGGCTAGGATGCCCTGGAGCATGACTTTCCAGATAAACTTATGTATCTCATAAGAATTTTTTCGTTGAAGTGCTTGAGGTATCCATAGTATATACGATTCACCTATAACAGAAGAAGCTTCAACATTAGTATCCCATGGTGAATCAGAGACTACACATAGATAAAATTCAGAAAAATTCTCAGAAAGTAATGTAGTCTCAATGCATTCCGAAGTTCCAAGCTTCGGTTCAATTTTTAGCTCCCCCTCCCTTAATGGTAAATAGTGAGGATGTGGGGAGGGAAGGGCTTCAGAGTAAGGGTTCTCTCGGTCAGTAATAACTACCGAGATGTCGTCTTGCAAGGCATTCAGTATGTCTCTTATCATGGGATCGTTTGAATCTGCAAAATGTGCCAAGCAATCATCCAAAGAGTTGGGACATTCAGCTGAGAGTGACTCATTTTCCACATTGAAGTGTGTGATGATCTGCCCAAGGAATCCATCGTCTTTAAAAGTAACCGTAGGTACGCTCTCTTGCTTCACTGCATTGGGGTACGGATAGAGGGTCGATGAGACGAAGTATTGATGTGCAGACTCTGTTCATTGATACTACTCAGAAGAGGCCTAGACTCGTCAAAATTCAACAGTTCAGATGGTGGCCTCAATTGTGTGGTTTCAAATTCCAGAGTCATATCAAGTAACTCATTCATCTCCTGAATCATATCATCATGTAATTCAGGGGAGTGGTCTAAACATGTCTCACAAGAGATAGAAGGGTTGGTTATAAGGAGCTCATCCACTTTTAAATCAGATATGTCAGGTGAGTGGAGTAGCTCATTATGATCACTCACTTCGTGCACTTCTTGATCATTGACCTGGACCAAACTTGAGATTAATTCCAGGGGAACTGGGGCTGAACATTCATGATCATCATCCCAATACGCATCATCGTCTAATTCTGTGCAGTGCACACTTGGGATTGGATCGCTTTCCTCACATTCTAGATTTGGTTGAGGTTCGAATAAACTAACCTCTATCTCATCATTGAGATCCTGTGTATCATGTAAGGAAAGTGTGTCATCATCACTATATTTGAAAGACACCCATTTATTTCCACCATTGTTTTGAACAGTCATGGAGATCGACTCATCGGGGAATTGAACCGTATGCTCATTAATGGAATCCAACTCCTCATTCCAAATTTCAGATTTTGTCAAAAGCGAGTGAGGATTACTTTCCTCGCATTGTATTTCTGGATTGGGCTGTGGCTGAGATGAACTAGCCTCCATTAGCCTATCAAGGCGTGATTCAAGTGCTTCTATTAATTTCCTCATGTCAGTAACATAGTCTATGTAACTCGGAGATGACTCTTCTTAGATCGTTTCTGGTGGATATTCGAACGTGGCTGATCCATGAGGGTTATTACCATGATGTTTTACTGACTCGACTTCGAAATATTTCTGTTTCCACTGATCAAAATCATACGGGATATCGGTCGGGAGTTGATACACGTCATCATTCCAATAATCAGGTACTGTTTTCTTAACTCGTGGAACGCAATTATTCTCCCGCATATAATCACCGAAAGACTTCTTAATCGGTGGAACATCATATTCCGATTAGTTCTCGAAGATATTATCAAAAAATTTTTGAGGCATAGGCTGTTTTCCATAAGCTATCTCAACATACTGACGTACCCACTCATTCATATACATGGTGAAACCTTAACTCTGAATCTAATCCTAGAAGAAAGCAAAATCCTACAGCAATACAGAAATTAAATGAGAAGTTAGAAAGATGTTACCAGACTAGAAGTTCCTATGTTAAAAACCTGCAAAACAAAACAAAACAAGTTAGTTTCTAAGAATAGTAAGTCTAAGGTTAGAAAATTTCTAAAAATAAAACCCTAATTCTAAAAATAGAAAAAGTAAAGAAATTAGGAAGATATCACCGAATTAGAAGTTTCTATCTCAGAATCCTACAAAACAGGAAAGTTAGGTTAGTTCCTAAAAATCCAAAAAACCTAAACCTAAAGTTAGAAAACCCTAATCTTAACCTAATTATAAAACTAGACAATTTCAGAAAAACGCAACCGTCAGTCCCCAGCAACGGCGCCAAAAACTTATTCACTCCCCAAGTGCAGGGTTGTGATGTAGTAATAAACTCAGTAAGACCGAGGTCGAATCCTAAGGGACTGAAACTTGTACGTACTCTAAAATTAAGTAGAATTAGAACTAGACTAAGATGAATTCTAAATCAAATAGATTGTGGAATAATTGTGAAATTATTAACTAAAACTTAGGAGAAATTCAGAGGAGGGACACTAGGAATTCAGAGGATCCACTTGTAGAGATCAGGGAGATCTTATGCCTGCATCAAAAACTCAACTGGACTTAGAGTCCCATCTTCATCCAGTTGAAGGGTGTAACCATGAAAATTAAACTGAACTTCCTTTGATATAGTTTTAAAGAGATGAAAGGTATATGAATTAGAATGGATTCCATCACCAAACCATGCCCAGGAGACAAAGCAAACAATAAAATTAAACTAATTACCAACCAATCAACATGTCATGAAAGTTAGGAAGGGTACCGTCATCCGACCATGCCCAGGAGACGATGGTGAACAATAGGGCTTCCTGACGTCATAAACATAAAAAGGCAATGGAAATACTCAAAGCCATCGCAGACCTATTGTAATTTCAGTCACAACAGACCATTAAAAACTAAGAACATTCCATTAATAATCAACTAAAATCAAACTTAGTTCAAAGACAAGAAGAGTCTCCCATCAAAGTCTATAGCTTCACCTCTTAGCCCTATTTAAGAGGTTCAAATTTCAACATGAATGGGTGGATCCTTTAAACAAAACAAAACATAAAAATAAAAATAAAAATAAAAATAAAAAACAAAACTCCCTGTCTCTCTCTCTCTGCCAATCCACGTCCAAGCTCCCTGCCTCCAAGGATTCCCCTCCCAGCCTCTCTCTCTTCTCCTTTTATAGAGCAAGGAGGGGTGGAGGAGAATCGGCAGAACCGACCCTGTTTCCGCAGTCCAAATCACACGAGAACCGGCTCTATTTTGCGCAGCCTTGCGTACAACCAGCTGCGTTTGGAAGGATGATCAGGACGCTGATCGTACCAGATTTTGCATCTGTCTTTATGGATAGGATCATCCCTGGCTTGGGATCCACTTGGACGGTTCGGATCATTGATCCGATCACGGACTGTGACCCACAATCGCCCGAAATTTTTGGATTGCCCGGACGTGCGTAACAGAGCTTACGCGAGGAGCTCTGGCTGTCAGTGGGGCCCACTTCGTTGAGTGGTGAGAAAATCCACTCCATCCATTAGAGCGGCGTCGAAAAAACCATTCAGACTTGATCGGTTTTGGCTAAAAACCATGGTGGCCCATAGAAGTATTACTCGACCGTTCATCCTGCGTCCGATCAGTTGAAATCCGTTGTATGCTTCTTCTTGGAAAAATTCCACCTAGGTGAGGGTCGTGGCCACCCCCTGAGGCACTTGGACGGTTTGGATCATCAACCTGCATAATGGGTGGGGCCCACATCGCATAAACGGACGGACAGCGTCCGTCCGCTGTTTCTTTACGCGAGAAGGAGACGGGTCTTCGCCCTGCGATAGTTGGTGGGCCTCGGATTGATCCCAGATGTAAAATCCACTCCGTCCATTGGATTTAGGCCGAAAAACCACCCAGGAAGGGGTGTTTTTGGGGTTACTTAGGTGTGGTCCACACAATAGTTTACTCCACCATTCATCCAGTGTTTACTGGCTGAAAATGAACAACCGTTTACATGGGGTCAAAAGGCCACTGTGGTTATGGTCGAGCCCCCCTTTTGGAGTGCATGGACGGTTCAGATCACCGATCCAGATGATAATTGGGGCCCATTACCAAAATCAGACCTCGTCCGTGCGGATGCTATTGAGAAAAAAGAGAGATTTTGGAAGATGGTCGGGTCCAGCGTGTTTGACCGACCGTCTTGGTTCAGTGCATGGCAAGTGCACCTGAATACTCGTGCACTAACATTGCCAGTGTGGTCCCTTCGTGGGGTATATGCGAAAATCCGCTCCGCCCACCTGTATTGTCATCTCATTTAGCACGTTGACACCAATTCTGAAGCATATCCAGCTAACAGGTGGACCCAAAATCAGAGTTTTATAGGCTAATCTATCCGTTGGGCCACTTCTATGGCGATCCGGGAGCTGAAATTCAACATGTACGGCTTATTAAAGGTCTTCAGGCCATATATGAAGTTTTGAGTTGCACGGATGGTGGGAACCCTATGATCTTGCATTCTGTACCAGTTTCAAGCAACTTGAGCTTCACTTTTTTCGATTTCCTCGGATCTTTGGCCTGTAAATCCATCGATCTTGGTCCCCTGGGGTCCGTCCCTTGCCTTGGCAAATCTTGAGTGCTAAAACCATGCTTTTAATACCCATTTTCAGTTCAAGCTCATAAGGACACCCTACATCACAAACACGATTAAATCGGGCTGTTAAATAGTATCATGTTCGTAAATTCATGTAATAAATGGGGTCTAATATTCAATATTTGACCCTCAACACAACCCCCAACCAGCATCTTGCTAGTCCCGAGCAAGATATGCGAAAAAGAAGCTGAGAATTATGAGACAATTTTTATAAACTCGAGTGATTTTTGAAAAACAATCTAGATACTAAAATTCTAAAATTCATGAATGTTGGGTAGTACTTTCTCCTGGAATCAAGCTCACGGTAAATTTCATCATCAAGTTCAAAATATTAATCCATTAATTAAAACAATTCTAAACTTTGAGTTCCATGAATGTATAGTGTAATCTCGGCTTACTATCATTAAGGGATCCGATCATCAATTTCATGATATCATTGGTAACCAACAAAAGAGTTCGTGATAACCAACCTAAACCAAACTTGGCTCACAGATCAACTTTTCATTCTATCTGCCATTGATTTTTTTTTTTTTATGAACAGTAACGCCAAAGAGGGGAATTAAATCCTCACCCATAGGGAGCAAACCTATAGTAAAGATTCTACACCTAACTGCTTTCACATGTCAACCATAGGGAATCGAATCTACACCTATAGGGAGCAAACCTATGGTGAAGATTATGTGACTTACCCTTTCAATTCTTCTTACTTTCATTTTTTTTTCAGGCTGGTTCCTTTCATGCTTAGTGATTACCAAGTTAATCATTCAATATCGAACCGGAATCTTAATGTATAAGCGAGATGTGATGTGTGAAATCATGACTCAATCAATGTTTACAACTTCTAATCATGGATTAATAAATCAAACTTAACTGTAACTATAACATCCCGAAAATCGGGGGTCGGGTAGAAACTCAACTCCCGACTTCCAAAACATCACTTATGCAACAAAATAAATGATGATTGAATGTTGACTGTATTCATGCATTGAACATGAGTGAGATTAAGCCAAAACAGCATATCATACTCCAGAGACAGTTAAATTGCAAGCGGAAGACTGTGATAGACATATAGAATATAAAAACTGTGGTGAGTCTCCAGAGTGTGATAATGTTACCAGGTTAAATAAATACAAGTACAATTCTAAAATTTACCAAATGTGAGGAAGTGTAATGTCTTCTATCCCAAGTACCATAGCCCCGTCAATACAATACTGTGTCTTCATAGACATTGTCAAAGAATTATATGTAGGAGAACTTCTCCTCAACATCATAGTAGTAGTCCGGCTCGCTTCATAAGCATCGCCATCACCTGAAACTCAACAAATCTGGTTGGTGTGTACAACACCATCCCGTAACGTGGGAGTGAGTAGCTAACTCAGTGGAACAATAAAGCATAGGTTAACATGTTATCGACTCAGTCAAGCAGTAATAATAAAGCAGTACAATCAAACACTCCTAACTACTCTTATTAATGAAAGTATGGATGCAGTCATGATGTATGCCCTCACCGACATACTCCCTCATGCGACACCCTCTTTGTTCGCGTGATGCTTTCATCCTCAATACTCCACATCTTCCAGGCACATGCAATGCATGATGAGCATGATTACCGAGTTGTTATTATTCTATTTCAAACAGCATGATTGGAAAACTAAGGTACCTCCCTTGTATCATTCCCAGACATGATCCATTTTAGGGTCGTCGATCCTAGACAATCTCATACGATGGTGTGTTTCTAGGTCACTGTAAGGGCTGCCAGGGTAATTACGCAGAATCGTTGCACCACCCCCCATCACGTTATCAATACAGGCCTAGCTTATACTCTATTATTACGAGAAGGCTAGTCGCCTCACCGCAGATTTAGAGTATGCTCGAGGTCACTCCACTGACACCCTACCAAGTGGCAGTCTATTTTCAAGCCTGACCGGTCCGCTTATTGAGAATGGAACCCGGATGTAACCCGACTGGGGACCACAGCCAGGCTGTGCCAGCGTAGGCCAACAGCTCGAATATAGTGTCCCATACCACCATAATGGGCTCACGAGTCTGGTTGCTCAATAGTCACTACGGGGAAGCAAGTGGCCCCAGCGTAGACTGACAGCTCGACCACGGTGTCCCATACCACCATGCCTATCTCATGAGTCTTAGCGGATCGAGGTACTATGGTTACGGGATTCCACTAGTAAGTTCAGTACCCTAGGTTCAAGCAATGGCGTCCAAACATGGTTAACATACAATGGACCAATCGGTTTATTAGACTAGTTCGACTAGTACGAGCGTACACTAGAGTAGCCGACAAGGTACCACTGTCGTCAACCATCGTACGACTCGGATTCACTGAACGCATCAATTGTGGCGAGACGAAATCGCCCACTTAGACAGGAATTGTTACCAATTGCCTGGACTATAATCATAGCCCCAATCACATTCAATTACAGATAAGGAAAGCAGTAAAGGATCAAGATTCAAATCATACAATCAAAGTCTGGTATCATCCGTTTAGTCGCTAGTAATTGTTACACTAATCGTTACACCACTCCCCAATCACCCATGACGGATCATACAACATAAACATGAATTTAAACATGCGCATTACATAAATAAAATCATACAATCAGTTGAGCATGTTAACAAGCATATCATAAAGCATATTATAAAGCATGTTATAAAGCATGTTATGAAGCACTATATAAATAGGAATACAAACACATATATTTCATAAGTAAGTGGTTAAAGTGAACAACCACATGAAGGAAATCATACATGTCTCTAAGGTGGTTGAGAATCCCATCTCAACACCATACCTAAGGCAACATCATCCAAACACTTACTCACACAAGCATTTTCCCAAACACTTAACATACACTATTTCAACATACTTAGTGTATGTTAGCAAACATGTATTAGGGCGAGTCCTTTTACCAAGCAAGTATTTTACGCACATATAATATATTTATACAACAAATAATCATGGAAAACACATCTCTAAAATCTATATGTATACAGTACTTTCTACAATACAGTATTTCTACATACATAGCGTATATTAGTAAAACATATATTTGGGCGAACCCATTCGCCAAATAAGTATTTTATCCATATATCGTATATTCATACAACAAATAATCATGTCAAACACATTTCTAAAATTTATATGTATACGGTATTTTCTACGAATACCTAGAATATGAAAAATTTCATATTCTTCATCTTTAATCAAAACAGAAAACAGACAGCACTTTGTACATGTACAATTACATGCAGATCATGAATCTATCATTATCTGACATTGAAAGCGTTAAAAACTATAACCTATATACCTAAAGTCCGCACCTTTTGTCGTAAAATCGCAACAAGGTCGATAGGTTTGCTAGGCTTTCGTATACGACAGTTTGGTAACCTATAACATATTTTCTGTTAGCTATTTCATAACCTACAACTATCGAAACCCCAAATCAGTTTAGGGTTAGGGTTTCTTACCTAGAAACAGAGCTGGAATCGCCGGGAAAGCGATTAGAACGGAGTGGTGGAGCTCGTGGAGCGGCAGGAAGCATGGCAGGGAGATTCTCCCACATCTCCCCACTTTCTCTCTATTTTCTCTCTTCTCTCTCAAATTCGTATGGATGCAATGAGAGAGGATTTAAGGTCCTTATATAGTCTAAAAACTCACCGAAATAGACTCCAGGTCAAGGTATACTTGGGTTATAACCAAAGCGGACCTGTTTCAGCTCAACGGAGGACTTCTAGAGGGCCTCCTTGAGCCAAAGGTCGGACTTAAGCTCACTAACACCGGATCTACGTTTAGTTAAGCTTTTATTTCAGTCGAATTTTCAGATCACGCGTGGCGGACTAGTTTCAGTTCGACAGTCAGTGGGTCTCGATCGGAGATTCTGAGTACATGTAAATGTTTATGAAATTTTTCCTGATCCGAGGGTGTAATTTGGTCAGATTGTGATGGTCTGGTTGCTTAATACTGATCCGCAAGCAACGAGTCTCAGATTACTATTCAAGATATTTATTTTGTAAAGAAACAAGTGTTCTCACACTCTCTCGCTCCGGACTCAAGCGAACAGCCGTGGGACACTATCTGGATTTGATTTTCGAGATGGTTGTCAAGCCCAGCGAGGCGGTCCTAAGTCCTTAACCTCAAATTATTCGGACTCACGATGTGCGGTTTAGATCTGATATGGAGTTTCAATGTATTCCCGAGAGCAGTCGGGTAATGAGTTTGATCCAAGATTTTAGGGTAACCTAGCGTCAATGATTCTACAAGTTTTGGGTCTTGTAGATCATATTTAAAGCGATTCAAATGGATTTCGTAGCTAATCTAGTTTAGCACTTAGTTACTTTGTCTCATTTCTAAAGGATTTAATCTTAAGTGATTTCTGTCTGAGGTAGTACTTAGTCCTTTGCAGTTTGTTTATAAAGTGATCCAAGTTATAACACTTAACTAGTTTAAGATAGTGTCTAGGATGAACGTACTTAGAAAAATTGAAAGAACAAGGTGATGAAGGGTTGGATTTGTGAAGGAAATGGGTTCAGAAGCGATTTTAGACTTTGGGATTTAGTTCTGACAGGTTAATAAGGTGTTAGGAGGAGCCCATTGCCTAAGGACGTCTAATTCCAGGTTGGCAAAAATCCGGGCTGTTACAGTAACATCTAAAAGACAACCGAATCCAATAGTCATAAATTACCAACATCACGAATCTTTTAAATTTTAAAATCACAACTATCCTTCAAAATCACTTCAAATTCGCAAGAAATTCCAGAAAAATTTTAAAATTTTCACAATTTTTACTCAAGACCAAGAAAACACTGATTAGGAAACCTAATCTCCCACCCCCAACCTAAAATCTACATTGTCCTCAATGTACAAGATATAAGCATGTAATGCATATGAGACAACGAAAGTAAAAGAAAAGTGATGAGAAGATAGTACCTGGATAACGAATTGAGAAAGACTTTCCAAGGAAAATGACGTAAAAGCGGATCAGCACAAGAGAGAAGGCAAAACAAAAATAACAAAAATAAAATCCTACCTATACCAGTTTCGTAGGTGCTCTCGATTGTATTTAGCATATGCAACAAGCCTTTAAACCCCTAGGTTGCCCCTAGAGGACGAGTTGTAGTCTCGTGAGGGTATGCAGCAATGTTACACACAAACATTGAACTAACTAACTAGGAAAATTAATTGGAATGAAAAGCTGGGTTACCTCCCAGGAGCACTAAGTTTACCGTCTATCCTAAAATAACATAAAGCAAACTACTCTAGTCCTATGAAAGCAAGGAAAAGCTACTCGATCATGCCGCAAGGTTCCTCTTCCGGACAATATCTTGATAAGTTTCTCAGTAAGTTCCTCAACAGGATCATCCAAAAGCTCTTTTTGCAATAGGCTAGGACGCCCTGGAGCATGACTTTCCAGATAAACTTATGTATCTCATAAGAATTTTTTCGTTGAAGTGCTTGAGGTATCCATAGTATATACGATTCATCTGTAACAGAAAAAGTTTCAACATTAGTATCCCATGGTGAATCAGAGACTACACATAGATAAAATTCAGAAAAATTCTCAAAAAGTAATGTAGTCTCAATGCATTCCGAAGTTCCAAGCTTCGGTTCAATTTTTAGCTCCCCCTCCCTTAATGGTAAATAGTGAGGATGTGGGGAGGGAAGGGCTTCAGAGTAAGGGTTCTCTCGGTCAGTAATAACTACCGAGATGTCGTCTTGCAAGGCATTCACTATGTCTCTTATCATGGGATCGTTTGAATCTTCAAAGTGTGTCAAGCAATCATCCAAAGAGTTGGGACATTCAGCTGAGAGTGACTCATTTTCCACATTGAAGTGTGTGATGATCTGCCCAAGAAATCCATCGTCTTTAAAAGTAACCGTAGGTACGCTCTCTTGCTTCAGCCTGCACAGACAGATAGAGGGTCAGTAGATGAAGTATTGATGTGCAGACTCTGTTCATTGATGCTACTCAGAAGAGGCCTGGACTCGTCAAAATTCAACAGTTCAGATGGTGGCCTCAACTGGGTGGTTTCAAATTCCAGAGTCGTATCAAGTAACTCGTTCATCTCCTGAATCATATCATCATGTAATTCAGGGGAGTGGTCCAAACATGTCTCACAAGAGATAGAAGGGTTGGTTATAAGGAGCTCATCCACTTTTAAATCAGATATGTCAGGTGAGTGGAGTAGCTCATTATGATCGCTCACTTCGTGCACTTCTTAATCATTGACCTGGACCAAACTTGAGATTAATTCCAGGGGAACTAGGGCTGAACATTCATGATCATCATCCCAATACGCATCATCGTCTAATTCTGTGTAGTGCACACTTGGGATGGGATCGCTTTCCTCACATTCTAGATTTAGTTGAGGTTCGAATAAACTAACATCTACCTCATTATTGATATCCTGTGTATCATGTAAGGAAAGTGTGTCATCATCACTGTATTTGAAAGACACCCATTTATTTCCACCATTGTTTTTAACAGTCATGGAGATCGACTCATCGGGGAATTGAACCGTATGCTCATTAATGGAATCCAACTCCTCATTCCAAATTTCAGATTTTGTCAAAAGCGAGTGAGGATTACTTTCCTCGCATTGTATTTCTGGATTGGGCTGTGGCTGAGATGAACTAGCCTCCATTAGCCTATCAAGGTGTGATTCAAGTGCTTCTATTAATTTCCTCATGTCAGTAACATAGTCTATGTAACTTGGAGATAACTCTTCTTGGATCATTTCTGGTGGATATTCGAACGTGGCTGATCTATGAGGGTTATTACCATGATGTTTTACTGACTCGACTTCGAAATATTTCTATTTCCACTGATCAAGATCATACGGGTCATCGGTCGGGAGTTGATACGCGTCATCATTCTAATAATCACATACTGTTTTCTTAACTCGTGGAACACAATTATTCTCTCGCATATAATCACCGAAAGACTTCTTAATCGGTGGAACATCATATTCTGATTGGTTCTCGAAGATATTATCAAAAAAATTTTGAGGCATAGGCTGTTTTCCATAAGCTATCTCAACATACTGACGTGCCCACTCATTCATATACATGGTGAAACCTTAACTCTGAATCTAATCCTAGAAGAAAGCAAAATCCTACAGCAATACAGAAAGTAAATGAGAAGTTAGAAAGATGTTACCAGACTAGAAGTTCATATGTTAAAAACCTGTAAAACAAAACAAAACAAGTTAGTTTCTAAGAATAGTAAGTATAATGTTAGAAAATTTCTAAAAATAAAACCCTAATTCTAAAAATAGAAAAAGTAAAGAAATTAGGAAGATATCACCGAATTAGAAGTTTCTATCTCAGAATCCTACAAAACAGGAAAGTTAGGTTAGTTCCTAAAAATCCAAAAAACCTAAACCTAAAGTTAGAAAACCCTAATCTTAACCTAATTATAAAACTAGTCAATTTCAGAAAAACGCAACCGTCAGTCCCCAGCAACGGCGCCAAAAACTTGTTCACTCCCCAAGTGCAGGGTTGTGATGTAGTAATAAACTCAGTAAGACCCAGGTCGAATCCTAAGGGACTGAAACTTGTACGTACTCTAAAATTAAGTTGAATTAGAACTAGACTAAGATGAATTCTAAATCAAATAGATTATGGAATAATTGTGAAATTTTTAACTAAAACTTAGGAGAAATTCAGAGGAGGGACACTAGGGATTCAGAGGATCCACTTGTAGAGATCAGGGAGATCTTTTGCCTGCATCAAAAACTCAACTGGACTTAGAGTCTCATCTTCATCCAGTTGAAGGGTGTAACCATGAAAAATAAACTGAACTTCCTTTGATATAGTTTTAAAGAGATGAAAGGTATATGAATTAGAATGGATTCCATCACCAAACCATGCCCAGGAGACAAAGCAAACAATAAAATTAAACTGATTACCAACCAATCAACATGCCATGAAGGTTAGGAAGGGTACCGTCATCTAACCATGCCCAGGAGACGATGGTGAACAATAGGGCTTCCTGACGTCATAAACATAAAAAGGCAATGGAAATACTCAAAGCCATCGCAGACCCATTGTAATTTCAGTCACAACAGACCATTAAAAACTAAGAACATTCCATTAATAATCAACTAAAATCAAACTTAGTTCAAGACAAGCAAAGAGTCTCCCATCAAGCTACAGGCTTCACCTCTTAGCCCTAGCTAAGAGGTTCAGCCCAACATGAATGGGCTAGATCCTTTAAACAAAACAAAACATAAAAATAAAAATAAAAATAAAAATAAAAAATAAAACTCCCTGTCTCTCTCTCTGCCAATCCACGTCCAAGCTCCCCGCCTCCAAGGATTCCCCTCCCAGCCTCTCTCTCTTCTCCTTTTATAGAGCAAGGAGGGGTGGAGGAGAATCGGCAGAACCGACCCTGTTTCCGCAATCCAAATCACACGAGAACCGGACTCTATTTTGCGCAGCCTTGCATACAACCAGCTGCGTTTGTAAGGATGATCAGGATGCTGATCGTCCCAGATTTTACATCTGTCTTTATGGATAGGGTCATCCCTGGCCTAGGATCCACTTGGACGGTTCAGATCAATGATCCGATCACGGACTGTGGCCCACAATCGCCCAGAATTTTCGGATTGCCCGGACGTGCGTAACAGAGCTTACGCGAGGAGCTCTGGCTGTCGGTGGGGCCCACTTCGTTGAGTGGTGAGAAAATCCACTCCATCCATTAGAGCGGCGTCGAAAAAACCGTTCAGACCTGATCGGTTTTGGCTAAAAACCATGGTGGCCCACAGACACCATTAAATCGGGCTGTTAAATAGTATCATGTTCATAAATTCAGGTAATAAATGGTATCTAATATGCAATATTTGACCCTCAACATGAATTGAATTAAAATGACCGTGAACTAAGCTAAAATGACCATGAACTGAGCTAAAATGACCGTGAATTGAGCTAAAATGACCGTGAACTAAGTTGATGAAGACCGTGAACTAAGTTAAAATGATCGTGAACTAAGCTAAAATGACCGTGAACTGAGCTAAAATGACCGTAAACTGACTTTAAATGACTGTGAACTGACTTTAAATGACCGTCAACTGACTTAAAATGACCACAAAGTGAATGGAATTGACCGAGGACTAAGTGAAATTCAACTCACAGTTGCAAGAAACATATAACTCACTTCACGGTCAATTCCCTTCACTTCACGGTCATATCCATTCATTTCATGGTCAATTCCCTTCATTTCACGGTCAATTCCATGCATTTCACGGTCAATTCCCTTCACTTCATGGTCATTTCCATTCATTTCACGATCAATTCCCTTCACTTTACGGTTAATTCCATGCATTTCACAGTCAATTCCGGTGATTCCCCTTCACTTCACGGTCAATTCCATGCATTTCTCGGTCAATTCCCTTCACTTCACGGTCATTTCCATGCATTTCACGGTCAATTCACTTCACTTCATGGTCATTTCCATTCATTTCACGGTCATTTCCCTTCACTTCATGGTTAATTCCATGCATTTCACGGACAATCCCCTTCACTTCACGGTTAATTCCACTCATTTCACGGACAATTCCCTTCACTTCACGGTCAATTCCATTTATTTCACAGTCATTTCCCTTCACTTCACGGACAATTCCATGCATTTCACGGTCACTTCCAGCGATTCCCCTTCACTTCACGGTCAATTCCATGTATTTCACGGTCAATCCCCTTCACTTCACTGTTAATTCCATGCATTTCACGGTCAATTTCAGGCCTTAGTCAAATTCACTCACGGTCAATTTCACGACGTTCTCGGGCTAAAATGCGACATATAACTCAGAAAATTGACCGGTAACTGAGTGAAATTGTCCACAGACTTGTTGAATGTCACCTATGAGTCGACCACTTTGACATAGAATTTGTCAAAATGACCGATAACTGCTTGATATTGACATTTTTTTTACTAACAACCTTGTATAAATTTACCGACAACTTCATGAAATTAATTGATAAATAAGTGAAACAGCCCAAAACTTGTGAAATTTCACTTATAAGTAAGGGTGTACACGAACTGAGCTAGCTCGGTTAACTCGTTCGACTCGACTCGAAAAAGCTCGATTCAACTCGATTCAAAGCTGAGTTCGAGCCGAGTTGAGATGATTTCTTGAGCTCAAAAATGAGTTCGAGCAAGCCCCAGCTTGACTCGACTCGGTTCAAAGCTGAGTTCGAGCCGAGTCGAGATGATTTCTTGAGCTCGAAAATGAGTTCGAGCAGGCCCCATCTCGACTCGACTCGACTCGGATCAAATCCCACTCGAATCTAGCTCGAATCGAACTCGGATCGAACTAGTTCAATGACTAGTTTACTTTATCATTGATGTTGCTCACTAACTGTTTGATAAAATGACTCAACGAAATGTGGCTGGTGGCAAGGAAGGTTTGGCTGGTGGTAACGAAGGTATCTACATGAAACAAATACCTTTTTTCTCTTTAATTTTTTTTTAATGTTACTTAGAAGGTGTTTGAGAAAATACCTGCATAACTATTGCCTATGCTTGTAAAACAGTGGGGTTTTAAAGTTGCAGTTTAGGTGTTTGTGAAAATGCCTCAATGGTGAACTCAGCTCGATCTTGGCTCTAACTCGGCCCGAACTGGCCCGAGCTGTTGACCGAACAGAGCCGAGCTGGCCAGTTAGGCTCGAGGACCGAGCCAAGTTCGAGCTGAGGTCAGCCAGTGATCGAGTCGACTCGATGTACACCCCTATTTATAAGTCTTGTACTTTCATTTGGAATTCGCCAAAAACTGACTGCTGACTCGGCAAACTCACACCATACTTTATGATTTTTCACCACAATAAGTCAACTTTCACATTATGCTTCATTAAATATTGAAAGTTATCGTTGATATAATTTCTAATTCATCCTTACAGATGACAAACCCTTACGTAAGGGATTTGGTAAGTCGGCCCCCACCCTGTCATGCAGATGTTTATTGATGTGGTGATTTGATAATGTGAAGAGTGGTTTGGAGAAGAATAACAGTAAATTAAATATATTTAGGCAGACCCCATTCTTATTTTTATTACACATTCCATCATTTAGGTTTATAGGAGCAATTTTTCACTCACTTTTTGAGAGATATAGAGGCAATCTTGTATTCGAGATATAGGGGAACCGTGTAAAATTTTTCGAGATGGACTTCCTAAATAATAGGGCTAAAGACTGGTGACCTCTCCATACCCAATATCCATCGTTTGAAGAAGTCAATCAGAAAGAAATACTTTAATGAATATCCTATCCTAAATAAACATGTATAGGAGGTGTTCAATAGGATAGTTGATAGCAATAAGCACGAAGATGTCGTGAAGGTAGCCCTAATATTATGTGTAGAGTGGTTTGTTAGGGGAACCGACATGAATATTATGTGTTGTACAGACTTATTCGACCTTGTGGACTCATTAGAAGACTTTAATATCTATCATTGGGGTAGTTTGGCCTTCCAGACGATGATTAAAGGGATCGGGAGTGTCTTGATAGCATCGCATGAGCTTCATTACAATGTCACCGGTTGCATATTTTCCCTACAAGTAAGGATTCTTTCCTATATGTAGTTAAGATCATCATGTAATTTCATTGCAACAGATATGGGCCCTTGAGAGAGTATCGGCTCTCTGAGAATGTATCATTTCATACGTTCCCTCTCAAATTCCAAGATTCATACAATATCGAGGATGGAAGGGCTGGAGGTATAAAAAGATTCATCAAATATTAGAGATTGAAGATGTAAGTTAATTTCTATGAAGCTAAGTGGTCACTCATTGAACTATATATATATATATATATATATATATATATATATTTCTGTACATGAACATGAAGATGTTCTCTTACAGACTGAGATAGTTCTTATCTTAAAGCCTACTATTAAGGAGCTGGAGACGAAGGCCGTTCATTTGATCCGTGATAGATTTGACGTAAGATGTCATAAAAGTCTTCTTTTATGTTGATATTTTATATTTACTTTGACATGTTATATAATTGATATATACATTGCTTCATTTTGTAGGGTGTTAAAGATGAAGATGATGAAGATATGGAAGAGAGAGAGGGACAGGGAGAGGTAGAAGAAGGGGGAGAAGAAGAGAGTGGTGATGAGGGAGAGGGAGAGGGAGCGAGATTGCAATTGACCAGGGAGTTGAGGGAGGATAAGGAGGAGCCGGAGGAGGAGAGGATTCAGTTGGAGAGAGATAGGAAGAGTCGAAGCTAAAGGAAAATTAATTCGATGAGAGGGAACGCACGCTAAAAGAGAGAGAACAATCGATGGAGAGGGAGAGAAGTAGTACTCAAGGAGATGAAACTAATACTAAAAGAGAAATAAGCCTTGAGGTTAGAGAAGGAAAAGTTGAATGAGAGAGAGGTTTTGAAGATGGAGAGGGAAATGCTAATGAGGGAGAAGGAAGAACTGAGGATAAAAAATGAGGTATTGAAGAAGGAGAAGGAAGAGTTGAAGGAGGGTAAGGTGGAGTTGAAGAAGTTGAAAAGGCCTAGCTATATGTCATAGAGCGGGGGTGAATAGGACAATGCCAAATAAAACTTATAATAGCGGAATTAAAAGGAATATGATAGCCAAAATAAATCACAATACAGGAAAGTAAAACAACCTCAAAATTCAGATCTTGAGAGGTTAATACAAATGTTGTTCTAAGGACAACCTTACACCAAAAACCAGAGTTTATGGTAGGACAACCTTATTTCTAGAAAGATCTTTGTATCAAATCTCAAACTAAAGAGGAATATAGAAATAAACACAAACTGAACTGAAATAAATTGTAATCACAAATGTATTGTTCTAGGGACAGCCATACACCATAAAAATGGCAGGGCAACCTTGCTGGAACAACTTTAAAGGAAATTGAATTTCAAGTCGATAAAGGAATAGCAGTAAAATAAATTCTAAACTATTACAAAATTCTCACAATGCTTGAATTAAATGATTACAACATTCACCACCATACATACATCCCACAAATAAATAATTAAAGATTAGAAATATAAATCATTCAACCACAACATAAGGGATTATAGTGGTTCGCCTGTGTGTTCACCAACTGTTAAACAACAACCACATAGAATGCTACTCCACTCCTAATATCCTCACACAGGGGATATTAGCGTTCACTAACAAAATAGGTTTTCACAGGTTCACCCAAAACCTTTACAATGTGTCTTTGTCTTTGTGCCTGGGCTTACACAATTAAAAAACCCCACTTCTGAGTTTTCCTGGCTCTCCTCAGATAACTAATACAACAAGATTTTTCTGGCAAATCTTGAAAGAAACCAAAACAGAAAGGAATTTACAATTAAATGTAAAATACCTTATTATCTCCTTCGTTGTAGCAGCCCAGTAGAACGAAGTCAGAGTAAATGATTGAATGTCTAAATTCAATGTCCAGTACTCAATTACAATGGTTCTAGTTCTAATAGATTTTAAATTAAACCAATTGGGGCTTGCCTTAATTGATTTTGATTCCAAAGAAAGGGAATAACAATTCCTCTTATCAAATTAGATTGGAATAGCAGAAACAAAATCCATTAAATAAAGCTAAAGAAAGAGAATATAAAATAAGCACACTTAGCTTGGATGGAGCACAAAATTATCACTCAGAAGTTTGACGAAGATTGGCTTGAATAGCTTAATTAATTCCTTGAATTCTTCTGAGATTCGTGCTCTATTTATAGGTGAGCAGATCGTGTCTTCGACTGGTCTAGGGAGCTCTTCGACTAGTCGAAGAAGTAACAGATTTGAAAAAAATCGGGCGCAATAAGCTTTGACCGTTCTACGACTGGTTGAAGGTCCCCTTCAACTGGTCGTAGGTCACCTTCAACTGGTCGAAGACCCTGTAAATAATCGTTGGACTTTTAGTCGAAGATTTTCGACTGGTCAAAGATGCAGTCAACACTGTTCCTTCGACTGGTCGAACAGATTCCTGGACTAGTCGAAGCCTAACAAAAAATTTCTGAATTTTGTAGCAAACTCACGACTGGTCGAGGAATTTCTTAGACTGGTCGAAGCAAAGCTAAGACTAGTCGAAGAAAGCCTAGGACAAGTCTTAGAACTGCCCAAACTCATGTAACATAAACATATGACTTATGTATCCAAAATGGCCTACTTCTAAGGACAACCTAAGGTCAATCAAACCCCAATCATGAAGTAAGGACATTGAAACATTAGGAATAAGTGACCTTGAAGTTTAAGCCTTGAAGTCTTGATGTAGCTCAACCTTGAAAATGTCTTGAGTTCTTTACGAACTACCTTGTACTCTTCTTGAAGTCTTGCATTCTTGAGTCTTGTCTTGTGAGCAATACTTGCAGTCTAGGTTGATCTTTGTACTTGTGATCTTTGCTTGTTGTGAGCTTTGCTTGTTCATGAATGTTGATCTTTGAGAGAGCTTCACTTATGCAAGTTATATAACAGTGATTTTGGCACCATAAATTTGACAACTGATAGAGATATAAACTATAGCACTTACAGAAGTAAATGGAGGCATTTCTTATAAAGAAGGCGCAGTTTTGGAAGGAAGAGTTGAGAAGGAGAAGGAAGAGTTTGAGAAGGAGGATGAGAAATTGGAAGGTAGGGACCAGGGGAATAGAGAAGTGGATGTTCAACACTCTGATGCGTTAGAAGTTGATATATGTGAGAAATCACTGCATTCCAATCCGATCTATAAGAGGAGAACTAAGAGGGTGATGAAGCTGTTCGTCTATAAGCGTTCTCTATTCACTTCCATCTCTGTCATTCAAACAACTCCAAACAACGATGCCGACACTAAGAAACTGAGAGAATTGTGTACTTCTCCGATACCCTTCGAGGCCAAGATTGATCAATTTAGGGTAATATCGGAGGACGAACTACATGAATTGGATAGTTGGGCCAACGCAAACAGAGATTTGGTGGAATTTATTTGGTTCAGGACTATATGGGAGAAAGATGCATCGGTTGATGAAAAGGGCAAGCTCCAAGTCTTAGAGGGGGGTTGAATAGAACTGTGTCAAATAAAAATAAAATGCAGAAAGATAACCAGCTAGCAGTAATATAAAGCAACCTCAAATGCACAAGTATTGAGAGGTTGATATAAACGTTATTCTAAGGACAATCTTACACCAAAACCAATGGCTTATGGTAGGACAACCTGATTTCTAGAACATTTGTGAGTATCAAAAACTCAAACTGAAACAGAGGTAGAAGAAATAAACCTAGCTATTACAACATTCACCGCAAAAGCATAAAATAGATTACAACATTTACACACATAAACAAATACAACCATCCACCACAACTCCAGGAATTATAGTGGTTCATGTGTGTACACCAACTGTTCAGAAAACAGCCACACAACTACTCCACTCCCAATATCCACACCCACGGGATATTGGCTTTCACTAAGAAAGAAGGTTTTCCAAGGTTCACCTTAAAACCTTTACAAATGTGTTTTTCAATGGGCTTCCATAATCAAAAATCCCGCACTGAGATTTTCCTGGCTGATCTCAGTCAAAACCACAAATAGTGATTTTCCTAGCTGAATCTCACAAACCAAAAATACAAAAAATAAAATCAATACTTATCTGAAGAATGTTCTACGATGTAGCTGGTAGAACTGCTTCTTTGTAAAAGAAGATGTTCAAAGTTCAATCTCACAAAAGAAGGGGTTCTAGGTTTAGATGAATTTTTAATTAAATTCAACCTTAGGCTACTTGGATTCTATTTCTTGGATCTCACAAAGGGTTAAATC
Source organism: Magnolia changhungtana (assembly GCA_030180095.1). Classification (NCBI taxonomy): domain Eukaryota; kingdom Viridiplantae; phylum Streptophyta; class Magnoliopsida; order Magnoliales; family Magnoliaceae; genus Magnolia; species Magnolia changhungtana. Next base: position 429,088 of record JASAUF010000649.1, read on the forward strand.
AAAATCCTATTTTTAAATCAAATAGAATGGAATCAAGAGATCAAGAAATTAAATAAACCAAAAAGATATTAAAATAAATTTTAAATACCTCACAATAACTTCTCAATAGTGGGGACTTATCTCTCAAAGTGGTGGCTTGAATTGGATTGGAATGAATAAATAATTCTGAGAAATGTTTACTATTTATAGGTTGCAAATCGGTTCCCTCGACTGTTTCTGGGTTCAGCTCGACTGGTCCTAGCCGAACAACATTTCAAATTTTCTGGCGTAATCGGATAAAACAGCCCTCGACTAGTCGAGTAGAGCGCTCGACTGGTCGAGTGAATAAAAATCACGTTCCTGGAGTTCGAGTCGAGTCGAGTCACACTCGACTGGTCGAACCCGTAACGCCCTAATTTTTGAAAACTCGAGTACTCGACTTGTTCTAAAAAATCCAGTGTTAATTAGTGATCAAATAGACAATTTATCAAAGTACGTTCGTGGAAACAAGCGTAGCATAGATATATCCCAACTCAAATGAATATTCAGGGCCGCTCAACTGGGGCCACATACAAAATTCCAAAAATATAATTGTCCAAAAAGTAACCATAATAACTAAATTATTGGTTTAAACCAAAGTAGGCAGCCGCGTCCCGTTGCGACTCCCCGTCGTAGTGCTTCTCCTCAGTGGTAGCAAATTCCGGATTCGCCCCGCGCTCTTCAGTGCCTGAACCTATCTCATCTGTACAGTTGAATATTGATGAATGAGTGGCCAGCTCAGTATGATCTCCCCTCAAGATTACACACCGCCGCCCTAGACAAGGAATAACATAAAATATACAGGTAATCCAAAATATAGCAAATGCAATCTTATTATGTGCATGGATGCATGAATGCAGTCATCGCTCCAGGGATGTACATTTGTGCGGAAGTTGGGCTCGCCACCCATGCAATTATCAACCTGGGAAAAACATCCAGTCGAATAGGGGCTAGTCGTCAGCGGAAGCATAGTATGTGCGGCGTAACGATTGCCTATCGTACATTAAGTACGTTAGCGATAGACGTCGGTCTGTGCCATGTATGCATGATTCGCCAAACCATTATTAGTCTAGTTACAATCAGCCAATTTAAATAAGCTCAAAGGTCACTACGGGGGCTAGTTGCCAGCGTAGGCCGACAGCTCCGGCATAGGTCCCATACCACCATCACCGACTTATGTGCCTTAGGGTGTGTATAGAACCCATCGACACGTGGCCAATCAATTCTCGATACAAGAAACCTATCACCATATATTGACTAGGAATGAAGTATCAAAATCATTAAATGCAGCGACTAAAATGAGATGGTATCTATGAGTCAATACGAGCAAACAACGAAGAGAATAAGTGTTCTGCAGTCCATTCCATAGTCAGGTAAGTGGAATCACTCCATAGATGGTAGACCTCATAACTCAATTGCCACTAATCACAACTTCCATGTCGAGGGTGTATTTTTATCGCAATTCGTTCCGTTACACCCTAAGCTCGGACTCTCTTTTAATAGGAGTTTCATAGAAAGGTTTCAAATGGTGTATAACTTACAATCAATATAATTTTATGAAGATCCAGGCATGCTTTGATATGTGAAGTAGAACTCATGTATACAACTAGTTCAAAAATCATATATTCCTACTTTATCAAGTTCTAAAGTATGCACCTGAATCATGTTCTTAAGCAATTCAACAGTTTTAACAGAATCCAAGACATAGTAGAGTAAACAATTCAAATGATTGGTGCCATGATATGTGGTAAAATAAATACAGCATTTGATCATTAGTAAATTTTATAAGCAATAGTTGGCCAATGACTAAATAGAACATGCATTCTAACCCAATTATTTGAATGATTATCCACTCCTGGGATATCATTAACAAACGTTATGAAAGAGTATCCTTAATCTAGTTTAGTGATGGAAAGCTCAAGAGGAAGAAAATCATCACCTGTAGGGTCGTGTTCGCGTACTTGGTCCAAGTTTTCGTGAGCACCTTACGGCTCAAAGTTACCCAAGGAATCTCCTAAAATCACAGTTTGTATTTGTTAAGTATTCCCACAGTTTTGTCCAACTAATATGAGGGTTCGAAGGATACAATAATAAGGCCTTTTAGGCCTATGTTAAAGAGAACAGGCCCACCAACCGCAGCCCAGAGTGTGGCCTAGGCTGGGCCTGATATGGTCAAAGAAAACTAGGGCCCGAACTGTTGAAATGCAGCCCACCTAGTTTGAGTGCGGCCCACCTGATGTATGGTGGTCCGGCCCACCAGATTTCATGGCCAAAACAAGGGCCCACAGGTTCTTTCATGGTGAGGCCTGCTTGCCTGCTGTTGGTGTGAGGCCCACCAGCTGTCAGTGCGGTGCGGCCCACTAATCTTGGGAAATCAGGTGCGGCCCACCCTGCTGTCTGATTGTACGGCCCACCTGATTTTCGGGATGTTTGGGGCTCACATGGAGGTCCGGACTCGGTCCTAAACAGACCAGACTTTGCAAGCCAGCCACGTGCCCAATAAGGGGGCGTCTTTGCTCGGTTTTCCATGGTTCATCTGTGAGCTGTTTCGACCTGGATGGTGGCCTAACTGGAGCCTGATTTCGGCTCAGGTTGCCGCCCATCATGATGGCCGTTTGAATCAGACTACATGGCCTGTTGGGAGTCATTTTTTTTGCTCGACTGAGAGCCCTTGTCTCAACCCAGTGTTCGGCCATTACTTGGCCTTGTTTCGGTCTATTGCTGGGCCGTTTTGCAACCCGATCCAAGGTTTGTTAAGGCCTAATTTTCGTTTGGTGCAAGGCCCACCTTCTGGGATGTTTTGTAGCTTGAAATGAGGACTGTTTGGGGGCTGTATTTTCAAGCCGTTTGGAGGCCGATTGCGGCTCCGAAAACAGCTCGCTTTATGACCGTTTTTGGACCTCTGAGGTGGCTCAATGTTACTGGACTTCATGTACAGTCCACCCTGTCTTTCTGATGGCGTGGCCCATTGCTTTTGCTTTGGGTAGCCCACCTGAGCCCCCTGTGGTGCGCTGGTTGGCCAGGTGCGGCCCACCTCGTTATTTGGTGTCTCACCAGCTCGCATGGTGCGGCCCCCAGATCAGGTGCGGCCCACTAGGCTTTGTGGCCCACTCGATGTTCAACGTGAGGCCCACCCACTATCAGCGTGTACACGGTCCACCTGCAAGTGAGCAGGGCTCGCTGGCCAGTGTGGAACAGCCCACCTGTTGCTACTGTGCATATGGTCCACCTGTTGCCATCGACCTAGTTATGGACTGATTTCCGGCCCAGTTCTGGGCTGGTTCCAGCTCATATTACAGGGCCAAGTGAGGTCGTCCTCGGCCTGTTTCACGTAACAGCAGGATGCTGTTCCCATGGCCTGGTTTTAGCTGGGATCGTGGCCCATCTACTGGACTGTTTTGCAGCCTAAAATGAGGGCTAATGAAGGCTCAGTTTTGGCACTATTCACGCCAGCATGGATCTGGTTTCATGGTCCGGTTAAAGGCCATTCTTGGCCTTAAACGGTCTGAGTTTCAGGCCGTGAGCAGGTTGCGTTCTTACCTGATTTCAAACTGAAAGATCAGCTATTTTCTGGCCTGATGAATGTCAGATTTCTGCTCCAAATGTGGCCTACTCTTGGGCCATTTTTCAGCCTGTTTTAGAGCTCAAACAGAGGCTCATTTGCTACCATGTTTCCAGCCCAAAAACGGCCCGACCAGGTGCGTTTTTAGCTAGATTTTCAGACTGGTTTCAGTCCATTTGCTGGAGCATGCTGCAGCTTAAACAGGGGCCTATTGGTAGGTCATTTTTAGTCTGATTTTCAGCTCTTTACTGAGGCCATTCACAAGCCATACTTGGCCTCAAAACAGAGCCCGATCACAAGCCGTATTCGGCCTTAAAACAGAGCTTGTTCTCAGGCCATGTTCGGCCTTAAAACTGAGCTCGTTCTCAGGCCATATTTGGCCCCGACAGCAGGCTGATATCTCCTAAAAACAAAGGAGAGAAAAGGAGAGGGCTAGGTTGTGTTACCTGGCCGGACGGTGGTGCTCATTTTCACTCTGTCTCTCCTTTTTCTTTCTCTCTGCTTCTCCTCTTTTCTTTCTCTCTGTTCCTTTCCTTCCCTCTCTTCCTGTGTGAGCTTCTGAAGGTAGCAGTGCCTATTTATAGGCAAGGGAGAGAAGTCTCCGACGGCTGTGCCAGCTCCTCTCAGGCAAAAATGGGAAGTTTACTTTTTCCACCATTAAAGCCTTTCCTAGCCATTTTTTGCCATGAAAGGACCCTCCCCAGCTGTGCTTGTGGAAGGCTTGGGTCCCCTGGGTAATGTGGAGGTTGGCTTGTAAGGGAAGCCATCTGATGGTCCTCTCCCTTGGATCCTAGCCACACATGAAAGGAATGGACGGTCCAAGCTCATCTCCTTCGTTCCCATGCACGAGTCCGAACTCCTATACCATTTTGGACGGGCGGACCTCATGAGGAAAATGGACGGTTTGGATCGTCTGGAAAATGGCCAGGGTGGCCCACTTTGGGCCATGAAGTCTCCCAGTTTTGAAATTTCAAAATGGCGGGAGAACTCTCTGTTTTCGCAAATGGCTCGGTTAAAGGCCATTTGACAGCTAGTTGTGGTCTGGTGCACCTCGCACAGGGGAAGTTTTTGGTGCACATGCACTGTGTATTGGGTCCACTACGATGGTCACCTTAGATCCATTCCGTCCAAACACTTTGGGAGCCCCATTTGGAGGTCCTGGCCCATTTGGGCCGATGGTGAGGCCCATGTGGGCCGTACTATCCATTTTTGGCCTTATCTGGCTAATATATACAAGACCAATGACTAAATTGGCCCGATAATATGTCTCAACGGTTAAATGGGGGCCTAGAGTACATTGATCATTTGGTTGGCCATAATTTATTACTCCAGGGTTGTTAGTGGGTGTATTGTGCCAACGTGACTTAGTTAATATAAGTTGTTTTAACTTAGGTGTTGGTTGAGTTTTACCTCTCGGACTGTTGCTGGGTTCGACTTGGCTCCTTCAACTCTCGGTGGTTGGTTTTATTATTGACAGGAAGTCTCAACCTACACGTGTAAAGTTTTAGTCACTTCGTTAATCAAGCTTAGTTCCATAAATGTGGTTCTTAGAGGTAACACCCATGTACTAGAGGTACGGGGTGTTATAGAACTAATCTCCACGACCGGTCGAGCTACTCAACTGGTCGAGGACTTAACAGAAAATTCTGAAATTTTGAATTTAAATCTGGCCTTGTTGAGCCAGTGCGTGGACTAGTCGAATAAAGACTAGGACTAGTCGAAGCAAAGCCTAAATTAAGTATAATGACCCAAATTAGATATGCAAGTTAATGACCTAATCCTAAGATCTTTCTATGGTCATGTATACCTTAAATGTGAGTATTGAAATTGAACCATCGGTCGCTTCGATAGATAAGACACTTTAAAGCACATGAAGCTTGACCTTAAATTCTTGAACTTGTCTCGAACTTGTGTCTTGAGACTTGAGCAAAAGTACTTGAGCTTGTTCTTGTGACTTGAGCTTGAAGTAGTGTACTTGAGCTTGAATTTGATACTTGATCTTGAGCTTTAACATAAGCTTGAACTTTAAGCTTGAGGATTGAAGTAATGATGCACTTGAGCTTGAGTACCTCGACTTGATGAACTTCAACTTGTTGTTGTAGTTGAACATGCATACTTGTAGCACATATAATGTCGATGTAGATAACACCATGCTCATTTTCGAATGAAGGTGAACTTTCCATCTATCAAAACAAGTCAACCATACTGAAGTGTTTTGGCACAACAAAATTTGATAAATCAGGGTGCTAGATTTACAACTTAGCACTTACAGTTGATAGCGTGGTAAGTAATTCACAAGCATACATATATGGTTATTCAACACTTATATTAGACTAGAGCTTAATTCGCCATCTTTATTAATTAGGCTATTGACAAGTATATGGATTTCTTGGAGAGAAGGCATAGTTCATTTTCAACTTTATATACAAAGGACTGCAAGTTTTGCCCCACTTTTTCTAGTAACTGTATGAATTGAATCATGGTTATTATGGTATTTCAATATATGATATATGTTTTAATTTGGTATGTTGTCCATAATAGCCATGTATCGACATGCAAATGTCAATATTGAGAATGTATCGAGATATTGGCAGCGACGAAGCGCATTCATTATTACAAGTGGAGAAACTCACTGTTCATGGCATTGTTAAACCTCGTGAATGGCAAAAGCCCATCTGGCAGTATGAATAGATAATGGTGTCGTTACAAGTTATCAACGCTTGGTGTACCCATTTCTATAATGTTTATAATGACATCTTATCTTGTCAAACATGGACATGCATACGTACCAGTCAACCGCATCAATCGTCATTGGTACCTGATGGTCATCCACCCTCGAGACCGAGAAATCATTATACTTGACAGTTTATATTCGAGGGCACTCCGTCGATACAGGGAACATATCGAGCTGATGAAAGAGGGTTAACCTATATTGTTCCATGCCATAGGAGATATGTCTGTGTTGGATGGGAAGGCTTGGACGATCAAAGAAGAGACTTCTATCTCAAAGCAGACAAATGGATATGATTGTGGCATTTTTGTCATGAAAATATATCGACATTTTGTGCAGCGATCAAATTTTGTCAAAGAGAGACTTGCAGAAATTCACTCCCAGCTTTAGGAACTTAATAGCCTATGATTACCTGAGTGACCACAAAATATGATATATTTGTCTTAGGCATAAGATGAATCGAAAAATTTTGTGAAATATTGTAAATTGTTGTAAATGATGTAATGTAAAACATTCAGGGCGAAATGATGTAAATGATGTCTTGTATAGTTTGTCATAATTTTGTAGTAAATGATGTCTTCTTAATATGTGATTTCATTATGAATGGTGATTTCTTTGTGTATTAAATAATTTCATTTACTCCGCGGTCAATTTACTTCACTTCGCGGTCAATTCCATGCATTTCACTGTCATTTCCATTCACTTCATGGTCAATTTCATGCATTTCATGGTCAATTCCCTTCACGGTCATTTCAATATATTTCACGGTCAACTTCCTTCAATTCATGGTCATTTCCATTCATTTCACTATCATTTCACGGTCAATTCCCTTCACTTCATGGTCAATTTCATGCATTTCACGGTCATTTCCCTTCACTTCATGGTCAATTCAATGCATTTCACAGTCATTTTTCTTCACTTTACGGTCAATTCCATGCATTTCACGGTCAATTCCCTTCACTTCACCATCAATTTAATACATTTTACGGTCAATTCTAGCGATTTCCCTTCACTTCACGGTCAATTCCATGCATTTCCCGGTCAATTCCCTTCACTTCACGGTCAATTCAATGCATTTCACAGTCAATTCCCTTCACTTCACGGTCAATTCAATGCATTTCATGGTCAATTTCGACTTTTCCCCTTCACTTCACGATCAATTTTATGCATTTCACGATCAATTCCCTTCACTTCACGGTCAATTCAATGCATTTCACGGTCAATTTCCTTCACTTCACAGTCAATTCCATGCATTTCACGATCAATTCTGGCGATTTCCCTTCACTTCACGGTTAATTTCATGTATTTCACAGTCAATTTCCTTCACTTCACGGTCAATTCCATGCATTTCACGATCAATTCCGACGATTCGCCTTCACTGCACGGTTAATTCCATGCATTTCACGGTCAATTCCCTTCACTTCACGGTCAATTCAATGCATTTCACGGTCAATTTCCTTCACTTCACAGTCAATTCCATGCATTTCACGGTCAATTCTGGCGATTTCCCTTCACTTCACGGTTAATTTCATGTATTTCACAGTCAATTTCCTTCACTTCACGGTCAATTCCATGCATTTCACAATCAATTCCGACGATTCGCCTTCACTGCACGGTTAATTCCATGCATTTCACGGTCAATTCCCTTCACTTCACGATCAATTCATGCATTTCACTGTCATTTCCCTTCACTTCACGGTCAATTCCATGCATTTCACAGTCATTTCCGGTGATTCCCCTTCACATCATGGTCAATTCCATGCATTTCATGGTTAATTCCCTTCACTTCACGGTCAATTTAATGCATTTCATGGTCAATTCCCAATAAGGAGCTACTAAAGAAAAAAAAGAGAAATTCATATCTAAGGAGCAAAGAGAAACACACCATCGTGCGTGAATGAAGCTGTAAGACCCGTATCCTAGATCGTACCGTTTCATAGACTTTCGCGGTCTTCCTAGTCAATTTTCGGCAACCTTCGACCCTTAGCCAGAATTTGCGCGTAACCCTGATTCATACACCGTCAACCCGAGTCGACTCAACCTAAGACTAGTACCTTAGCGACCGCGCCGTCGCTGCGATTCGCGCGCCGAAGCGATACTCTGGCCAGGAGATGTGGGTCAGCGTTCGGTGTGAGGAAAATGTCGCGCATGCGAAAACTGAAGAGAATCTCTACGATATGTACATCAATCAATCAACAATCAATCCCATTATGTCAAGTACACATCACTTTACACCCTTCCCCAAGTAACCCCTAAAGTCAAAAAGCTCTTACACAAGCCATACTTTTCTTACATCTTTTACCCTAAAAGTAAAAAAGATGCTCTTACACCCATCACTCACCACATCGACACATCCATCACCCATTCCTCTTTACAACTCTCTCTCTCTCTCATTTTCAAAATAATCTCCCAAGCAAGAGAAGCATCCCACGTCTAAAGCCTTCCCCATCTCTCCCAAAAATCACAAGTGTGGCCCACCCTCTCATCTCCCATCTCTACCATCCAAACCTCATTTCCTTCGTTGGAATCAAAGCTAAGGAGCTAAGGAAGCCTTTGGTGCAAGAAGAAAGCGGTGGGTGATCTTAGATTTTGTTTTTCATTCATTTTGTTGATTTAAGGGTCCATATATGTGGGACCTACCTAGATGTATGTTGTATGCAAGAGGGGCCCATAGTGGCGGGGCCCCTCCGTCCTTGCCGATCTCTCTCTCTCTCTCTCTCTCTCTCTCTCTCTCGCTATGATCATGGTCCACCTAAGATGTATGTATTTTATCCATGCCATTTACCGGTGGACCCCATCTATGTGGGACACACCATGATGTTTGTATGCTATCCCAACCATTCATAGAGGGCCCACCTTGGGGTAGCTAATAGTAGAGATGGCTGCCAGTGAAGTATGATCTGACGTGGGCCCATCTAGCCCCTTAGATCAGGTGGTAGACCGAGTGAAAGATGCCTTGTTTCAACCACTAGAGGTCTTGGTATTGATCCCTGCAGTGGTGGCCAACATGGAGTGTGTGCTGACATGGTGTGTGTGCTAACATGGTGTGTGTACTAACATGAGAGTGTACTGACATGGGGTGTGTGTGCTGACATGAGTGTCGACTGGCATAGGGTCCACAAGACCCATCCACGCCGTCCATCCTTTTTGGATGGGGCCCACCATGGTGTACGTGTTTCCCCCAGGCCGTCCATCACCCCTAGACGGTGGGGCCCACGTCCGTGTGAGCCCTCCCTGACGCCAGATCCAAAGCTCAACTGGCAGGCGGAGTGGAGACACCTCGTTTCAGCATAGAGGTCTTGGCCTCGATTTCCCCAGTGAGGGTGGTCCGTGTGGGACCGACCTAAGTTTTTGGGTGCGCCTGGAACTTGGCCTAACCCTTCATTCAAATGGGACACCCATGATGGGTGGGCTGGATTTGTGGACCCCGTCTCGGTGGACCTAATAAATGATTTTTGAATGTTTTAATGGAGGGTAGCCACTCCCAACTGTTGTATCTGGTGCGGCCCACACAAGTCACAGACTGACTTGATTTTTGAGACCTAGGCCCACACTAGAATGGTGCATCTGACTGATGGCTTAGATGTGTGGCACACATCAACGATGGGGCCCACACCGATCGACCTCATGAGAGCTAGCGTTAGCACGAGCGTTGTACCTCTTCCCATATATATATATATATATATATATATATATATATATGGTGGGCCCTACGTGGGACCCACCTCTGTTGTATCTCTGCCTTGTCAGAGAAGGAAAAAGAAAAAGAAAAGAAAAAGGAAAAGGAAAGAGGAGAGGCAGCCACGTGCTGCTCTCTCTCTCTTTATATCTCTCTCTCTCTCTATATATCTCTCTTTATATCTCTCTATATCTCTCTCTCTCACTCTCTTAACGGCCAGAGACATGTGGGTCCCACCATGACTCACATGTGATCTGACGGTGGGACCCACCCTAGATGTATGTGTTTTATTCTCCTGGCATGGCCCCAATGATGTTTGTGCTCTATCGACACCGTCCATTATTTGAATGGCGGGGCCCACCTTGATGCAAGTGTTGTATCCATGCCATCCAATCATTTATGAGATCATTTTAAGACGTGGGAAAATGAGGGAATCAGATCTAAAGTTCAAATGGGCCCCACCATTTAAATAATGGACCATGACATCCACCGCTCAACTTCTAAGGGCAGCATTAGTTCCCAATTGAGTTGATATTTGTTTTCACTTCATTTATCTCTATGTTAACTTATGAATAGGTCGGATCTCAAATATACATGAGGTTGGGCCTGATTTGATATAAATGAGGCCCATCGGTGTAGCCTATTTGATATACCTGAAGTCCATTGGTGTGGCTCATATAATGCGGCCCATGTAATGTGGCCCGCTTGACATACGAGGCCCATTGTGATATATTTGAGGTCCAGGTGCGAGGCCCACCTGATGTGTATTCGGGACCCGATGGGATGTAGGTGAGGCCCATAAGCGAGGCCCAATGTAATGAATGTGTGTAACTGTTACAGTGTAGGCCATGCCTTGGGAGCAATGTTGGTTTGACGTCCACATTGTGTAAATAATGTTGGTTAGATGTCCGCATTATAATTCTCCCTATGGCCCATTGTTAGGCCCATACTCTTAGGCCGTTTAGGCCCATCTTCGTTATGAACAGCATCCATCACCGTATAACATGTTTAGTATAGTTTCATGATTCATGATCATACGCATCATATGTATGCTTGATATGAGAAGTGACTGATCATAGCATATGCCTTCGGGCAGATTGTTTAGGGGCTCCCGGTTAGGCGGTGTTGCCCCACATGAGCGCACGATACGTCCAAGATTGCCGCATGACTGGATGGTGTGATTCATGTATTTCGCATTGAGTGATATGGTTACTATACACCCTAACGACATCAAGGCCGTAGCCTTCACAGGCGTATCATGGTTGGTAGGATTGGATACCGAAAATCTTATTCTACATGGGGTGCCATAGATATCCCTGGGTGAAAGTCCCTAAATCCTTATGGTACCAAGAGGTTGCTCCAACGTCTGGACCGAGTGAGTGCATGAGAGCCGAGTGCCGATTACCAGACGGCCGCGCTTTCCACTGTGTCGTGGTCGGTTGGAAGGGGGTGCGGCCTTACCCGCCTGAGAGGAGGGGACAAAGGTAGGCTGAGTCTGACCAGCTCGAGGAATGGGTCTGCTATCAACAAGCCGAGCCTGATATTGGCAAGCGAGTAGTGAGGTCTCTTTCACTTACCTTATTGCGCGCGATGGGGCAGTAATCTGGTTTAGAGTGTACTAGACCCCGATGATATCCCAGATTTGAGCTGTATTGATATGTGGATATATATGAGGATTTATATGCTTGAGTTGCATCTCGCATCGCATGACCTTGGTATGGCCGACATTATTCATACCTTGCATTGCATAGCCTTGGTACGACTAACGATGTTCATGGATTCACCAGCATGTTCCGCATTACTCTGATATTTTATAATTGCATTACTACCTTGCGCACACACTTTCACCACCCTCTAAGCTTTCTATAAGCTTATGCACAACCGTTTCGTGTAGGTGACGTTGGATCGCAGCAGCGCTGAGGCAGGAGCGCATATCAGATCGTTTTGGAGCTTTTTGTCCTTTATCATTGTATTTTCCTTTATGCTCACTGTACTTGTAAAGTTTTTTATCATAGTGAAAATGTGATGGAGTTTTTGGTTATTGTTTATGGGTTATGTCTTTGGTTATGCTTATTACGAATTAAACTAATGTTGAAAATCCTCCTTGTAGCATCCCAGGATTGAAACCTGGCGTATGGGCGCTGGGAGCCGAGAATGGGGTTCTACGGAGGCTGTCGGCGCCGGATTCGACGATCGGGAATTTTGTGAGCCCAGTTTCCGAGTTTGGGGTGTGACAGAAGCTGATACCACTGGCGCTTTTGATTCATTAAGACCTCTGAAATGAACCTCATTATTTCAAATTTTGGACTGTTGGACCATGGACCCCACCTGAACAGAAGTCTTAAATCTTCAACAAATGCTTGATGGACAGGAACCATAATTCCTGCACAAAGTAAGAGCTAACATGCTTGAAAACAAGTATCTTTGACAAAGTTATGCACCCTGCATTCTCATATCATTTAATAACATTAAACCCATGGATGCAACATTTAGCACATACACGTTCTGATAGTGATATTGCACAAGCATTATCAATTACCATAATATTCCAACACATTACTCGAATTTAGGCAACTTTAAGCATTTCATCAAGCAAAATTGTCAATGATACATATGCTAGGGCATTACATGTACAAAGACGGAAAATGCAAGGTTGCGAGTAACGGGGAAAGCTTAAAGACCTACGACTTAAAACAAGTAAAGAGAACTTATCCGAAGCTATTTTACTTAAGAACGCGACTACATCGTCACACTCCTAATCCTCCGACTCCGGCGAAGGTGGAGGTGCTCACTTATCCTGCATACAACACAGAATTTCCTTTATTGTGCGGGACATTTTCTTCAATCTCCTTTCCAAGTTTCCCTGGTTCTCTTCAATCTTGGCCAGGTGGGCGTCGAGCGCATCCTGACTCTAATGCTTGCTACGAGTGGCAGGAGGTTCCCAATCAATGTCATGGGCCTCTCCTCCTTCCACTTCTTCTTCCTCCTCTTCAGCTTCACTCTCTTCTTCTCCCTTGCTCTCTTCCTCCACTTCATCCCCGAACTCTTCTATTCGGGCCCTACGCTGCTTAGGGCTTATCTTCATGTTGTTGAGGGTGTTTTAATCGATCATCTTGATTGAGACGGGGAGCTCTTAGGGTTGTCTATACCCATAGTTATGGGCGATCTTGCAGATCAATTGTCCAAACGGGAGTGACTATTTCTCTCGAGGGGATTGTGCAGCCTCACGATCTGAGTTAGCACGAGCGTAAGTAGGCAAACCTTCTCTCCCTACCCCACTCAGTAGAGAAAGTCTGTCATGAACCTGGTGAATTCCGTGTGGTTACTCAACCTTGGATACACATTATAAGTGTAAATGTGGTGGATTAGGCGATAGTCAGGGGTCAGGTACGACGACTTAACGTTGGTTTCGCGTTTCCACTCGACAGTCCGCTGCATAAGTGGCATGTGTGGCGGTCCCTCACCCGCCTTTCCGATACGTTATCCTCACTGGCATGAACGAACCCGCGCTCTACCCTGAGGATGCGCGTGATCACGTCCACGTCGACGCGAGCCTCTTGTCTGCCAACACTAATGGAGAATCCAAGCAGCTCGAGAGAGGGCTTTCGTAGGCTCGCATAGAAGGTCCGTACTAGGCCCTCACTGGCCCGATACTTTTCCTTGAACATCGGGCCCCAACCATTCTCAAGAAGTTGGTCAAGTAATTGATACTCACTGAATAGTTTCTTGTTCACATGCGCTTTGTACACGATCTTGCAGTTCCTATACTTACTGTACTCAATGCCCAGTGGTACCGCTCTCGCAGGCAGGCCTTAGGGATCGAGATCTCGTTTCGACCTCCGCTCGGTGCTTGGGCCCGCACAGGCATCTTGCTTCTTAGATCTTCTTTCTCGGCTAGGCCCGGCTTCATCGAGGGCTGTTCGTTTCTTCCCCATGAGCGATAGGAGCATGGAGATGGAGAAGATGGACATTACTACTTCAAAGAAAGCCATGGGATGGAAGTTCTTATAGAAAGTGGTTGCTAGGTGATGAATTTGAGGGAATGTGGGTTGTGGGTCCCTTAGTAGAGGGGTTTTGTGATCAAATGGGTAAGATTAGGTGGATAGAAAGATGATTTGGAATGATTGGGGGTTAGAATGGATTAAAGATAGTGCATACAAGCAAGGAGATGGGTTTGGGAGCTTGGAAATGGAGATTTGAAAGAGAAGAAGGGTTTAGGAGAGGGAAATAGGGAAGAAAATGGCTTGGGGATGGGTTTTTAAACTTAAGAGAGGGATTGGAGTGGGTTTGAAGGGGTCCCCACACATGGAGGGCCCCACACAACTCTCAGATCGGCGGCGGCGCCACCACCTTCTGGTCCCATCGGCAGCGCGCCGCCGCCATCTGGTGGGTCCAGCGACGTGCCACCAATCTGGCAGTGGCATGCCATCCCCGGGTCCCCTTTGAAGCTGGTGGGGCCGCGTCGGCCCCCTTCGATGTATTTGTTGGGTCCCCCGATCATCGAGTCCGCTCATCGCGGCCCAAAGATCGTTTCATCGCATTGGTTGGGATCTCTCAAGCTTGAAAAACCCTCTTAATGATGGCCCAAGTGGGCCTGAAGTCCTTTATATTGATGTCCACATGCTTTAACAATCTGTAATGATGCCATTGCTGGAATGTTTTCTCTGATGATGATTCTGGGATGCCAAATACTGCTGCATTCAGTGCAGTCTAGGCATGTTCTTTTCATCCTCTTTATTCTTCCTTAAATAAGGCCATGTATTCTAATCATGGTTTGATTGCTTTCGTGGCATCTTATGCATGTTAAATGTACCAAATGAGCACCATTCATCCGTGATGATGCCTCCTCAATGTAATTGATCGTGTAGACTAGCATGGCCCTAATAAGAAGCTTGGGCTTTTTAAAAAATAAAAATAAAAATATTCTTTTCTTTTTCTTCTTCTTTTTTCATTTCCTGACCATAGCAGCTTCCAATAAATCCATGTATAGAAACTACAATACTCAAATACTTGTGTTGGATCAAGCTATTTATATCAAACTCAATTAGGACTCAACAGATACTTGTGTTGGATGAAGCTATCTATATCTATATCCAACTCTGAGGCCAGTAAGTAACTAACTCAGACCCTTTCCGTTTCGTGATTAATTGCAACACTATTACTTATTTTCTTTCTCATTTAATGAACTTGCTCTTACTTATAGATTAGACTTGTATTGAATAATTTTAAAAGATTAATAAAATCTTGAAAATATTGAACATGCATTGATCAAAAGCAGAGTTCCCTGATACACGGTTTACTTCTATAAGCTTAATCTTTTGGTTGTAAGTTTGTTAAGTCATTGACATGTGACATACAAGTAAGCAATCATCGTGTAGCATATAAATCAGCCACTTTTGGGGAATTATACTCCAATTTGCCAAAATCAGACTGACAAATCAGCAATCCACACGTCAAGAGATCCCTAAGACCTAATTTCCCCTTCCCCATTTTAGGGAAATCCTACGTATATGTTCTAAATCAAGCAATACCTGAAATTTAGCAACATGTATATACATACATCACCCAAATCCACTATAATCTATGCTAGGCATGATAATCGGCCACCTAAAGGTAATGGTCCGCACCTATTATCGACCGGAAGCTCTTGCAGTCGCTCTAACGTCGTCGGGTCCGCAAACTTGACGTGCCAGAACCCTACGTCACATGAAATTCGTGGTCTTGTCCCTACAACGATCGGGTCGGGATTTCCGGCAATGTAGAGGTGTATGTGCGGGGAATTCTGGTCCCCAAGCACGACATGCACCCACACACACCTCTCCCTCTCTTTCTCTCTCCTCTCTATCTCTTCTCACTCCTCTCTCCCTCTCTCAGCTGCTGAATTATATGGGAGTGAGTGAGAGAGAGGGTTTATGAGTTTTATACACTTAAATTAAGACATTTGGCCCTGGGTTCTATTAAGTGCTTCAATGGCCTTATGAGACCCACTTCTGGTTGTTGGGGCTACCCTGATGGTCCCCTAACCCATCTAATTCATGGGAAAGGTGCCCCAATGGCCCGATGAAGGGCTGGGTAAAGTTTTACGGCAAACGGATGCGGGGTTTTGTTGTAATGGTCTAATTTGCGATCAACGGTCACTGATTCTCGATCAATGGTCAGATTTTATGGGCGAGTGTAGGGAAATATCTTCAGCCTTCGGTGTAAGTTTAAAAGAAATATGACGGCTGAAATTATAATATCTTGAATTTTTACAGCCAGAGTTCATACTCGTGTCCGAGAAAATCGGGTGTTAATAATGTATAAACATGGATATTTGGGAGTCACGTCCCACCATCATCATAGCTTGTATCCAAAATACAGTCATAAAGGTAGTAGTCACAAGAATAAAGATAATTACGTTCATTCATCCATAGTCTAGTAATAGTCAAATGCTCACACCATGGGAGCTTATTACAAATTTAGAGTTTCGTAGCAGAATTATAAAGAAATAAACTATAAACTAAATCTTCTAATCTAATTAGCAATGTCTTCTGCCTGGATATGGTCTTCCGTGTCCTTGACCTGTACGTCACCTACATCATCTGAACGGTTGGGAGATGGTCAATGCCCTACTCATAGTAATGGTTATCCTTTAAGATTAACAGTTATTCAAGGGTTTCATAACAAACAAGTATAAGTCTGATACGCCCAGTAATCCACACTACAAGGGGTATCAATGCGCAATAAATCTATATGAGATGCATGCCTGGCAAAGTATATGCTGTATATCGTACATAATGATCGCCACAATGTGGAATATGATTATAGATATCCGACTCGCCCCGCATCCCATACTACGAAGATTTGCGGCATGTCCCACGCTTGACATGGTTTTACACGGTTATCCCAAGACAGCCACAAAACATGGACTAGGTGAATACACACCCAGAGATTAGAGCAACTATTTGCGACAACCAACCCCCCTATAACTCGGAATTGATGTACTGCGTATACAAAACGTCTCACGTACACCAACCAGGACACTATTAACCCTAGAAGCATGGATTTACGTGTCGCCCTAAGGCCGCTATCGAAAATGCATTACGTCCATGATATTTAATTGATCACTAGAGGAGTGATTCCCAACATAGTACTTGCCTCAAGGAGAAATCCTTAATCTACGTAAGGTTAAGAATATCGAGATACCTGTCTAGACCTTAAGGTAAAAGAGACGAGTGACAATAACGAACTCGAATAAGAGGCGAGTGACAAAGGTCAACTCGAACGTGAGGAGAGTGGTTAAGGCCGTCTCATGAGTGACAATAACCAGCTCGAATAAGAGGCGAGTGACGAAGGTCAACTCGAACGTGAGGAGAGTGGTTAAGGCCATCTCATAATGATTTAAAGGCAAGAGCAATGCTTATATCCATGGCCTCACATAAACTCAGGAAGGCTCCCTGCCATGGATGTTACATAAAAATCTTATAGGTCAACAATTAAGGATATTAGATTAAAATGAAAGCAGTAGGAATGTAATCAAAGGCTGACAATAATTTAAAAGGCATGAATAAATATACGAAGGCAAAATAAAATACATCAATTCAATTCAAGAAGCTTAGAAGTTATCAGGTAAATTTCAAAGGGCCGTGTATATCTTCCCTAGATTGCTACTTCTAAAGGGTTCAAAAATCTGAGAGGAAGCGATCCCGAATTACAAGAAGCTTAGAGGACAAAACCCATCACTTGGCCCTGACTTGAAACAGGGCGAGTTGAATCCTCTCTCTCTCTCTCTCTCTCTCTCTCTCTCTCTTCCTTTCTTTCTCTCTTCCTCCCTTTCTCTCTTTCTTTCTTTTCCTCGTCCTGTTACTGCTATCCGGCTGAACCTTACGCCCCTTTCTTTCCCAATTCTCTCGTTCCTTTTTCTTGGGATGTTTCTCTAGACGGTGAGGGGGAAAGTTCTACTTATATTGGTGTTGGAGACGAGTTATGGGTGGTGAAAAACTTACGTAATTTTTGCGTAAGGGAGCCTGCGGAACCGCCTCTTGTTTCGCAGAGGGTCTGCGCAGCAGCAATAGCGAAAGAACTGCTGTCCGACCGGTGCTTTTCTTCTTGTCTGACGGAGACCGGTCTCTTATGATCTTCCCATGCTGCCAATAGATTGGACGGCCTAGATTTCTCATCTTGAATTGTTGTGGCCAGCAACACTTCTCACGCAGCTCTGTTGGTGCTGATGTGGCGAGCCGGGCTGAGCGTTCTTGGATCTGATTTTCCTTACAGATGATCGGTCGTGGCCAGGCTACTTGATGGATAATTCAGATATGTTTCACACCCTCGACAGTGGGCCCCACAGAGTCCGTGATTTGTGTCGGTTTGATCAAGAAACATAGATCGGAACAGAGCCTTGGCTCTGGCACTGCTTCGGGCGGTTTTGTGATCGTGAGAGGATGCCTTCTAGGTGCGAAACCCGCCATCGTGTGATCAGATCCTCACTCCGGTCGTGATGAACGGTCCAGATCGGCTTGTTCGATCGTGGAAGTGGACCACCACGATTCGCACGGAGGCGGCTGTTGCACGCGGTGAAGAATCCCACAGCTCTCGAGATTTTGAAATCGGGTTAGCATGATTGGTTCTTTGTGGTTACGGTACGGGGTGGTGTATTCGCACCTCGTGCACTCCCACCCGTACATGGGATCCACAGGAGTTTAGGGGTAGATCCCCACCGTCCACTAGCCTTTGTTGGCTACTATCAGCGTTTATATCCGAGTAGGGTGTGAAGTCCAGTCCTAAATGCGTCGCTATGGTGACCGTTCTTATTAGTCTTTGGTTTTGCTGTTTCTACGGCTGGAATTGGTTTTGTACGGTCAACTTAAGGTGGTTATTCTTGGTATAAGGTCCTTACATGCTTCGGGTCATGGAACCCATGTGTTTCAGAGTATAAGGATCCAAGTGATGGCGTTGTTGGTAATTATTCCTGATATAAGTGTTTTTCTTTTGAAGTTCGGACGGTTTCACATGATTGTAATCATGTTCCTAATCAATTTCTAATATTACGCCTAAATAGTTACGAGGAGAAAATTATCTACCGGTTCATTTAAAGGGGGGAAAGTGTAAAACCTGGAGGACCTTTGATACTCGAGCATCAGATGTTCAGGGCATTACAGAAATACCCTAACTCACTGATTCAAGAACCAATGTCATTTGTTTTAAATTTCCAAATTTTATTCCAAAGCTAGGGTGACTTGCACTTCACAAGTGCCGACTGGCCGACATGATTCGTTCATTTTAGGGTATCGTCCGAGTCTGTCGTCCACAATGGACCACAAGCCCAATGAGCTAATGGCCTCCCCAAGTTTCGAAATTTTCTGTCCTACCTTGGGCGATGCCCAACTTGTACAAGCAGTCGCCAAGTATGATTGGGCTGACCAGCTCTACGGCCCGTGTTCGGCCCGAACATAATTGGATTTAATTGCATTAGTGGCTTAATCCGAATTAATTTATTGGTGATAAATCCACACGTGTGATCGAATCGTATGATCCTGCGTCAATTCACACGTGGACGCCTCAGGGCACTATTCCAATTGGGCCGGGTGTTACAGGCGAATTCCAAGACAAATCCCTTCAAGTGATTGAATTGACCGTGAAATGCATGGAATTGACCGTGAAGTGAAGGGAATTGACCGTGTGCATTGAATTGACCGTGAAGTGAAGGAAATTGACCGTGAAATGCATGAAATTGACCTTGAAGTGAAGGGAATTGACCATGAAATGCATGGAATTGACAATTGCTGGAACTGACCGTGAAATGCATGGAATTGACCATGAAGCGAAGGGAAATGACCGTGAAATGCATGGAATTAACCTTGAAGTAAAGGGGAATCGCCAGAATTGACCATGAAATGCATGGAATTGACCATGAAGTGAAGGGAATTGACCGTGAAATGCATGGAATTGACTGTGAAGTGAAGGGAATTGACCGTGAAATGAATGTCTTATTGGAAACTTGAATCGTAGTGGTAAGAAATTCGCAATTTCAATGAAAGCAACATATGTATTACAAAAAATGTATAACATTCACAGTCATACTACAAAAAATGCACTACAAATTACATTATTCCGGAGGTATTGGAAATTTGCAACTCCGACAATTATGCTCTGTTTGTTTGTAACGTCTGTATATATATTTTTTTCGTTCCTCTCAACGGGAAAGGATTCGTGCCTTCTTCGGTCTTCCAGCTGCCCTCCTCTGTAGCGGGGGCTTCATACTCGCACAATACTCCTTGAATCCTAATGAAATTTTCCATTGGCTCTTGTCGCATACTGGGTACACGAAATCTTCATACGTGATCAGGTAATTCCCCGTTGTGTACAACAGGGAGCAGTACGAATAATGAGGAAGGTTATAGTTTATACATGCTGAAAGAACATGCAAACAAGGGAAGTCCTTAACTTCAAACTCATGAATGTATATGAAAGCTCACTGAGCTTGATAGTATCATTGTACTCTCCCACAACATAGTATTCATCATGAGAAATTACATGACAACGAACATCTCGTGCCTTCGGTATGAGATCCTTTAATTGTTTCTCGGCCCACGGTGTTAACGGTCCAACGAATGACAATGCTGATTATCTTCTCTTATAGAACATCTCTTGAATTTTCATTCTAATCATCTCTATCAACATAGTCACAGGATATTCTCATGCTTATTTGAATAGAGCATTAACATACTCAGCTATATTTGTAGTGACTAAATTGAATATTTTTCCTAGGAAGTGCGATGATGCCCACTTTTCATACCCTATTTTCCTCAGCCATGCATGTACCGGGGGGTTGACAAGTTTGATATCATGCATTAACTTTTTGAACTCAGACGTCCTACAAGTCTTTACAGCTTGCCAGTAGTTGATTTCTAATAATTTGTCTTTGAACGTGTCCACTAAGTTTCAGTATATATGGTAGGCACAGTAGCCATGGATTGCTGCTTGGAAGACCTGAGGAACTTCTTTCATTAGACTTTATGCCGGTCTGGTATGATCACAAGACCAGGTTGATCCTCTAACGAACAGCTGAGGTAGGTAAGAAACTAGTTCCAACTGCCGTTGTTCTCTGATTCTCCGATACCAAAAGCAAGTAGAAAGATATGATTGTCGACATCCAACGTCGTAGCAACGAACAGAACACCCTTGTACTTACCTTTTAGATGTGTCCCGTCAATGGCAAAGACCCTTCGCAGACATGTTCGAAAACTTCTAACGCATTGTCCGAGCGCAACAAAACATCTCTCGAACCTCCCTGTTTGTGGATCCACAAGCAGGGCAGTCAGTCCCCGGGTTCGCCATCCTCAACTTATGCAAGTACATCAACAGTTCTTTGTAAGAGTCTTCATAAGACCCCATTACACGATTGATTGCAATTTCTTTAGTGTGTCATGCCTTCTTATAGCTAATAAGAATATTATACTTCTCTTGCATTGTCAATATAATGCCCTTTGGCCTTAATCCCAGCCGTTGCTTAATGCGATTGACAGCCAGTTCACTGGCTAGCTTACTGCTTGCTTGCCGATGATCACTCTTCATCCATGACATTCCACATGTATGTATGGAAGTGTAAGTCTTAATCTTGAAAATCTCCGCATCATTCACCCTAGATGCATGTACCCTCCAATTATACTTATTTTTCATACACGACACGGTGAATATCTTGGATGTGGAATATAGGACCTTGTATTGAAAGTTGTTACGAATTGCAAATTGACTCAAAACATACTTACACTGGCTCTTGTCCTTAAACGTTTAGCCAATGACTATATCAATCTGGTCATCAAGTGGATATGAATACAACGACAGATCTGCATTGGTGAAACCAGCGTTCTCGAAAGGCACAATGGGAAGGCTGGTAGTGAAGTCCAATGTTCGAGCCTGCTCGAGCAATGGAATGTCGCTTCCACTTACGTTTATGGTGTTGGATGTTGAGGGCAAATCTACTCTTGTAAATGAAGGTGTGATGTTGTATATTCACTTCTGAGCTTCACGTCAACCGACGCCCTCACTTGACTTGTCATGAAGTTTGATATTTGAGCCGGCTCGGGTACTAGAGTATTGCTTAGAGAAACCTGTGAAGGTGATGCCATATATTCATATTTCAAGATATGTTCCTCACCCAAACTTCCTACTGCTGGGGCGTCATGTTCGAAACCACTGTAAGCCACCGGGTCTTCGAGTATTGCCTCATTAACACGCTGCATTGTCTCGATGAATAAATGGATGTACTGATCCGGATGTTTTAACTGTGCTGCCAAGAACATTATCACATCTTCGTCATCTTCAATTACAGTCGGAGGGACTGATTCGTTTGTGCAAAGATACAATGCTTTCAACCTAATATCATAATCCTCAGGTCTACTCTTTGCAATCATGTACATCTTCGATAGAAGCTCATCATATGTAGTGTCAACGCCCACAGCAATGTTTTTGAGTCTCCTCCCTTGTACGTGTATCTATTGTTTTCACTTACTAACTCCCCACCATATGAGTATAAGATGATTATCCAAGCCATTTTCTAAAAACAAACATAATGATATAACTCGTTTAGTATTCACATGTATAAGGTCAATTTGATCAAGTAATAAGAATTCCACCATTGTACTAGCTCGAATATGACCGACTTATCAGTCAAATTTTCAAAGTTCTCAATTGCATGGAAGTATGCCACTCAGTTCGTGATGATTTTCACCACTTCGCGGTCAATTTCACTCACTTCTAGGGCCGGTTCACTCACTTCGCGATGAATTTCACTCACTTCTCGGTCCTGAAGTGATTGAAAATGACCGCAAAGTGAGTAAACTTAAGGGAATTGAATTGACCACGAAGTGAAGGGGAAACGACGGAATTGACCGTGAGAAGTGAAGGGGATTGACCGTGAAGTGAAGGGGGAATTGGCCATGAAATGCATGGAATTGACCGTGAAGTGAAGAGGATTGACAGTGAAATGCATGGAATTAACCGTGAAGTGAAGGGGGAATTGACCGTGAAATGCATGGAATTGACCGTGAAGTGAAGGGGATTGACCGTGAAATGAAGGGAATTGACCGTGAAATGCATGGAATTGACCGTGAAGTGAAGGGGATTGACCATGAAATGAATTGAATTGACCGTGAAGTGAAGGGGAATCGCTGGAATTGATTGTGAAATGCATGGAATTGACCATGAAGTGAAGGGAAATGACCGTGGAATGCATGGAATTGACCGTGAAGTGATGGGACTCGATCGCGAAATGAATTGAATTGACTATGAAGTGAGGGGGAATCGTATGGAATTAACCGTGAAATCATGGAATTGACCGTGAAGCGAAGGGAATTGACCGTGAAATGCATGGAATTGACCGTGAAATGAATGTCTTATTGAAAATTTGAATCGTAGTGGTAAAAAATTCACAATTTTAAAGAAAGCAACAAATGTATTCAATATATAACATTCACAGTCGTATTACAAAAAATGCACTACAAATTCATAGTCGTATTACAAAAATGCACTACGGTAAAATGCATAAAATTGACCAAGTAGTGCATGAAGTTGATCGATCAATTCAGTAAATTAAGCGGGTACTAAGTGAAATTGACCGCGAAACTTCGTCAAATTGACCGCGAACTTCTTGAAGTTTATTGGATAACCACGTAAAATTGACTTAGCAATGCATGAAATTGACCACGTGAAATTGATCACAAACCTCTAGGTAATTTCTTAAGAATTTAAACGTCCTTACCTCCCACAGCCGCTGTATTAATGAAATCCGTGTTTGAGAAAAAAATAAGAGTGCATTGATGTGAAACACGTTCTTCGGAAAAAAAGCCTACAACATTTCACATTTATCAATGCATTCATGTCCTCTCAGAAAACGAATGTAGATAGCCTTGAGTAGAATAGAAAATGGAGATGTAATGTGATAGTAGGATGGAGATTCTATGGAGATTTAATGGAGAAAATGGGTGAAAAGAAGGAATAGGGATGATAGAAATGAGTTTGGACGTGTATTTAAGTGTAAAGAAGTGAATCGAGTGAAATTGATGAAGCAAGGGCATTTTCGACATGTGAAAAGCTGTACGTACAGGTGGGGCTTATTCTTGGAAGCTAAAAGTAAGTTGTCTTAAAAAGGTTCGTGGGCCATAAGTGGGTCGTAAAGTAGTAAATTTCTCTTATATGTATATGTTACGAACCGCTTTACCGAACTTCGCGCTAGGTACCTACGGGGTATCTTTTGGAAACCGAAAGCCATGTGGATTGAACTTTCATGAGATCAAGACCGTCCATTAGGTACGGTACCTCATGTTAACGATTGAACCCAAAAACTATTATAATAAACCGTTCAGGTAGGCCAAACCATTGGAAAGAATTTGGATGAAACGCTTGCCATTAGTATTTTGTAGGACCCACCATGGTATTTATATATCATCCAATCCATCCATCTTATGTTCCCCATTAGAATAAATGAATTATCCAAAATTAACAATATTTAAAAACTCAGTTTGCCCATTCTACGTGAATTTACAGGTTTTATGTATAATATTTTTTGAGTGGCCCATATTATGGTTGAATCAGCCTGATTTTTGGGATCAAGGACAAAATAAAGGTATTGAGTCTGATGGACGGCGTGGATTTTAATAATTTGAAGTATTTTCCCCAAGTTAGAGAACCTAACCCAGGTAGGTACCTGGCGAGGTACGCTGCCGTTAATATTGAAGAGATGGTCTGGTTAACTCTGCCTCTGGTTAACTCTGCCTGCATTTGTCTCCCACTCCATCAGAGCCATCGAAGATTCTTCAATGAAGTTTCCTTCTCTTCTCTTCTCTCTCATGTCTTCAACCTTCCTCCTCTCATGGGCTTCCCAGAATTCATCCCCCCACGTCGGAATTCTCGCCGGGGAGCTCCTCGAATCGGCGCGGGACCCGCATTTCTTCGACTGGATGAAGAGCATAAGAAGAAGAATCCATGAGCATCCAGAGCTTGCTTTCGAAGAGTATAAGACTAGCGAATTGATCCGATCCGAGCTAGACTCGATCGGGATCGAGTATTCATGGCCGTTCGCAAAAACGGGCCTCGTCGCTTCGGTTGGGTCTGGCGGGTCCCCTTGGTTTTCTTTAAGGGCAGACATGGATGCTCTTCCTTTGCAGGTATGTTGATTTTTGAAGACAATGGATGATTGAGTGGATAGATATACACTGGAGCTCGGTGTATAGTCATCTTGATGGGACCATGGCCTGAAATGTAGAGAGGTCAAGTTGAGACTCCCGAGTCTTTAATCAATGCACCTTTTTTGTCTGCCAGTGCCCACAATTTTTTTACACCAAAATTTTGTGTCTAACCTAGTGTTTAGTCTAGTTGGTGGGTCAAAATCTGAAGATTACGCCAATCAAATGATCCCAACAGTCCAATTGGGATTTTGACTAGAGTCTGATTTTAGTTTCATGGCCATTTTATCAGACGGCTAGATTTCAAGGGCATATGCACCGACCAGGTAACGGATATGATTGTTGCACTGAGTTGCCCAGTATACCTTACAAACAAGATGTTGTAATATGTCTTCAATCTGTCTTTAATTGGGTCTGTCGATGGTTTGCCATCGGTAAGCCACTTGATCCCATTGAGGAGGTCTCAATCCCATTAACGAAATCTTGTTTTTTTTTTTTTTTTTTTTTTTTTTTTTTTTTTTTTTCGTCTTCGCTCATTGGACAGTTTTTTCATCTAAATTGATTCGATCAAAAATGACTTCGATATCATCGATAAGTCATTGATAGCACTCAATCCGATTAAAGCTCCCATAGACCGACTTGTGCAGTTTTACAAAATTATGAGTTTTATTTCCTAATTCAATTTTATTCATATTTAAGAGTTTGTAATCGGAAACTAGGGTAGAGAAATGTGATTAGGGATTTTATGAGCAAGGGGAGGCCAAAGCTAGGGTTTTTTGTATAGTTTTCAGGATTTATTATAGGATTGGTAAGTTCTTCCCTCTCTTGTAACATTATCTATCATAGTGAATTCGTTGTCGTTTTGTGTCGTGGTTTTTTTCCGCGAGGGTTTTTTCACGTAAAATCTTGTGTTCTCTGTTTGATTCTAACTTGAGGTTACTTCCGCACGTCTCTCAACAAGTGATATCAGAGCGAATGTTGGGGTTTTGAGTTTTTGAATCTGAAAACATGTCTTTTAAGGGATCTAATATTAAGTATAAAATAGAAAAATTCACTAGGAGAAATAACTTTGAATTATGGAAGGTTAAGGTGAAACGTACTGCATTTATGACTGATGAAGAGTGGGATGAACTAAATGAGAGAGCTACAACCTCGATATAAATATGTCTAGAGGACAATGTCTTACATAATGCCTTAGATTGAAAGACCGCCGCAGAAATATAGATAAAACTTGATAGTTTGCACATGAAGAAATTTTTGAGGAGCTGTCTGTACCTTAAGAAGTAATTTTATAATCTTAAAATGACAAAAGAGCCTAATATTAATGAACACATTAGCACTTCCAAGTTTCATGACAAAGTTTCATGACAAAAGGGACCCATCAAATGCATGGTATTGATGTCTGACACAATCATGATGGAGCCCACATAGCTCGACCTCATAGGAAGGTCCCGGGGGTTTCATGGGATGAAGCATCACATGCACCTTTGCACACATTTCATGGGCCTATAATCTGAACAGTCCATGTGATGCAGCATCCCATGAAAACCTCGGGATCAATTTTCATCATGATCTAAAACTCTAGTGGGCCATAGGAAAGAGAAATCCAAATCAAGGGAGGAAATTGTTTTCTTTTGCCATGGCCCACCAAAGATTTAGATCAAAGTAACCCTGGGGTTTTATGGGGTGCTACATCATGTGGACCATTCAAATTTTGAGGTCACATCATGTATGATGCATTCTCAAAAAGTTCTCGCGAGATCTCCTGTGCTGCTGAGCATTTGGCTATATATATATATATATATATAGTTGAGATTCTCCTCCATTCCAAACGGGCCACTAGTATATCATGTACTTGTCTTCAGACTTTGAATTATCTTAATTTGCTTATTTGTGTCTGATACCTTGCAATGACGGTGGTCGGCTTAAAGGAGCTGGTGGAATGGGAGCATAAGAGCAAGCACGATGGTAAGATGCATGCCTGTGGTCATGACGCCCATGTTACAATGCTACTCGGGGCCGCTAAGTTGCTTCAACAACGTAAGGATGAATTGAAGGTAATCCCGTAAAAAGTTCTAATATCACCATACATTGACCACTTTTTCTTTTTTCTTTTTCTTTTTCTTTTCTTTTTTAACTTTTATTTTTGGGGATGCTTGATAGTTTGAAGACCGTCATTGAAATTCCATCACACAAACAAGAGAATTCCTGTTTCAAATTCATGAAACTGAAGCAAATAGCTAGGACACGTCTACAATGATGATGCTTTCTATATAGTAGGAAACTTAACGACTGTTTGGATGTATCCCACAATGTGGATGGGACCCAAAATAAGAATTCAGTGAAACACCTTGGAGCCATTTTCATCACAACTACATTTTGAGACCCTTTTAAGAAATGGGTCCGCCTAGCAAATCCTCCCATCCACATTTCTCAGGACATGATGAGACACCTGAGAATTCAGTGAAACAACATAGAGCGATTTTCATCACATCTACATTTTGGGACCCTTCCAAGAAATCAGTCCATCTAGTGAATCCTCCCATCCAAACATCTCAGGACGTGATGAAATGCCTGAGAATTCAGTGAAAAAACTTACAGCCATTTTTATCACATCTACATTTTGAGACCTTTCAAGACATCGGCCATCTAGCAAATCCTCTCATCCACACTTCTCAGGAATTGATGAAAGGCTTGAGAATTCAGTGAAACAACTTAGAGCCATTTTCATTACATCTACATTTTGGGAGTCATTCAAGAAATGGGTCGGTCTAGCAAATCCTCCCATCCACATTTCTAAGGATGTAATAAAACGCCTGAGAATTCAGTGAAACAACGTGAAATATTTTCATCAAAGCTGCATTTTGGGGACCCATTCAAGAAATGGGTCCGCCTAGCGAATCCTCGCATCCGCATTTCTCAGGAACATGATGAAACGCTTGCTCATCCAGAATGCCAATACACATATACCACCATACACATTTTGTGGTCCATTCAGTGAAACAACTTGAACCCATATATCATCACATCTGCTTTTTGATCAGGCCCTTTCAAGAAATAGGTACATCTATAGAATCCTTCCATACACATTTCTAAGGATGTGATGAGACCATCGCTCCCCTAGAATGTAGATGCCCATGAAAAGGAGCCCGGGGCCATACACCAACATTCGGCATTGCTTGGCACCAATCTACATTTCAATCTCCATGTGCCAGGGCAGGGGTGTGGATAAGAGAAGAGATCACCATTTTCTTCCCGAGGATAATCCTTGAATCCACAATGAGAGAAAAAAAAAAAACCAAAAAAAAAGTCTCTAAAAATGAGATATAAAATTAATATATTTGAGTGGAAAAAATGAATGAAATACTTAAGATGAACTTGATGGCCTTATAATAGCAAAGAGACACTGGACTCCTAGACTGAATTAGGAAACCTTTGTGAAAAAAAAAAATTACTTAAAAATAATAATAATTTACTTAAAATAGTAAAAAGACACCTAATCTTGCTCAAACATGTAAATAAACTCTTAGATGATGTTGAGGACTTCGAACCATAACTGAATTCTTAAAACCCTAAAAATAGCAATACTGTAACTTACTAAAATAACATAAAAACTATTTCTTTCAAACTAGATCGAATTTTGCCACATATTCATGATTGAGTTTCTCAGCCCAATATCTTTCAATATTCCTTGCTGACCATGAAGTTCTCTGTCACCTGTTCTACATCATCATGTTCTTTTGCTTTATAGGGGACCGTGAAGCTTGTTTTCCAACCAGCAGAGGAGAGCTATGCTGGCGCATACCATATGTTACAAGAAGGTGCGCTTGAGAATGTACAGGCGATCTTCGGAATACATGTTAATCCTGGTTTTCAGACTGGTACTATCGCTTCAAGACCGGGTCCCATTTTGGCTGCATCGGCTCTATTCGTGGCCACAATTCAAGGGAAAGGCGGGGACGCAGCAAGTCCACACAAAAGCAAAGATCCAGTTCTTGCCGCATCCTTTGCAATCCTCGCCCTCCAACAGCCTGTGTCTCGAGAATTGGATCCTCTTGAGAGCAGAGTAAGATTCTTCCCTCATCTCCTGAAGTTTCCTATATTACTTTATAGCCTAGATTGCAATGTGTTACAACTCATCCATTGTGTGTTGATTTCATTTATTTGGGTGCACCAAATGTCATGAAATTTCATGATATTTGGTGCAACCAAACACACCCTTATTTATTTATTTTGTATGTGTATATTTCATTTATTAAGTTGCATGTGGTTACACCAAATATCATAAAATTATTTCATAGTATCTCATGATCAATCACTCTAATTTGGTGTGCACCAAATATCATGATATCGTGCATGTGCAACCAAACGCACCCGTAGTTTGTGTTTGTGTATTTACCAAATTTAAAAAGTGTGCTTGTGTGGAATACATGTATGAAAACAATATGGATGGATGCAGAGCCCAAACATTGATATTGATCAGATAATTTTACCAATCTTAACCGTCTTATTTCAACCATTGATCACCCAACAAGTGTAATCTTCAGGCAATGCTCTTCGCACCATTTGGACTGTCCGGATTGGAACGAATGCATGACTCATCTTTCGGTGGATGAATTGCAAACTATGTTAATGAAATTTGTGTTTGGTTGTGATATAGAGCGGGTCGTGGATAGTTTCATGGCCAAGATGGATAAGAAAAGGCCCAGACAATAACAGAAGTGATCCGAACCGTTGGACCTTAGATCGGGCGTATCTCACAATCCGGAATGAGTTATCAGGCGTCAAATATATGATTTTGGGGTAGAATGAACTACTTTAGCCAATTAACCCTGCTATGACGGGTTGCGTAAGCCAGATTTGCGAAATACCCCTGGATCGACAATCGTTTCCCTATTTTAATTCTATTTTTGCTATAAATAGTAAGTTTTAGTTTGATTATAACTCTTCATTCGTTGGGCTTTAGGAGTTGTGTCTAGCATGAAAAGTGCTTAGAATAATTAGGAGAATAGCTTGGTGAAGCCAAATAGGACACTTATTATTTTTGGCCAAAATCCGTGCGCACTAGTAGACATCATGATCGTCTATAAATAGTAAGTTTACTATTTATAGTAAGTTGTGAATTCTAGGAGTTTTAGTTGTAGTTTGCTTCTGATTTCTCTCCTATTGCTTGGTACCCTTATTTAAAGGGTTGTGAACTCAATTATTTCATTCATTAATCAAAATTTGAATTTATTAGAATTTATTTATATTTTCTTGCTTTCTTTCCTCGTGGATTCGGGAAGTCTCTGTGAGGAGTCCAGATAAGCTCCGTGGATTTAGAGTACTTATCCTTGAGGAAGATGGTGATCGACCTCATCATGTTCATCCCTACGTCAATTGGTATCAGAGCCAGGTTTCCCCTCGGGTCGATGGCAAGTAACGAATGTATGAGCTAAAATCCTATGGATGGTGATACAGGGATTCGTGATTTTACAGAAAGAATGGAAGCTTTCCACCGAGAGAGTCAGTTGACCATGCAAGGGCTACAAGCAACCCTCGATCGTCTTGCGGATGCGCTACTTCCACCCCAAGCCATAGGCGGTGCTCCACCACTTATGGTTGCTCTATCGCCAGTGGTTGATGTATGACACAATCCCGATTTTCGTAGAGCACTACCAGTGGCAAACCGTAGGACAACACCATATGATTCAAGTTATAGTGACGAGGAGAATAATGAAGGTTTTGCCCAACGACCAATCGATGGAGGCAATCATATAGATCGTGTTGAAAGAGACTATCGAGGTAAGGCTGAACTTCCTAGTTTTAATGGTTTATTACGCATAGAAGATTTTCTCGATTGGCTAGCCGAAGTAGAGAGATATTTTGATTATATGGACGTGCCAGATCATAAGAAAGTAAAATTGGTAGCATTTAAATTAAAATTTAGTGCTTCTGCATGATGGGAGCAATTACAACTCTCACGAGCCCACCAGAACAAGGCGCCCATTTCATCATGGCCACGAATGAGACGTTTTCTTCGATCACGATTTCTCCCTAGTAATTATGGGCAGATATTATTCCAACAATACCGAAATTTTCGATAAAGAAATTGAACTGTCACAGATTATACTGAAGAATTTCAGCGGTTAGCAACATGAAACGATTTGTCAAAATCTGAGTCACAGAAGGTGGAACGATTTATAGGTAGGTTACAACCAACAATTTAGGATCGAGTTAAGATGTACCCAGTCGGGACCATATATGAAGCAATTCAATTGGCAGATAGGGTAGAAATATAACTTACGAGGGTTCCTACTTGGTCTTATCCTTTAATTCGACCCCCCATGATGAGTCTCACGCAGGATCCAGTGCTGGCATGAGGAAAAGAACCAGTAAAAAATGTCTTCGACCTCCTACAACCATAAGCCGTGATATAGGGAGCGGCTCATCCAAACCTCAACGTGCAGCACCCACAACAACATGCCTGAATAGGATTTTAAATCCTTATGCTTGGCTAAGGTCAAACAATTGTTATCCCTGTGGCCAACCGTGCCACTTATTAAACAATTGTCCTCAACGTCCCGCGACACACTTGACCATAAACGAAGGGGGCACTGAATGTGAGGCCGCAGAAGAAGATCCTGACTTTGATGAACATGAACAAGTCACTGAGGAAATAGTAGATGGCGATGAAGTGACAGGTAAGGATCGTGTTGAATCTTTAGTTGCGAGGCGATTACTGTATACCCCACGGAAGGAATTACATCCACAATAACACAATATATTTCGTACGCGGTACACTGTCAACGGAAAGGTCTATAATGTGATCATAGACAGTGGTAGTAGTGAGAACATCTTCTCAAGCGTAATGGTGGACAAGTTGCAACTACCAATGACAAAACGTCCTTCCCTGTACTCAATTTGCTGGATAAAAAAGGTGAACGAGACTAAGGTAACTGAATAATACACTATCTTGTTTTCAATTGACAAAAATTTTAAGGATCAAATACTTTGTGAGGTAGTCAACATGGAAGCATGCCATATGTTACTCGGTTGGCCCTGATAGTTGGACCGTGATGCAACCCATCGAGGACAAGACAATGTTTATATATTTGTCAAAGATATTCGAAAAATAATCTTTACCCCTATGGCACCAGAGAACCACCCTTAAGCCTCTAAAGTAGATGGGAGTTCCCTCTTAACCATTTGAGATTTCATAGAGGAATCCAAGGAAACTGGCGAGGTATATGTCATAGTGGTGAAGGGTGAGGAATCGGAACCCTCAAACATTCCTCCAAGTTTAAGACTATTACTAAACGAATTCAAAGAAGTCTGGCCAGAATATTTACCTGATGGATTGCCCTCCATGAGAGATATTCAACATCATATAGACCCCGTACCTGGGGTTAACATGCCCAACCACCCTCATTATCGGAAGAGTCTGAAGGAGAGTGAGTTACTTCAGGGGCAAGTGGAGGAATTGATCTGTAAGGGTCTCTTGAGAGAGAACATGAGCCCATGTGCCGTACCAGCATTATTAACGCAAAAAAAAAAGATAGAAGTTGGCGCATGTGTGTTGACAGCCAAATAATCAACAAAATTACCATCAAATATCGGTTCCCAATCCCACGGTTGGACGACATGCTCGATATGTTAGAGGGGGCCAAGGTGTTCTTTAAGCTAGACTTGAGGAGCGGGTACCATCAGATTCGTATCCGACCCAGTGATGAGTAAAAAATGACATTTAAGACCAAAGAATGAGTGTATGAATGGCTGGTCATGCCCTTCGGTCTATCGAACACACCAAGTACTTTTATGTGTTTGATGAATTAAGTTCTAAAACCATTAACTAGCCGATTTATGGTAGTATATTTTAATGACATACTGATATATAGTCAGGATGAGACGAATCATAGGAAACATCTCAGGTAGGTGCTGCAGGTCCTATAAATTAACAAGTTGTACCTCAACTTTAAGAAGTGTAACTTTTTAACGGACAGTTTGTTGTTTCTAGGATTTGTTGTAATGTCCATAGTTATCCATGTGGACGATGAAAAGGTGCGAGCCATTAAGGAATGGCCAATCCCGACAAACATTCATGAGGTGAGGAGTTTTTATGGGTTGGCGACCTTCTATCGTCGATTCATGCGAAATTTTAGCACAATAGTCGCGCCTATTACAGATTGCATGAAAAAAGACCGTTCAGTGGACCGATAAAGCTGACAAGAGCTTTCATGAGATCAAGCATCATTTGTCCACAATATCGATCTTGGTGCTTCCTAATTTCGATAAGTTGTTTGAAGTAGAGTGTGACGCTTCATACGTCGGAATTAGAGGAGTATTATCATAGGAAAGCAGGCTGGTAGCCTTCTACAGTGAGAAGCTCAGCGAAGCCGGAAAGAAATGGTCCATGTATGAGCTTGATTTGTATGCAGTTGTTCAATCGTTGTGACATTGACGGCATTATCTGATTCAAAGAGAATTTGTTTTGTACACTGACCACCAAGCATTAAAGTTTATTAATAGCTAGACTAACACGAATCATATGCATGCTAGATGGGTTGCGTTTTTATAGAAATTCATGTTCGTTTTGAAGCATAAATCAGGGCAACAGAACAAGGTATGGGTGATACACCTAGTCGTCGTGCATCACTACTTGTTACGATGAGCAACGAGGTGGTCGACTTCGACTGTCTCAAAGAGCTGTATGTCGAGGACGATGACTTCAAAGATTCTTGGGTGAAGTGCCAAGAAGGTTACCCCAATGACCTTCATATACAGGACAATTTCTTCTTCAAAGGGAATTGATTGTGTATCCCCCAAAGTTCTCTAGGAGAGCAGATTATTCAGGAGCTACATGGAGGTGGCCTTGGTGGACACCTTGGGCGAGACAAGATATGAGCTCTTGTGGAAGAACAGTATTACTGGCCGCAATTGGTACGTGATGTGGGAAAAATGGTACAATGTTGTCATGTTGGTCAGATCTCCAAGGGGCAATCTCAGAATACGGGCCTCTACACCCCATTACCTGTGCCTGATGGTCCTTAGGAGGATTTATCTATGGACTTTGTGCTTGATCTCCCACGAACACAACGCGACATGGATTCAGTGTTCGTGGTGGTAGATCGTTTCTCAAAGATGACACACTTTATCCCATACAAGAAGACCCTCAATGCAACACACATGACGAATTTATTCTTCAGGGAGGTCGTACGACTACACAGGGTCCCCAAAACCATTACGTTTGATCGTGACACGAAGTTTATTAGCCACTTTTGGAGGACTTTGTAGACTCGATTTGATACACGACTTCAATTCAGTAGTGCCTACCACCCACAGACTGATGGGCAAACCGAGGTTGTGAATCACACATTGGGAAACCTCCTTCGCCGTATTTCAGGAGAAAAACTGAAGCAGTGGGATTTGGCCTTATCTCAAGCAGAATTTGTATTCAACAATATGGTGAAGCGCTCGACAGGGAAATCGTCATTCCAGATTATCTACAAACAAGTGCCTTACCACACGCTTGACTTGGTCCCTCTATCCAAGCTCCCAGGCACGAGCATTGCAACAGAACATATGGCAAACAGGATTATAGGCATTCATGCGAAAGTGCAGAACAAGCTACATGCCTTGAATGAGAAGTACAAGGAACAAGAAGACATGCATCGGTGACAAAAGGTGTTCGAGGTGGGCGACCGCGTTATAGTTCATCTGCACAAAGAGAGATTTCCAACAGGGACGTACAACAAGTTGAAGAATAAGAAGATTGGACCCGTCCCAATCATCCGAAAGATCAATGACAATGCTTATGTTATTGATCTTCTAGATGACATAGCGATCTCACAGACTTTCAACGTCGTGGGCTTGACCGAGTATCATGAACCAGAGGATGATGAGAACTTGAAGACGAGTTCTTTTGAAGTGGAGGGGACTGATGTAGAGCGGGTCGCAGATAGTTTCATAGCCAAGATGGATAAGAAAAGGCTCGGTCAATGACAGAAGTGATCTGAACTGTCGGACCTTAGATCGGGCGTATCTCACAATTCAGAATGAGTTATCAGGCGTAAAATATATGATTTTAGGGTAGAACGAGCTACTTTAGCCAACTAACCCCGTTATGCTGGGTTACGTAAGCTGGATTTGCGAAATACCCTCGGATCAACGGTCATTTCCCTATTTTAATTCCATTTTTAATATAAATGGTAAGTTTTAGTTTGATTATAACTCTTCATCCGTTGGGCTTTAGAAGTTGTGACCAACATGAAATGTAACGCCCTGAAAATCGAGGGTCCTAATTATATAACTTCATAGTAATTGAACTTTCGATGTGCGGTCCAGATCCGATACGGAGTTTCAATGTGCTCCCGAGAGCAACTGGGTAATGAGATTGATCCTAGATTTTAGGGTAACCTAGCGTCAATGATTCTACAAGTTTTGGGTCTTGCAGATTGTATTTAAAGTGCTTCAAGCGGATTTCACAACTAATTTAGATTAGCACTTAGTTAACTTTATCTAATTCCTAAAGGATTTGATCCTGAGTGATTTCTGCCTGAGGTGTTACTCGGATCTTTATTCGAAATTTTTTGAGACGTTACATGAAAAGTGCTTAGAATAATTAGAAGAACAGCCTGGTGATACCAAATAGGACACTTAACTATTTTTGGCCAAAAACCTTGCACACTAGTAGATATCACGACTGTCT
Source organism: Magnolia changhungtana (assembly GCA_030180095.1). Taxonomy (NCBI): domain Eukaryota; kingdom Viridiplantae; phylum Streptophyta; class Magnoliopsida; order Magnoliales; family Magnoliaceae; genus Magnolia; species Magnolia changhungtana. The sequence continues at coordinate 464,929 of JASAUF010000649.1, forward strand.
ATAAATAATGAGTTTACTATTTATGGTAAGTTGCGAATTCTAGGAGTTTTAGTTGTAGTTTGCTTCTGATTTCTCTCCCATTGCTTTGTACCCTTATTTAAAGGGTTGTGAAATCATTTATTTCATTCATTAATCAAATTTTGAATTTATTAAAATTTATTTCTATTTTCTTGCTTTCTTTTCTCGTGGATTTGATAAGTCTCTGTGAGGAATCCAGAGAAGCTCCGTAGATTCGGAGTAGTTATCCTTTAGGAAGATGGTGATCAACCTCATTAGGTTCATCCCTGCGTCAGGTTGCAATAAATTTTGTAAAATATCGTAAAATTTTGCATTGACTTAAACTGAAATATTATGAAATTTCATTATATTTGGTCCAACCAAACGGGTATTAAGATATTTTCCGTTGGCAGAGGAAGAATTCCTTTATTTCTTCTTTCCACCGAATACTGCAAAATATGAATAATAATAATAATAATAATAATTGCAGTAACAGGCGAAAATAACGGTGATTCAGTACTGGACTAGCTGCATCCAGTACAAATGTTTGTGTTCAGCTTAACATACAAATTGATGTGTGAGGCCCACCATGTTGTTTTAATGACATCCAATCCGTCCATCATGTTCTTCCTCTCCCATTCTCCTCGTCTCACGAAAACTCCGATCAATCCAAAACTCAGGTAGGCGACACATGTCACTACAAGAAAGCGGAGAATATCCGGCACATTTTTACCGGAGGCCATCACCAACTGCCGGATGCTCGGACGACTTAAAAGGAAAAGCCCTATCTCTCTGTCTCTCTTTACCTCTCCCTCTCCCTCTCCCTCTCCCTCTCCCTCTTCGCCGTCTCGTCTCTCCCTCTCCCGTCATCGATCTGTCTCCCCCATACTCTCTCGATCTTTCTCCCTTCCTCTCCCTCCCTCTCTCGATCTCCCTCTCCTCCATCTCCTCCCTCCCTCTCGATCTCTCTTTCCCTCGTTTTCTTCGACGTGTTGTTCCTTCTTCGATCTCTCTCCAACAATCGAAGGAAGTAGAAGAAAGAAGAGAAAATCGAAGGTACTCTCTCTCGATCTCTCTCCCTTCATCTCTGTCTCTCTCACTTCTCCTTTCGGTTATCAAAATTTGAGCAGCAGCCATCGCAGCGGCAGCCATATCTGCTGCTGTCCATGGCCGCCGACATCTGCATGTTAGTTGTTTGAAGAAATGCTTCAACCAAATTTATTTCAGGTTTGCAGCATTCCCTCTAAAATTTTTCTGTATTTCAAGCATTCATTTAAACGATCATGATGTGCTCCATTACATTTTGAAGTTTAAATCATATGGCTACTGAATCTTCATGGCAACTGAATCTGCTTCCTACCCCTATTCATCCTGCTCGATGAGGTAGTAGCTTCCTCTGTCCTACCTTTTGTGTCCTAATTTACAGATGAAATCATATGCTGGATGTCCCTGGCCATTCTACCTTTCAATTGTGATTCAAATTCACACTTTCACATCTCTTTTCTTTAGCTTTTGGAAGCAATCCAACATATCCCTTTCACTGCTGTCAAATACTGCCCTCGGGATTTTGCACTGGGCCACCCTTTGGTGACATTGTTGACCAGGAAATTGCAATGCTTTTCATATTTTAGTTCCATAGCTATATATTCATTACGAGTAACCTTCATACATTAAATGTTTACTAGAGTTTGTGATGACATTATGTTGGTTGAGCTTTTGATTACAGGAATGTTTATGGTTGAGATTTTGAGCTGTTTTCAGGAAACCCTGTTCTTGCACCAACTTAGGAAGACTTGTTGATTCGACTCGATGCGGTCCATTTGATAGCTGTGACAACAGTAGCTCACCGTTTACCTGTAAGGCATGTTAATGATGTTTGCTGCCTAGTGAATGGCCTGATCTTTGACATGTTTACCATCATGTCTGGGAACTAAGTCCCAATATAGAAGCTGTCATATGGAGCTACCCATGACATTGATGCATGCTATGAAGTTGTTTATTGCATTATTAAACACGTTTGAATGCCAGCATCGAGCTCCCCCTGTCACATTTTCCTTTGTATCATTAGCAAGAATCTCAGTTACAACACAGATGCTGGCTTATTGAATGGCTGGAAGTTCAGTCGTTTAACAGCTTGATAGGTTGCCCCAGGGATCATTTTCCTATGTGAAGTTCTGGTATTGTGCTTATACTCTCATGGAGTTGAAATGCATAGATTGAAATGCATTTGGAGGGGAAAGTTAAGCCGAATCAGCTCCTTTTCGATCAGTCCATGACGAAATGATGGCTCTGGAAACTCTACATGCACCTGTTTCAAGCAGTTCTGCTTTAAATCCATGAACAGATGTGGAGAAATCAGGGTGAACTAATGGAATTCATTCTGATTGCAAAAGTCGCCTGATGAACAACCTTCTAAAAATAATGCAATCTAGATTAGAAAAGAGAAATTCAATCCAAATTTACTCAAATCAATTGCACAACAGCTCGGATCCTATATTGCTTCCTCGTGGGTCTTCAGTAAAAAAAATATATATAATTAATTTTTTTATTAAAAAAAAAAAATAAAAAAAAATAAAATCCTGAAGGAAAATTAAACAATCCTATTTGTTTCAATCAGATTTTCCACAAGAAATTTAGTTTAGCACACCCCACAATATTTAAAGACTCAAGAAAGTCACAGAGTGATTCAAAGGGTACTCAGACCAATTGATTTCATATATTAATCTATCTAGAGGAATGTCCTCGAAAACAATGAATCTATTTCAAGTAGGTCACTATTCAAGAAAAATGCTCCGGTGGAAGGGTTTTCTTCCCAAGATTTCCATGTTTTGGTTTCACCCTATGCATTGCTTGCAAGTTATATCATATCTTTTTCCGTCTAGGCTTTTGTTGTCCATTTGCCATTTCTATGTGTTACATTTCAACAGTAATTCTGAACATAAATTGTTACTGCAAAACTTAATTTAGAATGTGTTCCAATGTCCCCAAATCGCTGGTGGACCGGATATTTCAGCCGAAAGGATAGATTCTGACTTATATGATCCTTTTTTATTTCCATGCACGCTATAGTTGTACATTTTCTATTTCTATGTGTTAGTTTTAAACTGTAACTCTGAACGAAAATTGTTCCTACTAACTTAGTTTAGAATGTATACCCCAAATCACCAGTGGGCTGGATATTTCTGCGGAAAGGATGTTTATCTGGTTCTACTATGTGTTAGGGGAATGAGGACTTCAGTAACTGGCCTTGTGGGATGTCATTTTTTCCACTAAACTCTGGAACTTGTCACATCCAACCTGAAATGTTACAGATTAATTCCGCAGAAAAGCATGCTGTCTTCCTGGCTTTTCCAGGATATCTGAATGCAGCTGTAATATTCATGGTACCTTGTGGAGAGAATTATGATATTTCAATATTTGAGCTATTCTCTGAGTTGACTGGTAATGTGCTATATTGTTGCTCTTGGGCATGAACATCTCTTGGAATGACTTATATGCTTGAAACCTCATGTGTGTGCTTTGATTTGCGTAGGTCTCTTGGGGAAAAAAGGTACTCCTGATTGGAGGAAAAACAGATCCCGTGAGTGAGAGAGTTTCAGGTTGGAGTTACTTCATATAACTTGCTTCTTTAGTTATTCCTCACTTTTTCCTTATTTATAGCTGCTGCTGATTATCTTGCTTATTTTATTTTATTTTATTTTTTTCAGTATGGGCATTTGATATTGAAATAGAATGCTGGTCACATGTTGAAGCGAAGGGGGACATTCCGGTATTCCTTCTAACTTAATCAACAACATAAAAATAGTTTGAGGATTTCATCCTGAATAAATTCAGGCTAAGTTCTGTCTCTGCTGAATCTGCTCTGCATAATACGATTCAAATTGAGATAGGCCGGTCAGCTGAAAGCCGAACAAAATGGCTAGCATTTGGACATATCTATCTCCATGGCTTTGTACAAATAATTCTAATAAATTTCTGGATATCGTTTCTCAATGGTTTGAAGTCCCAACCAAGACCCTTTATCCTGAGTCCTAGATGTATTGCAGGTTGCCCGCAGTGGCCATACTGTGACAAGAGCAGGTTTTGTATTGATCCTCTTTGGAGTTGAAGATTCCAAAGGGAGGAAGTTGAATGATCTTCATACGTTTGATCTGAAATCTTTGACGTGGCTTCCTCTGCATTGCACGTAAGTGTTAGTCATGGTTGTGGTACAACTAATCTTGTCGGTGTTATATGGAATTCAAACCTGTTCTACAGCTATCGGATGACTTATTATTATTATTGTTGTTATTATAATTGTTATTAGTATTATTATTTTGATTTTTGAGTTTTATGTGAGTTAACTTTATCATTGGTTCACTAAAACTTGAGAATATGAGCATCGAAGTTCTATAAACTGAACTCAGGCAGTGTCAATATGCATGCACAGAGGGACAGGGCCATCTCCAAGATCGAACCATGTAGCTGCTCTTTATGATGATAGAATTCTTCTTATTTTCGGCGGGGCATCGAAGTCCAGGACTCTAAATGACCTATATTCGCTTGACTTGGAAACAGTATGTGAAGTTTAGATACTACCAGCATTTTCATTTTGGTTTTCTTGGAAGATGTGTTCAGAGAAGTTCAATCTTAGATCCATGGAAAATAGCATCTTGGCTCATTATGCTCTTACAAATATTTGATGTGCACTTTTTTCTTCGGTCAGATGGTATGGTCAAGGACTAAGATCAGAGGGTTTCATCCAACACCTAGAGCTGGTTGCTGTGGAGTTCTATGTGGATCTAAATGGTATATTGCAGGGGGTGGGAGTAGGAAAAAACGTATGTATCAATCTCTGCAAGTTTTGCCTGCAATTATTAAATCAATAGTTATGATGGTTAGGATATTTATTCTCTATATTATTTTCCTGCAATATGGAGGGGATAGGCTTGGCATGGAGGTGAGATACGGTGGTCTTGTTGATGATTGTAAGGTTGAGTTTTCTTAGGGATGTTGGTCTTGTTGATGATTGTAAGGTTGAGATTTCTTAGGGATGTTGGTCTTGTTGATCATTGTAGGGTTGAGACTTCTTAGGCCTAGCATTATGCATCTTGAGCTTATCAACACACCTATAATCAGTTCTGTAGGAGTTCAGATGGATATTGCACCGCTCATCATTCAAATTCGATGTGTTTGTCCTTTTTTTTTTGCCCTTTCGCTACACCAAGTAGACCGTAGTGGACTAATGGTTTGTGTGAATTACTAAGAAGAAAATGCTTATGAAAATCTCAAATTAAAAGAGTATTATGAAACTAAAAAACTAGAATTCAAGTTAGGTCATGCTTTTAACCACTTAGTATTCTCTTTTTTTTTTCCCCTGAGGAAATGGTGGGCCTGTTTTGCATAGGGTGAAACCAAAACATGGAAATGGAAACCAAATGTGGTCATGTCTTGTTTCGAGTAGAGCTTGCTTCTTGTATTCCCTGTTTTCAATTGTTTATTTATTTACTTTTCTCCATTTGGCTTTTGGTGTTTTCGGTATCCTGGATACGACCCTTTTGATTTAGTACCAAGAATTCTTTTAAAATCATTGATGCTAAGAATTCTTTCAAAAGAGATGAAGTTGATAATTTACTTCTTTTTTTCCTTTGTGCAGGATTGTAATCAATTGTGCCTAAATTTAGGCTTACAAGCACTTCAGCCTTTTGACGCCACTCATGCTAGGAGTATGCCATATAGACGATTTGTTTATTTATTTATAATTCAAGACCATTTTCAATTTTATTGTAATAAATATTATATATATTTTTTGTGTAGTATTATAAATTTTGTTTAATATTCAATTTTAATTATATTGCAACATTTTTTGTTTCAAATATTAAAAAATTGCAGGTTTCAATAGAATTATATATTATTAAAAAAAGGCCTGCGTTGGGCCTTTTCAAATCTGTAAAAGTGTTTAGGAATCCTCGCACCCAACAAAAGCGCCGCTGAAGCTAGAAAGGCGCCGCCAACGAATATAGAATTAGCGGCGCTTATTCATTGGCGGCGCTTTTCCAAGCGCCGCTAAACTACCTAACCGCTGCTATATCTTTTACCGACATACCCTTCCCGCGGCGCTTTACTAGCGCTGCTAAAACTAATAGCGGCGGTTTTGATGTCTTTTAGCGGCGGTTTTGGCCGCCGGTAAAGGTTGTTTGTCTTGTAGTGTGTAAAGTCATTCCTATAACATCTAAAACCACATGTCGTGGCCCACCTAAGTTTCACGATGGCCTTTTTTTTTTTGTGTCCATTGATCATTTTCGGATGCATCTTTTTAAATGGATTAGATGGAATATACAAAACAACGTGGGCCCACATACAATCTGGAAGGTTTTTAATGGTCAGCACCTCCATCCCAACTGTTCCATCTAGTGTGGTCCACATGAGTAATGGATCAGCCTGATTTTTGAGCCACAACGAAAAATAAAGAGGACACAAATGATGAATGGATCAGATGTCATGAAAGCATCACGAACAGCCCTGCATATCAATCTTTATGTTAAGCCTAGTGCAGAAACATGTGTACATGATACGACCTCAATGTGCAATGACTGTTTAGTCTGTCAATATATACAGGAATGTTTGAGAATGTACATGTTGAAAAACCATAGTTTCCATGACCAAACAGACCCGAAAATTCTATCGGAAATTCTATCGGTGGTCCACAGTAATTGCTTCTGACATGTGTGCAATCTCAACCACAGGTAGTCTCAGTTGGATTTGTTAAGAGTGGAGAAGCACACAATGCAATCCCAGAGTCGGTGAAGTTTGGAGGAACTTTCAGGAGCATGACAGCTGATGGTCTCTCTTACCTCTTCCAATGGATCAGAGAGGTAGTAAGATTCATATGCAACTATAAGTCATTTGAGTATAGTGTCCACTGATCCAGACCGTTGAGTGATAGATGGACCCCTATGAGTCTCATAGGACCCAGGTCCCAAAAATCACCCTGGTGGGACAATATGAACTGTTAGAAGGACTGCCTTCAAATGGAATTTTAGTAATAAAATGTGAACGAAAATTCCATGTCGCTATAGGAAGAGAAAGGTTGGACGACTAGTTACTTCATCACAGTCCAACATAGGTGGGGCCAATCAAATCAACGGTCTTGATCACTGAACCATGGAGCTGCTATCATCTGTACGACTCGATGCTAGAGCGTATATAATGGAGTCAGGTGCTAGCAGTCCCGGCCCACGGTATGTACGTCATCTAAACCGTTGACGCAACGGATTATCTCATATTATCCTGAAATGTCAAAAAAACAGCCTGATCCAGCAGTCGGGTGGGCCGAAACACGGGGAACAATATGAGAGAGGACACCCACCCTTGATTTTCATAAGGGCCTACCTAGATTTAAAAGTAGCCTGAGTTTTGGTCTGGACCCTTCATCCAGGACAGATGAAGGGTCGGTCGAAGTGACCTAGATTCCATATACAGAACATGGTGGGCCCTCCCCATAAATCAAAGATGGGCATTCCCTCCCAACTTGTATCCCATGTTGTAGCCCACCTAATTTACAGATCGGCCTGATTTTCTGCCTCTGTGTGAAATATATACTGACACACCTAATGAACGGGTTGGATTTACAATGCTGAACAGCCATTTGGAATTCGAATTGGCAATGCCGAACATGCAGTAAACTCCCACAAGCTCATAGAGAAGCAGGTATTTTAGCGTACTGAGTTACTCAGTAGGCAATCCGCTTCTATGTTCAGGTGGTTTTACAAGTCCGGTGGGCCCCACTGAAAATCAAGTCAGGGGTCCACTCCCACACTATTCCTTTCATGTGCTCCACGTGACGTTTGGATCAGCCTGATTTTGGGGCCATGAGGGTTTTCTAAGGTGACACATCTGATGAACGGGATGGATGTCCTCAAAACATCATGATAAGGTGCAGGTGAGTTGGACAGCTGGGTATGACACATTGGCATGACTGTGTGAGATCCGGGCCGTTCATCAGATGGGTCCCCACCATAAACATGCACATATATGAAAAGAAAAATGACAATGTGACGGATGGTCCATATCCAGTGCACACATGTGATCCACTTGATAAGTACACTGCATGAGCGGGCCACATCATGCACACGTACGGCTGGTTCTATTCGCATTGAATGGCGAAGAATCCTGTCCATCTAACACACGTGGGCCCCGCTTGTTACTCCTTATTGTTGATAGGTCATAGAGGCGCAGTCAGCCGTGCACCGTTGTTCAGCGACGGTAGATTTCATGGAGAAGAAACTGATACCGTACCCAGTGACGGTGAATGACAAATCAATGTATGAGCATACAAAGATGGTGGGAGAGGAACTAGTTGGAGAAAACAAGGTGCATTTGAGCCCAATGATCATGGGAGCTGAAGACTTCAGCTTCTACTCGACTAAGATGCCGAGTCTTATGTTTTGGGTTGGGACGAATAACAAGACGTCGGAACCCATCCCGTCAGTGCACTCTCCCTACTTCTATCTTGATGAGAACGCTCTTCCCGTAGGAGCGGCTCTACATGCTGCGGTCGCCATCACTTACTTGGATAGCAAATCTGGTGATTTCTAAGTGGTATGTACTTTGGGCTTTTTTTTTTTTTTTTTCAGACCCATGGCCCACTTAAGTCCATGCAAACTTATTATAGGGCACGTCCCACTTACGCCCACAGAAGGGCCAACAATGATGTGAGCCCATAGTTCACCGTAGAGCTCAACATATGCTCAAAGGTTCATTCATTCCATGGCTCGACAACATTTTACCAGAGATCTCCGAAATTTCAACACCATCATCGCACTTTTCACTAACTGTATGTGGGGAAGAAAGTTCAAATGGACTAAAGCAAGGTATCAAAGCTTTAGTGCCATAAAAAAGAAGATGACATATGCTCTAGTTCTTGCAGTTCCAAATTCTTCAATAAAGTCTTTGAAGTGAAAAATGACATTTAAATGTTGGCGTTGTCGTGGTGTTAAGTCAGGAAGTAAATTCGATCGTCTTCTTTAGCTAGAAGCTTAATGATGACGGAAGAACTCTTATGGGTGTCAGTGGGTCAGGCTCGGGCCTAAAAGTCAGAATTCTGAATAGGGCCGGCCGACAGCCTGTCTTGAAACATTTTGAAATCCAGGCCGAGACCTACCCCAAGATCGGCCCGTTGACAACCTAACTACTCTACATATGATCTCGAGTTCAATGTGGGGGTCTAGGCGCCACGACATTGGAGACATTACCTAATTCATTGAGAATTCACTCTACTCGGATTATGAAGCATTAAGATATTTCAACTCTCAAAAGAAGTTGGGTGCTTGTAGTATATAAAGTGGATGGCTTTCCTACAAGAGTATACTTCCCTTTTGCGAAGTTGGAAGTTAGGACAAAGCAATAAATTCTTTAAGTAGGAAGGTCGTTCTACTATAATATACTCTAGCGGTGGAGGTCGTCAAATTTGATGCAATAAAAGAACAATACAAAGATGACCCATTTTTTTGTAAAATACTTGATAGGTGTGTGGATGGCCGAGATCCTAAGTGTGAATTCATCTCACATGATGGATATCTATTTAGGGTTCTCACCTATTATTCTCGAATGATCGTTGCAAGGAAAAATCATATCTAAGCTACATGGAGGGTTAGGTGGACACTTAGGACTAGATAAAACATTGCTATGGTAGAGGAAAAATATTATTGACCCCATATGCACAGTAACGTTGAATGGATCAAATATAGCACAATGCCGCTGATGTCAAGTTTCAAAGGTCATGTGGAGAATACCAGCATTTATACACTAATTCCCATTCTAGCCGCACCATGGGTAGATATTTCTATCGACTTCATTATGGGCCTTCCCAAGACTCAAATGAGAGCATATTCGATTTTTGTTGTGGTTGATCATTTTTCAAAGATAGGCCACTTCATTACACGCAAACAGATGATGGACGCTACATATATCCCCAACATACTTTTCATAAAAATTGTTCGACTTCACGGAGCACCGAAAATAATAACTGCAAACCGTGATTCAAAGTTTGTGAGCTACTTTTGGTGTACTTTATGGAAGTGATTGAGGACCAAATTTCAATTCTCTAAGTGCATATCATCCTCAAACAAAAGGGATGGCCAAACCAAGGTAGTGAACAGGAACCTTAGTAACCTCTCGAAGAGTATCATGGGTGATAACGTATCTCATTAGGACTTGGCTTTATCCCAAACCGAGTTTACCTACAACAACTTAGTAAATCATATACTACTATAAAACCCCATTTGAAATTGTAAATGGGAGAAGTCCACATCATGTATTTAACTTAAGACCATTACCAGTACAAGATCAAGTGAGTGAAGTTGCTAACGCATGCACCAAGCATGTCCAAGACTTGCAAGCTCAAAATTTATATATATATATATATATATATATATATATATATATATATATATATATATATATATATATATATATATAGAGAGAGAGAGAGAGAGAGAGAGAGAGAGAGAGAGAGAGAGAGAGAGAGATGAAATTAAATATAGCAATATTAGGTATTAAGAAGCTGCAAGAACATAAGCATGAGAAGATATATAAAGAAGGCTCTGCAAAGAAAGGTTTATGAGAGAATCTTACAATAAGCTTAAGTCTAAGAAGTTGGTCAATGTGAGTCAAGAGCAAGTTAGGTAATAATGCCTATGAAATCGAGTTTCCATAAGACTTAGATATCTCACAGACTTTTAATTTGATGGATTTATTCAAGTACCATGACGAGGCATCTAACGTGCAAGACGAAGTCATTGCTGATATGAATAAACAACTCGCAAATAAAAAGAAAAAAAAAAAAACACTTCTTACAAATGAAGACTGTTAACACAAGATGGGGCCAATGCAGGCAATACTTAGTGAAATGGAAGAAAAAACCTTATTTGGAATGCACGTGGATCATGAGCAATGAATCAAAATAATTAGATCCGAACTTCTACTACTTGTATGAAGCATCCAGCTTTGTCGAAGTCGAATTCTTTCCTACCTAGGGAGAATTATATAAGCCCACGACTTATTTAGGTCCATCCAGACCCATTCTAGGGTCTAATCCAATTAGGCCCACTGTGGGGCCCAACCCACTTAGACCCAATAGCAAGACAAAGGCCCATATCCCACCGTAGAGCCCAACATGTGTTGTTTTATTTACAAATTTAAAAGCATAAATCAAGGATTACATTTTACTATTTTTAGAAGATATAATGGCTAACTTAAAGATACATATGAGAATGTGACACAGGGATGAATGTGATGAGGTTGATCACTGTCTTCCTCAAGGATAACTACTCCGAATCTACAGAGCTTCTCTGGACTCCTCAGAGACTACTCGAATTCACGAGGAAAGAAAGCAAGAAGAATATAAATAAATTCTAATAAATTCGTAATTTAATAGATGAATGAAATAAACGAGTTCACAACCCTTTAAATAGGGATACCAAGCAATGGGAGAGAAATCAAAAGTAAACTACAACTAAAACTCCTAGAATTCGCAACTTACTAAAAATAGTAAACTAACTATTTATAGATGGTCGTGATGTCTGCTAGTGTGCAAAGTTTTCAGCCAAAAATAGTAAGTGTCCTATTCGGCTTTACCAAGTTGTTCTCCTAATTATTCTAAGCTCTTTTCACATTGGGCTCAAATCCTAAAGCCTAACAGATCAAGAGTTATAATCAAATTAAAACTTATTATTTATAGTAAAAATGGAATTAAAATAGGGAAACGATTATCGATCCGGGGGTATTTCATAAATTCGGCTTGCATAACCTGACATAGATGGGTTGGGTGGCTAAACTAGCTCGTTCTACTCCAAAATCATATATTTTACGTCCGATAACTCAATTCGGATTGCGAGATACGTCCAATCTAAGAGCAGACGGTCTGGATCACTTCTGTTGTCGACCGGGCCTTTTTTAATCCATCTTGGCCATGAAACTGTCCGTGACTCGCTCTACATCAGAATGTGTGATTGATATGATTGAATATATGAAGGGGATGTGATTGATGTGATTGAAGATATGAGGCTTGATTTAGGGATGTAATTAGAATTACATTCTTTATTTATTTTTATTATTATTAGGCTTTCACCATCTTATGTAAATTATATTGGTTTGAAATAAATTATGATCAATTTGAAATCAATTTCTTAATTAGGAGAATTTTAATTAAAAATTTATAATGGATCTATAAAAGGGAAGGATGGTATAAGAGTTACTCATTCCAATATTTTCTAAGTGTGAGTTTTTCTTAAGGTTTTTATAAGAGAAAAGGTTGATATCAACAAAGTTCTCTCCCTCTCCACTGCAGTGTTCTTATGGCTTTTTATAACGCTCCAAAACCTAACACCTGAGTATAGGTACTTGAATCTCGAATTCGAGGGTGTTAGTTATTCAATTCACTTTTCACGTTAGCATGGTATTCATCATACAAAAATACAACAAATTGAACTTTGTAAATAGAGTTCCAATCATCTCATAAATTAACTAAACTTATCCACTCAGCTGGAAACTTATTATAAAATTAAACAATCCATTAAGTACAAATAGTTCTACTAAAGCATAAAAACAAATCTAGCTATTGGGTAAGTTTTAAAAGCTCTACTGCGCTCATGTATGAAATCTCATCCACGGGGTCCTCACTTGATTCTTCAAGCGCATCATAACTATCTTCTAATCATACATTATTGTCACGTCCCAAACTCGGAAACTGGGCTCACAAAATTCCCGATCGCCGAATTCGGCGCCGACAGCCTCCGTAGTATCCCATTCTCGGCTTCCAGCGCCCATACGCCAGATTCCGATCCTGGGATCCTATAAGGAGGATTTTCAGTATGAATTTTTTTTTTTTAAAATGTAATGGAGCATAACTAAAAGCATAACCAAGTCACAAAACAATATCACCACATATCCACTATATCCAAAACCTTTAAGTACAATGCAGAAAGGAAAATACAGGGTGATCAAAAGGCTCCAAAAAGAGATCTGATACGCGCTCCTGGCTCAGCGCTGCTGCTGCCCAATGGTACTTGCACGCAACGGTCGTGCATAAGCTTACAAAAGCTTAGAGGGTGGTGTAAGTGTGTGCGCAAGGCAAATGCCAAGTGTACAATATCAGAGTAATGCGGAAGTATGCAGTAAGCCCATGAATGTTATAGGCCATACCAAGGCCATGCGATGCGAAACATGAATGCTATTGGCCATACCGACGCAATGCAAGGCCTACGTAGCCGAATGCCATATGCGAGATGCAATACAAGCATGTCAGTCCTCATCATGTACACATATCAGTACGGTTCCTCTTTGGATATCACCGGGGTCTAATACACCTCACACTGACTGCCTCCTCCCTAGCTGTACAGTCAAGCAAGTGGAAGAGACCACACTATCCGCCTGACCAGTAGTCTGCTAATACCTACCCGGCTCATCGATAGCGGACACATTTGTGAGCTGGTCAAACTCAGCCTAGCTTATAGCCCCCTCACTCAGGCGGATAAGGCCACACCCCTTTCCAACCGACCACGATACAGTGGGAGACGCGGCCTACTAGTATTCGGCACTCGGGCGCTCGTGTATCCACTCGGTCTAGACGTTGGAGCATCTCCTGATACCAAAAAAGTTCTGGAACTTTCACCCAAGGACATCCTAAGTGCCCACAGTGCTAGAACAAAGTATTTCCGGTATCCGATACGGCCATCCACGATGTGCCTGTGGAGCCACGGCCCTGATGTCACTAAGGCATGCAGTGATCAAGTCACACATATGCGAGATACATGATTCACACCGTACAATCATGCAGCAATTTCACGCGTACCACCCGATCATGTGGGGCACTCCGTCTCATAAGGAGTCCCGTAAATGTCTCAGCCCAACGGCTTATGCTATGATCAAACATTTCTCATATCAAGCATACATATGATGCGTATGCGTATGAATCATGGAAGTGCACTAAGCATGTTATAAAGTGGTGGACTATCAACAAGTATGGGCCTACTAATGGGCCCTAAGGAGAGTTATAATGCGGACATTTAACCAACATTATTCTTACAATGTGGACGTCAAACCAACATTGCTCCCAAGGCATGACCTGTCATCAAACATTATTATACATACTATGGAGGAATTACTCATTGCAACGGACCCTAAGGACATCCTGTTGGGCCTCGACCCATGCGCCTTATATTCATCAAATGGGCCGCATCGTATGGGCTTTTTTTTTATAAATCAAGTGGGCCACATCAAAGGGGCCTTATGTACATTGCAATGGGCCATATCCCATGGGCCTTTAATACATTAAGACGGCCTAATCATATGGGCCTTACATGTATACCAAGGTGGGCTACATCAAAATACAAGTGGTGATGATGATTTCCACCATTAAAATCCCTAAGGCCCACCGACAGATATATATTATATAATATAATATATAATACATACAATATAATATATATAATATAATATATATACACACACCACACACGCACGCACACAGCACACACTCACACACGTGCACACTCACACATGCATGCACACACACGTGCACACATACACACGCACACACACGCATGCACACTGCACGCACACACCCGCGCACACACCTCATGTATCTCACACATGCACGCACCCAGCACAGAGGGCCCCATCGTCCGCTGGACAGTGGGAGGTAAAACACATGCATCACTGTGGGCTCCATGTGGGGCCCACCATAATGTTTACCTTCCATCCAACCCGTTGATAAGGTCGCACGGACCTGGAAGAAGGGGAAAAACAAATTTCAGCTTGATCCGAAACTTCTGTGGACCCAAAAAGAGTTTCAATGGTAAACGTTCATTCACACTGTTTCCTATGGTGTGGGCCACCTAAGTCGTGGATGGGCCTGAAATTTGTAGCGGACCCAATTCAGGATGTGGCCCACCAAATGGACAGAGTGGATATAATAAATACATCGTGGTGGGGCCCACGGCACGCCCACCAAATGGACAGAGTGGATATAATAAATACATCGTGGTGGGGCCCACGGCTGAGTGCCGTGGAGCCCTGGCGTCTGCCCGCCCGCCTACGTGAGAGCGCAAAGCCGTGCCGCTAGCTCGGCGTGTCATGGGCAATAGGGCGTTGCCTCTCTCCCTTTTTTTTTTTTTTTTTTTTTTTTTTTTTAAACCATTTTCTTAAGGTTTTTCACGTGTGGGGCCCTCTTCAGCCAAATCCACCTCGTCCACTGGTTTCCACGGTCCAAGGCCAGTCCATCAAGACCAATATTGGACATTTTTCAGCGTGTAGAAAGATTAAGGTGAGTTTCAACGGTAAAAATCACTATTTCCAAAGGTATGGTCTGTCTGAGAGTCAGATTGACCTCATTTTTCGACTCAACACCTAAAATGATACGGGGAAAAGGATGAACGGCGTGGATTGAAGACATACATCAAGATAGGGCCTATACAAGTGGCCCCCTTTCCAAAGCTTTGAGACAAGCTAATATTTGTATTTTCAAAAAAACGTCCAGGGAGCGTTCCAGCGTCCCTGGACGAGTTCACGAGGTGGGCCCTGCTCAAGTGGCCCATCAGATGGCAGATGGTGTGGGTTCAACACATATAAAAGTGGGCCCCACCTATAATCAGCTTGGATCTAAAACATGCTTCATGGTGGGGTCCATCCAAGTGGGCCACATGGCCATATCATCACATCAAAAATAATGAAAAAGAAATGAAGAGAAAGAGAGATGGAAGATCGAGTGATGGAGGGACCCCGGTACTATGGGCCCTCCCTTTCATGATCTACAACATACATCAAGTGGGTCCCATTATATGTGGGCCCATCAAACCGAAAATCAACGGTGGAGATCCTTTCTCCACCAAATGTAAGGTCTAGATGACCCTATCCATACATGAAAAATAAACGTCATGATGGGGTCCATGGAGAATGGCCCCATCATGGAATGATCATGAGAATCAAGATGAGTCATCGGCCACATTTTAGGGTCCAAAGTGAGATCCACACCATTGATCGGTAGGCCTCACTTGACCCATCATAAAGAAATGTGAAAACTAGCCTATGAGAGCACCCATCGGTTGATCTCTTTGGTCCGTTGGAATGCCTATCTCCTTGTGCTCCTCTTTGATGGTGGAAGATGGGGTTTGAATGGTTAGGATAATGGATCTTGTGATGGGAATGTGTTACTCTCAATACACTCACTTTCCTCACACTTGGGATGCCATGGATGTGGGATTTTTTTGTCCTTGCTTGGGAATGAGAAATAAGGGAGAGAGAGTGTAGTAAAGAGATGGAGAAAGTAGCTTAGGTAGGCCATGATTACTTGTAAGAGAGGGTGACTTGCAATAAATGGTTGTAAGAGGGTTAGGGGTAGGGTGGCTAGCCATAAGTGCTTGTAAGAAGGCTAGGGGGTAGGGTGGCTATATCTTAGACTAGGGTGGCTATAGCTAGGCTAAGGTGGCTATAGCTAGGATGATGTCATCCATCACTCTCATAATTACCTAGGGATTTGTGCCACATGGGATGGGTAGGTCCCGCAATGTGCAGTTCACGGTTATTATAATGTATGGTCCACATCTTATGATCTAAGCGTCGGATTGGCGCATGAGACGCGGTGTTGGAATCGCGGCGATGACACGGTCGAAATGGTATGGGTTTCGGATTAAACGGACTCGAATCTAAAGGATACGACTTACGATCGTGCGCAACGTCAATTATCGGTCGCGGACTGCTGGACTTTGAAGGAAAGGATCGCGGGATTCGACGGAACAGTACGAACTAGGATACGGGTCTTACAATTATCTAGTTGGTGTGTTAACACTAAAAGAATGAGTGACCATCTTAGTGAAAAACCCATCCCCCAAGATTACACATCCATCATCACTGTCCAGTATAGTTCACAAATATAAAACAAGGAAGACACAATATTCATTCCACAATGCGAATTTTGATTAATACATAGATGTATGAATGTACATCAGCCTGAGTATGCACGCTCAAGATGCAAATGAACTACCGCATAATGATCTAGAATTACAAGAGACAGTCATCAACATTACCTACAATCCCAAGTGATATTAGAGTTGTACATGAGTCAAGGTCGAGTCGAGCTAGGCCAAGCTCGGCTCAACTCGACCCCACCATGACCCAAGCTCGAGCTCAGCTCGACTCAGTCTTCAAGCTCACCCCTTTAGCTCAACTCAGCTCGCTGGTTCTAGTCGAATCGAGCTGGGATCGAGTCGGGTCGAGCGAGCTATTTGAGTCGAGTCGAGTTAATATTATTTTACAAATAAATGATAAAAAAATCAAGATTGTTAAAACTAAGACAGGTGCAATGGCAGTGCATAACAAGTTAATATAAGCTAGCAAATAACAATACGAGAATGTAATAAAATCATGACGTCCAAAATATTTAAAATAATGTTTAAAATTTAGCCTATCTCGTATAGACTCTCCGTCAAGTCCTTTTCATCAAATGAACTTTTACCCTAAACTGGACATAACCAATCTTGCGTACAAACGAGCACTTATTATTTTAGGTGCAAGAGAGCCTCTATACTTGTTCACCACCCTACTACCAGTGCTAAATGCAGGCTATGATGTCACTATATATTGTTATCGAAATTGATAAGATATCTCGAGTCATCAACGACAGTATAGGATATTTTCCTTCATGAGATCTAGTCTTCCACCAGTCTAAAATGTCAAAGTCTTGGCTATAGACCTTTATGACTGGCTCTTTGAGATATATATCTAATTCTGACTCATTTGTTTGCTGACTCGCTTCATCTTGTTCTAAGGCTGAGAAGTACTCATCGAAAAAATTATTATCACCTATAGACGAATTGGAGTCACGTTCATGAATAAGTTGTGTGTCCTCACTTCTAATAGAATTACTTACATAAGAAGAATACAATTCTTCAATTGCCACATGAACATTAAATGTTTCAACTGCTACCTTATCAAACAAATAAATCTTCTTATAAACATAACGAACTAGTATTATTTTGCAGCGAGGATTAAGTACAACAACTAAAGCTATCAATAGGTGACATTCATTCCAGTACTTTTCAAATTTCACTTGCTTGCTTAGCGCCATATGCCATGTTCTGAATATAATTTGGACCTGTTGTGACTTCTCTGAAGAGCATCCTTAATCTTCTAAAGCTTTGAAAGAAACAGATTTGTTGTTGGATATTTATTTCCAGAAAATAACTTCGTGTAATCATAGTAAACTCGAAGAAAACTATGAACATCTTCAGCTCTTCTTCAATTATCGTCACTAGGTAACAAAACATATATTTTATCACGAACTGCAAATTCTGAGAATGCAATTTCAACTCAACTGTTGTATCCAACATTTCATATGTTGAATTTCAACGAGTGCACACATCTAACTTCAATGTTTTTTGAGTTCCAACATTTAAACGTTGGAGTATGTCATTGCAGATACTAAGTCTTGATGGTGACCCCCGTATA
Organism: Magnolia changhungtana; assembly: GCA_030180095.1. NCBI lineage: Eukaryota > Viridiplantae > Streptophyta > Magnoliopsida > Magnoliales > Magnoliaceae > Magnolia > Magnolia changhungtana. The sequence goes on from JASAUF010000649.1 coordinate 483,409, forward strand.
TACTTAACGCTCTCCCTTATGTTCTCAATCGTGTCGTTAATTATTTTTAACCCCTCTTACACAATTAGATTCAAATTGTGAGACAATATCTCACATGGAAAAATTTTCCAAAAAAAAAAAAAAGATTCCCTGGTATCTTAAATTAGCTCTGTAAAAAAGAAATTACAACATCATTTATAGATGCATTATCTAGCGTGATTAAAGATATCCTACTTTCGATGCCTCACTCTTGAAAACAGTTATATACGCGGTCTGAAATAACAAAACCGGTATGAGGGGGAGGAATGTGACAAAAGTTTAAAATTTTCTTACACAGATTCTAATCTGCATCTACATAGTGTGCAGTTAGTAACATGTACCCCTTCCTTTAGTTTGATACCGTCCACAAGTCTGAAGTAAGACTTATATGTGAAATTGATGAAAGAACGGCTTTCATCTTTATCTTCTAATTCATATACATCTTCATGCATTCTCTTTTCACCGTGATCCATGAACACTTCTCAAATCTTGGATTCAAGTATCTGTTGTATTCGTTAAAAACTCTGTTCTCTATAAATATAAATGATTTCTCTTCAACAATAATTATTCATGCAAACCATTCTTTTAGTTTGTCTTTTTCATATTTATGAGTGATGAGAGCAATTTGCATGTCGGAGTTGCTTCCTCCAGATGAGGCAAATGAGAGCAATTGTTGGCCTGAACGTGGAATTTTTGGACTTTTAATACAATTAATCGTATGTCTGCGATAATGTGAAGTTAATCTCCTAGAATGCTTTGCAAATGTTGACTTGCAATGCTTACATATAACTTTCATAACACGGTTCGAACCTTTTTTCATCTCAACCTCTTCAAAATCGTCCCAAACTGCTAATTTTTTTCCTTTATTGGACGTATCTGAATTTAAGTTTCTCTCATCTCATTCAACATCAACAACTAGAGGGGATGTAGCAGATGCACCAATACCAGGGGTAGTAAGGACATCCTCACTAGCCATCCTTAAATATGAAAATAAGAAAACACATGTAAGATATGTGAAGTTCGAAAGTGTGATTGTAATATGCGTTTGTAAGTATGCATTTTCTAATGTTTCTTAACTATTAATTTCACTTTTTATCTCATTTGGTAATATATCAAGTGAGCTGCATCAATGGGTCGCACCAATGGGCCTCATATACATCAAGTAGACAGCATCAATGAGCCTCATATACACAACAGGTGGGCCCTACTCATAGGCCTCAAATACATAACATGTGGGCCCTACACATGGGTCTCATATGCATTAAATGGGCCACATATCTGAGTCTCGAATATATCAATGGGCCACGCGTCATGGACATAATACATGTCACAATGGGCCGCACGATAAGGGCCTAATACACATCACAATGGGCCTTGCCCATAGGCCACACATACATCACAATGGGCCTTGCCCATAGGCCTCGAATACATCAATGGGCCACGCGTCATGGGCCTAATACACGTCGCAAACACATCACAATGGGCCCTGCCCATAAGCTACAAATACATCACAATGGGCCTCAAATACAACAGGTGGGCTTCATCATATGGGTCATAAACACATCACATTAGACCTTGCCCATGGGCCTCGAATACATCACAGTGGGCCACAACCGGTTATAATCCGTAGCCATAGGTAATCGCAGCTCTAACTCGGTCGACCCCAACTAGGCCGATCTCAATAGGTGGATAGCGAGACCCGGTCGACCGAGTCAGTGAGACAGTGACTTGGGGTCGACCAGGTTGACCCGATCAACCAGGTTAACCCGTACTTCTTCTATAGGCACTATGGCCCAATTTATTTTTTTTCCTAGCTTTTTGTGGGTCCTATTATAAGTTATGTGTTATATCCAAACAGTCCATCTATTTGGCGAACTCATATTAAGGCTTGAGACGAAAAATAAGACAGATCTAGCTATCAAGTGGACCACACTGTAAAAGGCTGTGGAGGATTGAACGTCTACCATTGACCCTTTTAGGGGTCACTGAAGTTTTGGATCATTATGAAATTTGTTTTTCCTCTTCATCCAGGTCTTTGTGACCTTGTGAATAGATTGGATGGAAAATAAATGTTATGGTGGGCCCTACAAAATTTTTAACGGTGAAAATCAATTTTCCTGCTGTTCTTTGTAGCGTGGTCCAGTTGATCTTTGATATGATTTTTTTTTTTTTCATTATGCTCCGAAGTGATCTCGAAATATGGATGAACGTTGTGGATATAATAAATACATAACTGTGGGGCCCATGTAACTTTGATCTTACGCTCGTCTTCGAGCACCAGCGGATCTGCCTCCAGAAGGAAAGCAGGGGCATTTTCGACCTCAGAAATGGGGCCGTACAGCTGGGGCTTATTCTTGGGAGATAAAAAGCAAGTGAGGATAAAAAGGTTGGTGGGCCATATATGTGTCGTACAGTTGGAAATTACCTAAAAAAATATATAAAAGAACGGCTCTACTGTACCTCGCGCTAGGCACATACCGGGTGACTATCGCACAGAGAGAGCCACGTGGGTGGAACTTTCATAAGATCCAGACTGTCCACCACCAGGTACGGCGCATCATTTTAACGATTGAAGCCAATAGTCACGATAATCTAAATCTCAAGTAGGCCAAAACATTGTAAACAGTTGGGATGAAACGTCCACCGTTAGATTTGTGTAGGGCCCCCTCGGTGTTTATATGCCATCCTATCCATTCAAATGAATCGAATAATCAGGATGAATGAATTTTCCAAAATTGATAGTATTCACAATCTCAGGCAGCCCATACCACATGAATTTTCTTGGGTGGCCCACATGAGAGTTTAATCAGCCTGGTTTTTGGGATCAAGGACAAAATAAAGTGGATTTTATTCATGTTAAGTATTTTACACAAGGTAACGCAACCCAGTTAGGTACCTGGCGAGGTACGGCACCACAAATGCTGTAGAGATGGTTTGATTAACTCTGCCTGCACTTGTCTCCCACTCCATCAGCGCCATTGAAGATTCTTCAATGGAGTTTTCTTCTCTTTTTCTCTTATCTCTCATATCCTCGACCTTCCTCCTCTCATGGGCTTCCCAGAATTCATCCCCCCACGTCGGAATTCTCGCCCGAGAGCTCCTCGAATCGGCGCGGGACCCGCATTTCTTCGACTGGATGAAGAGCATAAGAAGAAGAATCCATGAGCATCCAGAGCTTGCTTTTGAAGAGTACAAGACTAGCGAATTGATCCGATCAGAGCTCGACTCGATTGGGATCGAGTATTCATGGCCGTTCGCAAAAACGGGCCTCGTCGCTTCGATTGGATCTGGCGGGTCCCCTTGGTTTTCACTAAGGGCAGACATGGATGCTCTTCCTCTGCAGGTATGTTGGTTTTGAAGAGCATGGATGATTGAGTGGATAGATATACACTGGATCTCGGTGTATAGTCATCTTGATGGGACCATGGCCTGAAAGGTAGAGAGATTCAAGTGGTCCAAAGTCTTTAATCTATGTACCTCTGTTTTTCTACAAAAGCCCACAATTTAATTACACCAAAACTTGGTGTCTTACCTAGTGTTTAATCTAGTTGGTGGGCCACAAGCTGAAGATTAATCCAATCAGATGATCCCAACCGTCCAATTAGAATTTTGACTGGTGTCTGATTTTAATTTCATGGTGGTTCAATCAGAAGGTTAAAATTGATAGGCATATGTGCCGATTGGGGGTAATGGAGACGATTGTTGCACTTTCCCTGTATACCTTACAAACATGTCTTGATCAATGGACCTTTCTGTCTACCAGTGCCCATAATTCGATTACACCAAAACTTGGTGTATAGCCACTTCTGTAGTCTAGTTTGGGTGGGCCACATGCCGAAGATTATGCAAATCAGGCGATTCCAAACTTCCAATCATTTTGAATTTTTTGTACAACACAGAGGCAGTATTTTGACTAGTGCCTGATTTTCAGGGCGTGGCCCTTGGATCATCAGATGGTTCAGATTGATGGGCATATGGGCCGATCATGGGTCATGGAGATGATTGTTGCACTGGGTTTCTCTATATACTTTACAAACGGGAGCATTCCTAATTCAGAAATAGATGATGAGAAATACTGCAGTTTGTCATAATCAATGGACTAAGGTTGTGTTTGGGTGTACAATCAACTTGAATTGCAATTTAGTCTATTAAAGTGTAAATAACCAAATTGTGATTTCCTTTGTTAGCATTTTGTATTCATTGTCTATGCTCCAAATAGCAAGTGCATTGCTTTCAAAATGGACTTCAAAGAAAACTGAGATGTGGGGACGACCTCCCTGGTTTGAATGCGAGGAAACATGATTAGCTTTTGTCACTCCCTCTTAATTTAGGGGGTATTTGGTTGCACCAAATATTGTGATTTCATGATTAATAAGTCTAATTGGGTGAAAATTTTATGGTATTTGGTGCAACCAGTTGCACCCTCAACAAAGGAACGTTCGCAATTCAATTTGCTTGCTCACCCATACGCAACCAATGGGATGTTTAGGATTGCAACTGCATTTCTTTCAAGTTGGACTTGAAAGAAAACTATGATGTGGGGGCTACTCCCTCTTAATTAATTTTGAATGAATGTTTGCAATTCGATACGAATGTGCACCCGAATGAAATCTAAGAGATGTTTTAAGATTGAAAGTTTCTTGAATTGGTAATTTCAGCAGTAGTCAAAGCCTGTCAGTTATTCAACCAAGCTGGTGGGTCCTCATCTTCACCATTTGATCATGATGATGGGATGGTTAGTAAAATGCACAACTAATGTTTGCCTGTATAAAACATAAACCAGATCATTCCTCTTATAAAAATGAAAAATAAATAAAACAGGCTTCTTCTTTCGACTGAAATTCAGTTACCTAGTTCATTGGCTGAAAAAATTGTTTGGATTGTCATAAGATCAATATAATTTTGTTTATAAAACTCTGTTTATGTAATTTATATCAAGTATGCAGGCTGCACCACCCAATGTGATAAGAATAACCATCTGTTCTGTTTTCTGTGTGATGAAAGGAAATTGATCAGTCGTGCTGGAACATTTTTGAAAAATCAAACATCAGCTCACATCCTTTTGGATGGAAATTTTAAAAAACAAATATATATATATATATATATATATATATATATATATATATATATATATATATATATATAATATATATATATATACACACACACACACACACAGATTCTCCTCCATTCCAAACGGGGGCCACGAGTATATCATGTACTTGTCTTCAGTCTAGAGTATGAATTCTCTTTATTTATTTGTGTCTGATACCTTGTAGCGATGATGGTTGTCTTGAAGGAAATGGTGGAATGGGAGCATAAGAGCAAGCACGATGGTAAGATGCATGCCTGTGGTCATGACGCCCATGTAACAATGCTACTTGGGGCGGCTAAGTTGCTTCAACGTCGAAAGGATGAATTAAAGGTAATCCCATAAACAGTTCTAATATCAGTATACATTCACTAGGGATGCTTAATAGTTTGAAGCCCGTTGTTGAAATTCCATCACACAATCAAGAGAATTCCTGTTTCGAATCAAGAGAATTCCATCACACAATCCATGAAACTGAACCAAATAGCTCAGACAAGTCTACAATGATGATGTTTTATAGTAGGAAACTTAATGCCTGTTTGGATGTATCCCACAATGTAGATGGGACCTGAAATGAGAATTCAGGGAAACAACTAAGAGCCATTTTCATCACATCTACATTTTGGGACCCTTTCAAGAAATGGGTCCATCTAGCGAATCCTCCCATCCGGATTTCTCTAGATGTCATGAAACTCCTGAGAATGCAGTGAAATAACTTAGAGCCATTTTGATCACATCTACATTTTGGGACCCTTTCAAGAAATCAGTCCATCTAGCTAGCGAATCTTCCCATCCGCATTTCTCAGGACGTGATGAAACGCTTACTCACCCAGAATGCAAATACACATATACCACCATCCACATTTTGTGGTCCATCTGGATGTATCCATATAGCGATTGATTTTTGCCACATATTCATGATCAAGTTTCTTAGCCCAATTTCTTTCAATCCTCACCATCCATGAAGTTTGTCACCTGTTCTATATCACCATCTTCTTTTGCTTTAAAGGGGACCATCAAGCTCATTTTCCAACCAGCGGAAGAGAGTTATGCCGGCGCATACCATATGTTACAAGAGGGTGCGCTTGAGAATGTACAGGCGATCTTCGGACTACATGTTAATCCTGGTTTGCAGACTGGGGCTATTGCTTCAAGGCCAGGTCCCATTATGGCTGCATCGGCACGATTCGTGGCCACAATTCAAGGGAAAGGCGGGCATGCAGCAAGTCCACACAAAAGCAAAGATCCAGTGCTCGCTACATCCTTTGCAATCCTCGCCCTCCAGCAGCTTATTTCTCGAGAATCAGATCCTCTTGACAGCAGAGTAAGATTCTTCCCTGATCTCCTGAACTTTCTTATATTACTTTATGGCCTAGATTGCAATGTGTTACAACTCATCCATTGTGTGTGTGTGGATTTCATTTATTTGGGTGCACCAAATGTCATGAAATTTCATAATTAATCAGTCTAATTAGTTAATTTGGTGCAAAATATCATGAAATTTCATGATATTTGGTGAAACCAAACACACCCTTTTTTTCTTTTTTTTTTTCTTTTTTTTTTTTTTTTTTATAATGTGTGTGTGTATTTCATTTATTAGGGTGCATGTGGTTTCACCAAATATCATAAAATTATTTCATAATATCTAATGATCAATCAGTCTAATTTGGAGTAAAATATCATGACATTTCATGATATTCTGTGCAACCAAGCTCTTAGTTTGTGTTTGTGTATGTACCAAATAAAAAAAAAGTGTGCTTGTGTGGAATACATGTATGAAAATTCAGAACATCCAATTTGTAGGCTCCATTATGGATGGATGCAGAGCCCAAACATTGATATTGATCAGATGATTTTAACCATCTTATTTCAACCACTGATCACCCAACAGGTGTAATTTTCAGGCAATGCTCCATCCATATTGATCCCATGATTTGGACTGTCCAAATTGGAACTAGTTGTAAACTAAGTCAATGAAATTTGTAGCAGGGTTTCAATATCTAATTTAGTAACATTTTTTATTCTTTCCTTTTGTTATACTCTTAACTTATTTTCGTACATCGTATAGAACTAAAGTTCTAGTTAGTCTTGTCAAAATCCTATGATTTACAATTTACGATTTGAATCCCACCTTGAATCCCTTTTTATGTTAATCCTATGATTCTATTATTTGAATTCTACGATTTACAATTCAAATTGCACTTGTTCTCTTCTATTTTAAGCTTCAATTGGCTTTCAATTTATGTTTTTAAATTGGTCGGGGCTTTAAGAATAATTTAGAAAAGTAAATGATTTTATTTTGTTCCTTATAAGAAATTTATATATATATATATATATATATATATATATATATATATATATATATATATATATATATATATATATTCCCTTTAGCGTTAAATCATAGAGCTTTTTTTTTAATGATTTCTTACTTCTTAATTAGTTGAAACACTAAATTGATGCACGACTTATGGATGGTTATGATCAGTGTTTTAAATATTGACGATATCGGCCGATATATCCCACAATATATCTTGCATCCCACTTGTACGATACGAAACGCACAGGTAGTGCGAATGTGCGATATATCCCACATGTTCGATCTGGTGAGCATTTTCGAATTTCGATCCTTCTATTTTCTGTAAATCATGTTAAATTAGTGTCAAATTGTTACAAATCCAGGATTTTTCATTTTTTTGCATGAAAAATCATGGATTGGGAGCTTTAATTTCGAGATTTGGAGGAGATGGGGCCGAGTTGCGGAAAATTGAAAAAAAAATGAAATTTCCCAATTTCTCGCAAATCATTTGCAATCTTTATGTCCAAACATAAAATCAAACATGTATGTAACCTAATCTTGTGATTCTTTTTTTTTGAATGTATTGCTTGTGTTTCTACACATCTTCTTACATTTATAAATTATATAAATAGACATTGAATATACTTGCATCAATTTAGTTAGACAATGCATAGATTTAGAACCCCATACAAAGAAAACCTATTATGTGTACTTGTTTTTTTTGTAATATTTTGATTTGTAAGTGTGTATTAATATGGGTTTTTTTTTTTTTTTTAAACAATCACTGAAGTTTCATTGAAAAATTCGACCAATTTCCCAATGTTTCCCCAGGTTTCCAACAACGACGATACATTACACGATACAACCGATATATCTCATGCGATAACCGATATGTATCCGTATCCCAAGAATGCCATACATAACGCGATACCGATATTTCAAACACTGGTTATGATACGATCATTTGATTACATACATTGTGAATGATAGTTAGAAATCAAAATATCTTCTTTTTTTTTTTTTTTTTTTTTTCTTTTGTTTGTTGGTCTACATAATTAAATACCGCTTTTCCAACATGATTCTATATTCAAGAAAGGTAACAAGAACACAAATTATTAAAAGATCCTTGTATATTTTCTAAGGAAAACATCTTAAAAGACAAAAAATAAAGGAAAGATAAGAATCCTTTAACATTATCATGACATGGTATTACTTGTGCATAGTGATGATAAGAGGATGATATTGATGAGTTTTTAATTTTTTCTAATTTATTTATATTTTTTTTTTCAAAATTTTAAGAAAACCATAAAACAAACTTACGATTTACCATATGATTCAACCCCTGTTATGATTTGAGATACAATATTGATTTTGACAACATTGGTTATAGTTACTAAACTAGCAAAATCTTAGCCAAAATATTCTAAGATGGTTAAGGGTGTGTTTGGTTGCACTAAATTTCATGAAATATCATGAAAATTTGCATTAACTTTAGACTGAAATATTATGAAATTTCATGATATTTGGTGCAGTCAAATGCGCATTTAGATATTTTCTGCTGACAGAGAAAGAATTCCTTGCTTTTTCTTCCTTCCATCAAATACTACAAAATGTGAAAAATAAAATAAAATTTGCAGCATCAGGCGGAAATGGTGATTCGGTACTGCACGGATCCAATACAAATGTGTTTTTGTGTTAAGCTAAACATACAAACTGACGTGTGAGGCCCACCATGTTGTTTTAATGACATCCAATCCGTCTATCATGTGCTTCCTCTCCTATTCACCTTGTCTTATGAAAAGTCAGATCAATCCAAAACTAAGGTAGGTGACACAAGTTATTTCTATAATCTTTAAAATCACATGTTGCGGCCCACCTAAGTTTTAGGATGGCCCGATTTGTTTGGGTGTCCATTGATCATTTTCAGATGCATCTTTTTAAATGGATTAGATGGAATATACAAAACAACGTGGGCCCACATACAATCTGGAAGGTTTTTAATGGCCGGCCCCTCCATCCCACCTGTTCCATCTAGTGTGGTCCAAATGAGTTATGGATCAGCCTAATTTTTGGGAAACAAGGAAAAATAAAGGGGGCACAAATGATGAATGGATCAGATGTCATGAAAACATAAGGAACATCCCCACACATTGATCTTTATGTTAAGCTGAGTGTTGAATCATTTGTACTAGATACGGCCTCAATGTACAATGACTGTTTGGTCTCTCAATATAGGAATGTTTGGGACTTGGGAGTATACATGTTGAAAACCATGGTTTCCAGTAACCAAACAGACCCAAAATTTGTATCAATGGACTGCCATAACTGCTGCTGACATGTGTGCAATCTCAACCACAGGTAGTCTCAGTTGGATTTGTTAAGGGTGGAGAAGCACACAATGCAATCCCAGAGTCTGTGAAATTTGGAGGAACTTTCAGGAGCATGACAACTGATGGTCTCTCTTACTGGATCCAAAGGATCAGAGAGGTAAGATTCACATGCAACTAAGGTCATTTGAGCACAGCGTCCACTGATCCAGACCATGGACCCCAATGAGGATGGGACCCTGGTCCCAAAATCTCCCTGGTGGGACAATATGAACGGTTTCATGAGTGGCCTTCAAATGGAATTTTAGTAATAAAATGTAAACGAAAATTCCATGTCCCTATGGGAAGAGAAAGGTTGGATGGATGACTAGTGACTTCATCACAGTCCATCATAGACTGGGCCAATCAAAGCAACGGCCTTGATCACTGAACCATGGAGCTGCTTGCCATCTGTGGTCTTATATAGACTCCATGCTAGAGTAACGTAATAGAGTCGGGCTCTAGTAGCTCCATCTGACAGTACATACATGATCCAAACCGCTCATGTGACAGATTACCTCATATTATCTCACGGTGCCAAAAAGTCAGGCCGATCCTGCTCTCAGGTGGGCCACAACACTGAGAGCAATATGAGAGAGGACAGCTGCCTGAATTCGAAGTAGCTTGAGTTTGGGTCTGACCCTTCATCCAGGACAGATGAAGGATTGGGGAGGCCTAGATTCCACATACACAACATGGTGTGGTTGGCCCTCCCCACAAATCGAAAGTGGTTGTTCCCTCCTCCCAACTTGTATCCCATGTTGTAGCCCACCTAATTCACGGATTAGCCCGATTTTCTCCCTCTTTGTGAAATATGTACTGACACACCTAATGGATGGGTTGGATTTCTTCTTGCATCATGTGGGCCCTACATCTGCCCACTACAAATGTACCTTGTTTGGTGAAGATACACGAGTTACCAAGGCTGCATTTGGACATGAATGAAATTGGCATTGGACTATGTTTGGGAAATCCAGAAATCGCGAATTGGAATTGGCAATGCCAAACATGCAGTAAACTTCCATAAGCTCATAGAGCAGCAGATATTTTTGCGGATGTGCCATCATTTCTGGCTTGGATGAAAGGCCAGGGCAATGTTCAGGAGGTTTTACAACTCCAGTGGGCCCCACTGAAAATAAGGGCGGGCGTCCACTCCCACATTATTCCTTTGCTGTGGTCCACCGGAATTTTGGATCAGCGTGATATTAGGGCCCTGGGGGTTGTCTGAGATGACACATCTGATGAACGAGATGGATGTCATCAAAACATCACGGTGGGGTCCAGCTGAGTTGGACTGCAGGTATGACACATTGGCATAAGTGTGTGTGAGATCTGGGCCACTCATCAGATGGGTCCCCAATATAAACATACAGATATATGAGAAAAAAATTGTACCACTAGAACAATATGCCTGATGGTCCATATCCAGTGCACACGTGTGATCCACCTGAGTAGCTCACTGCATGAGTGGCCCACATCATGCGCATGCTGGTTCTATTCGCAGTGGCGAAGAATCCCGTCCATCTCACACGTGTGGGCCCTGCTTGTCACTCCTCACTGTTGATAGGTCATAGAGATGCAGTCGGCGGTGCACCGTTGTTCAGCGACAGTGGACTTCATGGAGAAGAAACTGAGACCGTACCCGGCGACGGTAAATGACGAAGCATTATACGAGCATACAAAGCAGGTGGGAGAGGAACTAGTTGGAGAAAACAAGGTGCATTTGAGCCCGATGACCATGGGAGCTGAAGACTTCGGCTTCTACTCAAATAAGATGCCGAGTGTTATGTTTTCCGTGGGGATAAATAACAAGACGTCAGAGACGATCCCGCCCCTGCACTCTCCCTACTTCTATCTTGACGACAATGCTCTTCCAGTAGGAGCAGCTCTACACGCTGCGGTTGCAATCACTTACTTGGATAGCCAAGTCGGTGATGTCTAAGTGGTATGTGCATTTCGGGCCGTTTGATTCGTAACGGTCGTTTGGACCTAAAAACACAGAAGTCTATAAAAATCTTGTGGGCCTGCAGGAAAAATAAAAACTTTCGAATTTTAGCTTAAAATTCAAAAGTTTTCATTTTCAAGGAAACCCAATAAAGCAACCACTTAGTGACGAGTGTCCGAGTTATTCAATAGGCCTCTCTAAGGGCTTGTTTGGATGACGGTTAGTTCTTTTAAGTTGTAAGTGACTTATATAAGTTGCAAGTCACTTACAAGTAAGTTAATTTTTCTGTTTGGATAACATGTAAGTTACTTACAGGTATAAAGTTGTATATTCACATTGAGCAGAGATTGGATTAGGGAATTGTTCTAAAATGTTATGATCATATAAAAAAAAAAAAAACATGGGATTAAATATGACATTTTGTTAACATATTTGAGCTAATTCTTAAGCTAAACCAATCATCAAGTGGGCCATAAAAGTGGATCCACGAATTCAATATATATATAATATGGAGCAATAACTTAATTTATGCACTGGGAAGAAACTTAGAAACATTAATAGCAAATATACTAATTAAAGTACATTACCAATGTCTTCTTTAACTATAGAAAGTAAATTTAAAACTTTTCACTTGAGAATCACCTTCTCCAACCATTCATTCCTTTGAATAGGACTTACATGATCATGGAACGTATAAGCAAAATGCAGTCTTTCTGCAAGAAATGTGTAGGCCCTATACATCATATCAGAATCAATGGTTGTCATATTCTCCAACTCGTCCCACAATATTTCTATTGTTTTAGTTTTGAATGAAACATATTCATCCATTGTTTACTAGATGCTTTCAAACTTTTCAATAACAGTTGATGCAATAGAGGTATTTTTCTTCTTCTTCTTTAGTGCCCTTGGATCAGAGGTTCTCACATTCCTTGGATTACTTCATTCGTCATATTGATATTGATGTTGTGTTTCGTCGGAATATACATTATTAGGTGGTACAAATGGTATATATGATCCAGATGGGTATGGGGACAATGGGATATCATCCATGTAATGAGATGAATGGAAGACTTCTTCCTCAAGATTGGCCGTAGTTCATGCTGCATTTTCGGTAGTAGAATTGTCCCCACATATTATATCAAACCGAGCTAACAGTGGGAATGACTTGTTTCTGATATGAACAACTTCAGGTTTTGCCTATAAAACAAATAGAATTTAGTTAATTTTCACTATATATGATGACTTCAAGTTTTGAATGAACTTCACCTTGATGAATTCATCCCAAACGTCTGGCTTAACAACAATACATTTCCTTTCTTCATCCCAACCGAAGCCACTTTTACTAAGTGCAAGCTTTGTCAAGTTATATTTCTTTTTAAGCGTTTGTAACCGATTCCTGCACTTTTCACCATCCACTTGCATAGAAAATGTCTCCACTACTATTTTTGCTACTTTATTCATACTAGCTTCTCTAAAAGTGTTATCAGATTTTTTTTTCAACGATACTTCCTCAACTAAGGTGTTTTCCATACATTCATCCATATATAATGTCCAGTTAATTTGTGCCTTTCGGCCCCTGTTGTTTGCCTTTGTATTTTGCGACATACCTTAAAACATTGTACATTTAAACATTACAAATTTGTAAAGTCACATAAGATATATTGGAAGTAATTGCAAATAGATGTAGAAATATTATCTAAATTGCAATAATAAAATAATACATTCATATGTTAAGCAATAATTTTTCTATCAGCATCTACATTTTATTATTATTTTTTTAAAATAACTATTTTATGTTCTATTCTGACTTATATGATTCCCACATAGTTGACGAAGTCCAAGTCGAAATTCCATCCATCTTTGTTTCTCCCTTCTAGCAGCCGCAGATTCATTTTGGAAGTCACATTCATTCTCCTCCTCACTACCCTCGATTTCTCTCTCATTACCTTCATATTCATGCATCTCACTTTCATCTTTGTCATCACCGATATCATTGTTATTATTGAAATCAGGTTCTTGATCACGCTTCTCATTGATAATATGATTATGTAGGATACAACGTGCAGCGGCTATATTGACTTGTATATGTAAATGATAACTTGAAGTAATCTTCAATATGGGAAATCGTGCCTTTAACACTCCAAAAGCGCGTTCTATAGCATGACGAAGATTAAACAACTCTTCCTGTGTCCTATGTTGACAACTTTGCCTAAATTCTTTTAGATAATATTGAACTCCACGGAATGGTGCTAAAAAATCAGGTGCATTCGCAAAACTAGCATCATTCGTCATGTTATAGAACGCGCTTTTGGAGTGTTATAGATGCTAGTTTTTTTGCCTATAAATTTTACGAATAATTTTTTTGCCTGTAAACTAGCATCATTCATCATGCTATAGAACGCGCTTTTGACGAATGATGCTGAACAAATTTGCCTATAAAAAACACAGCTTGAGTGTCATTTAATTTTAATCTACTTATTAATGAATAAATACATATTTATAGGTCTACTTAGATTAGTACCTATTGGGACAATCAATTTGTATTGTCGGTTAAGAGTGTCTGCTAATATTTATGAATCTGCTGATGTTAATCATTCCCACCCTGCTAGTACATATTGAAATGTTAAATCAAAAGAGCAGCTTACTAACACATTTTGAGAAATAAATCTCTTTCGATTATGCCACTTGGCTTGCTCCTTTGTACTGATTATCGCTGAAATATGGAACATTCTATAACTCCAACATAATCCTTAAAGTACAGGAAAAACCTCGTACTATTCATTATTTCAGGCGGTGCACCATTTTTAGGTGGTTTTGTAATATCGCTTGTAGAAGTACAATTGCATTAAACATTCTGTTAAAGTGACGACTAATTATTTCCCCGAAATTGTTAAAATGATGGTGCATAACACGATTCTTAATATTATGGCTAATTATATGAAGAAAAATTACTAACTCTTCTTCTAGTGATACGCCAAATGTGCCTCGCATGTTACTCTTTTCTTGTATCATGTCATGAAGGCGAAAAAATGCATCATTGTGCATACAAATGTAGTTGAAGCACGTTAGCCCCAGTCCATTAATAATCGCATTCGCAGCTTGTGCGTTTGTCCAATTTCGTTGATGCTGTTGCGATTATTCTAACATATTGTTTTTATCAAGCCAAATAGTCTTTGATGCACAAGCCGTAGTCATTGTAGACATCATATGAAAATCTATCTTCAAATCCGAATCCATTTCACAAATAAATATAAAAATAAAGGAATTATTTAGTCAAGAAATATAAAAATCAAATAAACATGCACAATTTCATCGAGTAATAAAGGTATGAGCAATCTGAATAATTATTAAGTCTTTATTATCTGATATGCTAAGTTCATGGATACCTTCCCAGTAGGTGCAATTAGATTTGTTGGACAGTTTAGATCATTGGATCTCAAGGCAGCCTATGTAGAATGCATTGGACCTAATTGACAGTCCACATAGATAATGTGGATGGATAGTTCCCATATATTCATAGGCTGATCAGTTCCCATACAATTTTTGTGTATGTCCATCATGACAGTTCATGAAAGCTTATTCACCGAGTTTCCATATTGTACAGGTGGGCCATATTTCATGGTACTTATTGACAATTAGATGGTCTGTGTTTGCTATCACATGTTGCACATATTTTTTCTGGAGCTGGGTAGCTCCTACTTTAAATTGAAAAAAGAAGAAGAAAAGAATGGAAATGACAAAAGCCATTGTTGGAACAATAAAAATAATAGAGAAGAGATTACTAAAGTGAGAAAAATTAAGCAGAAAAAGGAGAAGATCAAATGACAAGGCTGGAGAAGATATGTTGCGCGCAACCGCACAACAGAGGCCTATTGCGTGGGTCCGCGCAACGTGATGAGGGACTATGATTCATTGTGTGTACAAACAATGCTCTATTGCACACAGTGGGTCATACGGCACAAGATTCGAGACTTCACACGTGCGAATGCCTATAAATACCCCTTCACCCCTTCATTTAACAGACTAGCAAGCTCAGGGCTCCCGGAGAAAGTCTTCTGAATACCTCTACAAGGTGTTCTAAGAAGGAGAGGAAGAAAGAAGAGGAGGCTAAAGGCTTGTTACGCCTGACCACATAACAGGGCTCTGTTGCGTTGACTCGTGCAACTGGGCTCTGTTGCACGCCATCAATGTACAACACTTGCATGCTACTGGATTTTTAGATGTCCTACAATTCTCAATAGAATTCAATAATTCTTCTATAAGGACTGTCATTCTGGACAAATTAAAGGAAGAATGAAGGATTCTCGGACCCGCACAACACTTCTCTCATTCAAATGAGTGCATCGCAGGCCGAAATGCTGTCAAAATCATCATTTAGACTGTTCTATATATTCTTTACTTAATGCTTCATATTTTATATTGGAATCAATGGATATATGAGGATGTAAATGAACTCTATAATCAATAAAACAAACTTGATGATGAACATTCTCCCCTATTCTTTGTTATTATTGAATGATATTTCCCCTATCAAAATACTTTCGTTTCTGTGTCAAAACAACCATGTTGTAGGGTGGATGGGATGTCTATATACAATAGGAATGTGTATAATAGAAAATTACATGCGAACATGCATGAGTATGAAGAAGAAGAATATTATATTTTTCAACTGAAAGTTATTCAAAGAATCCATGTGTGGCCCACCTTAATATAGTTTTTTGCATATCCAGGCCAACCATATGTTTTTCCACCTCATTTTAGGATGAAATCCCAAAATTTAAGCAGAGACAAATCTCAAGTGGACCACACCATTAAAAACACGCAAATAGCCCATGGCTCCATTAAACTAGTTACAATTGTTTGTTGTGGTGGGGTCCACATGAGATTTGGATTTGCTTAATTTTTGGGACCACATCCTAAAATGAGTTGGAGAAACGGATGGATAGAGTGGATATATAACACATCATCAAGGTGGGCCCCACGACAACACCCACTAAAGTGTAAGCCAATAACGAAATTAGATTGCGTACTGAGTTACTGGGTACGCTTTTATCGTACTGAGTAAACTCATTTGAGCCCATCGTAAATGTGTACGGTTTATCCAATCCATCCATGTTATGCGGCACCCCATGAAACCCCTGGGGCCCAACTTTTACTTTAATCCAAAACTTTGGTGGGCCATGGCAAAAGAAAACAATTTACTCCCTTGATTTGCATCTCTCTTTGATATGGCTCATCAGAGTTCTAAATTAGGGTGAAAATTGGTCCTTGGGGGTTTCATGGGATTCTGCATCACATGGACTGTTCGGATTAGAGGCCCATAACACATGCGCGCACATGCGCACGTGCGCAAGCAAGCATGCCTCCACATGAATAACACCTAATCCACTCCCGTTTTCAAAGCAGTAAAACGGGTGCTTGCAATGAAAACCCTACTATTTTGGGGAGGAGGAGAGAGGGAGGGCGGTAGTGGCAGAGAGAGAGAGAGAGAGAGAGAGAGAAGAGAGAGAGAGAGGAGAGACGAAAAATTCAATCCCCTCTTATAGAAGCTTATTAATGGTGGTTGTTGGTGTGGTAAATGGTGGTTGTTGGTGCGGTAAATGAAGCTCTGATGCGGTAATAGTGTTGTAGGATGTGGATTGACTGCATTGCTGCAAGGCCTGCTGGAGTTCTTTCAATGGCTGAAGATTCTTCTTCATTGGCTGGAGCTTAATGGTGGTTGGTGTGTTTCTCCCTCTTCCCCTCTTTTTAAACATCTGACCGTTGAGCCTGTAAGTGACTTACAGGGAAGTGACTTCTCACCCCCATCCCCCTGCGGTTTTTTGGTAGATTTACCTGTAAGTAACTTACAGGTGAATTTTCTCCCCCAAACACCACCTGTAAGTGACTTCCCTGTAAGTCACTTACCACTTGCCCAACTTATAGGCATCCAAACAGGCCCTAAGGAAACTCAAGCTATGCTCCACCCAGCAGATAACTTCCAGCCTATTAAGTTAATGCGAAATCTAAGAAGGTTGAAAACATAATGAGGATCATTTAGTGCAAAAATTAGCCCCATCTACTCATTAGGTGGGCCACATCATAGTAAACAATGCAGTAAGGCCATGCGGTGACACCCCACTATTCTTTTATCCAAACTGTCATTAGATAGACAAATTCTTTTAAAAGTGCCCAACTATTCTTTTATCCAAACTGTCACTAGACAGAAAAATTCTTTTAAAAGTGCTATATATCCTTAGGAGTGCGGATCCTTTATTTTTAGGGGACAGGAAATCCCCATGCCTTGATTTATAATAGGTCGACGTTACCAATCAGTCATGTCAGCAAGGGTTATTAAAAAAAATATTTAATAAGAGGAAAAAAAGAAGCAAAAATGGTGGTTTTCATTCTGGGGTTTTCGTTTTGGGGTTATTAGAATTTCTTCCTTCTTCTCTCCTATTTGAAATCCTTTCCAACCGTAAGTTTGATTTGAGGGATTTACTCCACAACGGTCACATTCTAATTACATAAGGGGATTCACCTCTCTCTCTCTCTCTCTCTCTCTCTCTCTCTCTCTCTCTCTCTCTCTCTCTTTCTCTTTCTCTCCAAATCACGACAATATACAAGTATTTTTTTATATATTTTTCGGCGGTGATGGTGGTAGTTGTGGTGTTTGAATTCAAAGGTGATGGTGGTGACCTTGATGAAGGGGAAGAAGGAATTGGGCATTAGGCTCGATCTTGGATATCAGACCCTGCATTAGCCTAATGCCCAATTCATACTTGTAGTGTATGCGCTATATATATATATATATATATATATATATATATATATATATATATATTGTGGGGCCCACTTTGATGTATATGTTATATGTGTTAGTGTAGTTGTTGTTATGGGTAAAAATGGACTGGTTAAAGAGAAGAGGTCAGCTCAGACATCTTTGTAGGACACGAGATCGGCCAGCGTCGGTCATGACCAATGAGTTCCTCAATGGCCAAGGAAGAGAGGTCGATCACCTATTATTTATGAAGGAAGGTCGAGAGGTTGGCAAGTCGGCATGTTGGCAAGTTGGCAGGTTGACCATCTACCCAATGCTAACGGGAGGCTCGAAGCTCATCCGAGTATCCAGGTCAGCCAAGACTACCTCGGACTCTTGAGGTAGGTCGGCAGGTCGGCCAAGACCACCTCGAACTCTTGAGGTAGGTTGACAGGTCGGCCATCTACCCATTGATAAGGGGAGGATTGAAGCTCATCCGAGTATCTAGGTTGGACTCTTGAGCTTGACCTCCCATAACATATGTCATCCGAATTTTAATAAGGAAAGGAGCTTGGCCTCACTGCCCTAACACGAAGCATGAGGGCAAGTCGGCAATCTACACGACACTGAGAGAAGAGTCAAGGCTCACCAGAGAATCTAGGCCAGCATACTATCCCTAGGTTAGGTTGGCATACTACCCCCAGGGCAGGTCGGCATACTATCCCCAGGTCAGGTTGGCCAAGACCACCTTGGCCTTCTATTGCACTTCTTCGCTGATTCCGAATAATCAAATCTTATCTAAGAGAGATCTCCAGGGGAGGCTAACCAGATTTTTGCATCAATAGTTTGATGCTGTATGTGGGAACACATCAAAGTCATTCCTGCTGTATCATAAAACCACAATGATGAAAGGAAAGAAGAAAGCTCCAGCTATCATTGTTGCAACTATCCAAGCTCTTCCTGAATTATTTACTGCAGCCATCCCAGCTCTTCCTGAATCATCTGCTGCAGCCATCCTAACTCTTCCTGAATCATCTGTTGCAGCCATCCCGGCTCTTCCTGAATCATCAGCCGAGCAGGGTGCCTAGTCCTACTAGCATACCAACCGACATTTAGAAAATCGCTTCCATCGGTACACTCCCTTGAACACTAAGCCGGAGCAGGTACTGAAAGAAGCCGAGATGAGCAAGGAAACCTGACGACCAAGTTGAACCAATTAACCAAGGTTGGTAATAAGGCTCATCGGCCAACTCCGACCTCGACATCAAATACCGAGGGACCTATCAACTAGAAGACATGTGGGGCTCTTACCTCACCCATGGAATGCTGACCACCTAAAAATCTACTACTCCTGAGGACTTAAGAAGTCCTTCCACCAAGAGTGCGTCGACCAACCGACCTCGACAAGGGTGACCTCCCTTTCTAAAAGGAAAAAAGGTGCTTGTGACACTACCACTGTGTTTTTTTTACTGTTTGACGATTTCTACAATAAAAGAACTTCCCTAGGTTAGGGGAAGAGAACTACTTTCAAATTTTGACTATCCGAGCCATAAAATCAACTACGAGGACTTCCCTTAGTATAAGGTTAAAAAAAAGTCATCTACCATGAATTCTACTATGGAAGAGCTTCCTTAGATCGGGAAGAAATTTTCTTTTTTGAGTTGCACGAACTACTGAGGACTTCCCTTAGTGCAAGGGAAAAATAGTCCTCACTAGTCATCCGACCCTTAAAGAAGAGGTCAGACCACTGATTGGTAATGCCACTCTGATTATAAAATCTATAATAAGGATCTCTTAGTGCAAGGGAAAATAATCCTCCTAAGTAAACTGATCGGCCCCTCATGAAGGGGTCATTGCAGCTAACCCATTTGTTCGAGAAAAGTATAATTCTCATAATAAAAGGAAGAGCCGAAGAGCTCGCCCAACGCTTCTACTCAACTAAAATGTCCGACCTCACTAAAACCAACTTACTTCCCAAGCCCCCTGTGCAAGCTCAAAAGTAGGGGGCTTACTGTTATGGTAAAAATGGACTGGCTAAAGAGAAGAGGTTAGCTCGGACATCTCTGCAGGACATGAGATCAGTCAGCGCCGGTCATGACCAATGAGCTCCTTAATGGCCAAGGAAGAGAGGTCGGTCACCTACTACATTGAAGGCAGGTCGGCAGGTTGGCAGGCCGGCCATCTACCCACTGATAAGGGGAGGCTCAGAGCTCATCCGAGTATCCAAGTCGGCCAAGACTACCTCGGATTCTTAAGGTAGGTCGACAGGTTGGTCATCTACCCAATGATAAGGGGAGGATCGAAGCTCATCCGAGTATCCAGGTCAGACTCTTGAGCTCGACCCCCCACAATATATGTCATCTGAATTCTAATAAGGAAAGAAGCTCGGCCTTACTGGCCGCAACACGAAGCATGAGGGTAGGTCGACAATCTACATGACACTGAGAGAAGAGTCAATGCTTGCTAGAGAATCTAGGTCAGCATATTATCCCTAGGTCAGGTCGGCATACTACCCCTAGGTTAGGTTGGCATACTATCCCCATGTCAGGTCGGCCAAGACCACCTCAGCCTCCTACTGCACATCTTCACTGATTCCAAATAATCAGATCTTATCTAAGAGGGATCTACTTGAGATCTTGGAGGATATCTGCGATACGCTCGGGTTCCCGAGATCTTCGTCAAGGATCTCGGGAGATTCCTCCACGCGTTCGGGATCCGAATCCTTCTACAATATGCACCTACTAAATAGGGAGATTTCTTCTACATCACCGCCTCTCCTCAACTATAAATAGGAGCATCTCTAATGGTGAAAGGTACGCACAACCTCTAGCTTAAAACCCCTTACTCGACTAGACCCAGATTCCCTACCAAACTTAGGCATCGAAGGGTCTTCTGTACTAGACAGGGTCTTTGTTCGTCCCTTGTGTAGGTACACGAAGGTCCAGGTGAGGCTAACTAGATTTTTGCATCAACAGTTGTGACCATGGGACCTATGATTTGGGTTTCTATCATGCCATGATCGTGGGGCCCACTGTGATGCACGTTGTTTTATGTGACCGAAATGCCAACTGTGATGTATGTTTTTTATGTGACTATGGGGCCCACAATGAGGCAGGTATCAGGTTGTGACCGTGGGGCCCATTGTGATTTATGTTTTGTATATCCAAGCTTTGAAGGTGGGGTCCACAGTGATGTAAGAGTTCTGTTAGGCCATGATTGTGGGGCCCAATGTTATGTATGCGTTATATATCCAGGACGTGAAGGTGGGACCCATTCTTCTCCAACTATCCATCATGCCGGTGCTACATTCAATGGTCAAGTCAGCCTTCGCCCAACCTACTGATTAAATGGGCCAAGAATTTTATACTAAACACGACCATCTAAATGAGGCTAATTTCCATTTTAAAGAATTTTTAGCCATAAGGTTTTTGTGCATTTTATTCTAGAGGAGGAGTACACTAATGCACTACATAGATGAACAAACGTACTTAGTCGTGGGAGTTGTGCTTTGTATTCAATAAAATTTGGTTAATCACTTCTTAAAATTTTTGTTTCCCACTTTAAGAGTGGCATGTTGAGGTTTCGTTTCCCACTTTAAGAGTGGCATGTTAAGGTTTCCTTTCCCACTTTAAGAGTGGCATATTGAGGCTAAGACGCTAAGGAGGGAGTGAGTTTAAGCACTTTAAATTAGAACTTATTGCCCCCTTCTGTATTTTTTTATTTTTATTTTTATTTTTTAAAAATAAAAACTAAAATTGTTATCATCTCATAAGAAGAAGTATTAAAAGAATTCATTGGAGTTTTTTCGAACTGCTAGAAGATGAATAAAGAATGAAAATGGAATAGGAAGGGGGTGGTCACCAAACTATTTCGGTACTGGAGCTAACTGCAGTCGCATAGACTAAGGTAAACAGTGCCTAACCTTGCTTACAACCTTTTCCTGCGTTCCACTTTGCTTGGTGACAAGTATCTATCTCAACATCTTGCCTGCAGGAAATATAAGTGATCATTCTAACTAAGTATACTTAACATAAGAATTTTTTTTAAAGATGCACTTAACATAAGAATTTCACAAAATTTTAACAAAGTATAACTTAGTACATGACAACTTGTAAGAACTAAAGGAAAAAAGAAAGAAAGAATTCTTCAATATTAGATATTATATGGTATGTTGGGTTTTGGACTGTAGAATCACACGGAGATGGATCTAGGATAGCAATCCAAGAGTACCAAGCAAAGACAAGAGAACATAAAGATTTAACGTGGAAAACCCTTTCGGGAAAAAACCATGGCACAAAGCGACAGATCTTCACTATGAAAGCAGAAATTACAAAGAGAAAAGACTTACCCGATTTAAATAAACTTAAATCTCACCCTTGCTACACCATTTGCAAACCCTAGAACCCTTTTAGAAAGCCATAAAATAATACCTCCCAATCTCGTTTACACCCATATATATAGTTTTCGGAAGAATCCCAAAGAAAATCAGAAAGCATCATAAATGAAATCGGAAACAAATCCTGCACTTTTGCAGTTGCACGAAAAATCTATGCAGAATCTGATTAGATTTAAGACATCAAATATAACAATCTCCATTATGTCTTCAATCTTCAAATGTGTAGCTCCTTGTCCTCTTCTCTTATCTATGCCTCTTATCATAGCTTCATCAATACTTCTCATGCACACTCCATCTTCCTTTTATGTCATCGCCAAGCCTAGAGAAGTTGCACAGAACTTGAACTTCTCTGTAAGAACCTTGGTGAGCATGTCTGCTGGATTCACACTGATGTGAATCTTCTCCAGAGTCACGCCTCTTTCTTCAAGCACTTGTCGGATAAAGTGGTGACGAACATCAATATGTTTAGTACGAGAGTGATAAACAAAATTTTTAGCCAAATTAATAGCGCTCTTACAGAGAAGCCCCAACTGAGTTATCATGCCTCTTAACTAAACACCTTCCTTAACCGGCATGGCCTCCTACTGAAGCCCTAACTGATTTATCATGTCTCTTAACTAGACACCTTCCTTAAGTCACTGCCATATATTCTGCTTTGGTCTTGAAAAAAGCTACCACGGACTGAAGCTTCGACATCTAACTAATTGCTCCACCCGCTAGTACAAACGAGTAACCTAAAATCGACTTTTTAGAATCCACAATGCCTGCGTAATCTGAATTCATATACCCTACCAACTTTACTTATGTCTTCTCAAAAGTTAAGACGTAGTCTTTCGTACATTGAATGTATCGAAGTAGCCATTTCACCGCTTCCCAATATTGCTTGACGGGGTTGATATGTATCTGGACACAACACTGATTGCTTGTGAAATATCTCATACAGACGATGACATACATTAAACTACCAACCACTTTCGAATAAGGCATATGAGACATAACTTACTTTTCCTCATTTGATTTAGGACATTGTTCTGATGAAAACTTGAAGTGAGCCGCGTGGGGAACGCTTACCAGCTTTGTTTGGTCCATCCCATACTTGATCAACACCTTTTCAAGGTATTCTGCCTGTGATAACCAAAACCTGCTCCTCTTCCTATCTCTATGAATATTTATGTCGAGAACCCTTTTTGCAACCCCCAGATCTTTCATCTCGAATGTTTCTGATAACTAAGTCTTCAGTACATTGATTTTAGACATATCATGACAGGTGATCAACATATCATTAACATACAATACTAGGATGATGAATTTGTTATCACTCAGTGTCTTGTAATAGACACAGTGATCATATTCACTCCGAGTAAATTTCTGACTCAACATGAAAAAATTAAATTTTTTATACTACTGCTTAGGTGACTATTTCAGGCCATACAACGACCTCGTTAACTTGCAAACCTTTTTCTCTACCCCTTTAACTTCGTAGCCCTCTGGTTGCTTCATATAGATCTGCTCTTCCAACTCCCCATGAAAGAATGCAATCTTGACATCCATCTGTTCCGGCTCGAGTTCATATTGGGCAACCAGTGCTAACACGAATCTCATAGATACTTGCTTAACCACCGGCGTGAATATCTCTGTGAAGTCGATTCCTTCTCTCTGAGCATAACCCTTCGCTACCAACCTTGCTTTGTATCTATCCTGTTTCCTTTCGAATAACCACTTGCATCCGATCGCTTTTCTGCCCACTAGAAGCTCCACTAGCTCTCATGTATGGTTTTTGTGCAGCGAGTCCATCTCATCGTCTATAGCCGCCTTCAACTTTTTTGCATCAGGCTCATTAAGGGCCTCCTGAATAGTAGAAGGGCCCCCCTCATCTATAACGAGGGCATATGCAATATTAGATTCATCCTTGTATCTTACTGGTAACCTGCGATCACGCGGTGAGTATCTTCTTATAGGTGGTTACTCCACCCGATCTTATGCCTTTGTCTGCGCATTTGTCTCTGCCTGAGTATCATCTGTGTCAATCTAGATGTCTACGATAAACCTTTCTGGTTCCTCTTGATCATTCCAATGGAATAGAGAGCTTTCATTGAATCTAACGTCATAACTAGTTATGACCTTGCGTGTGAATTTATCGAATAACCTGTAACCTTTCACACCAACACCATAGCCAACAAAAATATACTTTTTGGTTCTACGGTCTAGCTTATCTCTCTCAACTGACGATACATGAGAGTAAGCCTCACAACCAAATATGCGCAAATGTGAGTAGGCCAGCTTATGACCACTCCATACTTCTTCTGAGATTTTACATTAAATTGTCGTATACGGGGACCGATTCACCAAATAGCAAGCCGTGTTAACGACCTCTGTCCATAGGTCCTTGCCCAACGCAACATTACTTAACATGCATTTAGTACTCTCTAAGATAGTCTGATTCATCCGCTCACACTATTTTGTTCCAGCGTGTGGTGCACTGTGTTGTGTCTGATGATCCCTTCATCCTTATAATATTCATTAAACTCAGTAGAAGTAAATTCTCCACCATTGTCAGTCCTTAAAACCTTTACTTTTCGCCCTGACTATTTTTTTATCATTGCCTTCCATTGTTTGAATATGGTGAAAACTTCGGATTTACGTTTCATAAAGTAAACCCAAACTTTCCTGGAGTAGTCGTCAATGAATGAAACAAACCATGACGACCCCCATACGTCAGAGTGCACATAATTAAGCATTCCCTTACATATATGTTTTCTAGTTTTAAAAGATAATCTAGATTGTTTACCATATATACAATGCTCACACATATATAAATTAGAAATTTTAAAAGCTGGAATTAAACAACGATCAGATAATACCTTCATGCCTCGCTCGCTCATGTGGCCCAGACGAGCATGCCACATACGTAGAGACGTGAAATCTGCAATAGTTGTTGCCGCTCCACCTACTAAAGTGCTCCCGATCAACCTGTAAAGGTTACTGTGCCTCTGCGCTCTCATGATCACGAGTGCCCCTTTTGAAACATTAAGGACACCATCAATTCCAGTGAACTTGCACCCTATAGCCTCGATTGCATCGAGAGAAATCAGACTTTTCTTCATATCAGGAACGTGCTTGACGTCAGTCAAGGTACGCTCCATCCCATCGAACATCTTGATATTCACCGTACCAATAGCCACAACATTACAGGCATTGTCATTGCTCATAAAAACCTGTCCACCATCGCATTCTCTATAACTGGAGAATCAACTCTGATGAGGAGTCATGTGATATGATGCTACTGTGTCGAGGATCTACTCATCTCCATGATTGTCGTGCAAGTGACCAATCATGAACACAGACAGAACATCACCATCACTTGTCTCTTCATCAAATGTGACAACATTGACCTCCTTGAAAGAAGCCTCGGAGTTTTCTTTCTTCACTTTAGGATTGGTACAATCCTTTTTCATGTGTCCAGTCATCTCACAGTTCCAGCACTTTAATTTTCCTTTACCACTGCCCTTGGATTTGGATATAGGTCTTGAAGATCCTGTACCTCGCTTAGTATTTCTTCCCCTCGTAAGCAGTGCATCTGAAGATGTCCCCATGCCACCGTTTAACTTTCTCATGGCCTTCCCTTGAAGGGCTAAAATAGCGGTGTTGACACTCAAGGTTTTATTTGCGATACACATTGTGTCCTTAAATGACTCATACGATGTCGGAAGAGAATTCAATAACATACATGCTTGTTCCTCATCTTTGATCACTTCCTCCATATTCAGTAGTTTACAAACCAATTTGTTGAAGTTGCTGATGTGGGCCTCCAGATCTCCACCCTTTGCCATCTGAAGTTATACCACTGTAGCTTCAAGTGTGAGCGATTTTTAGAGGATTTTTTCGCATAGATATCATCTAACTTTGCCCATAAACTAGCTGCAGTTTTCTCTCTCAAAACATTATAGAGAACCTCATCCGTGAGACATAAACGAATTGAGGCTAAAGCATTACTATCAAGAGTGTCTCATTTTTCATCTTTCATAGTCGATTTCCGCTCCTTAAAAGCCTTAACTTCGCCTTGCTTAGTTAATAGACTAATTATCTTAATCTTCAATAACTCAAAATTATTTTTTCCTGAGTACTTCTCAATATCAAACTTGGCATTTCCCATTGATGCTAATTATGTAGATCTAGTTTTATGCCTTAACGATAACTCTGATACCACTCGTCGGGTTTTGGACTGCAAAATCACACAGAGATGGATATAGGATAGCAATCCAAGAGCACGAAGCAAACATAAGAGAACACAAAGATTTAACATGTAAAACCCTTTCGGGAAAAAAACCACAGCACAAAGCGACAGATCTTCACTACGAAAGCAGAAATTACAAAGAGAAAAGACTTAACCGATTCAAATAAGCTTGAATCTCACCCTTGCTACACCCTTTGCAAACCCTAGAACCCTTTTAGAATGCCTTAGAATAATACCTCTCAATATCGTTTACACCCACATATATAGTTTTAGGAAGAATTCCAAACAAAATCAGAAAGAATCATAAACGAAATCGGAAACAAATCCCGCACTTTTGTAATTGCACGAAAAATCTACGCAGAATCTGATTAGATTTAAGACATCAAATATAACATGGTATCCAATACTTTTCTCAATAAATATTGATTATATCTTCTGACTAAGGCAATCATAATATCTACGGTGTAGTGTTGATTCAAAATTCCTATATAAACATATAGTAAAAAAATAATAAAAAAAAAAACCTTGTTTAGAAATATATGGATGCTTTTTCTACTTGTTAGTTTTTTCAGAGTATTTTCAAACTTAGCAAACCTCTTCAAATTAAGGTGATAAACGATAGGCTTTGACATTAGAATAATTTTTTATTTTTTTTTTTTTTTGAGATTTGGTGAATGGTTGTGATCAGATACAAATTGTCATGTTAGAGCAAATTGGTGAACTATTAAAGCAGTGATGGAAATTGTTGCTAATTGGTTATATGGGCTTCGATGGTAGAAGAGGATTCTTACAATGTGATTACTTGAGCTTCAAAGAAATGTATTCGCTCTTAAAATTTTGTTTTTATTTCAATAGTTCAAGGATTTCTTCCTAATCTATTGATATTAGTTAACAGATTCCTAGAGAGGTCAATGGTATTTGCCAATTCACTTGCAAATGGAGAAGTCCATAAATTTCATTTATGTATAGAGGAATTAATCTTGCCTTTAAAAAAATGTCACTACAAGAAAGTGGGCCTTTACCGGCGGTCAAAACCAGTAAAGGTCAAAAATCGCCAAGCAAAGCATTTGTCGGCAAATCAACAAACCGCTAGTGGGAAAGGCTCGGTCGGTAAAGGGTTTACCGACGGCCACGGCGTTTCCTGACGGTTTTTCTTACCGCCGCTATGGGGGGAACTAAAATGGCGGTAGACACCCTTTGCCAACGGTCAGCAAATGGGGTTCCTCGTCGTGACATCCATGGGCAATGTTGATACATATCGTCTTGATTGTGTATGGTACGTTCGTGGGGCCTTCTAATCATTATACACATGCCACGTGTGTGGTCCAAACATACAGATTTACCATCGAGGTGGACAATCAGAACCGTACATTAATTTAAATTAATCGTGGGACCCACCATGAATAGATCACCATCTCAAAACCAGATGGAGTGGATAGATACTAAACAATGATCAATGGAAATTTTTTAGTTGAATTCAGGCCGTTGACTACTTTCATTACAACCGTCCATTAAATGTCCACCAAACATTACAACGGCCCGAAGCACCCCTACTATAAAAATACACGAGGTTTGCAAAGCCCACACATGGTTACTGACCCTACTTGTCTATACTCCAAAGACACGTGCGTGTAGACACGTATGCAGGAAATCGAGATTTCGAAGACATGGGACACACCGTTCAGATCATCTGGCACAAAAATACCCGACCATCCCATAGTATCTCTGCAGATAACCTACATAAAAGACTGGCCAATGCATCGATCACCTACAAAAGAAAGCACATTTTACTGTTTTAAGTTAAATGAACCATTTCAAGAAATTACAAGATACTAAGGAAATATTATAATCCAACACCCAAATTTTATAGAACTACCTCCCCAACCGATTTTACACATACTGCTTGAGACCTCTTTTAACCGCCATGAAAGTCCATTCAGCGAGAAACAAAACTAGATTGTAAACAAGCAGCATCCAAAAAGGTCGAGAATTTGGTCAAAATAAGTAGTCTACCTTGAACGAAGATAGTGTTGGCATTGACTTTCATCATCAAGGAAAAATCTGTGAAGTACTAAAGATCAGTTCCAAAGTAGAGCTTGCATCAGGCACAATAGATGCTAAAAATTTCCATAAACTAAATCCTATGAGAAAATATCATAGTAGTACTCGACTTTAGGACAATTTCCACGATGGAAAACCAACGATAGAGGAGCTTAGATAATACCTCTGGAAGCCGCTACTAGGATAGTTGCGGGCTTAAATGGTAGAGACATAGACGATAAAATTTATGTCAATGCAACAACAAACCAATTAACAGAGCTCTCATTCTATGTAAACAATAGATGCACATGGTAAATAGCTTGTTTCTTTACCTTATCATTCGTGCAAACATCACGTGGGCCACACATCTATCCAGTACCACCGTAGCTTAAGGTGGTATCAATAACATAGAAAACTATGGTGATTGACTGTTAGTGGGCCACAAACGTTTTAGATAAAATAATATTTCTTTTCTCCCTTCATCTAGGCTTACGTGACCTTATCAACAGATTAGATGGTAAATAAACACAATGGAAATATTGAGGTGCGCCCTAGCTAGCTTTTAATGGTAAGGTGCTCAATCACCACTGTTTCTTGAGGTATGGTCCACCTGATAATTAGATCTACTTCCCCTAGAATGATTTGGAAAAATGGATGGATGACGTGAATGCATAATATTTATATCAAAGTGGCCCCACGTAATCCCATGGTAAGGGCCACACTGTCATGGGTGAGGCCGGGGTCTCACCTAATCCGCTCTCCTCAAAATATACCCACCTAAAAAGTGGCACGGATCCTTGACATGTGTGATGTAGAAATTTTGTACACTGGGTATGCATTCACTCAAGTTAAGCTGGCCGATTAATTTGTGGAGCCTACTTTTGATTATAAGCCATGATCCTGAAATTAGATTTGTTAAACAGTATTAATCTCCATTCATGTACATGTCCACCAATCGTATAGTCACATGATCGAATAATCTTTATTTTTTTATTCATTGTATAACTAGTCAGAGACCCATAATTTAAACAGCTTAATTTGAATTATTTGTAAGCCACCTATGCAACTTTAAAGTAGCTTATGAGTGCCTGTGCATCGTCCATCACACTTCCGTGGAGTATTAAAGTTTTTCTTTTTTGAAAAATACATAATTTATTACGGACATTTGGCACGCAAAAAACTTGGAAATGAAATGTTTTGAAAGTTTTTTAAAGGAAATATTATATGAATTTACTTATTTAATAAGGAATTTACCTTCTAGAACCTTTTTTTTTTTTTTTTTTGAAAAAATTTTTAAAAAGTTATCTCATTAATTTATATAATTATCATTCCTCATATGTACCTACACAGGGATGATTTAGATAAAAAATAAAAATACTTTCGAAGTTGTCTAGAAACATCAAACACGTCGTAAGTGCAATTCACAATAATAAGCATGAATACAAGCAAAATCACAGAAGATTATTTGTTCTTAGCTCACCTTGGATGATCTTGCAGAAACTACTATTACAAACACCCTGCCAAGAAAAAATAGAAGATATAGGCACAAATTTATGAATGTCACTGATTAATTTAAGGTTTCGAGAACTTACATCTACCTCACTCTTACTGCCAAGTAGTCATGATGCACCCTCACAAGCAAACATGCGTGTTGTATATACATGCACCCACACCAAATGCTAATACATAAACCATGAATCTTGTAATTTGAAATCATAATAGTCAAAGAGATTTGAAATCAAAAGAAAGAAAGTCTTTGCCTTGAGTATCAGTGACTTCTTCCTCACTTTCCTAATATAAAGATTGGAATAAAGAACCAGCTCCATATCAAATGGCCAATACTTTTTAACACTTCCATTCATTCAAGCAGAATTATGCGTTCATATCAATGTTAAAGCAGCCATAAAATCAGCCAATACATTTCCTAGAACAGAACCTCATCAAGTGGGGACACGGAGACGAGCGACTATAAGACACAGGAAATATGAAGCGCATGAGAAGCCATTCAGCATCACCTTTCCTAGGCAGCAAAATG
Source organism: Magnolia changhungtana (assembly GCA_030180095.1). Classification (NCBI taxonomy): domain Eukaryota; kingdom Viridiplantae; phylum Streptophyta; class Magnoliopsida; order Magnoliales; family Magnoliaceae; genus Magnolia; species Magnolia changhungtana. The sequence goes on from JASAUF010000649.1 coordinate 514,573, forward strand.
GGCTATCTTGACCAGGTTCCAAAATATGCCATCCCAGTTAGATATGTTGTGGACTGTAAGTGAATTTTTCTGCTGAACTTTTTGGGCTCTTTTTAGCTTGTTGTTCATGTGGGAAGAAGGAAAAAAGAAAGAAAAGATGACCCTTGGGCCCTCTAAATCACATTAAAGTAACCTCAGTGCTCTCATTTGGGTGTGTGTACTCTGAATGCAATTTAAAAAATAGTGAAACGAAAGGCTAAAAGGAAATTGCATTTTATAGGAATTTCATTATCTCGGAGTGACATGAACGATAAGAGAGCATCATACACGTGCCAAACTTCTTTCCCATAACCATCAAGAGAACATTTTCTAACTTAGTTCAGGAAAGGAACAGAATCTATTTACAAGAAATAAATGATTTTTTACAAAATATATAGCTAGTATAAGACACATTCTATGGAAATGATATTGAATATACAATCAGATGGCCATGAGAGAGAAGATACCATTGATGAAAGGGCCTGTAGCCCTGCTGAACACCTCCAACTACCATCAGACTCCTGAAGTTCTGACATCCGAAAAAGAATGCTTTAACAGAACTACACCTGTTTATACAATTAAAACCCACCACTTTGAGCCAACGACTCGCCAACATGTCTAGAAACATCAAACACGTGGTAAGTGCAATTCACAATAATAAGCATGAATACAAGCAAAATCACAGAAGATTATTTGTTCTTAGTTCACCTTGGATGATCTTGCAGAAACTACTATTACAAACACCCTGCCAAGAAAAAATAGAAGATATAGGCACAAATTTATGAATGTCACTGATTAATTTAAGGTTTCAAGAACTTACATCCACCTCACTCTTACTGCCAAGTAGTCATGATGAAAATGCATCTACACTATAAAAAGGAAAAAAAAAAAAAAAAAAAGAATTTGTGGTCATTTGACCAAGATACGGTTGAGTATGAGCAGGCCGCCACGTACCAATGTTCGGAAGATTAGGATCAAGCCACTACGTAGTTCTTAATATTTAAATAAGAATATTTTATGCACAAGCAGAGAAAAAATCAAAACAAATCATAATAGAAATATGTGTACCTTCAGTTATGCATAAGAATATGAAAAGCTGAAACAAATCACAACATATATCTCTTTAGATTAGTCAAGCAAAACTAACATGAAACAAACATAGCTGTCACAACCAACTGCTAAAATCAATTTTTTCTGTTTTCAAAAATAACGAGTGAGAGAGAGAGAGAGAGAGAGAGAGAGAGAGAGAGAGAGAGAGATCCCTCCATTTAGCTCAATCCATAGCTGTCACAACCTACAAAACAAAATAACAAAAAGAAATTAGTCTCATCAAAGTCTTATATAAGAAGTTGTGTTGTATATGCAAAAAAAATAATAAAAAATAAAAAAATCTTACCAAACAACAACAATCAGGCCAACAAATACTTGTTCCAACCGCATCCCCAATTGTTCTATATCGTCCATAGGGTCTCATCAAAGTTTCTTCACGTACAATTGCCACCGAATATATACTTCCCAAAAACCATTTCCAAGTGGGAACCCGCCTACTTTTGTGAGCGGATCCTTACTCAAGACAATTCCTCTAGCAACAGTAACCCCACGAATACTAGTAAGAAGAACTTCGATCATGTCCTACAAATAAAATTTACTATTTAACGCAATAAATTACATCATTTGTATACCACATCTAATTAAGAACACAATAATCTCAAAACATAATAAAAGAACTATTCAATTGGTGTGAAAATTTACCCATTTACTCTAAGTCGTAGTCTTTCCCTTTTTCGCCAAGTGTCCCTACAAATTAAAAATCAATGTCAATCATCATATCCGACTAAACTCTATATAATATAGGACATAATACACATGTAAATATATGAATATATATCATATAATTACCTGGCTTGATGATGAGGCCGGTTGGTTTGGGTTGAGATTAGTGAATTATCTGACATCTTGTGGATTTCAAATTTGTCCTAGAGGATATCGATTGCCATGTGATTCTTTAAAAAATAAAAATTCCGATTTTAGGGATGATACTTCCAATTTTATGGATGATACTTCCGATTTTAGAGATGATACTTCAATTTGCAGTCCCTCATATTCTTCATTTCTACTCTGAGCAGCGGAGGCAATTATTTGTTGGCTAGGTGTTGTTCCCCACAAATCAGTCGGAGTGGGGCCTAACCCATAAGTGCGGACTCGGCCATGTCGATCTTTTCCCATTACTTGAGAGAACAAGTCATTCCTTCTGTGCTATTCTGTGAGGTCTCGAATTTCTTGAGAAATTCGTTCATTAAGTTGTTCCTGCAATAGAAAAAATATCAGTTTAGATTGTACAATGATAAATGAGAGAATTGTTTTTTTTTTTTCAAGTATAAAATATAATAATTATATGCATAGACATACCATTACTCTTAATGAAGCCTCATCCACAGGCCTACCACTCTTGCATGTATGGGTCAATATAAACACATCTGCCCGGCTTGGATCCTCGCCACTAGCCATTTTCTTCCTCTATCATTATGTAAACAAGTTATATATAAGAAATAGACCAACATGGTTGATTGAGTGATTAAGAAAATTTACCTCTTCCTCACGTATCCGTGCAAAGCTCTTTGAGCCTGCAGCGTGACCGATTAATTGCCTTTTTCAATTCTCTAAATTTGTCTTAGTACGAGCCTATATGTGAACACATAGATAGAGTAAATTATAAGATATCAACCAAAGATTATTGTGTAATTCTAAAATATAAAGCAATCAATATTTACTCATCACATACCTTCCCCTCTTGAGTTCCAATCGAATGAGTGCCTTCCACTGATCCTCTTTGACCCGCTTATCAAGGTCTCCCATGAGCCGCTCCTCGTCAGTCTCATGAGGAGAATAGTGGAGTTTTTTCAATTCACATTTCCAATCCTTCCATTTTCTACCAATTGATTGTAACACCCACTTCTTTGCATCCGTGTCAAACTCAAACTTGGACTGCATCACATGTTAAAACCAGAAAATCACATAATGAACAAAAAATGAAAAAAATGAACAAAGCATTGTCACCATTACCATAACAAGTCCCATCATATCATCCTTCTTCTCATTCGGCATTGCCCTCCAATCAGTAAATGTAAGGGGTGCATATTCCCCATTGCGGGCTATAGTCCCAAGGAAGTTTGTCAACTTGTTAACATTGTCACCAACGGGTTGTCCTTTAGTATTGATGGGAATAGGAATGCGTTGTCCTTCACGCATCTTCCAAACTTCTAGGCATCGTGTGTGGCCTCTCTTTTTCATAACACCCTGTGAATCTGTTAAAACGACAACATTAATATGGATACTCATATAGTTCCTTAGCATAAAAACACATGAAATAACCTATGCATAACATACCACTAGAGGGACCCGTTGTAGCCTGGGTCACTTGAGGCTGGCTAGGTCCCGCATCAGTCATAGGACCTATCGATTGCCTAGCCGTGCGTTTAATGCGCCTCATGTCTAACACCTGTATATGTCTAGCAATATGACAGTATGACAATAAAATATTCTTCATCTTTAGTTAATGAAAAAGACATTTAAATTTCAAAAAGCAGTAATAATAATAACAAAATTGCATGGAAAAAAAAAACATTTGAATTTCTTTTCATATATCAGGGCAATATGGTACATAAGAAATCAATTATTGTACATAATGTCATCTCCATCAGGATCAGAAAAATAGGTATCATCTGTTTGGTCCTCTACCATCTTTTGGGCAGGTAGTAAAGGTGTGACAATTGTTGTACCATCGATATCTATCCTTTCCCAACTAATAATGTCATCACTCAATTCTTCCAAACTTTGATCATTAAATGACGAACTCTCTAAGTTGGTGTCAACATCATCTGCAGACTCTTCCCCACGCATCTCAAACAAATCCCTGGGTTTGGTCCTCACTACAACATGCCAATCTTTCTCGACGGGGTCTTGCACATAGAACACCTGCTCAACTTGAGATGCGAACACAAATGGTTCGTCAAACAACTGTTGACCAGTATGGCATAGCCGTTTTAAATTCACAAGCGTGAACCCAAACTTATCCTTCTTCACACCCCTACCCTGAGATAGAACATCAACCCAATCACACTTAAATAATACAACCTTTCGATCACCACAATATTCCAGTTCAATGATGTCTGTCAAGACTGACATAGTAAGTAACATCTCCGCAATAGGGTTTTTGTCATTAACACTTGAAAAGCTTGATGTCTTTGCAGTGACCACAACTCCACTATGTTGAGTTTTTCTTTTCTTCTCTCGATCTTTAGTATGAAACCTAAAGCCATTTACTATAAAACCTTCATATCTTCTTGTCATATTAGGACCTCGAGCTAACCATCTAAGGTCTTCTGAGACCTGCTCATTCTTTACATAGCGTAACTATTCAACCTATTCGAATATAAAAAAATGTTAAAATAGAAGCATGTGTCTAGACAATGAAAATAAATGAACATGCACATGTCAATCAACTAACTTATTGCATCGACTACTTACATGATCGCTAAACCATTCATGAAATGTTTCATTGTGAATGCGTTCTATATCCCTTGGTCGTGTGCGAAGATTCTTCTGCTTAACAACATTCATGTGTTCTCTCGTATATAAATTGGTTCCGTAAGAAAAACAATCGGAAGTTATTTTCCATATGTATAAATTAAGTGTCATAATTGTCTTACTCAAGAAACGGGATGAGTGTTGGCATTTGTTAAACGAGAACATATCGATGTGCTTGTGTAAATGCAACTTTATCCAGTACACAATCTTTAGCCTTCCCTAATGCACGACCTATTCGTGGAAAAATAGATGATTGTTCTGTAACGGTGTTACTATAATCATCATTCCGTATTGGTCGGTTGAACCTTGTCTGTACATTATGCAAGTACCTCGAGCGAGAAAGTTAAGCATTCTTATGCCAAGTACCCTTCTGCAATTGAACCCTCGGGCCGACTTCTATTACGTACATAGGACTTCAGTGTATGTAGGTACCTATGGTCACCAATATTAAACACTAAACAGTTTAGAAATATATGATCGATTAGCATGATCGGAATAGCATGGAAAATAAATTTAATTTATAAATATTAGCATGCACCTCTCGATGGGGTACATCCATCGGCATTGTACCGGTCCTGCTAATTTGGCCTCACCCGCTAAATGAATAGGCAAATGCACCATAATATCAAAAAAAGCAGGTGGAAAGATCTTTTCTAGATGGCAAAGTGTTAGCGCAATTCGAGATTCCAGTTGGTCGAAATCTTTTACTCGGACTACTTTGGAACATAATTCCCTAAAGAAACTGCTCAATTCAAGCAAGGTTGAGCTCACACGCTGAGGAAGTGTTGTTCGTATCGCCAATGGAAGTGTTTGTTACATCATAACATGACAATCATGGGTCTTGAGTCCTGAAATTTTGTGCTCTTTGAGATGCACACATCGTGAAATATTGACTGCATAACCATCCGGAACTTTTACCTGCTTCAAGACTTTGCAGAAATCATCTTTCTCACTCGATGACATAGGAAAGCATGTAGGTGGCAAATATATTTTAGTTGATGAGAGTTGCCTTGGGTGTAATGTTTGTCTTATATCCATATCTTGCATGTCAAGACGTGCCTTCATACTGTCCTTTGTTTTCCCTTCGATGTTCAACAATGTCCCAAGCACATTGTCACATACATTCTTTTCAATATGCATCACGTCCAGATTGTGACGCAATAGATTATGCTCCCAATACGGCAAATCAAAGAAAATGCTCTTCTTTTTCCAGTTATATCTTTCTTCCTCATTGTCTTCTCGTCTTCTCTTATGCCCATGACTGCCTACAATCTTCTTTCCAAAGGTGACATTAATTCCTTGTAACTGAGCCAACACATCAGACCCAGATAGTGGAGTTGGCGCCTCACAAAATTCTTCCGTGCCATCAAAGGATTTGCTATCAGTTCTAAACTTATGATCAGGTTCCAAGAATCGACGATGACCCATATAACAAAACTTTCGACCATGTTTTAACCATTTAGATGAAGTGTCTTTATTGCAACAAGGACAAGCAAGGCGTCCTTTAGTGCTCCATCCAGACAAGTTTGCATATGCAGGGAAATCACTAATAGTCCACAACAATGCCACGCGCATTCGAAATATCTCATTGCTTGAGGCATCATAAGTGTCTGTGCCAACCTCCCACAATTCCTTCAACTCATCTATCAGAGGTTGCATATATACGTCGATGTTATTACCAGGTCCAGAAGGTCCAGGAATAAGCAAGGACAACATGAGATACGGTTGCTTCATGCACATCCATGGTGGTAGGTTATATGGTATCAAAACAACAGGCCATGTGCTATGGGCAATACTCATCGTCCTGAATGGATTGAAACCGTCAGCTGCTAACCCGAGTCTAACATTGCGTCCGTCCGAAGAAAATGTCGGGTGGTCATGGTCAAAAGTTTTCCACATTGGGGAGTCAGCAGGATGCCTTAATATTCCATCGTTGGTGCGACTCTCGAAATGCCATTTCATAGAGGAATTTGTTTTTGACGACATGAACAATCTCTGTAACCTTGGTTTCAAGGGAAAATGGCGTAATATCTTAGCCGAAATTTTTCGATCTTTTGCTGATGAAGAAGTTGCCTCACATCATCGACCGATGTTCAACCGTTTTCCATCTACAAGCACCACATGTAGCACATGATTGCTCACCAGTGGCCTCCTTCAAGTACAACATACAATCGTTGGGACAAGCATCAATTTTGTCATATTTCAAGCCCAAGTCCCCAATGATCTTCTTGGTTTCATAGAAAGACTTTGGCAAAGTTTCACCCTCGGGGAGTGCCTCCTTCAAACAATTCAAGCAACATGGTGAACGATTTGTCACTCCATCCACCGAGGCACTTCACATGATATAGTCGAACAACGAAAGATAGCTTGGTGAACTTCTTGCACCCTGGGTACAATTCCCGATCGGCGTCTCGCCACCAATTTGAAAAATTGTTGCGCTTCGGTATTAAGCCCCGGTGTAGGTCCATATTCTGCATCACTCTCTTGACCAAATGCATCTTCCAACAATCCGTGCATATCGTCGCATGGATCCAGATCATCACCTTCAACATTTGTAGTAGAGGCATAAAAGAAGACGTAGCTTCTCCATGAAAACGCCAATGTGTGTAACTCGTATTAAATCCATCACACACAATATGATCGTATGCTTCTTGTCGAGACCCCGTAGTTGTTGTTGCATTTCTTACATGGACATAGGATCCTCCTTCTATTGCTTGCATTTGCAAACGCAAAATCTAAGAATTTCACAGCTCCACTTAAGTATTCGTTGCTCACCCTAAACCATCCAATGAAATTGGAGGACATGTCAAAAAAATGTATCTTGACCAATGGGCCATAACAACGAAAAGTTATTGAGGTACCTTGACATACGAATCCAACTCTTATCCATCACTATGTTCCTCGGCCACTTGGAAAGACAAGTTGGTGGAAATACAATGTGGGCCCGACAAAGCTTCCTACGAAAGATTAACTAGAATGACTCACTTGATGATTAATTATTGTCAAAGATTTAAACATCCAATAGAATCCCTAATGGTATCTCTAACAAGCTTCTAGGGACCACCGCTCAATTAAATCCTAAATTAGTTACTCATCCAAGGTTGGATAGATTGTAATACTTTCATATTCCCATTTAAACGTCCACGTCGAAAATTTGGCAGCATCTCCCCATGCATCTCCAGATAAGTTGATCTTACGTTACATTAGATGCCAAATATCTAAAGCAATGTAAAGATATTTGGCATTGGATACGGAACGGAAGAAACATATCCAGAGATAAACGAGGAGATGAACCGCGGATCAAGCATGAACATTTAAATAGATTATATGAAAGCATACTCTCCATCTAACCTTGAACTGTCCAAAATGGGACAATTTGAGCGATTTCTATGCCACCAAAACATACCATATCTATGTATGGCCACATAGAAATCCTCAAACGAGTAACTAATTATCTAACTTACAAATCACAAGTCACAATTATAAACTAACAAGTCACAATAATAATTTAAGAAAAAAAATGTAATACATATAAAGCATACTGCCCAAATTTGTATTTTCCTATTGTGACTCACGTGAGCACTGGATTTGCATAAATTTTGATATGACCTTGCAATATAAGTCAACTCAATAAACATACCAAGTATATATCATATGGTTATCAAGATTAACAACTTCATTCTCATATATAACAACTTTGAATAAACATACAAAGCATATATCATATGGTTATCAAGATTAGCAACAAATGTCATTTGAAGTTTCCTGGTAAAGTAAAGAGCAGGTTTGCTTCCATCAAAATGAAGGAATCTATATCTATTGCATCTTACTTGTGCTGTAAATGTAGTTGTCTTAAACTCATTCAAGTTTGTCTTGAAAGAACCTAAGCCTAAGGAATCTATATCTATTGCATCTACACCAGCAGTTCCAAAAAGCCAGAGAGTGAGTTTTAACTTGTGCATCTGCTTTATTTTTAAATGAACCATTGATTCCACTATCCATATAAAAGACATTGGATACCTTCTAAGACTGAAGATTCTATGTAGCAAAGGCTTATGAGTCTGAAATAGTAAGCATTCAGATTTCCTTTAAAAATTTCCCTTACCAGTTATGTAGTATCAATTAAGCATGTAGTTCCCAACAACTTCAGAACCGTGCTTAAATAATTAGATTACTGTTGTTGATTTGGTCTTAATTCATATTGTCTCTTTATGTCAGCTGGGTTGCAAATTCATTGGATTTCAACAAGGATTATGAGGCTAGCGTTTTTGAGACAACCATAAGGTTGCATTATAAGGTTTAATTTTTAGGGTTATTGTGTAATTCATCTTCTTTCCTAGTGGAAAGAAGTCTCGTGGCTTATGAGAGTTCTTATCATAATAACACTAGTTGATAGACAGCTAACATGATGTCTGTCACTTTAGTGTACACATTGTCTCTATGTTTAATGGATCCCAGAGTTGTTGGTGGACTTCTAAGTGCATATGATATCTCGGGGGACCGAGTATTTCTTGAAAAGGCTAAAGATATTGCAGATTGGTTGTTACCTGCATGGGATACAGCTTCCAGGATTCCTTAAAACAGAATTAACTTGACTCACAGGAATCCACGTAATCAGGGATGGACAGGGGTATTTGAACTTCTTCCCTCCACTTGCATGTTTTTTTTCCTTGTTGTGGAACCTCACTGAGAGGCCTAGGCACTTGATTTTGGATGATGGAATACTGTTGGGCATTCAGTTGTTACAGGTATGGGTAACACTAGTCTAGGTACTGGATACAGCCTGACTTGATGGGACTATTTATCTGCTATGTCTAACACATGGTGGAACTTTCAGATCCCCGATGGAAGAATAAGAAGACAATGCCAAAGGCTATCTACAGTGTATCCTTGTCAGTACATGGACAGTTCATCCATACTTATTTTTTTCCCTTTATTTTGTTTTGGGTTGTTGCTACAGTTGGGTAAGATCATCTGGCCCAACCATCGATAACCTATATGGATGGGTCAGGTAGGCTTCAACCCATATCCCATCCACAGTGGACCCATCCTAGGAAATGGTCGGCTTTGATCAATATTAAACAGACTGTAGACAATTCTGACATTGTTAAATTGAAGGACCAGGAAAACACAAACATCAAACCAAACTACTAAAGGGGATAACAGGTAAATTTATTATAAACACGATTGTGGATTCTGAGTTTGCTGAATCCATTTTTCTATCTCTATGACTGTAACATTTTCTTTTACAAATGCGATTTGGAAAGAGAGTTATCTAGGACATGTAATCCTGATTTCTGCCACTTGTAAGAACAGTGACTATGAGTGATGAATTTATCGAATTTCCTTGATATACACCTTGTTCTGAAAGTATTTCATCCCTTCATGCTATTTTGTCCTATCATTACATCCCATTTTTTAAAAAAAAATTTTAGTCTGCGAAATTTTGCGCTTTGCACCATTGGTTGAAGGCAAGAGGTGCTATTTGATGTCTTCTAGATTTCAAGTTTATTAACTGGTTGTTTGTTTCAGAAGAAACGTGTTCTGTGCATTACCAACTAATAGTTTCATTGCTCTTATTTCCTTTTGTTGCAGAGGCTTTGTGATAATGATCCTGGAGTAATGGGTGCAACACTTTGTCCTCTTTTTATCTTGTTACAGTAGACGTGAATTCCTACAAAGATTTGGTTGTCAGCTTTGTTAACATTCTTAAACAAGTAGCAGAACACAGATTGCCAAAGAGTTATGATTATCATCAAATGCCAGCTCCATTCATTCAGGTACATGCAATTCTTATGAGATGTGGATTGCCTTTCAGCTTGAATTGAAATTTCAGGAAGTAGCTTCTGTCAATTTAATTTCTACTACGGTAAGAGTTTTCTCATGTTGTTGTTATGGAGTGATATGCTTATAATAGCGAATATTTTAGTTGGTTATCTTCTGTTAAGCATGGGCTATCCTCAAGGGATTTTATTGAACAAAGCCAAGAAAGACAGAAATAAAAGAGGAAAAAGAAAATGAAACAGAAAGCACAACAACACCAACAACTAAACAAGAAAAAGGAAAACAGACTAACAAAAAATGCAACATACCAAATTTAGCCCCACTACTGGAGAAACCCCACACAACATCATGGTGCCTAATCCCTGAACAAACTCAAGACTCCAGAGAAAACCGCTGCTGAAGAGGCCCTCAAACTACTAAAACAACGATTATTCCTTTTTGACCAGATGGCCGAAATAACTGCTAAAAGGAGAATATCCGCCATTTCCTTCTTCCCAACTGCCCCCCGTTACTCGCATGCCAAGAACATAAGAGATTATCGATGGAGGCTGGAATCACCCAGCAAACCCCAACCATCTCCCAAACTCGATACCGGATCTCAGGGAAAAGGTGCGGTGAAGAAATAGGTGATCAATTGATTCCGCGTCTTGGATGCATGGCAGACAAGCAATTGGGAGGATTAGACCTGTTTTTTCTGAGGTTGTCCACTGTCAAAATGATGCCGGTCCAACACACAAGAAAGGAAAAAAAATGGACACGAGTAAGAAATGGATAGAAAAAAAAGGAAGATTGATTGCTTTGATTGGGAATGAAGTTGACAACACACTACATTTGGCTTGAGGATTCACTCACTTAAGGTTGAGGACTCACTCACCCAAATACAAGAGGACTCACTCACTCTCAATGATCAATAGATCTCACAAAAAGGAAGGGAAAATGCACTAATGACTTCTTCTTCCATACAAACCATATTTATAGAGAGAGAGAGAGAGAGCTATTTGGTGAACTATTACCAATACGGGTATTGGCCGTAACAATCGATACGGGGGCATAACGACTGTTACGAACCCCGTAACGGTTGAAAATTTTCTTTTGCCCAAAAAATTCTGAAAAAATATCTAGAAAATATAGAATAATGTAAATATTCCAAATATGTATTTTTTTTTTTTTTTTTTGGTAGTGTAACAGTCCACTCTTTGGTGAGAGTTGTATTGTGCTATCTAGTGAATTTGTGAACATGCTTATATGTTTCTAATGTTTACACATCATAATCAAGCATTGGGCATAAATACTACTTCAATTTTTTGAAAAAAAGGCCACTTCTATTTGCTCAAATCACTTCAATCCATGGTTTTAATCTAAAAAACTAAAGTAAGAGTGGTTGAAATCTATTATAAAATGATCTAGGAGCATTTTTGGAATGTGAAAAGTGAAAAAATGAGGAGAAAAATGGATTTTAAAATATTTCCTTCTCATCTAGAAAAATGGATTATAATATTTCCTTCTCATCTATCTCTAATCAAGGAATTTGTGTACTGATACATGCACCATACACACAAATGTCATTTGAAGTTTCCTGGTAAAGTAAAGAGCATGTTTGCATTTTGACAATAATCCTATCTAGAAAAGTGACTCAAATATGTGGAGAAGAAGTATAGATAATTAGTATAACCCAATATCACTTACTTGTGGAGAAGAAGAAATACACCAGACAAGACAAATGTGACCGTGACAAGGATCCAACCAATGACCACCAAGCTACAGCAAGTAGGAATCGGGCATTGGGTTAGATAACCAATGACAATAAAACATGAATGTTATGAAAAATTCTTTGCAAGCAAGAGGAAATATGTGGTCTTGAGCCTCGACTCACTGATTTAGGGCCAAGCTTGGGTGAGAGGTGCTACATAATGTCCTAGATCAAGAGATCCTAAGGAGTGTCATAGTTTATACCGTAAAAAACTTTTGTCATAGTTTTGGTTGATGCCTAAAAAACTTTTGTCATAGTTTATTAAGCGGATAAGGAGTGTCATAGTTTATACAGAATCTCATTTATGCCCGAATATCTCATTTATAAGAATATCTCATTTATACCAGTTAATTGCGTAGTTCATTTATACCGAATATCTCATTTAAAGCCCTTTTTTTCAAAATCTCATTTATACTTAATCAGATTGTGAGAACTTGAGAATATCTCATTTATACCAAAACCCTACCAAGATTTCAAAATATAACAATAGGAAAGAGCATATTCAATTAAAATGGTGTAAGTTTGAACAAGCAGGATTACACTTACAATTATCTTGATCTTGTAAGCTTCCAAGAAGGGATGTCTGTTATCCGGTAGAGGACATCAAATACCGCTTGTTTGCATCATTGAGCCATAGCGACACGTCATATCTTGAAAACCCAAATTTGTAATATACCTTTTCACCTAAGACATTACAAGATACCTAGACTACTAAATGACTAGCAAAGGATGTCGATGCACCAAAATCCCTGGGATTGGAAGATCTAGCGCAGAATAATTGGTCTTTTTTTTTTTTTCCTTTTTGATCTATTGAATGGGAACATTCTTTGTATTTTCTTTCTTAAATATTTCTTTGTTAAGAAAAAAATCTAACTACAAATGAAAAACTGCATCACAAGTGGAGGAAATTAGAAGTGCTAGACCTTCAAAAATTCCAACAGTGATATCAAATTTTGCACCACATTATTAGTGCCCTTTTTATCAATTTCCTGGTTCAGATGTTGTATCTCATTGAGAACATCACCTTCTTCCTTTCCTGGTTCACAGCACATGCAGCAAGATGAGCAAGGTCATGATCAACCAACCAAAAGGGTTAATGAATTAATCAAAGCATGGCAACCCCACAGTTCAAAAGCCAAAACAGTTCAAAGCTACTGTTATTAAATGAATTAATCAAAGCATGGCAAACAAAAAGAACAGTATTTTCTGTAAAAGATACGTTCCAGTTGTGCATTGCATACAAGGTAGAAAACCATGTGCAAGGGTTATAAAGATACAACACAATGGATATTGTTGGCAGTAAATAACAGTTGCTCCTTTACACTTTGCATCTTTTGATACTAATAACAACAACGTTATCTCCATTAGCTGAAATCATGATAAATAACTTTTCACAGTCAAACAAGTTTTCCATTAGCTGAAATCAAGATAAAACTTTAAGTGATACAGCTCCACAGATGCGAATGGGCCATTAGCAAAGTGGATGATCAAATATAAAATAGATAATACATACGAGTACATGTATACCTATGATCATGTTCTCTTGCACAAGGAGCAAATTAGGATTCTTTTTTATTTCTTTTTGGTTTTTCCTTCTGTGTTGTAGTTTTACTTTCCATTTCCTTCTACACTTTCACAGCTCGAAAATCTCGTCTTTTTATTCAGCATTATCATATCTCATTACGAGTTGGTGGCTGAGCTAAAAACAGTGAAAATGAACCGTGACTATCTAGCATCATTGACGAGATTTCAAGGCTAGCTACATAAACATTTCAAGAATATGACCTATGATATCTCCAAAAAGTTGCTTCCCAACTTTTATGAAGGAAAATGGCCCCAAAACATGAAATAGGATCCATTTTCAAGCATTTCCCAGAAACCAAACATGTGCGAAGAACCCTTTCTAATGGATTCCATTTCCATTAGAAATACTTTCTAGGAGCCAAATCAGCCCAACACAAGATAAGAAAACAGTAACTGATATGTGAAATAAATGAGCTGAAAAAAAAAAAAAAAACAGACAGGAAATCAACAATGCAAATCCCTAAAAATGGATTCGACAATGCAAATCCCTAATTAGGGATTTGTATTCGACAAAGCATACCTGAAATAGATGAGAATCTGAGATCCATGAGTCAAAAAAAAAAAAAAAAAAAAAGACGGAAATCGACAATGCAAATCCTAAAAATGGATTTGACAATGCAAATCCCTAATTAGGGATTTGTATTCGACAAAGCATACCTGAAATAGATGAGAATCGAGATCCACAGTGCAGAAGACCGAATCAAGCAGTAAGAGGGCCGAGGAGATCGAGAGAGAGAGAGAGAGAGGAATAGGGTTTGGAGAGAGAGATAGATAGGGAGAGTGAGAGTGAGAGGAGAGAGAGAGGGAGAGGCGAAGAGGAAGAGGGAAAGGAGAGCGTGCGAGAGGGAGAGGGAGAGGGAGAGCACGCGAGAGTGAGAGAGAGGGAGGGAGAGGGAGAAGGAGAGCGGCGAGAGGGAGAGAGAGGGAGAAGGAGAGCGCGAGAGTGAGAGGGAGAGGGGAGGGAGAGGGAGAGAGAAGGAGATCGAGGGAGAGCGAGAGCGAGAGGGAGAGGCAGAGAGAGTCGGCGCTCATATGGGTTAGGGCTTTTTATTTTTTCTTTTATAGGGTACCCTTTGCCCCGCAATGTAAAAGCTGGCAGCGCGGGTAAAGGGTTGGGCCATCGGTCGGCTTAGGCCCCTTTTGTTGTAGTGTGTATAGAAGAATCTTAACCATTGGCTTGATGGATGTATGCTTCCTTTGCTTCATGGGGCTATTTAATAAATTCTTTTGTTATTTAATGTAGGTAAAAGGCCCACAATGGGGTTTACCAAGTGTTGAATTTTTAAACTGGTTGCTTCTAATTTTGGGGGTTGAATTTCTCATACCACAGTTGTTATTTTCGGTAGATCATAGTTATGGACTCTGCGTTCTCTAGTGGTTTTGTGGCTAATCTTTTGGATTCATATCTAGGTTTAACATGGGCATATTTGATGGGGTTTTTTTTTTTTCCTGACCATTACTTATTTATTTTGTAATTGGAAATATTATGATCTTGGTTAGTGATTATTGGAGATGTTTAGATTTAGGCTTTGGTTGATGTCCTAAGAAATCTGGCAAGCGATGATTTTTTGTCGTAGTTCATATCGACCACATTTTAGGTCTGGCCTCAAATGTTTTTTATAGTGTTTTTAGTTGAAAACAAGTATAGCATATAGGACTCGCTTAATTTTTTCCCATAGGTACTTTTTAACCTAGTAGTGTTGCTCCAATAGATCTCATGGAAGAGAAGGTGACTCTACTTTTGCTAAATGTCCACCAGCAAGTTCAATCCTCTTACCGCACCTTCTCTTAGTTTCTTTTCATTTTCCTTAAGAGTGGATTTGTTGGAGATATGATTAGACTTTTTCCTCTTTTTTTAGAGAGAGAAATCTCAATTGATGGGGTTTTAAGTTTCTTTTCATTTTCCCTGATAGTAGATTTGTTGGAGATATGATTAGATTTTTTACTCTTTTTAGAGAGAGAGAGAGAGATCTCAAGTGATGGGGTTTTAAGTAAAAACACTAAAAGAACTGATATCTATTCACATAATCAAAATATTGAAACACATACGCTAACAACTATTTCAAATAATAAAAATTAAGATAAATTCAAATTTAGGAAAAAAAATCACAATAAGATACTACCTTAAAACAATTAATTGATGCCATTACTACCCTAAAGGCCTGTTTGGTTTCCAATTTTCTATGAAATGCATAGAAATGAGCCATCATTATCATTTGTAGGTGTTTGTTTAAATAGGAATTATGGCTCGTACACTTGTAAAGTAAGTTTGTAAACTAAACTGTAATTATTATATTTTTACATTTTAAAAATATCTTTTTTGACAATATTTTATTAAGTGAAAAAAATGTAGCAAAATCATCATCGCAGTCATATGTAATTGATGACACCATACAATTACAATAGTAAATAATCATCACCCATTTACAGTCATTTACCCTTGTAATTGGAAAACCAAACAGGACCTAAAATCTGTACATGATTAATTACTTAAACCACACAAATAACATGTTAAAAATCTTGTACCATCATAAAAATTAGAGCCTAAAAAGAATAGCTAAAACCGTGGGAGGTTGAAATTTAAAACATATGTTAAATCTTCATTTCACATAATTTTCATTTGTGGGAAGTTGAAACTTAGAGACATAAATATAAAAGGTTGGCACAATAAATTACATTATCAATAGATTAATAAAAGAATCTAATTTCAGACTTGAACCTCTTATTCACATAGTTTCATATATGGCAAGATGAAACTTAGAGACATAAATATACAAGTTTGGCTCAAGGAGTCATGATTGTTCAGCTGAAACTTGAATTTTTCAGCTCTTATATTGTTTCCAAATCAGTTTAATCTAACTAAAGTAGGATGCCAACTTGGAATCATTGTATCTGGAAAGATTTAGCCAATTTGTAATTGTTGTTAATAGATGTCTTAAATTTGAGGAAATTCAACTAGCCAAAATCCAGCAACAATTTATTTTGGAACTTTTGAGAAATTCAACCGGTCGAAGGATAAGTTCGGCTAGCCGAAGTGTCATTCGACTAGCACGAGCTCTGGTTCGACTAGTCGAAGGTTACGCAGATAGTGCGTGTACTGCATAAATTTAAGGCGGTTTCTGGATTATTCTAAGTCGGTGCAAAAGTTGTAGTTCCTAATCTATAAATAAGAGTTCCATACGCGTCAGCTATAGGGAGTCTCATGTATGCTATGGTGAGCAAGAGGCCAGACATTGCTCAAGCAGTGGGAGTTGTTAGCAGGTTCATGAACAATCCTTGGAAGGAACATTGGGAAGCTGTGAAGTGGATTCTTAGATACCTGGTAGGTACTAAGGATGTAGGGCTATGTTATGGTGGATCGAAAATCAAGCTACAAGGCTACCTGGCAGGAGATATTGACACCAGAAGAAGCACTACAGGTTATGTCTTTACTGGGAAGTCTTTACTTGATCGGTTGGGTCTCTCGATTCATGAGAAGATAGTATCTATCAGTACGACAAAAGTAGAATATGTTGCAGCTACAGAAGCATGCAAGGAGATAGTGTGGATGAAAGGTTTTATGGAAGAGTTGGGTAAGAAGCAAGCAGATTGCAAGCTGTACAGTGACAGTCAGAGTGCAATGCACTTGGCTAAGAATTCAGCCTTTCATTCAAGGATCAAGCATATTGCCATCAAATATCACTTCATACATTCGTTACTGGAAGATGGATCGATTGCTCTGGAGAAGATTCATACAAGTGAGAATCCTATGGATATGCTGACCAAAGTGGTCACAAGGGAGAAGCTGAAGCTCTGTTAAGCTTTGATTGGTCTTCAGACTTGAAGACGGGGAGGTGGTGTACTCCGGATGAAGAAGACAAATATTTATGGCGATGTGTCTCCAAGTGGGAGATTGTTGAGAAGTGGAGCCACATCTGGGGCCGCCCACTACCAGTCGAGGTTGCACGGATTTCGTGTCGCAAGTTCTTTCACAACTGGGATACAGAAAGGAGTTTCGCGGATTTCGTGTCGCAAGTCCTTTCGCAACTGGGATGCGGAAAGGAGTTTCGCGAATTTTGTGTCGCAAGTCCTTTCGCAACTAAGATGCGAAAGGAAAGTTGTCAAAACTATAAATTGGGGTCCCTAGGGCTATTCTAGGGTTAAGGTGAATATTAGAAAATATTTCTAAGGTGCAGGCAAGGGATTTTCTCTGTATTTCCAAGGGAGAGGTTAGTATATTGCCTTGTAATCTTCGTTCTTCATAGTAGAAGTTTGCATCCGTGGTTTTTTACCCTAAATTGGGGTTTTTCCACGTATATCTTGTCTTGTGGTTTGTTTTGGATTGCTTTGATCTGTTTCTAGTTTATATTTCTTCCTGTTTATCGTTTGTGGGTGAGGCCTGAGATTGGATCTAGGCTCACTACGTTGTTGGCATGTTGCGCAACAGTGTGATATTCGAATATGTTGGATCTAATCTCTTAAACTTGGACAGGATATTCTTTAAGATCTTCACCCCACCCTGGTGGTGGTCGACCTGTTCAGCTCGGGAAATGGCTCTTGTAATCGAGCTCTGCCTTTAAGGATCATTGAGCTCTGCTCGGTTTGGGATTGATCTTTCCATCGAGAGGATCATTAACAGTATCTTTCGAGCTCTCCAAGCCTTACGCCTTATCAGTTTGGGAAGCTCACCCTGGTGTTCCTCCTATGATTAGTTACACTTTCCGCACGATAGACCAGTTCAGTTTTCCCCACAACAGTTGCAACCTACTCCTAAGTTTGTCTTGCACGTGCTTGGAAAAGTAAGAGTCCAGACTGGTCTAGATGCACGGGAGTCGAAATTTGAATTTCAAGTAGCTTGGTCTTCTCGAAATTTTAAATCGAGCACGAGTTTGTCGTTTGCTGGCGAAGGCGAGATCTGAAAATGCGGCACCTGACACGAAATCCAAAAAAGGTATGATAATCGATTGTGAGATATGAGGGGGCATGCATTAATGGTCAAACACCTTTCAGACTTTAGACGAATCGAGGATTGACAACTGTCACTTAAGCCGCTGTGTGTTCACTCGGGCCAATCTTGCACTGCCATGTGAGAGGGCACAACAATCGAGTGTTACCTCAGAATAGATGTGTTGTCAGGGGGATTTTATAAATACTGTCATCTCCCTTCATTTGCTCGTTCATCAATTTTGCGGAGCCGAAGCTCTGCTGACCTGTATCTAGCCTCCACTTTAGTCTGAGAGTTCTCTCCTTCTTCAGTATCTACCAATTCAATGTCCTCATGCTGAAGGTTTTTCTGGTACGCTTAGAGTATATCTCTTACTTTCTTTCCCTCCATTTTTTTATGTATTCCTATGGGGATTTCGAGGCTACTACTGTCTTTGGTGCTTTTCATGAGGAGTCAGCGGTCAGTGGGCAGTAGCTCAGATTCTTGGTCTACACCATCTTTGAGGTCCAAGCCCCAGGAGCCCACACTTCTCTAAGGGCAGAACCACCATCAGAGGTGGAGACATGAATAGGGGAGGCCGTCTCGCGACAAGTAGAGCCGTCCTCCTCATCCTTTAGGGATATGGCCCATACAGCCAACATTTTTATATCTAGGCTGAGGACCACCGAACTACTAGTGCTTAGGTAAGAATATGCGATTCTTAACTCGGTGGGGCTTCAGCTTCCTCGGGCTGGAGAGCTCCCTAGCCAACCTCTCATAGGAGAGGTTGCCATATACTCGATATTTTTTCCTTGCAGTCTTCGCTTGCCTTTTCATCTCGTGGTGAGAGAAATGCTCCACCGGCTTAGGGTCGCCCTAGGGCAATTGAATCCCAATGTGTGGTGAGCTGTCTTCGGCTGATGCATTCTTTGGAAGCAGGTCGGCATCTCCGAGCTTACCGTGGATGAGCTCTTCTTCTTATGCCAGGCTAAGAGCAGCCTTGGATCTCGAGGCTAATATTATTTTTCTTCATGGCTAGGCAAGGGTGTAACGCCTTGAAAATTGGCACTTGAGTACATAAACTCCAATCCCAAGTTTTCAGGTGTTAACTTAATACAATACACATGTGTCCTCATTCAGATGCACATTCATTTCATACATAAATAATCAGAGTAATACATTTCAACTTAGCGGAATCAAAGCGAGGTAGATATAGAAAAATATGAAAATATAGGCCTAACACCCAAAAGTTACAATTTTAAAAGTGGTGACCACCCATGTGAGGATTATACGAACCACAATAATTGCAATAGGAACGAAAGAACTATCAAGCGAGAAGAAGCTATAAATCTACTAGGTGCCCCAAGCACACCACCGACTAGTCATATTCTTGAGTTATCTGCGTATGTCAAATAGGAGGCGTCAAACGCCAACATAGTGAAGAAATATCCCCAAGATTGCTACTTGGGACATTTTAGTGATTAGCAGGTTCACAACAAATATATATTCATACAAGTAATAAACTCAAGCATGTTGCTACTATTCCTCTGGGTCGGACGCGGACGGGGGTACTTCTTCCCCTTGAGGGAAAGGATCACCGGAATGGAGAAGAAAGAGACAACGGTTGCCAAGAGCGTCATATTCCTCGGCTAAGGCAGATTGGGTGTGGGAAATGTAAGTGATTGTTGAAGGGGAGTCCCTAAGGATGGTTTTGGGAGGGTCTTGAGAATGTGTTTAGAATCGGTTTGGGGAATGTGGGTTAGAAAATGAAATTTGGGAATGGGTTTCAGGTGATGTTGAGTGAGGAGAATTTGAAAATGAGTTGAAGATATGAGATTTGAGAAGGGATTGAGATGGGTTTATGAGAGATGGAGTTGGGGAATGGGTTTGGGGATGAATGAGAATGGAATGGATTTGATGGATTTGAAGAATGAGGTTGGAGAAAAGAATTCAAGGTAATGGGGGATGTTGAGTGGGATGGATTTGAAGATGAGTTGAGGATGTGGGACTTAGGAAGGGATTTGGATGGGTTTAAGGAAGATGGATTTGAGGGATGGGTGGTAAGAAATGATTTGGGAATGAGTTGAGGGAATAAGGTTTGAGAAAGGTTTGAAGGAGGAAGAAGATGGTGGGTATAAGGATTTGGGTTTTGGAGAAATGGGAGAGGGAGAATTTTTTCTAGGGTTTAGAAGGGATGGTGGAGGGTAATGAGAGTAGTAGAGATAGGTTTTATGGACTCTAGATAGTCCTAAATAGCAAGGGAAATGAGCCCCACTCGTGTGTACATTGAAAGGGAGGAGGGGACCCATCTTGTAACGTTTCTTATACTTTTAGTAACTGGATTATTTTTTAAAATTTTTATGACGATTTACCATCAAGTTTTAAGTCATCCCACCAAATTTCATATCATTTGGATTTGTAAATAAATTATAAAAATTCTATAAGTAACCACCGTCTAAAACTAATGATTTTTTTACAGTTGTCAATTCATTCCAAATCTAACTATATTATAATTTTTATTTTATTTCTATATGAAAAGAGACTTGTTAATCTTCAATCTGGCTTTTAAATCATCTAAATCGAAGTTATATCGAGGGATATATGAATTTTTGAAGTTGGCCTAAAATACTAAGAAATTTCGGCGTGGGCACGCCTGTAGGGCGTGGCCACACCGGGCCCATGGAGGTTTGGGCGTGGGCTGCCCCTGCTGGGCGTGGCCACACCGACCCGCTGGAGGGTTGGGTGTGGGCACGTCGGTCTCGGGCATGGTCAACTTGCGAAGGACATATCTCACAAACCGGAATGAGTTATTAGACATGCCATATATGATTTTGGAGTAGGAGAAACCAATCTACACAATGAACCTAGTGGTTTCGCGAGATTCTTCCTAGTTATGGGTCAAAATCTAATTTATTCCCATTTCTACTATTTTCAGTAAATTTTCATTTACCCTTAGATTTTTATCCCCAATTGGGTTGGAACTATCGAGTTTGGCCTGGTATTCGCTCATTTGGTGTAGGACGATGGTTTCAACCCTCTAATCACTCAATTTCCAGCTCATTCCTATCAATGAGCTGATATACTGTAAGATTCTCAGACCCGGTTCCTAGCGACGTTACACTCTCTCGCTCCCCGATCCTAACTCATTGGAAGTCTTACCTTCCATCGAAGATTTGTCAATTCTGATGTCTGTGGTGGTTCCTATCGTTTCAGTATTGTTATTGCGTCCCTTCCTAAGTCAGCGGATGCGTTAGTGAGTTCATAACCCATGGCCCAATTAATTTCAAACCATTGTTCTGATACTGTCTTGTAACGCCCTAGAAATTGGGGGTCGTGCATATACTTGACTCCCAAGTTCCGGGTATCACTTATAACCGGTTTTTAATAATTTGCGTTTAAATAGGTCTAAATGCACAGCGTGGAATTACTTGAAACATGAAGCATAATCACAACTAGTTTACTGAGATGGAAGAGGTCAAATATATATAAGTCCAAAAGAATATAAAATGGGTCGCACAAGGCGTTGCCCAACAAAATCACAAAAGAGTAGCATGTCTAAAAGAATAATGCACTGAGTCCACTACTCAGTGATCCAAAATTCGTCTACTAAGTCGATGGGAGACCGCCCATCAGCTGGAAGTAGGACAGCTCATCCTCCTCGTCAATGCTAGCCCTACTCGGCTCCTCGAACCCATCGTTACCTGCAGCTATTGAAGAGTCTAGTTGGTGTTTTAAAACACCGTCCCAGAGTGGGAGTGAGTGATCAACTTAGTGGGTGCTATTACTCTTAAGTTACAACAGGCATCAATTAAATTATAGATTTAATGAAAGGCAATACATTCATAAGCACATAACAAATCTTATTAATGCGTGTACATGATGGATGATATGATGCATGCCCTCGCCACAACACTCCCTCGAGCGACTACATCTAACAATCGCGTATGACCAACACTCCTTCAGAGCGACCTCGACTGCCGAGTCACCACCCTAACTAGTGTGATGCAATGTGATCGTGTCAGCCGAGTTCTTAATTAAGTCCGTTCATCTAGCAGGTTGGATAAATTGATACACCCCACATATCAAATACCCTGAAGTAATTGTGAGGCCAAGGTCCCCCAACGTGTGAGGCCAAGACCCCGCGATCCTTGATCCCGTCATGTTCCCCATCCCCGACTTCAAGCACATGGGGAGTGCTGAGAAAAAGGGATCGCTCGCGGTCACTACGGGGAGGCGTGTCACCCTAGCATAGGCTGACAGCTCAGACATAGTGTCCTATTCCACCATGCCCGACTCATAAGGCGGTAGATCATTTTCAATCTGGTTATCGATGAGCTACAATAGTTGTAGGGTGTTCTAGATTCCGTACATATGTCAGCAAACATGGGGTAACAATCAAGGTTGGTCAGTAAATAGGCTAGACCGCCCGCACAAGTTCAGGAAAGCACGTGACAGACGACATCGGGTACAAGCGACCAATATAGTCTAACTACTGTCGCCCACGCTCACCCGCCCAAATTCATGGGTTTAACCTCAGGATAGTCCTACCAATAGGACCACATTTACTCTTCTCGTATTCCTGACCAACCCAAGGGTTTGGTGGTAATGTGTAGCATGCCGACTAACATGGGTTATCAACTAGCATAGGTAATAGCATGCATTCATACTTCCCATCATAGAATCTAGATTTTACAAGACAAATGCTAACAATATTATCATGAAATAAAGGTGCGAGTGTTGTGTGGGTTAGTGTGGAAGGCAAGCATTTCATATATCTCCTAACACCAAAATATACACAAAAGTTAGTGTATCAAACATGTTATGGGGAAAACATTATACATGAACCGAGCAAGGAATGTACAAGCAATCATCATTAACATACCCAATCATGTTTGAGAAACAACAAGCATTCCATCATCATTCCACATTAATTTGGGGGATTTAAAGTGTAAGGTCTTGTCTAGGTTTTGCTAGATTACCCAAATATATCATCCAACAAACAAAATCATTAGATTCATATTAAAATTGGTGCTCGGCCACCTAAGAACAATAGTTCGCACTTATGGATCGTTAATGATCTAGGGTTGCCAAACTCATGGGTTGATTCATAGAGATCCTGAGCCAAATGACTTGCATGTTAGGATTACATGCATTTCTAAGCTCAACCCCAAATATTACAAAATAGATGGGTGCTTACCTCCCTAATCGGCTGGAAGTGGCTTGTAGTTGTGGATATGGGAAGGGGAAGGTATTTCTCTAAGGTTCCAAGCTTCCTTGGGCCCCATCTCTTACCACACACTCCTTTCCTTTCTTCTTCCTCTCTCTTTCTCCTCCTTTCTCCTCTTTCTCTTTTCCTTTTTCTCTCTTCTCTTCCCTTTTTCTAGGGCAAAATCGTATGGAGAGAGGGGGTGCCCAAATGAGACCCTTTTATGATGCCAGATTTGGTGTAAATGGCTTAAGGGCTAGGTTTTTACTATATTAGACCTATGGGAGGGCCTTTCTAACCTCTAGGGCCCACTATGGGGTGTAGGAGTCGACACCCACCATTGGATAGTTGGCCCTAATGATGATCTACATATGTATATGATCGGCCCGCCATATGGATGCACCGATCGACAGATATGATTAGAAGTCTGTTCAATGGTCACCGATAGTTGATCGGAGCGCGGCTATACGGATATGAGCAGAGAAATATCCTTACTCCATAGGTAAAGTTTTGTAGTAAACTGATGGTCCAAAATCCTCAACTTTGCATAAGAGTGGACGACCCAATTCACTTAAGTTTTAGTTCATTCCTTCAGGGTATTTGCACTTCTCATGCACTCGTCCTTTAGCTCAAGTTGAGCGATTCTGGACAGCGCCCAGGTTCGAATCCCGCGATGGACGTCAAACCAAGTAAGACAGACATTATCCTATAGTTTTGGAACTAGTGGCCTACTAACGAGCGGTCTAGAGCTTGTTTAGACTTTTGTAATGAATTAGGTACTGAGATTTCTCGTGGGCAATGATTAGGTTTTGGATTAACTATGTTCATAGTATGGCCTATTTATAACTAGTGAAAGTGAAGATTTGGTCATGATTACTCTAAACCGTCGGTTTTAGGCTAAAAGAGTAACGGGGTTGATTTGGTCTATTAGTCTAGATCCGGGCCTTATCTGATTCGGCCCCGGTTACATCTTTAATTTAGTCATGATTGTCTTGATCAGTTAGCAATGGGTGGGTTAGATTTGGGTCCTATGTGGGTAAATAATGGGGCTACACCTGATGTTCAAGTGCTTGGGCGGATTCGTTGGCTTCCTTCGATTGATTAATCGGACTTTTGCGGTTCTTCACTGGTATCATCCGTGTTTAAACTAACATTGAGTTCTAATGGTCATTAAGTGATATCATAAGTTAATTAATAAAAAAAAAATTAAGAATTTTTGGAAACCCAAAACAGTGAAAATCCAGGATGTTACAAGGTGTGTCACTCCATTTTAGTTGAAGGGTTTAGAAATTAGCTCGTATATGATTTAGTTAGGCCATACAAAGGGAAATAGTTGGGAGAGGGATGCCCATCCTTAATTTTTATGTGACTCACTTAGATCTTTATGGGAAAGCCACTCCATCCATCAGTGGCAACATCCTAAATTAGGTCTAGAGCTTAAAAAATAATAATAAAAAAATAAAAAAATAAAAATCTGGCTAAAATGTGGCTCAAGAAGACCATACCAAAGGAAACAGTTGGAGGAGAGAGTTCTTTTTTTTTTTAAAGGCCAGGAAACAATTCAGATGGTAAGCATCCTCCTTCACCACTGTTTTCACCTGTGTGGCTCATTTGAATCACAGATAGGGCTGAATTTTTGCCTAAGGCCTGATGTGGGCTGACCCATCTAATGTATGGAGTGGATTTCACAGACAGGTCACAATGAAGACCACTTGTGCCGGTCACCGCACATATCATGGTGGCCTGTGTGTATATACTAGTTTTCTAAAAACCAAAATGAAAATAGAGGATTAATTAATGTTAATAAATAAGAGGGAAGGAAAAGAGATTAGCTTAGGTGGACTCAATCGTGGTGTTTATTTGAAATCCACCCGACTGCTATGTGTGTCAACCAATGTTAGGCTCGTGACAAAAAATCAGCCCCATCTATAATTAAGGTGGACCACACAATTAGAAGTATTGCATAGGGCAAAGCTCATCCTCTAAACTGCTTTCCCTGGAGTGGCCTACATGAATTACTAATGGCCTGATTTTTTGGTCAGGGGACTGAGTTTTAGTGTGGCATCTAATGGTTGGAGCGAATTCAATATAATAATCACGGTGGACCCCGTAAAAAACAAGGGTCACTCTGCTAACTATTTTTATTGTTGTGGCCCACCTTTTTTACACACACTCACACCCCACACACACCCACACACTCACACCACGGTGGGATTTCACCACAATGGGTACTCAAACCCATGATCTCATGTCGTGTCCCACGTCTAACCTACAAGTCAACATGATTCTTTTTTTATTTTTTATTTATCTAAATCTACCATGGGATTACAATTAGCCCCTTCACAAATCAAGGGTCGGCAAAGAAACCAGTTCGGAGAGAGACATCCACCTTGATTTTTAAAAGGCCCTTCATGATGATTATATTGAATCCACTCTAACCATTAGATGTCACACTGAAACATAGGCTTGAGGCCAATAAATTAAGCCTATCAGTGATTCAAGTGGGCCACACTAAGGGAAATAATTTGGAGGGCAAGCTTTGCCTTGGACTCTATTCTAATCAAGTGGTCCACCTGAACCATGGATGGGGTTTATTTTTTAGCCCTAGGCCTGATACAGGGTGGCACACCTGATGGGCGGAGTGGAATTCATATCAAAATCATGGTGAGCCCCAGCCGAACAGTGAAATAACTCCAATTGGGTATATTTATTAACAGATATACATGGGGGCCACCATGATGTATCTATTTATCCATGCCGTCCATCCCTTTTTGCAGATCATTTTAAGGCATGAGCCCAAAAATGAGGCAGATCCAATGCTCAAATGGACCACACCACAGGTGCCTCTTGCATTTAATGCAACCCAAGCTTATTATTTAGTGTAGTCCACTTGAGTGTTGAATCTGCCTCATTTTGGGCTTATTCTTTAAAATGATCAAGATAAGAGATAGATTTAAATTGAACAGATACATCACTGTGGACCCGGACAGGCGCGGCAGGAACCAATCCCCTTCCATTTTCTAAGCTGGTTGGGCGTCCAACCGGTTGATGGATTTCTAAGCCACATAAGTTGATGGATTTCTTGTGCCATGCTTGATGATCTCTCTTCCATTTCTACCTCTTATCAAGGAGAATTACAATTTCAAACCCAAGAGTTTTTCTTTTCTTTTTCTTTTTTTTGGGTCTAATGGCTTTGAATATATGTTATTCGCAAAGTCACGAAGAAACTCACTTATGACTATGACTTGGTTTTGAGTCCGACCAAGCGGCTCGGTCTCAAACTTGGTGTAACACGGCATGACTCGAACGGAGTCGCTGTATGGCACAAGTATATGTTTTAAACAAGAGGAAAGTTACCAGCTGCCTGTGTTGCGTCCGGCTAAATTGCCTGTTTTTAATACCAACATATATTTTAAATACATGTCTATTACTTTACACATCATTTCATTTAACCCACATGCGCCTTTCCAAAACATACCTTTGCACTAAAAGTACAAAATTACAAATGGGTCAGATTGAGCCATGTCAATCTGCATTTTAGACCCTACACATTCAATAAACTAAAGATCATCTTAATCTTCTAAGATTGTCCTAATCTATTCCAACACACTTTCATCTAATTAATCGAGCACATGTTGTCCTCACACCTTGTTGGTTATTGCACTAAGTGTATTTTTTATAGAGAATCCCACGTCAACCAGACCACATGAATCTATCATTGTCTTGAAGTGGGTCATTGACTGATAACATGTTTCACGACCTCCAATCTCTTTATAGATGCTTTGACAAAGTATTTAAATCTCCTCCAAGTTAAAATAAGCTTGTTTGAGTTGAGTTTGAGTCCGATCTAAAATGAAGAAGAACATGTGACCACAAATTTGCGTTAGGTTTAGACAAAGTCCGAGTTGGATTTACAGTAGACTTCTTATTAAGCACATACAACAGGATTTCATTGGGAAGGTCTTTAGGTTGCCTTCATTTTCAAAGTAACTTGAAACATATCTATTACTATTGAAAATGATATGAAAAAACAACTAGAGGAAATTAAAGATGATAAAGTCCAAAATATATTGATTTGGCAGTTTGGGTCCGAGTTGATTCGGTTCCATCCAATTTTGGGTGGTCCCAACCCAACCAATTTAGATGTTGGGTTGGAGCAATTAAATCAAGATGACCACAAATAAATAATAAATAAATAAAAGTTTTTTCCTATAAAAGCAAGTGTGTTTTTTAGTGCCTAGTTCAACGAGCGAGGGAGTAGCTGGGGTTTGTAGAAGGATTAAGTGTTTATAGATGTCTTAAATTTGTAAATTTAATAGTTTGTCGATGACATGTTTGATGTTATCGAGCAGGCTTCGATGCCATTAGAAATATCTAGAATAAATCGAATTGGTTACTGGACACTTTTAAGTGCCCTTTTCGATGCCATCGAAAGCTTGGTCGATGTCATCATTAATATCTGGAATTTTCATGTTTGGTCGCTAGAATGTTTTGGTATTATTTCGATTCCATCGAAGTGGGTTCGATGCCATCGATGGTTTAGTTGATGCCATCGAAGTCCGATCGAAGGTGTCATCTAGTGTATCGCAGAGTTCCGCAAATTTGTGAATTTGTGGGATTTATTTTCGATTTTGATTGGGATTCTCCTAGATGATATATATAGGAGTATAATTGGGATTGGGAAGTATCTTAAGCTTTCTAATTCGTTCTTAGAGTTTCAAAGGGCTTGTAAGGGAGATTCAAGACTTGTTCGAATCAAGTACTCTTTATCTCTTGTAATTTTTGCTTTCATAGTCTTTACTGTCTCGTTGTGCAATGGTTTTTTTTCCACAAGGATTTTTCATGTTAAAATAGTTGTGTTTGCATTGTGCTTACTTGGTGTGATTGGATTACTTCACTTAATTCATCTCTGTGTGCTTCCGCCGTCCCCCAACAAGTGGTATCAGAGATAATGTTGGGGCGTATGCTTGACTCTAAAAGTAAGTAATAATAGCTGCCAATCCTAAGTTCGATGTTGAAAAGTACTCCGAAAAAAATAATTTTGAATTATAGAATGTTAAAATGATTGGCCTATTAGTACAACAAGGAATGGACGAGGTCCTTGAGAAGTGACCTGAAACTATGGAAGATGATGAATGGAAGAAATTAAATAATAAAGTGAAAACCTCCATCCTATTGTACCTAACAGATGAGGTTTCTATAATGTCATGATGGAGAAAATTGCAATGAGTTTATGGGCAAAGTTAGAGGACATCTATGTAAAGAAGTCCCTTGAAAATCGCCTACACTTAAAGTTGCAGTTGTTCAACTTCAAGATGGCAGAGGGAGGAGATGTTGAGACCCACTGAGCAATTTTAATAAGATGATTTGCAAATTGCTAGATATAGAGGAAGTGATTAAGGATGAAGATCATGCATGTATCTTGTTAAATTCACTTTCAGCTTCGTATGAGTCTTTTAAAGATACGTTGTGCACCAATAACTTGTCCCTTAGTGTTGATACCGTTATATCAGCCCTTCGGGGAAAGGTGTGACGCCCCGGTCACTGTTTCATGTGGGCGAGCACACGTGGGCGGGCACACATGTGGGCGGGCCCCCAAATGTGGCTGGCAGGCTACTGTCTGGGCGAGCTACCAGTATCCTTACCCCAAATGATGCGTTTTAAAGCCGTGAGTTTCGGCAAAGCGGACAATATCATGTGCTGTGGGGGTGGGCCTTACAAATGGTATCAGAGTCGAGGACGGCTCTGCCCTCGGTGGGGGATATTGTGACGCCCCGGTCACTGCTTCATGTGGGCGAGCACACGTGGGCGGGCACACATGTGGGCGGGCCCCCAAATGTGTGGCAGGCTCCGTGTGCCGTTGGAGCTAGCTACTATTGCGCTGGATTGGCCGATTGCATGTACCGTATGTAACTTGTCCCACATCGGAAGAGTTATCTAGAGTTGTGGTGGTTATATGTTGGGTTTCTCCCTTAACAGACATGACGCGTTGGCCTTGTGCGCTAAGCAAAACCTCCGTTGTGCACTCTGATGGCAGTTGGGTTGGACAATATCATGGACGGGTAGGTGCTGATGTGGGCGGGACCACAGGAGCTCCGGGTCTAGGCGAGCTACCAGTATCCTTACCCCAAATGACGCGTTTTAAAGCCGTGAGCTTCGGCAAAGCGGACAATATCATGTGCTGTGGGGGTGGGCCTTACAAAAGGCGATGAGAAAGAAAAATGGTAGCATGGGGACCTGTAGTAATGCATTGTTTACGAGGGGTCGAAACTTTGAGCGGAACACAGGATCTTCTCGATCGAGATCTAAACCCAAAAGCAAGGGCAAGGAAAAGTTAAAGTGCAAGAATTGTTGGATGTCAGGGTATATGAAGAAGGATTGTACAAATTCTAAAGCGAATACAGAGAACTTAGAGGCTTCTTCCAGGGAAGCTGACACTCCCACATCTGATGAAGGTTCAAACGGAAGTGATGTGTTGTTAATGTCTATGATAGGACACTTATACGATGATCATAGGGATGAGTGGATTTTGGACACTGGGGACTCATATCTCATGACTCCTCATCGGAGTTGGTTCATCAGTTATAGAGAGTGTGATGGTGGCTAGGTATTTATGAGCAATGATAATGCATGTAATATTGTGGGTATTGTATCAGTGTGCATAAAAATGTTTAATAGGATGGAACGTACCTTAACTGAGGTGAGGCACGTTCCCGACATGAAGAAAAGTTTGATATCTCTTAGTGCACTCAAAGCAATTGGGTGTAGATTCACCGGTTTTAATGGTACCCTTAAGGTTTCAAAAGGAGCACTCCTGGTCCTGAAAGCACAGAGGAGTGGGAACCTTTACAGGTTGATTGACAACACTTCAACAGGTAGAGTTGCAACAGCTATAGCGGATTCAATGTCCGCACGTATGTGGCATGCATGTCTGGGCCACATGAGCGAGCGGGGCATGAAGGTACTTTTTGATCAATGTTTAATTCCAGTATTTAAAATTATTGATTTTAATATATGCGAGCATTATATATATGGTAAACATTCAAGGTTATCTTTTAAGTCTGGTAAACATGTATGTAAGAGTGTAGACACCCCACCCAGGCTAACATCTTGAGAAAGCTAAGACTGTCCACGAACCATGATCATATCTAAACCCTAATCCCAACACTAACCCAAACCCTTATCTAAAAGCCCTTAAACTCTCTGTCCGTAAACCCAAACCGTGATCCAAACCATCCAAATTCACATACAGCCCCATCTATACCCCATACCGTGGCTAGAACCCTTTAAACGAACCTAAATACGCGAATCTGAGCCACAGGAACTCGAAAAAAGGACCTACGAAGCCCGCACGTGCAAACCCGGCTCGAGCGCAGCCCGGGCGGCAGTCTGACTGCTGCGGGCGGCATTTTGACTGCCACGGGCAGTAATTCAATTACCCCCTACGGTAATCCAGCAGTCGCCGCTCGCGGCCAGCGTGTGGACAGCTATCCCAGCGTCCGAAAGTCAACTTTCTCTTAAAATTACCCCTCAATCCGATCTTATTTACCATTTTACCAACCCCATCAGCCAATGAGAGCATGCCACGTGGCGTCTCTCTCTCTCCAACCAATCACCTATTGCCACATCAGCATTTACCCCTCGGGGCTAAAACCAAGGGCTCGGATTGAGGTTGTCCAACTTTGCCTTTTCTAATGAAGACATGTCAGGGCTCGATGAAGATTTGGTGGTGCACCATCTACCAACAAAGCCAGATGTAAAGGTTGTCAAACAAAAGTTGCGAAGAGTGAAGCCAGAATGGGCCCTGAAAGTACGCAATGAAGTCATCAAGCAATACAACGTGGAATTCCTGGTAGTCTTTAATTACCCAAAATGGCTCACAAATATTGTACTAGTACCAAAGAAAGATGGGAAAGTCAGAATGTGCATTGACTTTAGGGACATCAACAAAGCAAGCCCTAAAGACGACTTCCCTCTGCCTCATATCGACACACTGGTGGATAATACTGTAAGACACAAGATATTCTCCTTCATGGATGGTTTCTCAGGCTACAACCAAATCAAGATGGCCATTGAAGATCGACAGAAGACTTCCTTCATCACACCATAGGAGACTTTCTGCTACCGGGTCATGCCCTTCGGATTGAAGAATGCGGGGGCTACATATCAGCGAGCCATGACAGCCCTGTTCCACGACATGATAAACAAAGAAATAGAAGTCTATGTAGACGACATGATTGTCAAGTCTCGCACAATCGAAGGACACTTCAAAGACCTCGAGAAGCTCTTCGACAGGATAGAGAAGTACAAGCTCCGACTCAATCTGTAAAAAAGTGTCTTCGGTGCAACCAGAGGAAAACTCTTAGGCTTCATTGTCAGCGAAGATGGTATCTGGGTGGACGAGACTGAGACCAAGACCAAGGCAATACTCGAGTCACCGCCCAAGACTAAAAAATAAATTTGAGGCTTCCTCGGGTGGATCCAATATATCAGTCGGTTTATTGTACAACTCACTCCAGTCTGTGAACCCATATTTAAGCTTCTGCGGAAAAATTCTCCAAAAGAATGGAATGACGATTGTCAAGCGGCCTTCAACAAGATCAAGAGATACCTGCTAAATTCGCCAGTGCTCATGCCACCAACTCTAGGGAGGCCATTGCCGCTATATATCTCTGTCACAGCAGAAGCAATCGGATGTGTTCTCAGCCAACACGATGATACAGGAGGAAAAGAACAAGTGATCTACTATTTAAGCAGGCGATTCATGAGCTACGAAGCCAAATACTCTAGCTTAGAAAAGACGTGCCTTGCCCTGGTCTGGGAAACACAGCAGCTACGACAGTATATGATCGATCACCCAATCCTTCTGCTCGCTCGCATGGACCCGTTGAAGTACTTGTTCGAAAAGCCAGCACTAACGGGTAGGATCACAAGATGGCAGTTATTACTTTCAGAGTTTGACATCACTTATGTCACCCATAAAGCAATTAAGGGACAAGCATTGGCCGACCACTTAGCAGCCCACTCTCTGCTCGACTATCAACCATTGAAGACCTTTCCCGACGAGGATATTCTCCTGATCGAAGAGGAAGAAGGAAGAAAGGCAGGAGAGTGGACACTCTTCTTCGACGAAGCCTCAAACTCAAAGGAAAGTGGAGTAGGCACCATACTCTACTCTCCCGAAGACATCTCAGTTCCCATATCCAGAAGGCTGGTATTCCAGTGCATTAACAATGTAGCCGAATACGAAGCATGCATCGCTGGGTTAAGAGAGGCCATAATCCTCAATGTGAAGAAGTTACGAGTCTTCGGGGACTCACAGCTCATCATCAATCAGATAAATGGCGATTGAAAGACCAATGATGAGAAGTTGATCCCTTATCATGTATATTTGAAAAATCTAATCGAGGAATTTGAAGAGATCACATTCTCTTACATGCCCCGAATTAAGAACCAATTTGCAGACGCTCTGGCTACCCTCGCCTCAATGCTGGAGATCCCAAAAGGAGTTACTGAATGGGAACTCACCGTCGAACTCCAGGAAGAGCCCGCATTCTGCCTGCAAATCAACGAAGCTGAAACTCCCTCGAATGATCAGCCGTGGTACATAAACATCAAGGAATACCTCGAACATCAAAAGTACCCGGAAGGAGCAACACTAGTTGATCGACGCACTATCCAACGGCTAATGGCACAATTTGTGATCACTGGTGGCATCCTCTACAAGCGATCCTTCGACCAGGTCCTTCTCTACTATGTGGACGAGACAGAAGCAGTACAGATTATGACAGAAATTCACGAAGGACTATGCGGCCCACATATGAATGGACATATGATGGCAAAAAAGATCCTACGACTCGGCTACTACTAACTTACAATGGAGACAGATTGCTACAAACATGTTGAAAGTGCTTCAAGTGTCAAGAATACGCAAACCAGATCCATACGCCTACTTCTGAACTCTACAACCTGACGGCACCATGGCCCTTCTCTTTATGGGGATTGACATCATCGGCAAGATCAACCCTAAAGCTTCAAATGGGCATGAATACATCCTGGTGGCAGTAGACTACTTTACCAAATGGATAGAGGCAGCATCCTAGACCACCATCGCAACATCGCATGTGGTCAAGTCTATGAAGAACAATATCATCAGCCGATATGGGATCCCTCAGGCTATTATTACTAACAACGGAACTACGTTCATCAATAAAAGGATGGGCGATTTCCTCGACAAATTTAAAATTCAACATCATCGGTCAAGCCCTTACCGTCCCCAAATGAACGGTGGGGTCAAAGCGGCAAACAAGACCATCATTCGCATATTGGAGAAGATGGTGAAGACATACCGTGATTGGTCAGAAATGCTTCCCTACGCACTCAGGGCCTATCGAACGTCTGTACGGTCTGCTACAGGCACAACTCCATACGAACTAGTATACGAAATGGAAGCAGTGCTGCTAGTCGAAATCGAAATCCCATCACTGCAAATATTGCTGGAAAACGAAGTCGAGGAAGGCGAGTGGCAACAAGCAAGGTATGATCAACTGCATCTGGCAAATGAAAAGCGCATGCGAGCGCTAAGTCACTCCCAATGTTACCAACAGAGGATCGTTCGGGCCTACAATAAGAGGGTCCGAAAGAGAAGCTTCAAAGTCGGTGACATGGTCATGAAGCGTATCTTGCCACCACATTTACCAGATCCCAGAGGAAAGTTCAAACCCTTGTGGGACGGACCGCTGATCATCCATGAAGTACTTCCAGGAGGCGCCCTTCGACTCACCAATTTGAAAGGGGAAGATCTTCCCGAGCCCATCAATGCCGACAATATAAAAATCTATCACGGTTAGCCCTACCTGACCTTGTCAATGATCACAATCACAAGGTTGCATCCCTCACTTCCCCACCAAAAAGAAATAATATATATCTGCCATCTCTCCCATTAGAAACACCAGTTGTCTCACCCACAAAAAAGGACAAAAAAAGAAGAAACAAAAAAGGAGAAAAAGATAGAAAATCTCAAAAAGAAAACTCAAATGGAAGTCCCTCCCATACCCCAATATAAGCCAACCAAAAAGCAGCTTACAATTATACTCAAAGACAAGGACAGGAAGGCAACCAGCTGGCCGGCTATAAAGGAAGTTTCTCCATCATTCTTAGCACTTCAAAAAAAAAAGGAAAAAGAGAGAGAGTATGCCTAAGCAAAATGGGCGAGTTGAAAACCCAAAAGGGCAGCTCGAGTAAAAATAGCGGGCATGCGGCGGACTTGGTGAAAACCTGGAAAGGCGCCAAGGGTAAAAACAGCACAGCTGTCAAGGGACAGGCAAGATAAAAAAACTAGAGACATAGTGAAAATTTGAAAGGACGCTATGGGCAAAAATGATGGGAAGAACCGGACATAGTGAAAATCTGAAAGGGCGCTACAGGAAAAAATGACAAGAAATAAAAACAAAAAAAATATAATAAAAGTGCAGGTACAGAAGAAGCCGAAATAGCAAACACCACAATAAGATACAAGGAAAAATCAACTTCGGATCGGTACTCTATCAAACTCTGTTCAAGTTCATGGAATGCAATCCTGGGCACTCTCTCAGGGAACCAAGACCTTAAGGATACAATCTAGACTACTGCACACAACGTGGGCTGAGCCCAAGAATTTGATCCCAATCACCCAAAGCACAAATCCAAACCCAAGCAAACACTAACAAGTTTGGCACAAACAAAATTTTATTTCTATGAAAACCTTTTTTTACAAGTACTTTACTTTCTTTCTTCATAAAAACAAAAACAAAATAAAATCTTCTCATGCATGCGGGATAAGCAGATGATCAACATCGGGAACTACAAGTAAACTCCTATCTCTCGTACATTGATAATCTCTGCCTAAGCCTCTCTACCTCCATGCGCAGGTAGAAGACCTCATCTCTCTCTAAACGGTGTGCCGCAAACATACTCTCATCATATCGTCGTCCCACGGCGAGTCGACGGGCCATGTCCTCACATGCATGACGGAGGACAGCAATCTCGCTGATCAGATGACCATGTGTGGCCAGGAAGAAGGAAGGATCAATGAAAGGCTGTTCCTCAAAGGCCTCAAATGAGTCAAGAACACACGAAGAGGAAGAGGCAGTATCACCCACCATGTCCGGATCAACAGCCTCATCTGCCAAATACCAGCCTAGGACCTGACGATAAAGTGACTGCTCCGCCACCCATTGCTAGTACGGTGCTGTCGTCGTGGGAGGAGCCCAAGACTCAAGCTCCAGCATCGCCGCATCTGAAGATCCCTGCCAGGAGATCCAGACTCGCCTATATAGAGCAGTCAAATCAGATGGAAGAGGGGCATGCCCAAATCTAGAAAAGGCAAAATCCGGAATATCCTGCCAAAAGTCGAATTGTCGAAGGAAGCGTACAGGATGATAGGAGCAGTATCCTCGAAGCCCCAGCAGCAGCAAAGGGGTACGAGCAGCGCAACACATCAATGGGGAGCGATGGAGCCAAGGAGCCTCCCAACTAACCTCCCACCTGCGCAATACGACGGTACAACGATTTAGTGGCCTCAGTACCCAAGGGAAGGCCATCGAGTAAAAGGGACAACACATCACCACAGCGGGAGTCGTGCCACACAAGCGGAGGGGTCAAAAAGAGATGCTCCCACAGCCACACCTGTAAGGTGGCATGACTCAGGAGGTAAGCAAAAGAACAGTACTAAACAAAGGAAGAGGACAAGAACAAAAAATACCTGAAGGAATGTGCAACAGCCTCAAAGGATGCGGGTCCGTCCTAATGAACACTCAGTCAACCCTAGGAAAAGCTCTACCAGCACCATCGAAGTGATACTCCTACGATGCAGAACGCGGCGGAACACATCCAGCAGAACCACCAACGAAGACTGTCGCCATCTAGAAAAAAGCAGCTCGGCAAGAATGCAGAATATCAGCGGATTCAGGCACTGAAGCTGGTGATCAGATCCAAGGGCACCCCGAGAGGTAGAGCAACGATCATACAATATCTCGAGTGACAACTCGCCGACCCTACCCTCTGCAGCGGGAAATGCAGTGAGGAATCCAAACCAAAAGATTAGATCAGAGAACGGACCGACTCAGATGCAGGAATATAGGGCTCCCGAGTAAGAGGCAGCCTAGATAGACGAGAAAACTCCTCCAATGACAGTCCCAACTCCAGGTCATTAAAGGAGAACAAATTCAGGGATGGAACCCAATCATACAGTGCCACGCTCAATAGTCGTCAATCCAAACGGACCTGGTAGAAATGAGGACCTCCCAGAAGCCCAAGGAGCTCAACTCGAAGATCTTAGACTCGGTTAGGCTCTCTATCCATAAGTGTAATCGCTCGGAGCAAGTAGCACGTGGCTACAATCAACAGGTCCGGACGGGCACACCCTTAACAATCTGGATCCCTGGGTCAACAGGAGAATCCTAAAAAAAGGGCATCCCCTCATCTAGCAAGTCTATCTCATGGTGACGAAAGAAGTCAGAGTGTCCTAAAAAGCCGCAACAGGTGGGCCCGAGCCACTAACAACCGTCACATCCAAAGCTGTCTAAAACATACACGCCCCAGGAGCCGCAGCGCCCAAAATGTCCAAATGGCCGATAGGACATGTAACCTGACCAACAACTGACTGCCCCATCACTGTCTTAAAGCCTGCGCCAAAGATCTGGCCCAATCCATCCGTTAGAACTCCGTCACCTGTCAGACCCAAGCCATCCAAACCACTAAGATGGGGCCCGCCATCCATCCAAGCCTGCTCTACCATATCCACACCATCCATCATCACCATACTACCATCTTCGCCACCCATCCAAGCCTGATCCATCCTATCAACACCGACCACAATGCTATCATCCACGCCGTCCATAGCCATCGCCCCATCAATCAAGCCATCCCTTACCATCATCACACTATCCTCACCATCCAAACCATCCGTCCTCGCCATACTAACGTCCATAAACCTTGGTGGCCCATCTGACATGGATCCATCAAATCCATCAAACCCACCAAACCCATCCAACCCATCCACATAACCACCATCAAAGGAAGAGGAATCCAAGCCTTGAATAGCATTCACCACCTCAAGAGGGCCCATTATTCCCCTAACAACCTCCATCAACCCATTCATAAATAGATTCCCTTCACCATTTATGGACCCACCTACCTCTTCACCACTCACTAACCCATCAAACCCCTCATCATGGCCTGCCATAATAAAGCCAAAAGAAACAAGAAGCCAAAGAAAGAAGAGGACAAAGAAAGGAAAAGAAGAAGAAGAGGACAAAGGGAAGAATAAAAGTGACGGACGAATGGACAGGGATGGAAGAACATCCGAGCAGAGGCAAAAGGAAAAAGCAGAAAGGAAGGGTACTTGCTGGAAGAAAGGATGAATGGAGGCGGCACCCCAATTACCGCCTACATTTCTGCATCGTTGCAGCACTGACAGGACAATGGATTAAAAAAAAAAGTCAGCGAGCGACATCTCGATTGCCGCCCACGGCAGTTTGAATGCCGCCCAGGCCCACTTTCAGACAAATTTCAGGTGGGGTCTGCTCACGAAGGCTAGGACCCGGGAACGAACATTCACACATTCAATAGGGATTGCAAGCAACGATCAAAAGAAAGCAATGTTGGCCAACTGAGATTTCATATAAAAATGAAAATTACAAGATCACATGATACAAGAAACTAATCATCATCAGGAAAATAGGCATCAGTATCCTTGTGATGGAAATGGGGGCCCAAGATCCCTCCTCCAGTAAAGCGTGCACCGCCACTAGGAGCGTATCCCGACTATAAGATCGGACCAATGCTGTACTGCTCGCACCAGCCGTTGTACTCTCTGCTTGGGTCAACAAAAGCATTGGCATTAAAACCCTCCAAGGCGGCTGTCAACTCTCGCTCGGGTACTGATTTCCAGTCAGTCGGACCTGAAGGTGGACTAAGTGGCACCATGGGACTACTAGTCAACTCCCAGGTACCACTTCGTCACATGCGGATCCTCCAGAATGCGACGTCTACGTGAGGCCTGAAAAGCCTCCTGAGCTCCAGGAGTAAGTGCCGCATTCGATCAAAGGTACTGCCTGGTATGAAACTGCAAAAGCAAAAGGTGTCAGAAGTCGAGAGATAACAAAAAAGCAACACGTGGGCGATACAAATCACTCACATCGTTTGGGACAAGGGCATCGATGTTCGACCTCTAGGCAAGATCTGAAAACAAGCATGTACGGCTATGGTTATCCTTATACCATAGCATCATGCGAGGAAAAGAGGCGAATGGTCAATAAAGGTAGGGGCTAAATGGGGAAAATGATCAAAAAAGCAGGTCTGCGCAAAATTGCGAGTAAAAAAAAAGACACATCAAACAATCCCCAAGAAAATAAGGCATAAGGGACATCAAGGAGATACTTCAATGACTGGATATAAGCCTGTCAAGGATCGGCTGATACAATGGCTGGCCTTGTCCAGCCCTTCGTACAAATGAGCCAGGAGGGCCGCGTTCCAGTTATATGGTGTGGGGAAGGTGATATCTGCCACGAGAAATAACAAACGGGAACTCACAACCTCATTCCCATGGCAGAAGATCATCGCACCCATAGTGTACAAAATCATGGCACGAGCCTTCACCACAGCCACAGCCTCAGTCTCAGGGATGCGTCTGGCAAAGTTCGATGATAGCCAAAGAAGTTTGAATCGAGGACCTTGAAAATCTGAAGCATCTGGCATCATCCCCAATAATTTCATCCAGTCATCCTCAGAAGGCACTGGAAGATCACCCTCGAAAGGTACGGATCCTCCATCATATCGAAGGCCCAATTGCATGTATATATCATATGGGGTAATACCCCTCTCCAAAAGGCGGCTGGAACGTATGGGTCTCAGGGTGCCACTGCTCAGTCAGAGCAGATAGAAGAGACATGTTCGTCCTACTCAGGTGAACCTGGAATAGAAGAAAAGCGGTTGCGAGCCATGGAACCAGTCAGGCCAATGCCTTCTAACCCCTCGCCTTCTCAAGACTGCAAGCACACCACCCTCTCGGGCCAGGTCCGAAAGATGCCGACCCTCTCTAGGCACAAAACATGGATCGGTTAACTGGCAAGAAGAGCTAGCCTCATTTTTTCCACAGCAAGGCATGCTGCACAGGCAAAGTATACAAGTATACGTCAAGGCCCATGTCAAAAAGTCCAAATTCAAGGCCCATGTCCAAATGTCCAAATTCAAGGCCCATGTCCAAAAATCCAAATTCAAAGCCCATGTCCAAGGCCCATGTCCAAAAATCTAAATTCAAAATCCATGTCCAAGGCCCATGTCCAAGTCCATATACCCACACACCCATGCATCTGGGTCAATCCATGTCATGATGTGGGGCCCACTTCAGAAATCTCATCTGTCCATCATTCAAAAAATCACCATTCACCATGCATCCATGCATCTGGACCAATCTGGATCATGATGTGGGGCGCACTTGGGAAATCTCATCCGTCCATCATTCAAAAAATCACCATTCACCATGCATTCATGCATCTGGACCAATCTAGATCATGATGTGGGGCCCACTTCAGAAATCTCATCTGTCCATCATTCAAAAAAAATCACCATTCACCATGCATCCATGCATCTGGACCGATCTGGATCATGATATGGGGTCCACTTTGAAGATCTCACGTGTCCATCATTCATCGAAAATGGCCAATCATCATGATTTACATCGTCCATACACGCAAGTAAGCCCCAGATTATCACCTAATGGTCTAAATCATTTCCCAACAGTCCAGATCATCACATAAAAAAAAAACACAAAAAATGAGGAAAATGAAAAAAATACAAAAGAAAGCAAATAAAGGGTGGGGCCCCTTTTCTTATCACACCCCACTCCGAAAAAAAAAAAAAAAAAACCAACAAAAAAATCCAAATACCATTCAACGGTTCAGATCCAATCAAGACAATCCAACGGCCCTGATTACAGCTCTCTCCAACTCCAAGAAGAAATTCAATTCATCAAAAGCTCCTAAGACAAATGGCCCAATATGATGCAGCAAGAGTTCAATGGCCAAGATTACCTGAAATGGAAGGAAACGCAGAAAATATAAGGAACAATGGACTTGGAAAACCCCTCAAAAAATAGCTCCAGGGATCACAATGGGTCCCTAGACATCCAAATGAGAGATTCAAATAGAGGAGAAGGTCACACCGGACGGACCAGCGTACCGAACGGACCAGCAGTCCAAACAAGGGTCAGGCGGCAGCCGGATTGCCTCCCGCGACAGTCCGACCGCTGCCCGACCAAAAGCATGCATGGGGGAGCGGGCTGTCCCTTAGGTGATAATAAACGACCTATTTTTGCCTTTAACCATTGGACAATATCTGAAATATTTTCAAAAATAGACCCGCACTTTCAGAAAGCTACCAAAACAGTCTTTAGCTTTCAAAAATCATCAAAGTAATCCTGAAGTTTTCCAAAATTACCAAAATGATTCCAAATTTTCAAAAGTAGCCAAAACAGCCCCTCAAATCCCAAAAAAAAAAAAAATCTCCAAAATTTCAAAAAATACATAAAAAAAATTCCAAAAATTTTCGAAAAAATTCCAAAAAAAAAAAAATCAAAAAAATTCAAAAAAAAAAAAATTTTCAAAAAAAAAAAAAGAAAAAAAGAAAAAGAAAAAAGGGGGGAGGTCTCAAAAGTTGCCAAAATAAATCCCCAGCAAATATTGCCTCAAAAAGGTTTGTTTCTACTAAATCATTAGCCCCATTAATTTATTAGTGGAGGCCATCTAACTTTCTTTGCAGATAAAAACTGAACAATGACGCCCACCCGTGAGATCGAACGGATATTTTTCAAAAAAATCTAAAAATATTTCAAATAAAATCCCCAAGGAGCCTAGCTCCAAAGAGGACAGTTTTCAAAAACGCATGCGGCGCGCAGTACATTGAGGAATCTTCCATATTCTCCAATTGTGGTCAGTGCAAACAGTTAAATAAGATTCGATCTCTCCCGGTTTCTCCGGAGGATGATCGAATCCGTACATAATACATGTACGATCGGCCCGATCTCTATATCTGGACAGTCGTACGAATGCTAGTAAAAGTAAGTGGATTTATCTTTAGGAAGAACAATCAAAACTCAAAGTGACAACAATCCATTATAACCAAAGTATTATAATCAGCAGACTGCATGACAAAAGATTACTTGCACATACCTAGTCCGGGATGTTCGAAAAATTTGATCAAGTCTAAGTCGGTGTAGTGAGTTCCCCGTAAGGCTGCACCAATGCGCAGGGCAGCTAACCACTTTGATGATCAAACAGAACGAATACTCCCAGGGTGATTATGTAGCAAAGGAATGACAAATCAAACAATAAAGGAATCCTTATAAAGCCGCACCAACGCGCAGAGGCCCTACTTTTCAAACTTACCCTCCAATGCTATTAACAATCTGACGTGAAAGGGTTGTGATTGGTGATCCGTAAAGCTGCAACGAATGCGCATGAGACAATTACAACGTTTTCCTCAATCCTCGTGATATGAGCAAGTAATCTCTTTTCCAAACAGTCAACTGAAAATGACACAATGGCAGGCAACAGATTCGAATCACTATCCGTTCTGACCAGAAAGGTGGGGTGTCCACTTACTTTGACCTTCAGTTGCCCACAACCTCAGTCAAAGAGAGGCATCTATAGACACCCCACCCAGGCTAACATCTTGAGAAAGCTAAGACTGTCCA
Organism: Magnolia changhungtana; assembly: GCA_030180095.1. Classification (NCBI taxonomy): domain Eukaryota; kingdom Viridiplantae; phylum Streptophyta; class Magnoliopsida; order Magnoliales; family Magnoliaceae; genus Magnolia; species Magnolia changhungtana. The sequence goes on from JASAUF010000649.1 coordinate 557,138, forward strand.
TGAACCATGATCATATCCAAACCCTAATCCCAGTACTAAACCAAACCCTGATCTAAAAGCCCTTAAACTCTTTGTCTGTAAACCCAAATCGTGATCCAAACCATCCAAATTCACATACAGCCCCATCTATACACCATACTGTGGCTAGAACCCTTTAAACGAACCCAAATATGCCAATCTGAGCCACCGGAACCTGGAAAAAGGATCTACGAAGCCCACACGTGCAAACCCGGCCCCAGCGCAGCCCGGGCAGCAGTATGACTGCCGCGGGTGGTAATTCAATTACCTCCTACGATAATCCGACTATCGCCGCTCTTGGCCCGTGTGTGGACAGCTGTTCCAGCATCCAAAAGTCAACTTTCTCCTGAAATTACCCCTCAATCCGATCTTATTTACCCTTTTATCAACCCCATCAGCCAATGAGAGCACGCCACGTGGCGTCTCTCTCTCTTCAACCAATTACCTATTGCCACATCAGCATTTACCCCTCCCAAAGCCCAAAATTACCACAATGCCATTGGAGAAGGCTATAAATAGCCATCTCCTCTTCTCATTTAAAGAACAACAACTAAGGGAGAAAGAGTGAGAGTGAAAGAGAGTGAGAAGGAGTGAGTGAGTAAGGAAAAGAGGGAAGGAGAGGGAAAAAGCTCTCAAACCTTCAAAGCCCTAACCTTTTAAGTCATCCTTTAGCCCTCCTCTCAACCTTTCAACCCTAAGCATTGATCAATCATGGTTCAGTCTATGTCTTTGCCTATTCAAGAATCAAGCCAAAGATCCATTGCCCTACAAGCATACATCATGACATCTACTCCCTTCTCAACCCTCTGCTCCTCTAAGATATCTAGTGAACGTATGCTCTGTGGCTAACCGTACATCGGATCCTGTCACATCAGAAATTCCTAGTGATCTAGTCCATTTTGTTATTTCTTTACATAATCATCATTACATTCATCCTCTAGACATATTATCGGACGTATGCTCTGTGGTTTGCCGAAATCTCGGATCTTGCTACATTAGAAATCCACGTGTGATTAGTCCCATCATGACCACAACATCATCATCATCCATTGAGATTATTATACCATACTAAGTAGAGACCGTACTTTTGTACGGGCAAAGAGGGTGCCTAACACCTTCCCTCTTTGTAACTGAGGTCCCTTACCCGGAATCCCGGATCATAGATCAGAAGTCACTCTAACGTAGGAGAGTCTCTAGATTTCTCCAACCTTACATATTCCGCAGGTTCTAGCTGGCTGTGGGACTTTGAGATTTTTCGGCTAGTGGCGACTCCAACAATTAAAAATTAGTCTAATCCCATAACAAACGCCGTTAATCAACGTTGGGCGCCGATTTTCCAGTGTCTACAAAGAGTCTTCTTTATTATGTGCATTATAATGTATGAGGGTCGTCGCTCGTGTTTTCTATTGGAGGGTCGTTATTGTTCATCACATTTATTGACGACTACTCCAAGAAAGTGTGGATTTATTTCATGAAAAATAAATCCGATGCTTTCACCAATTTCAAACAATGGAAGGCCATGATGGAAAAGCTGTCAGGGCAAAAGTTAAAAGTATTAAGGACAGATAATGGCGGTGAATTTACTTCAATTGAATTCAATCAATTATGTAAGGATGAAGGGATCATAAGGCACAACATAGTGCACCACATGCTCGAGCAAAACGACATGGCTGAGTGGATGAATCAGACTCTCTTGGAAAGGGCCTGATGCATTATTAGTAATGCTGGTTTGGGTAAAGAACTATGGACTGAGGCCATTAATATAGATTGTTATTTAATGAATCAGTCCCCTTCTACAACTATTAAATGTAAAATTTCAGAGGAAGTATGGAGTGGACAGAAGGTAGACTACTCAGGATTACTTATATTTAGTTGTGAAGCTTACTCTCATGTACCGTCAGTTGAAAGAGATAAGCTAGACCAAAGAGCCAAAAAGTATATCTTTATTGGATATGGTGATGGTGTGAATGGCTACAAGCTATATAACCCGATCACACGAAAAATCATCATTAGCAGAGATTTTAGATTCGACGAAGGCTCCTTATTCCGCAAAAATGATCAGGACAAGTAAAAGGAACCGGAAAGGTTGGTCGTGGACGTTCAAGTTGACACAGGTGATACTCAGGATGAGACAGATGCACAGACAAAGGTACAAGAGCAGGTGGAGTAGACATTTACGAGAAGGAATCCACCACGGGATCGAAGGTTACCGGCGAGATACATGGATGATTCTAATATCGCATATGCCCTCATTACAGATGAGGGAGATTCGTCTATTCTTCAAGAGGCTCTTGATGAACCTAATACAGAAAAGTGAAGGGCAACAATGGAGGATAAGATGGAATCTCTATACAAGAATGAGACGTGGGAGTTGGTAGAGCTTCCACTTGGCCGAAAAATAATCGGGTGCAAGTGGATCTTTAAGAAGAAACATGATAGATATAAGGCAATGTTAGTGTGAAGGGATACACTCAGAGAGAATGAGTCGACGTCACAGAGATACTCGCGCCAATTGTAAAGAAAGTATCTATCAGATTTGTGGTGACGTTGATTACCTAATATGATCTCAAGCTGAAACAGATGGACGTGATGACTGCATTCCTGCATGGGGAATTGGAAGAGTAGATCTACATGTAACAACCTGTAATGCCCGGAATTTCAGGGGTTGAATAAGAACTCAGCTCCTGAATTCCCGGGTGCCACGTATGCCCTAATGGGCTCCAGATTCCAATGCATTTGGGTTTATTTATAAGCAATGACGGGTTTAACAAACTATAAGCATGAGAATATCATAAAATGTAAATACGGGCCACTAAACATGTAAAATATTCAAAATACAGTACCAAGAAAATCCAACCAGGAACTAGACCCACCTAGGCAAATATCCTACGATGACTAGGGCCCTAACCCATGTCCCAGGACCATCCAACCATAAACTAGAAGGAACTGTTGTAGTCTGGGAGTGCGTCCACTCCTCATCGTTGTCTGCACTTACATCATCCAACGCGTCCCGCTCCAAGGTACCTGCATCTATACTGGATTCTGGTTGGTGTTTTAGAACACCGTCCTAGAGTGGGAGTGAGTAGCTAACTCAATGGTACCATTAGAATAGGCACACAATTTATCATGCATAAGATACATTTAATGAATAACAAATAACATAGAATCATAAACACTGTCGTTAATGCAAATGCATGGTTATGATATGATGCATGCTCGTTATAAACCAACACTCCCTCAAGCGACGACATCTCACGTTCACAATGAACCAACACTCCCTCAAAAGCGACCTCGACTGCATAATATCCAACAATAATAAATGTAATGTCGTCGAACATGTTAGCCAGGTTGATTAGTTAAGTTCATTCATTTAGCAGGTTGGGGAAACCAGAATACCCTAATGGAGTTATTGCCCTAACCCGATCGCGCGGCTCAAGGGTCGTGGTCATGTGACTCTCGCGACCCTTAGCCCTATATTGGGGTCGTCAACCCCGAAAAGTAGTATGAACATATACGAAATAGATTAAGACTTAAATGTCCTACTCACGGTCATTGTGGAGAAGTCGTCACCCCAACACAGGCCTACAGCACAAGTACAGTGTCCCATACTACCGTTTTTGGCTCACGAGTCTAAGTGCTCATTAGACACTACGGGGAGGCTCGTCACCCCAGCATAGGACGACAGCACGGGCATAGTGTCTCATACCACCATCCCCGGGTCATGAGTCTTGTGGGCCATAAATTACAATTAATAGTGGGCGTAAAGGTCTCAGGGTACTTCAGGTTCATATAGGTGTGATCAAACATGGTTAACGTACAAGGATGGTCAACCTAAAAGTCAATATGCCCCCATAAGTTGAACTGTAAATTGAACGGCTTGAGACAATTTACAACTTAACTAGTCGGGCCAGATTTACCCATGGGCTGATCCAACGATGGGATTCCCAAATAATTTTCGATTGTCGGCCAATCCATGAGAGGATAAGTTCACAAATGGATAACATAAATTCATCAAATTCAGGAATAATCACAAATGGCAATAAAATCCAGCATTCTAACTATATGGATAATAATACACCAATCTTCACCAAACTACGAGGATCATGTTTAATATATTCCAACAATTGTGACAAGATAGACAGCAACATGCAAATCTCCACTCAAATTTACAAATTATGCATATCATAATCCAGCCTATACATCACATGGGCAGTCATATAACAATATACCGAAGTTTATCTTCCATAGATCAATCATGAAGCACTCAATTCAACCATACATCGAATATTAAGGCAAGTAACTCAACGAGTCAGCCAATTTACAACATTTCATGCCTTCACCCAACCATAATTAATCACAAAATTAGGAAATCAACTACCAATCAGCAATTTACAATATTTCATGCCTTTATTCCAAGCATAATTAACACTTAATCAGGAAATCAACAACTAATCAGCAATATTTTGGGGAAAATTATATATTCGTACCCTACATGAGCATACAAATCAACAAAGTCACATATTTGGGCCTATTAGGGCCAAACCATTTCCCATAATTTTAACAATTCGTAGCCTAATTTCCCATTTATGTAATCCAAATGAAAATTCAGCCACATGCACTAACAATCATCAATCACATTCATTAAACCTGCGTTAGGCGCGATAATCGGCCACCTAAAGGTAATGGTCCACACCTATTGTCGACCGGAAGCCTTTGCAAGCGTCCTAACATCACCGGGTTCGCAAACTCGACGTGTCGGGACCTGAGTTGCAAGAAATGGAGGTAGGATGCATGCATGTAGCTAGAATTTAAGGAAACATGATTTGGAGCCCTATCTTACCTTAGATTGGGCGGAATCTCACTCCAACGGTGATTGGAGTCAGCGTGGAGAGGTGAAAGTGCTGGAATTTTAATATCCCAAGCTCCAAGCTCACATGCACCACTAGAGGAGGCCCTTCTCTCTGCTCTCTCTCTCTCTCTCTCTCTCTCTCTCTCTCTCTCTCGACTACTGGAGTTTATGGGAGTGAGAGAAAGGGCTGGATATAAATATCCAGAAATTTATTTCAGTTGGCCCTGCACTTTGGTAATTGCCTCCAATGGCCCTGTGGGGTCCATTCTGGTTATCGGGGTCATTCTAATGGCCCCCTGGCCCATCTAATTTATGGGATAGGTGCCCCATGACCCGATGAAGGGCTAGGCAAAGTTTAACGGCAAACGGATGCGGGATTTTGTCGAAATGGCCCGGTTTGCGATCAACGGTCACCAATCCTCGATTAATGGTCAGATTTGACGGACGAGTACCAGGAAATATCTTCAACCTATGGTGCAAATTTGGGTGAAATCCGATGGTTGAGATATCCTAATTTATTGTCTCAAGTGGTGGGGCCATTTATTTTAAAATTCAGACTTTTGGCCAATGCTAGGGCAAGTTACACACTACAAGTGCTAACTTAATAGTGTGAATCGTCTATTTCCGAGCGTCGTCTGAGTCTATCATCTGTGATGGACCACAAGCCCAATGGGATGACATTACTCTACAATTTCGGAACTATTAGCCCACTAATGAGCGATCTAAAGCTTGTCCGATGAATCGGGGCATTTCTAGAATAAATTGGGTAGGGGCATTTCTTGGGTGCAATTATTGAGGTATGGATTAACTAAGTTCACAATATGGCTTATTCAAAATTAGTGAAAGTGGAGATTTGGTCATGATTACTCTGAACCATCGGTTTTAGGCTAAAAGAGCAACTGGGTTAATTTGGTCCATTAGTTAAGATCTAGGCCTTGTCTGACTTGACTTCGGTAGATCTTTTAATTTAGTTACGATTGTCTTGATTAATCAGTTGTAAGTCGGTTAGATTTGAGCCTTATGTGAATAAATCATGAGGATAAACTTGATGTTTAAGTTATTGGTTAGGTTCATTGGTTTTCTACGGTTGATCAATCTTATTTGTACGCTTCTTTATTAGTACTAGTCGCGTATAAGCTCTCCTCGAGCGTCAATGGTCCATAAGTGATGACGTGGTTAGTTATTAAAAAAATATTTAAAGGATTTTTGGCAAATCCTAAAATGGCAAAAATCTGGGGTGTTACACAACTAGAGGGCTACGAAGTTAAATAGGTAGAGAACAATGTTTATAGGTTAAAGAGTTCGTTGTATGTCATGAAACAGTCTCCTAGGAAGTGGTACAAAAAGTTTGATTCTTTCATGTTGAGTCAGAAATTTACAAGGAGTAAATATGATCATTGTGTCTATTACAAGACACTAAGTGATAGCAAGTTCATCATCTTAGTATTCTATGTTAATGACATGTTGATCGCCAGTCATAACATATTTGAAATTGATATACTAAAGACTCAGTTATCAGGAACATTCGAGATGAAAGTTCTGGGGGTTGCAAAAAGGGTTCTTGGCATAGATATTCATAGAGACAAGAAGAGGAGTAAGATTTAGTTATCTCAGATAGAATACCTTGAGAAGGTATTGATCAAGTATGGGATGGACAAGGCAAAGTCGGTCAGTGTTCCCCACATAGCTCACTACAAGCTTTTCTCAGAACGATGTCCTAAAACAAATTAGGAAAAGCAGGATATGTCTCGTGTGCCTTATTTGAATATCGTTGACAGTTTAATGTATGTCATGGTCTGTACAAGACCAGATATTTCACAGACAATTGGTGTTGTGAGCGGATATATATCTAAACCTGAAAAGCAACACCAGGAAACAGTAAAATGACTACAATATATTCAAGGTACAAAGGTCTATATCTTAACTTTTGAGAAAACTGGGGTCAAGTTAGTTGGATATGTGGATTCTAATTATGAAAGTAGTGTGAATTCTAAAATGTTGACTTCAGGTTACTTGTTTGTGCTAACGGGTGGACCAATCAGTTGGACGTTGAAGCTTCAGTCTGTAGTAACTCTTTCCACAACCGAAGCAAAGTATATAGTAGTGACAAAGGCATTCAATGAAAGGGTTTAGTTGAGAGGGATGATAAATTAGTTGAGGCTTCAGCAGGAGGCCGTGTCGGTTAATTGTGATAGCGAAAGCGCTATCGATTTAGCTAATAATTCTATTTATCACTCTCGTACTAAACACATTGATGTTCATCACCATTTTATCCATCGGGTGCTTGAGGAATGAGGCATGTTTCTGGAGAAGATTCACACGAGTGTGAATCCGATGGACATGCCCACTAAGGTGGTTTATACAGAGAAGTTCAAGTTTTGTGCAACTTCCCTGACTTGGTGAAGGCATTAAAAAAAAAAAAGACGGAGTGTGTACGAGAAGCGACGATGGAGTTATGATATAAGACAGGGTTAGAGAAAGAGAAAAGTAGCTATGAAGGATGACGATTGAAGACATGGTGGAGATTGTTGATAGATGTCTTAAATATGTAAATTCAATAGTTTGTCGATGATATGTTCGATGCCATCAAAATTATTCGGAATAAATCAAATTGGTTGCTGGACACTTTAGGTGCCCTTTTTAAATGTGATCGAAAGTCTGGTCGATGCATCATTAATATCTGAAATTTTCATGTTTGGTCGCTGGAACGTTTTGGTATTATTTCGATGCCATCGAAGTGGGTTCGATGTCATTGATGGTTTAGTCGATGCCATCGAAGTCCCATCAAATGTGTTATCAAGCGTATCACAAAGTTACACAGATTTGCGAATTTGCGGGATTTGTTTCCGATTTTGATTGGGATTCTCCTTAATGTTATATATAGGAGTATAATTTGGATCGGGAGGTATCTTAAGCTTTCTAAGTCGTTCCTAGGATTTATAAGGGAGATTCAAGGCTTGTTCGAAATGGATTCATGCATCACGCATAGCTTCTTCCTAGGATAGCCACGATAAATAATTTTTTACTGGTTTGCAACTTCGACATTGGACGGAGACAAAAGATTTCTTAATAGGACAATCAAAGCTTTTTTTATTTGTGATCTCTAAATAATACTTTAATATTAGTAGACATTTGTGGCCTAGAAGTGGACTGTGAAGAAGAAATATATAAGGACACGGACTCGACTAAAAACAAATCTAATATGTTAATGACAATCATGCCAGGGGCTGACGTGGTAAACGCCTTTTTGTGCACGGCTTCTTCTATTTTACTCCCTTCTATTTCTTCCTTTTACTTAAAATACATAAACTGTCCACATCCTTTCGTGGGTATATGCCCTTGGCTATTGAAAAATGAATTTTAAGGGAGGTGCACATTATAGTTCTAAATCCATAACTCGACTCAAAACACAGCCAAGTTAACTCGATGATAAATCGATCTAAGTCACTGTCGAACTCACTGATGAGCCTGACTCGGTGTGACTCTAACCGAGTCACTCAATGAGTTAAGTCAACTACACGGAGATGATATTAACCATTTTGATTGTATTTATTTTTGTCCTCTGAATTTGAATCATTAAAAAATGAATGGCTCCACGATTGCAGCCATAATTTCAATGGTTCTCATAGTTTTATATTAGTACCATGTAAAGAGATGAGTCACCATCATTTTGAAAATCGAAATGATGCAAAACTAACAAAAGAGTATAGCCTTTACAAAGCATGCATGCATACGGTACGAGGCAACTTTATGCTGGCGTAGAGGTAGTCTGTAGCTTGAGATAAATAAAAGATTCAAGCTGTCCATCTACAAAGTCCTACTATAAAAATTCATATGAAATGAAATTGAGCGGGTCAACTTGCTGGGTTGTCTCTAGATTGTGAAATAAATCAATAAATGAGAGTAAATTTATAAAAAATTGCCCACAGAGTGCTTGTCCATCCCCACCATTTCTGGCCACAACTCATATAAGTATATGCTAAAAAGCAGACGAGCTTCCCACAAAACATGAATGGGATTTAATCAGAAGTACATAGTTCCAATCTCCATGTAGTATAGATTATAAGAACTCTATATCGTGGGACGTGTTGATCAAGGATTTGGATTATCCTAAGGGTTAGATAATGTGATCTGGTGTACCAGTGGGCCCTGCTTGTTTGTGATACATCCAGAAATTCATGTAGGGGTGAGATGCTGGAATTGTAACACTAATACGGTATCCAGTATCCATCCGTGTGAAACTGGGATTGTAATTCGTGTGGAGCCTTTAGGGAAATGAATTTTGATAGGTTTCAAACTCGTTTGCCCTCACATGTATGTAACGGTGGTGGGACCCAATCCAACACCATCCACATAAGTTTTAGCTCCATTCATCTTCTCTAAAGGGTGTAAAGAAAAGGGAGACTTCTGCATCCTGATCTACGACAACGACTTCACAGTAATATAAGCCAGATCTCCATATCCAATGCACAATAAGGTACTATTGGCAATTTCGCATTAAGATCTCACATTAATGACCCAGCTTGTCTATCTGTACGCTCCTCGTAAGGCTCTCTTGAGTTAGTTCAGATTGAGTCACTCAGCTGGTTCTGATTCTAGTTGACTTTTTGAAGGCTTTTATTTTTTTCCTTCTTTTGCCAAAAAGGTTAGCAAGATTTATTACCGGTCAAGCAAGGTACTAATCAAGTTACAAGTGACAGTACCGGTAAACTTATAGTGGTATAGGCCACATGTGGGGCCCAGGTGATGTAACCACACCATCGAATACGTCTATCAGATGTGCCTCCTCAAAAATCTCATAAGATCCGAAACGCATCCTAATCCAAAATTAAGGTGGGCCACATCCATGGGAACTGGATAGTATGGTACATCCAGCCTTGAATTTCATATAAACCCAGTCGAGTCATAAAGCAGCTAGAATTTTGGTATAACCCTTTATCTGGACTGGATGAAGGACCTCAACAAAGTTGATTTTATATATATACAAAATGGTGGACCTCTACGCCAATCAATGGTGGGTGTTCAGTGTTCACTCTAATATGTTCCATCTGTTATGGCCTATTTGAGTTTTGGATTGAGCTGATTTTTGGGGCGGGGGGTTTCCTAAGGTGTATCTTATGGATGGATTAGATTACGAGAACACATCATTGGAACCCACATCTGCCCAGTCCCACCCTTACCTAGGGAAGTAGATTGCCTGTGTGGTGACATCACCAAGTTATGTGGGCCATACAATGATGTATATGCTATATCCTTCCGGATTGGCTGATGTACCACACATAGCTATCTAGATGGAGTATTGACGTCTTCAAGTTCTGTCGGTCTCATCATGAGGTGTGTGTTATATCCAAACCGTCCAAGTGGACCAAATATAAGGCTGATAAAAGGCTCAAATGGACCACACCATGGGAGTAGCAGTGCTAAGGACACCCACCATTGAAACCTTTATATGGTCCACCGTGTCATTTATTTTCCATCCAACCTATTTATATGATCATACACACTTGGATTAATTGAAAAAATAAATATCATCATGATCCATAACTTCCATGGTCCCTGAGAATTTTTCAACTGTAAGAATTTAATATCCACTGTGTGGTCCATTTAAAACTTTAATATACTTTATTTTTGGTAAAGCATTTTAAAATGATATGGAAAAATGAATGGACAATGTGGATAGAAGTCATACATCACGGTAGCCCTTAAGTGGGCAGCGGGCCTCCTCATCCTGAGCTATGAGCAGCGGGAAGCGGATTGGTTGGATTACTTCACACCAGCTATATAGTTGTTGTATTGGCGTCAGGAAGTTCTGTGGGTCTAATCACAGATATAACTATCAAGTGGACCACACTGCAAAAAATAAAAGTAAAAAATAAAAAATAAAAATAAAAATGGGGGATTGAACATCTACCATTGAAACCCTTTTTGGGGCCACGGAAGTTTTGGACCAATATGAAATTTGTTTTCCCTCTTCATTCAGGTCTTTGTGACTTTATGAACAGATTGGATGGGAAATAAGCATTATGGTGGGCCCTACAAATTGTTTGATAGTGAAAATCATTATCTCCACTGTTATTTATGGTGTGGTCCATATCATCTACGGATATGATTCATTTTTTGGATGATGCTCTAAAATGATCTCTAAAAATAAATGAACAATGTAGATATAATAAATACATCACTGTGGGGCCATGTAACTTTGATCTCCTTTGAACTGTTCGTACAACTTGGAGCTCGAGTATACAGCTGGTGTGTGCTACACCAGCCAATCCGCTTCCGAGCAGGCGGGGTAGTACCTAATCCCCCATCTTCGCGAGAACGGATTCACTACTCCCCCTGCCACCAGCCAATGGCTAGTGGTCGGTGCTCTGTGGGGCCCACCATGATGTTTGTGTTTCATCCATGTTGTCCATATATTTTTCCATATCATTTTATCGTATGAGACCAAAAATGAAGAATATCACAATCTCAAGTGAAACACATTATAGGAAACAGTGTTGAATGAGCGTCAACCATTAAAAACTTTTTGGGGACCATAAAAGTTTTGGATGAATCCGATATTTGTTTTTTCCATTCATCTGGGGCTGTATGACCTAATCAACGGATTAGATGTCAAATAAACAGTACAGTGGCCCTTAGGAGGATTTTAATCGTGGATATCCAATTACTATTTTTTTTCCTGTGGTGTGGTCCACCTGAGATTTATACCCCTCTCATGTTTTGGTACAAAGCCCTAAAATGATCTTAAAAAATGAATGCACGGAATGGATGAAGCACAAACATCATGGTGGGGCCCACAGTTCCGTTTCCCATCTTCGCACGACACGTACCCACACCAGCTATATCGCTGGTGTGTGGTACACCAGCCAATCCGCTTCCGATTACGATAACACATAGGGCTGTACATCGAGCCGAGTCGAGTCAAGGTGGGCCAAACTTGGCTTGGCTTGTCCGTACTCTTCTCGAGTTCGAGCTCGAGCTCGGGCTCGACCTCGAGCTTACTATTGAAGCTTCGCTTGTTTGACAAAACTTTTGAGTCAAGCTTGAGGTGAGCTAATGGATCAAGTTGAGGCGAGCTTACCCCGAGTCGAGTCGAGCTTGCTCCCAACCTGACCCAATCCGCAACTCGCACCTGACTTAACCCAGCAACCCGACCTAACTGACCCAACCCCCAAATCAAATACACACACACACATATATGGTACTTTGTTGTTGATATTGAGAGAGAGAGAGAGAGAGAGAGAGAGAGAGAGAGAGAGAGAGGAGAGCTCAGGTGAGTATAGGTCGTACGGCTGAGACAAGCCTAGGGTAGATGCCGAGTCAAGCTTGAGAGAGAGAGAGAGAGAGAGAGAGAGAGAGAGAGAGAGAGAGAGAGAGAGAGAGAGAGAGGAGCTCGAGCACGGCGGGTTAGGTAAGGAAGGGAAATGGTATGAGAGGAATGGACGAGTCCGATAGGGTTTATGTTTTAATTTTAAAATTTTTTAAATATAATATAATATACATTTATATATATATATATATATATATATATATATATTCGAGTCAAGCCGAGCTCGAGCTTCGAGCCAAGCCGAGTTCGAGTCGAGTCGAGTCAAACTCCACTATGTTTGAACTTGGCTTGTTTTTAAAACGAGCCGGGTTATATAAAGCTTGGCTCGCCTTGATTCATCGTTCAAGTCGAGTCAAGTCGAGCTAGATCGAGCCAAGCCGAGCGAGCTTTTCGAGCTAGCTTGGCTCATGTACAGCCCTAATAACACATCATTGGGACCCACATCTGCCCAGTCCTACACTAACCTAGGGAAGTATATTGCAGTGTGGTGACATCACCAAGTTCTGTGGGCCCTACAATGATATATGTGCTGTATCCTCACCTAATATCTATGTTTAGATATCATTTTTTCTATGAGCTCAAAAAATAAGGCACATCCAAAGCTCAAGTGAACCAAATCATAGAAAGAGTGGGGACAATAATAGTCATCACCACCGTTGAAACCTTCCTAAGGCCCACGATGATATTTGTTTGCCATTTAACTTGTTCATAATGTCACAAAGAACTGAATGAAGAGAAAACATAAATACCAGCTTGATCCAAAACTTTTATGGCCCTAGGAAGTTTTCAATGGTAGGCGCTCAATCTCACTACCTCATGTAGTGTGGTTTACTTGAGCTTTGGATCTACCTCATTTTTTGGTCCATGCCTTAAAATAATCTCTCAAAATGAATGGACGGTGTGGATATAACACATACATTATGGGGGCTCACAGAACTTGGTGAAATCAACACACCACCAAATGGCCCACCACGCAACCTGCTTCCCTGATTTAGGGTGGTACCTGTGCCACAAAAGCCCTCCTCATTTATAAGCAAGAGAAAATGAAGCAGATCCCCGCCCCCAAAACCTCCCTTCCCCCAATATATATATATATATATATATATATATATATATATATATATATATATATATATATAAAAAATAAAAGGCAACCGAGTTTTGACTTTTTTAAAATGGGAGTGCATAGGGTCAGTTCACCTGTTGCCATTTCATTCACTGGTCTGGCCCGTGTCAAAGAGAAGCCCAACTTTTAAAAGAATATCAGGCCATAACATATTCAATGTGAGTCAATAAAATGACAACGTCATCGCTTGATGAAGCTGGGTGTGATTCTCGCTAGACTAATTTCGCTCCCTTATAAAATATGAAAGTAGATTAGGTTTGGCCGACCTCACCCAACACTACAGTCTTGACCGTAAACCCACTTTGATATATGGATTAGATATGCATGCTTTTTATATGCATTTAAAAAATAATAATAATAAATAAATAAATTTAAAAAAAAAAACTCATTTCTAAATATCAGGTGGACTATATTATAGGAAATTGTGGTGAGTTGACTATTTACAAACTTCCCTGGGCAATAAAAGTTTTGGATGAAGTGCTACTTTTTATTTCCCTTCATTTTAGTATTAGTGACCTTTACGGTGCCACTAGGAAGTTTGTAATGGCGGGTATTTAATCATTATTGTTTTAAAAAGTGTTGATCACCTGAGATATGCATGTGCTAGTAAAATGATTGAACAGCATGGATAAACCATACATACATCAAGGTCACCGTCTAGGAGGGAAAAGAAATAAAAATAAATTTTGAGACAGTTGTAAACCGTCTGCAGAATCTTTTGGTTTAAATATGGTTATAAACCAACCGTCTCTAAAATTTTAAATGGCTCTTAAATGTCTTTGATATGAATTAAAATTGTCTTATAAATGTTGAAAGTCCAATATTCATTTAAGAAGGTCAAAATCCATCAGTAAATGCAGAGAAAATATGGCTATTGGTTGTTTGGAATAAAAGACGGTCCTTAAGTGTCTTATAGGTAGTCGTCTGAAACGGTCCTTAGGTACCTTATAGTGGTAATCTAAGATAGTCAAAGACCATCTGCATTAGAAACGGTTCAATGACATTTTTTTCATAGTGTGGATCACTTGAGATATGCATATGCTAGTAAAATGAATGAACATCATGGATATACCATACATACATCAAGGTCACTATGAAAAAGGGAGAAAAAAAAAAAAACAAACTTTTAGACAGTTGTAGACCGTCTGCAAAATCCTTTGGTTTAAATATGGCTATGAACCATCTCTAAAATTTCAGATGGCTCTTAATCGTCTTTAACATGAATTAAAATCGTCTTATAAATGTTGAAAGTCCAATAATCATTTAATATGGTTAAAATCCGTCAGTAAATGCAGAGAAAAGATGGCTATTGGCTGTTTGGAATAAAAGACAGTCCTTAATTGTTGTATAGGCAGTCATCTGAGACAGTCAAAGGACGTCTGTATTAGAGATGATCTTTAACTGTCTTATAGGCAGTCATCTGAGATGGTCAAACACCATCTGTATTAGAAACGGTCCTTAGATACCTTATAGTGGTCATTTGAGACAGTCAAAGAACATCTGCATTAGAAATGACTCAATGACATTTTTTCATAGTGTGGATCACTTCAGATATGCATATGCTAATAAAATGAATAAACATAATGGATATACCATACATGCATCAAGGTCACTGTGAAAAAGAGGGGTAAAAAAAAACAAATTTTGAGATAGTTGCAGACCGTCTGCAAAATTCTTTGGTTTAAATATGGCTATGAACCGTCTAAAAAATTTCAGATGACTTTTAACCGTCTTTAACGTGAATTAAAATCGTCTTATAATTGTTGAACATCCAATAATCATTTAAGACGGTCAAAATCCATCGGTAAATGCAGAGAAAAGATGGCTAATGGCCGTTTGGAATAAAAGACAGTCCGTAACTGTCGTATAAGCAGTCATCTGGGACAGTCAAAGACCATCTGTATTAGAGATGGTCCTTAGCCGTCTTATACGCAGTCATGTGAGACAGTCAAAGACCATCTGCATTAGAAACGGTCCTTAGTTGCCTTATAGTGGTCATCTGAGACAGTCAAAGACCATCCGCATTAGAAACGGTTCAATGACATTTTTTCTATATGAGTTCGAGAACTATGAATAAGTTAGGGTGTTGGTTTCGAATACACATTATATATGTAGGAGCAGATGAAAAGCATTATTCGGCCGACTAACATCGTGTACGGTCTAACGAAATGAACGAACGATCATTTACAATAGAATTTATATGAGTTGTCCTTTCCAATAACCACTTTATATGTATGGGTTATATTTTGGACAGATTAACCCACACTTCGACTAATCATTACTTGATGTATGATTGGTCCATATCTGCATGCCTGTGCGTTTGTCAAAAGGTTGGATTTGAAGCAAATCCATGTTCATTCAATGAATATAGTGATCCATAGTGTGTATCAGCGACCCAAAGTGTGTATTAGCAATCTAAAGTGTGTATTGGCAATCCCCCAGTGTTTATTAGAGATCTACAGTGTGTATTGGCGTGATCCGTGTTTATCGGTGATCCCAAGTGTGTATTAACAACCCTCACTATGTATCGTTGATTCTCAATGTATTGGCAGTCCACATTCCATGGAAAAAAAAAAAAAGACAGTGTTGTTACAAATAAAGCAAAAAAGCATAAAATTAGTTTGTTCAAATATAAGATAAAATATATCTTAAATTTGTTAATTTTGCACTAACTCATATGAAGAGGTCCGATCAACCAAGACCGCAGTACCAATTGATAAATTCTCCCTCTAGGTAATTGTTTGGACATCTTCATCTTTATAACAAGCAAGTATTCTTACAAAAAGGTTTGTTCCCTCGTTAAGAGATGTTTAACATCTTCCATTAATTTGGCCCTTAATAGCGCTACTTGTCGGGCTTCATGAAGCTAAATTCTAACATCATGAAGATGGCCTTCCAGTTCTCAAAGGTGGCTCTCTTATAATTTGACATTCTAATCTACTTTTAAGCATAGAGATTTGTAGAAGAGATAGCTGGGCAATATGGTAAGTAATGCTAAAGGCATCTATAGTGATTTGGTTGCCGTGAAGGACTTTTCACACTTGCCTAAGCTACTTCTCAAGAATTTGAAGAGAATGAAGTTGTTCTATCATCATGATGTAAAACTATTGAGCCTCTCAAAATGGTGGAAGAATGGCTCAAACCATTCATAAAATAGTGGCCACTTCCCATACAGAATATGAATTTTCAAAGGAATGAAGTTCTTCGATATGTGCATCAATCTCTCGATCCCTACCTGCAAGACTCAAAAACAACAAATCTAACTATGAGATAGAAGTCACGAAAGCAATGGCACAACGAGGGGTTTCGAAAGCCATAACAACAAAGAGCACTTTCTCCAAGAAGATTATAAAGTTGGATGGATGGGATTAAGGAGGGTTATGGTCAAAAAGCATATATAAGCAGGAAAGAAGACACTAAAAATTACTCCGCATTAAATTGATCACTAACTGCATGAAGGTGGCTTGGTTCTCCATGCTTAATTTTTCATTTCTCAAAAGGGTGACACTGAAAATTGATCCCCATTAATCGATTGCATGAAGGAGGCTTGGTTCTCATGCTTGATTTTTTCCTTTCTCAAAAGAGTGATACTAGGGGTGCACATAGTTCAATTCGGTCCGGTTTCGGGGTGAAACCGGAACTGAACTGTTCCAACGGTTCCGAGAAAACTATAACTGAAATTGAATTGTTCCCAACGGTTCTAAGAAAACTAGAACCAGAACCGGACCATTTGCACCCTAGAACCGAATTAGAGCTGGATCGTAAAAATCCAGTTTAGTTCTGGTTCAGTTCTATGGTTCTGGGGTTTTTATAATTCATCCCAATTACATGGTTTTTTTATAATCCAACCCAAGCTCCTCTACTGTAAATTGTCACAAAGAGTAATCTTGTCGTGGTTTGTTTTAATGAGCCTTTTGTGTTCCCAAAATGATTTTGCTTCCAATGTTTATTCGTATTGTGATCCATTTAATGAATGGTCTAGTTTTTTATATTTAAAAAAATAAAATTTAAATATATATTGACTAAGGGGTTCAATTCCAAGTTCGGTTCTACGGTCCGGTTCACGATCCAGTTTGATTATACAAAACCCCAAACTAAGAACCAAACCAAACTAACTGATTCATTGATTTTCAGGACCAAAACCGATGCACTTCAAAAATAGACCAAACTGTGCGGTCTGATCAGTTTTGGTCCATTTACCGGTTCTACCAGCTTCGTGTGCACCCGTAGGTGACACTAAAAATTAATCCCCATTAATTTATTGCATGAATGGGGCTTGGTTCTCCATACTTGATTTGTCCTTTCTTGAAGGGTAACACTGAAGATTGATCCCCATTAATTCATTGCATGAAAGAGGCTTCATTCTCTAAGCTTGATTTTTCCTTTCTTAAAGGGTGACACTAAAAATTGATCCCCATTTAATTCATTGCATGAAGAGGGCTTTCACTAAGCTTGATTTTTTCTTTCTTAAAGGGTGACATTAAAAATCAGTCCCCATTAATTTATTGTACGAAGGGGCTTGATTTTTCTATGGTTGATTTTTATGTGCTCAGAGGGCATATTAAATGCAGGTGTATGTGTCTGCAATACGTGGTGGATCGTCGATACACACTTCGAATCACCGATAGTAACTGTGGATCGCCGATACCCACAACGTGAATTGGTGACCCACCGTGTGTATCAACAATGCACAATCTATATCGATGATCCAAGGCACAAAATACAAAGTGTGGTAACTACATACACAAAAGGATGGTCAGAAGAGTATAGAACAAAAGACACCTTAATTTCTCACATTTTGCACCGATTCATATCAAGAGGTGTAGTCGGCCAAGTCCACGACAATCTAAAATAATTGCTCCTTCCACGAAACCGTTTCGAGCTCTTCCTGATCATAGCGGGCAAGTAAAGTTGCATAGAGCTCTTGTCCCATGTTTATGAGATCTTTGGACCTTTCCACTAATTTGGCTGAAAATAGTGATATACAACGGGCTTCTTGGAGTGAAAATCCGATTTCATGAAGATGACATTCAAGTTCTGAAAGGCGGCCATCTCTTCTGATTTGATGTATGCATCTGTGTATGAGCGTAGCGAGCTATCAAACAGTGTCGGCCATTACAGTAATTTGTACGGCTAGCATCTATGATGGCTTGGATGCGGTTAATATCTTCTTGTAGTTATCTAAATACTTCCTGAAAAACTTGATGAGCATGAAATCGTTGTGTCATCATAATGTAAAATTGTCTGTTGTCTCAAAGGGATGGAGTTCCTGGAGATGTGCAATAATCTCTCCATCCCTTCCTACAAGACTTAGATTCAACAAATCTAACTGAAAATAAAAATCATGAAAGTAATGGTATAGAGAGTAGCAACGGAAGCCATGACAAAAGAAATAACTTTTTGTAACAAGATTAACAAACTGAAAGGATGGGATTAACAATGGTTGATGTTTAGAAAGTATATAATACAAGTGAATAACAGGCATTTAATGTGGATCGTCGATATACATTATGGATCATCGATGGTTAATGCGGAATGGTGTCTAACGGTGATCCTCACTTCCTGGATTTTATTTATTTTTTATTTAAAAAAAAAAAAAGAATAAACCCTCACTTTCCATACGGGACAACTACGCTCTCCACCATTCATATAAACACCAAATTCTATTCCATTTCAGAAACTCCAACCATTTTTACAATAAAAAAATAAAAACAAAAATAAAAAAATAAACAACTTTAAAGGAAATGGAACCACCACACCACCGCAATAATATGGTGTCCATCCATACAAATACCAATAATCAAAGAAGATTCAGCTATTTATGTGGTTCATTCTAGAAGACAAAAAAAAAAAAAAAAAAAAAAAAAAAAAACACCGAAAAAGGCCAAGTGACCTCCTACAACAAGGTCCCCACCTTTTGAACCAATCCCACATCGTGGCCGACTGAATTGCCATTGAGAGCTTCAAATCTTTGTTGTCATCCCCTACTGTGAAAAAAACCAAGAAAAAAGAAAGAAGGAAAAACCAAATGGTCTTTCCCGCGCAAGGGACCCACCCATTGAACCCCATATGAGACCCTACATGGGTTCACTGTATAGTCTTGTATCATATCTAAGCCATCCACATGAAAAGGGTTATAATTTTAAGCCATCAGACGAAGTTTAAGGGCATAACTCATCACGGATTGTAATGTCTTAGATTTTTGCTATTTTGAATTTCCAAAAACCCTTGAAAATCTTTGATATAACTAGCCTATGTTGTCACTTATTGGCCCTTAACGCTTAAAGTTAGCTTATACATGGGTACTACCAGTAAAGAACCGCACAAATTCAATCAATCAACCATAGGAAGCCAACGAATCCGCCCGATCACTTAAACATCGAGCTTAGACTCTGGATTTGTTCACATAGGGTCCAAATCTAGCCGACTTATCACTGACTAATCGAGACAACCATAACTAAATAAAAATCTACCCAAAGCCGAGACAGATAGGGGTCATATCTTAATTAACAAATCAAATCAATACAGTTACTCCTTTAGCCTAAAAACTAACAGTTTAGGGTTATTAAGATTGAATCACCATTTTTGCTAATTATAAATAGGCCACACTATGAACGTAGTTAATCTAAATCCGAATAATTGCGCACAAGAAATCTTGATACCTAATTCATTCCAGAAATGCCCCGATTTTCCTAATAAGCTTTAGACCGCTCATTAATGGGCCACTAATTCCGAAACTATAAAATAATGTTTGCCTCGCTGGGCTTGATGTCCATCGCGGGTGGAGAATCAAGATAATACCCAGAACTATGCAACTTAGGCCAAAGGCCAAGTGCTTGAAATGCACAAATACCCTAGGCTGAAGCTTGAAACTTAAGTGAAATAGACTTTTCGCTCTTTCGCAAAGTTGTAGCTTTCCGACCGTTAGATCGTAACCAAACTCGAGGTATGATTTAAGGATATTTCGATGTTCATATCCATCTAGCAGTGCCCCCGATTAATCACCGACGACCGTCCATCATAAGTGGGGCCCCCACGGTTGATTGAAGTGTCTGATTGCTGCTCAATTCTGACAAACCATAGATCCTATAGTGGGGCACCTTTCCCCTAACGTGGATGAGCCAGTGGGCCCCCGGAAAGACCCTATAAGTGGGAAACAACCTCCATTAGGGTTAATATAATGGATAAAGGGCCATTGGGCCATTTGCACCACTTTTGGCACTATATAAGGGCCTTGTTTGGGCACCCCCTCCTCCCATACGAATTTTAACAAGAGAATAAGAGAGAAAGGGAGAAGAGAAAGATGTAACACCCCGTATATTTTGGTACTCAGGTGTTACCATGTGAACTAAGTTTCATAAATGCACAGGTAGGACTATCAAGATAAGTTTAACTTTATCGTCAAAGCTACATTTTTAAAACGATATCTAGCCAGTGGGAGGAAGGCATCGACCCTAGGACAATCCATCCATCGATTTTCAAAATATAGCGTCACGGTATCTAGAGGACTTATTTCTTTAGTAAGCCTAACCATCCACTAGTAACCTATAGTATTGGATCATCGAACCCATCAACCCTTACCCTTAGAAATGGGTCAGGAACGATACACTATACTATAAGAATTGGGCCTCAAATCCAATCACATCAACTAAGAAGACTATCTTTAAGAGTTCATTCTCTTTAAATAGATAGGATATAACCTTACACCTTAAACTATGAGCCGTGACTATAAAGTCCACTGTTCATCAGCTACATACTTGAATGGAGAATAAAAACACCACTAGAATGTGAGAGGGCACCTATGTTAGGATTTCAATCACTCTAATATGCATAACTTATTATATATGTGTATTATGTGATCTAACTATTTAATTATCATTTAAAATAAATACTATAATACAACATAAATATATACACTATGAAATATTATTTATATACTTTCTAAGGACTTAAAATCTCATTTTAAAATGATATAAAATTTTAATCCATATTATATCTATACGCTTGCAGCATCATTTATATAAATTACAAACACAAAATCTATATTACATGAATTAATAAATTTTATAATAAATAACATATTTCAAAAAAATTTAACATATATATATATATAATTAAAACATATAAAACTATACAAATAATACACAAATAATATATATCAATCTTGGCTTCTTCTCACTAATATTCATGTAATTTATGTATATTAACAATCTGGGATGATATAAATTATACATACCAAAATGCATTATTACTTGTATTAATGTGATTTTATTAATATAAAGTAATGATAGAAGTAGACGGTATTAGTAATAAGATTAATATTAATATTAGTAATTGGTAAGTAATCTATAATGAAAAGACTCATTAGGATCTTTTAACCGTTGACGTTAAATTTCAGAATCATCCGACTATTAGAATTGATGGAACACAACCATTAGGACCTGGACCTTAAATCAGCCCCATTTTTGGACTCAAGGCCTTACGCGTATCAAGGAATCAGATGGATGGAGCAGATCTATTAAAATCCCTATGTGGACCCCACTTTTGAGGTTGCAAGTGCACAAGGAGGCATGCACCTAATGCGCACTGAGCTAAGAAGCTCGGTCAAATCCCATTGACCCGAGAATTTCTTAAAAAAGGAAAGTACTCTCCTTGCTCTCCTGCCTGACGCAATTTCAAATGGACCATCCCCGTTCATTACATCTGTGGCCCACCATCATGGCCAACAGCATGATCCAATCCGTTCATCTGGTGTAGACACGAATTGTGACCAAACCACACCTTGTCTCGCATTTGGAAGAACGTGTGCGGGCGCACAATCCTTGGCGCAAACAGGCCCTATAAACACAAGTTTCTAAAATTGGAAACTGTTACACCGCCAGCTTGGCGATCCGCGTGAGCTGCTCTCTTGAAATTTCAGCCGTCCGTGAGATGCAAATCCTAGCCCTTCAAAGCTTGGTTTGTATAAAAGACAGAGAATGAGAAAGAGAATCAGCCGTTTCTTCCTACCACCAAACCCACTAATCTAGCTCTATTCAACCTTCGAAAATCCATATCCCCGATCGCCAATAGACCCATCCGCACTACCCAGAAGCTTCGTTTTGGATAAAGACTCAACTGTTTGAATCTGCCATTAACGGGGGTCTTCTTCTCCAACGCCGCTATGTGTTTCTGGGCACGTCCGACCAAGATGTTTGAGTCGAGGTAGTGTGCTGTCCAGCGGTACTGAGTGATCATGCTTGGTTTGGGTGACGACCCATACTAGGTTGATCCTCATATGTTTAGGTATCATACCGTGCCTTTAGAATTGTTGATTTATGAGATAAACGGGTAACACCTAAATTTGGGTCAAGGGACACTGGTAAGGAATCGCTACGTGCGACAACGAGCCACGTGATCCGGATAAGAATTCATGATATAATGTCAGTATCCTAGTTTTGTTGAGGGTCAAATAGCACATATTATCCCCCATTTATATCTTGGTTTTTTTAATATGATAATGCTTAATGTTCTATTTTACTCATGTTTGTGTTGCAAAGTGAATTTAAGAGCTTGGATTGAAAGGGTGCTAAAAGCATGGATTTAATGCTCAAGAATCACCAAGGCAAGGGATGGATCTTAGGAGACCAAGATTAAAGAATTCACATGCCAAAGATCCAAGAAAACCAAGTGAGGAATGAAGAGAATCAAGGATTTAAAATAAAGAAAAGGAATCCTGAAATCGTCCTGAAAAAGCATATTCTAAAACTCTAGGTCATTTTGTAAAATTGCACAGAGTGAAGTCTATTTTGGAAAACTACACAGAGTGAAGTCTATTTTAGCAAACTGCGTAAATTTGAGGCAGTTTCTAGAGTTTCCCAACTAGGTGCAAAAGTTAGAGTTCCACAACTATAAATAGGACTCCATAAGATGTTCATAGGCATCTTCTAGGGTTTAAGGAGTAGAGCAAAAGGGTGGAGAAGATGTCGCCAAGAGTTTTTCTTCTTCTTCCTTAGTTGTTTTCATGCTTTCTTCTAGAGTTTTAGATCAAATTATATCTATGGTTGGCTAAACCTCTTAGCTAGGGCTAAGAGGTGAAGCTTGTAGCATGATGGGATGTTTCTATTGCTTTGATTCATGTTTATGTTGAACTCCATGGATTCTAATTTGATATTTAAGGAATACTTTCAGTTTTTAATGGTTTATTGTTACTCAAATTATAGTACATCTGCAATAGCTTTGAATATCTTCTTTTCCTGATTTGATATTGTGAAATTAGTAAGTCCTGTTGTTCACCATCGTCCCTTGGGCATGGTAAGGTGATGGAATCCTTCCTAATCTTCACAATTCTCTTGCTTTGAGATTATGAGATTGGTAAATCTTGTTGTTTGCTATTGTCTCCTAAGCATGGTTTGGTGATGGAATCCCTGTCAATTATCATAGTTCTCCTTCATTGAGAATTAGGTCAATGGAAGTTCAGATTTGATTTTATTGATATATTTTCCAATTGGATAGGATAGGACTCCAATTCTAATTGTGTTACTTGAATCAAGCAAGAAGGTTCCCTGATCACTACAAGTGGATCCTTAACACCCTAGTTCCCACCTTTAAATTCTTAGTTTTAATTACTCTATTCACAATTACTCTCTTAAATACTTCAGAATTAGTTTCACATCTTCTTCTATTTATACTTTTAATTAATTTCAGAAACGTACAAGTTTCAGTCCATGTGGATTCGACCTCGATCTTATTGAGATTATTACTACATAACGACCTTGCACTTGGGGTTGTGAACAAGCTTCGCAAATATGCTGGATGAATTGAACTTAATAATTAATCGGCTAACATGATCATTCATCACATCACATTAGTTTATAATGTGGTAAAATAAGTGTTGAATTCGCATGTTGAGGAAGTGTTGTCATTTGCGAACCAAGTGGTCAGAGTCGCATGTTGAGGGAGTGTCAAATGGTGAGAGCATGCATCATGTCATATATTCATATACGTATTTAACAAGAGTATTTAGGAAATGTTTGATTTTCTGTTTTATCATTACCTGCACTGATTGGGTTAATAACATGTGTAACTTATAACTAATGGAACCACTGAGTTAGCTACTTACTCCCACCTGGGACAATGTTTTAAAACACTTACCAGGCGTATCAATGATGTAGGTACTAGTGAGACCTCAGACAGGTAGGCTTATATCGGGTTATGTCAATGCCGTCATGTTTTGGAGAATTAGGCGAAAACTGAAAGCTTTACACTTTAACCGTCTTGTGTATGTATATTGTGGATTGTGGCTTGTATAATCCCATTTTGGGCGATCATCACTATTGTAATTGTATTTTTTGACTCTTAGCCCTATATTTCTGAATCTTTTGTTATCTGTACCTCGCTTTAGATCCTCTGTGACGCCCCAGTCACTGCTTCATGTGGGCGGGCACACATGTGGGCGGGCCCCCAAGTGTGGCTGGCAGACTACTGTGTGGCTAGCAAGCTACTGTGCTGAGTGAGCTACTGTTGTAGTTGACTGTAGTGTAACTTGTCCCACATCGGAAGAGTTGTCTAAAGTTGTGGTGGTTATATGTTGGGTTTCTCCCTTAACAGATATGACGCATTTTAAATCCGTGAGCTTCGGCAAAGCGGACAATATCATGTGTTGTGGGGGTGGGCCTTACAAATGGGCCGAGGATGGCTCTGCCCTCGGTGGGGGATAATGTGACGCCCCAGTCACTGCTTCATGTGGGCGGGCACACATGTGGGTGGCCCCCAGTGTGTGGCATGGTGTACTCTTGTCTTTGAGCGAGCTCACGTTGCGTTGACTGTAGTATAACTTGTCCCACATCGGAAGAGTTGTCTGGAGTTGTGGTGGTTATATATTAGATTTCTCCCTTAACAGACATGACGCGTTTTAAATCCGTGAGCTTCGACAAAGCAGACAATATCATGTGTTGTGGGGGTAGGCCTTACATCCTTTAATTGAATTGTGTTACTCTAATTATTCGTATGCAAAATAAATGTGAATCTGAATGAGGTCACATGTTGTAACACTCCGGTTCCCGAAACCCGAGTACACTACTCGTTTTCCAAAATCCCGAGTGTTAACCTTTAACGGTGGCTCGAATTTTTGCGAACATTTTTTTATATCAGAGTTAATAAACTAGCGGAATATGAACAAATCAAGTATAAGAGGGAGTCCAAATATACAAAACCAAATATTTCAAGTGGTTACCCAAAAACTTATACAAACCAATGTCTCATTAACTAAAGATTGAGCAACCAATTAATGAAAGTAGTCTAGAAATTAGAGCCGCATAGCCATTGATCTTTCCATGTGACGCACTAGAGTCAACTCATACATCATCCACATATCCTGCACACTGAATATGGTTTAATAGTGTCAATGGCTATCTCAGTGAGGGATAACCCCCAAGATTTATCGTATCATCAAGATAATTAAGCATAGTTATCAGAGACCGTATAATAAATATTACATAATGATTATCATGGAAATCAGATAAGGTTCATCAGATACACATTCATTAAATAAATTACACAAGATAATCTTGTTTAAATGCATGGATGCATGCACATGCTCGCAGACCTGCGGATACACATCCATCTAGCAAAAGGACGCCCAAGGAGAACTAGCCACCCAGAAAAGTACTCAAAGGTACGCCCTAAGGAGAACTAGCTACCCAGAAAAAACTATACAACGAGGACACCCAAGGTGTACTAGTCTCCCGAAAAAGTACTCAAATGTATGCCTTAAGGAGGACTAGGCACCCGAAAAAGTCCATGCAACAAGGACACTCATAGTGGTTCAAATGCACAAAATAATAATTTAGGATCACCCAGTAAAATACTCTATGGTACAACCCATAGTGATCCAAGAAAACTCTCGTATCTTATATTGACCACCCAGTAAAGTCTGCATGCCATGAAAATGCATGACTAGCCCAACCATTATTATTCCAATTTCAAACAATCATTTTAAGGAAGCTCAAAGGTTACTATGGGGGGTTTGTCATGCAGCATAAGCTGACAGCTCAAGCATAGTGTCCCATTCTACCATCCCTGACTCATGAGACTAATAAATAAAATGTTTAAAGGTAACCTACTCAACTAGTGGCCAATTATAGTTCTACAAGTGAAACTTACCATCGCAAGGTTATATGAAGATAGTTCATTAAAACCACATAAGGCAAATATTACATTAAGCCGCATAGTGCAAACAATCCATCCCAAGGATGTGATAAAAATGGATTTTCCCAAAAGCCACATAGGTAACAAATGGTCCATAAGATGGTAAATCCATAATAAAACTCCATTTAATTTATAAGACAAATTAGCCACTACTACGAGGATCTCCAAGCATCCGTACAGTAATCACAAGTGGTAAAACAAGCCACGACAATTTCAATATACTTATCCGTATAAACTATTTCATTTAACCAGGATAGAGATAATCGCGATCTATAGCATGTTCAGATACTTGAATGTAAATCCAATGATTAAGCATTTAGGAAGAATTCACTCAAATATAAACTAGCATTCATCATCATTTTTACTAAATAATGAATTAAACAATTAATGGAATACATGAATTAGGATAATTATTATGATGTAGAAAAGCTTGAAGGTAATCCTCACCTTAAAATGTGGATTCATTCCTTGCTTAATTAGAGATCACTAAGGAGTACTAAATGTCCACTTTAACCTAAAATAACATACCTGACTGGTTAGGGTCTAATGGATGCAAATGTACTCTAATAGTTATGTATCTAAATATGGAAATTAGGAAACCCACTTTCCACATTTAATTTGGCAATTTAACCTATATTTGTTTGTGGAAAGCTTAATTAAATGGTTCAAGAGATCATTTACCTTACCACTTCGGGATGACCCAAACTAGGTTCCAAGAGGATCCAATTAATTAGACTTGAATGGAGAATTCAGAAATCCTACATTCAATTCAAAGATGGCTCAATAGTTCCAATTAAACTACAATTGATACTCTAATTAGGGGATATATGACTCACCTCAAACAAGACGATCACTCTGTTGATTGAAAGAGGTAAATTCTAATGTGAGGAAAAGAATGATTTTACCTACAATCAAGATATTAATAATTAATAATATCCTTAATTCAACGCTTAATTTAGCTTATGAATCATGAAATCAAATAGTTAACTCACTGAGTTCGTAACTCAGCTCACTCGGTTCCAGCTTATGCAGGTTCAAGTTCCATTTGATCCAGTGGAATGGATACCTCGCCAAGCATTCTCTCCAAAAGATGTTGAATCAGATCCCAACCTTCAATAGATCTTAATCATCGCAGACCATGAAAAACGTACTGAATCAACCCAGCATCCGACCAGAATATCATTTAAACTCGGCTCCAAATCTGAGTTTGAACAACGGTTGTAACAAATCTTCATCGACATAGCTGAGTTGATCTAATCTTGGTCTAAGGATGAAAATAACTGAACTTAGGCCAGGTTTTATGCTGAACTCGCTATGTCACTCGCTGAGTTAACCCAGGGACGAGTTACACAACCCGATCACCACTTGGATTCGGACTAGCACTTAACCAGTGCATCTTCTTCTTTTCCCTCTTCTTTATTTCTTCTCTTAGCTTCTGTTAAACCCAACATCTCTAAACTCCACTTGACCGAGCCTGACCGAGTCGTCGGCCTCGACTACGATGGTGGTGTAATAGTGCACTCTCTCTCTCTCTCTCTCTCTCTCTCTCTCTCTCTCTCTCTCTCTCTCTCTCTCTCTCTCTCTCTGTGTCTCCTTCTTCTTTGCTTCTTCTTCTTCTTCTTTCTCCTTCCCTTTGGTGAGACGAGCACCTGTTCACCGAGTCACTTTAGTCGGTCGAATCACCCAGACATGGCAGCAATCCAAACCGCACCTCTCCTCTCTCTCTTCTTTTCTTCTCTTTTCTCTCCTTTTTGATCTTCTTCTTTCTTTTCTCCTTCATTTATGTCCAACAGTCGGAGGCACACAGACTCAGCTCGACTCACATCAAACCAGACCGAGTTGACTCGACTCAATGCAGCACCACAAACAGCGCCTTTTTCTTCTCTCTTTCTGGTTTTCATTTTATGGAAAGGGTTACCCTAAATGGCAACCTTTTATAGGCTTTATTAACCTATTTCTAGAGCCTTCTATCTCAACTAATCGCTGGATTAGTTACACACTAGCGGATTTAAACACGGGAATTTCTCTAATGGTACATCTGAATTTAATTGCATGGTTGCAATCTACTGCCACAAATGGGGTTCTAATATCATGGTCCATCAGATGAATGGCTCTGATCAAGAGATGAGACCCACTTAGAGAAGATGGGTCATTCGGCTAAACGTGGAAGATGATGTGAACAATCATGGTGGAATCTGATTTAATGGTTTATCCTTTGATCCCTACATCATGGATGGGCCAGATTTATTTAGTGATGCTTGCGGGACCCACCATTTGGCTAGTTGTAACACCTCAACTTTTCAAGACCCGAGTATATGATTCGTTTCCCAAAAACCTGAGTGTTAACCTTAAAGGATGGTCAAATTCGAGTATATATATTTTTTTCAACTATCAGAATAAGCAGATGAGCGTAGAATGGACAAATTATACAAAATGAAAATTTTCATTTACGTTTAGGATGTACAAGAGGTTGCCCATAATGACTTAAATAAACCAATGTCTTGATATAACAAATACAAGAAATTCACATAATTTAATATATGAAAAATAACAGAAGAATGTAAACATAAGCTGCAAGACCGCACAGCTCCTCTTAGCAATACGTCTATGCATCCCTGACACTTGTACCCAACTCCTCATCAGTCTGAACCTGAAAATCACTTAAGCCACCTGCGCTACGTGTACGGTTATATATTTAATGATGAGTGGCCAACTCAGTGTGAATTCCCCTTAAGATTACACACCGCCACATTAGGTAAGCATAGTTATAAAGCAAAGTATACAAAACAATACATGATGCAGGTCTTATTAGATACATGTATACGTGAATGCAATCATTGTCCTGGATAAAACATTCATACGGACATTGGGCTCGTCACCTATGCAATCATCGACTCGGGAAAAACATCCAGACGGTCTGTACCTCGGGAAAAACATCCAGTCAGGCAAATACGTATGATAACAATAGATGCTGATATGTGCCCCAGGTAAAACATCCAGTTAGGCAATTACGTATGTCACGTACAACAATAATAGATGTTGGTCTATTTACGCATGCAGATTAGCCAACCCGTTATTAGTCTAATTACAACCAGCCAATTTAAATAAGCTCACAGTCACTACGGAGAGCTCACAGCCCAGCATAAGTCGACGGCTCGGGCATAGTATCTCATGACCACCATCCCCGGCCATGAGACTACTATCTTAGGATGTTTAATGGAAATCCGTCGACTAGTGGCCAATCATATTACAGTATATGGGGCTTACCATCGCATGGTTGCACTATATAAAACATCGAATCCATTTAGGGCAAGTACCAAAATAAAACCACGTAGGGCGAGTATCAAAATATGTCACACAAGGCCGATATCAAAACCATACGATAAAGACATCCTTAAAAACCATTGGACACAACAACCTTGGATGATAGGCCCACATCAATGATCCATGTAGACCACCACTCAATAACCACTAGATCAAAGGTCCATTACAATCACCATCAATCGAGTTACATCCCAAGTATAGGTGTACATTTATAAGTGGGGGTTTCCCACTAATGTACCAATTTAAATTCCATAAGTAATCCACAAATAATCCACAAGCATGAACAAATATACAGGATGAATATTAAGCATCTAATATAGCAATTCAATTTCCACCAGCTAACACATATAATTATAAAAGGGAGATATCAATTATAAATTAAAATACAAACTATAACTTAAGCTAATGGGAAGATGGAAAGCTCAAAGGGAAAAATCATCACCTTATACTTCGAATTGCCTTCTAGTGTCGCTAAGTGCTTGCGCCCTTAAAATTGTATAGTACCTCAAAGCATGAACTTGTACAATTAGATTCAAATTCTAGGCACTACCTAGGTTTAAGATCATGGCCTAGGGTTTGAATTATGTATCTTAGAGTTTTTAATGTAAAATTAGAATTTTCACCTTAAGGTTTAGTCTTAAATTTAGATTCTAGGATTTGAACTTTAGTTGGTGTATTAGTTACAATTTAATCTTAATAATTGTAAGACAACTGTTAGTGTTAGTGTCTTATATTTAGCTAACATATCCATAATGGCGGTTCACAAGTTCATGTTTAAATATACCGTCATTATCTAATATTCCTATAATGACTAAAAATCTCTTAAATAATGTAAGTAATAATAATAGAATCTTTACTAATGGAAATATAGTAAGGGCTAATGTTACTAATTATTTTAACAAGTATTTTACTAACCCCATAAAGGAAAATTATAAATACTTCCCAACGCTAATAATCATGCCCAATAATAATAATAATAGGTACTAGGAGCTGTCATGAATTATGAAGTTTTACCGTTAGATCCAACCTTAACACATTATTTAGGGTTAAGGTCCTAACTTAGGATTGAGATTACCTAGGTTTTTGGGTTTCATTCTTAAATTTAGTTCTAGGATAAATTTTAAGATTCAATTTCTAGTGCGTGTAATAATGATACTAATAACGTACTAATAGTAATCCGATAATGGCTAGTGATGTATAGTTGATCGTAATGCTAATAACACTAATAATTTCAAAACAAATTTTAATATTAATAATATACTTAATATTAGTTAATGAGGCACTAATAGCCATTATAATGAAATAATAGTATGTCATAATCTCCAATGATAATACTTAAGGTTGACAAAATAAGTTCTAGTATTTAATAATGATAATTTGCATGTAATAACTAACATTAATATTGGTAATTTACTAATGGCTATTCGCATATGGAATTAACAATCCTAATGATGATGGTAATGGTAACAGTGGTATTTATGATCAAATAATTTAAGTATGGTAACAATCCTAATGATGATGACATGGCCCAAACTCAGCGGAGTTGGCCTGACTTGACCCAAACTCGGCTCAGACTCGAATGGAGGTCGGACAGCCCAGCCCGAGTCACCCAGCGAGTTGCTGGTTTGGTCGCAACCTGACCGAGTTGGGATGACATACTCCCACTCTCCCATTTGCCTTCTTCTTTCTGCTCTTCTTACATCAGACCTGTCCAACAGGTCTGCTGGACTAGGACTCAACTTGCCTCATGTCTCAGCGAGTTGGACCCGCTCGACCCGGTTCGAGTTGAGTTAGAGCCACACACAGCAGTTGCCCCTACCTCCCTCGTACTCTCTCTTTCTCCCTCTGTTTCTTCTTTCTTTCTCTCACTCTTCTCTCCATCTGCTTCTCCACTCTGCGGAAACTCCATCATGGCACGAATCGGCCCAATCTGAACCATGACTCAGTGCGGTCCCAAACGAGGAAGATGGCACAAATCGGCCCAATCTGAACCATGACTCAGTGAGGTCCCAAACGAGGAAGATGACTGGAGGTAATGGTGGCTTTCAAACAACCGCCCCATTCCTCGAAACGAAGCTGTAGGGCTATCTTTGTACTACCAATGGAGCTTGGGAAATCGACAAATCAAAGATCTAGAGGCATTTCACCAGTGGGTTCGAATGAAGAATGGAAACAGCATTTTTCTAGGATTTTTTTGTAAGAAAGGGAGAGAAACCTAGCTGCAGTCCAATCCATCTCTCCCTTATAGCAGTTCCAATGCTCCAAGGACCGTTAGATGAGGATGGAAGGCTAGGATCAGATTCTGTTATCCGGTTTTCTGGAAAACAGCAGGCGAAAGGGCGGTTTTGGCGCCGGTTTTCCACGGAAGGCCCTACTTCACGTGAATGGTGAATGGGTGGTTGAGATTCCTCTATTTAGGATGGTCGAGATGAGCCCTTGCTGGCTCACGCGGATCACCAAGCTGTCATATGAATGAGGAAATGGAAGTCTTCCATTTTTGGAAAAGAAGTGGTTTTGCTCAGTCAGCTCACACCCGTGATTGTGCACCTGCACGTGCAATTTCTTGAGTGAAACTTTGGGGTTTCGGATGATTTCAAAGCCTCCACCAAATAGACGGTTCTGATTATCCAACTACAAGATCGTGGTGGCCCACGGACGTTGTCCATTTGAATGTGATTTGGGCAGGAGCTGTGAAAGGAGAGGAATGGGTTTCCTCTATTGGTTGTCAGGTCAAACCCGACTTTGACTCAAGGTGCAATCTAGTGCACCGCTAGTGCACGTGGACTGTGCTCACGCGTTACCTCTAAATGGGGGTCCACCAAGGTGTGTGATCAAATCCACACCATCCATTAGGTCTTAGGGGTTTAATTAATGCATTTGACCAAAGATGGGGCAGATCCAAGGTCCAGGTGGGCCATACTCTTAACTTTTGAGTCCTAATGGCAGTTTCTCGTCAAGCTAATGGTCAGATGATTCCGAGATTGAGCGTCAGCGATTAACAGGGTCCAGAGGACCACTTAAGCCAGGAATCACTGGTTAGATTATGGAGGCATGCCTTGTTATGTTTTAATAACACTAAATATCATGTTACACTAATATTATTTATTATTTTCATTATTATTACTATTATTATCATCATCATCTTTATTATTATCTCTCTTAGTTGTTTACGTGGGTCTCATCTTAATCAGCACCATCTATTACTCACTCGGCCCCTATAGGGCTTTGATCAGAAGGATTAAATCATTTAAATTGTAAGTGGCCATACTTAGTAATCTCATGGCCAACTAATGATTCCCACCAACTTAATGGTCGGATTGGCTACTTGATTGATCTCATTAGTCAAATTCATCAGCACGTGGCCTACAATGAAATCTAATGGTGGACTGGCCTGACGGAGTTATGTAGGCTTATTGTGCGGTGGATCTTGTAACTTTGATCTTTAAACTTACTTTGTATGATTTATTTATACTAAGTAGGCGTACGCTGAAATATCTTCACGATCAAGGTTCTAAAAATAGGATTATTTATTTATTTATTTATTTATTAAGTACAGGGTCAATGTACTCATGTTGAGGTGGTTAAATGGGCAGATCAATCTTAATTCTTACGACTATGTAGTGAGTAGTCATAGTCCAAAATTAGTTGAAAGGTCATTAGGGATCCAGGGCAGATTGAACTAAACTCCTAAAGGTCTTGTTGTCATAGTCAAATTCAAATGGTTAAGATGGATGGATTGAGGGCGACTGTTCAGGCAAGCTAGGTTAGAGTTCATACTAAGTTAGGTTATACGGTAACACCCGAGTATTGGAAGGTATGGGGTGTTACACTAGTGATCAACAAAATTCTGGTTGTTTCTGAGATATCCACTTTCAGACGTTTTCTCATGATAACAAGTTCTCTTATGAGAACTCGGGGCGGTTATTAAGGCAGCTTTAAGAATGCCTTAGATCTAACACTCAGGATGCATTAGGGATACTTCTAAAAGATGTTTAAAGGTTGAGATGTCATAGTGAGAGAAAACAGAAAAGATTCCCTCCACTTTTGAAAGTTGTGGTTGGAAATCCCTAAATGAGCAATTGTTAAACGGCTGGGATGCATAGGAATGGAGGGCTAGGATCGAGAGGAAATCCCGCACGCGGATTGCAAGCTGTTACAAGAAAATAGGGATTCTATTTTTGGCAAAAACAAACGCACTTCGTGCACTTCGCTCTCCTGTTTGTGGGTATGTGCACATGCATGAGCTTGCATGGACACCGTGGGATTGGACGGTTTTGGCAGAAAAATATGATGGATGGCTTAGATCGGGCGAGCCGATCACGAAGGTGGGCCACGGATCACCACTACGTATGGCTGTCCGTTTGCTAGCACAAAAGAGGAAAAGGAGAGGAAATTCCTCTTTTTCAAATAGCCATCGGGTCAGTACCCATTTGATCGGTTCTGAGAACCAGCGTGTCACGTGTGTGCATCCATTGGTGTACACTCACACCGTGAGTGTGGGGTCCACATTGGTGTGTTGAGAGATCCATACCGTTCAGTGCCTCTTACTAGTCCTAGTAGGGTCCAGGTTCATATATGAGGTAGATCTATATATCAGGTGGACCGTACTTCTTAAAGCTTAGCTCTAATTGCAAATTTTTGTTGATTTGATGGCATGATAGTACTGAATTCGAAAATCAACGGTAATAAGGGTCTACGGGAGCATTTAGCCAGAAATTAATTGCTAGATTAAGGATTAGATGACCTAATATGCATTTGTAATATTGAATATCATTATTACAATGATTTTGATAGCTTTATTATTATTATTATCATTATTTTTGTCATTATTTAAATTTATTCTACTTTTCTTTAAATTGCTTACGTGGGTCAAAATACATGAGTCTCAACGTATGGTTATCGTTTTAGCTTAACGGTTGGATCTGAGTGGTGAATATCATAAGTTATGTGTATCTTCACACATTCCTGCTAATTTAGATTATAATGGCAACACCCGAGTCTTAAAAGTACGAGGTGTTACACATGTGCATTCTCATTAGGTTAACACCCGAGAACTCGAGATCGGGGTCTTTGTACTCGGGTGCCGATTTTCGGGGTATGACATAGATAGACCACACCAGTGGAAATAATATGAAATTAACGCACAACACTAATGCAATTGTGGGCTACAGACAACTCTAAAAAAATAGAATAACCCTACTGTGAGTTCATGGCTGTTAGATTAAAGTGAACAGATCAAATTGGCTAAGTGATGGCCCTAATTGTTGATTTAGTGGGGCTCACACCCCATTCTCAAAAGGACCTCTCAACTTCTGCATTATGCTACCGCCATATGAGGGGACAACTGTCAGAGGGGTGTTTTTGTCCTTTAAAAAGTCAAAAGGTGGGTAGGAGAGTAAAAAGATAATGGCTTCAAATTTTGAGATCAACGTATTTACTATGTCATGATTAAAGGTTATTTTAATTAATTTTCCCTCCCCATGTCAGGCCCCATGAAACCCTCCAACGGCCTGTTATACTTGACTCATTATTGATAGGGGGATTATAGGGCCTACTATGATATTTGTGGTTTATCTTATACCATCCTTTTTTAAAAGATTATTTTAAGGCTTAGTTAAAAAAGGAGGCAGATCTAAGGCTCAAAGTGGACCATACCATCAGAAGCAACCGTGATGACGACAACAACATTGAAACCTTCATATGGCCCAACATAATGTTTATCTACCATCCAACCTCTTCATAAGGTCACATAGATCTGGATGAAGGGAAAACCCAAATATTTGCTTGATCGAAATTTCCACAGCTTTGAGGAAGATTTTAATGGTGGGTGTTCAATCCCACTGTGTCGTCCATTGGAGCCTTGGATCTAATCGTCCATTAAAGCCTCGGATATGACTCCTTTTTTCAGGGACATGAATTTTCTGCTAAAGGCTTTTTTAGGAAGAACTTATATAGGTAGGCTCACTATGATGCTTTTTAGAAATCTATTATTTATAGCTTTTTGAGATCATTCTAAAACATGATTGTAAATGAGCCAGATTCAAGACTTAAGTGGGCTACATGCGAGAAGACGGAAGGAATTGAACAACCACCATTGAAACATTCATATGGTCACAAAAATTTTATATTAGACTAAGTTTTTGTGTTTTCATTTCATCTCAATGGGTATGAACTTATATACGGTTTGGATGGCATATAAACATTAAGGTGGAGCCTAGGAAGGTTTCAACGGTGGGAATTTCTTTCACCACTATTTTCTCTCATGTGGCCCACTTCAGTCTTGGATTTCTCACAAACATCACGGTGGACCCCACCTAGGTTCCCGGTGCAAGTACTCCCTGCAAAATCCTTTCACAGGAAATTCGCATCCTCTTTTTCAGCTCGTGCCTTGAAATTATATGGAAAATGGATGGACAGCATGGATAAAACGCATACATCATGGTGGGCCCCAAAGAGCCCTTGTCAAGAACGAGTCCATCCCTGCAGTACGCAATCCGCATCCCTCCCTCGCAAATATGATTTACAGACATATTAGCATGTTGTTTAAGATTCATGTTCACTAGACGAGTGGGCCTATCCCATGTAGTACAATGAACGGATGTCGTTGGTTTTCCTCATACAAATGTAACCAATGTTGGATGATACATGTAGTACCCCCTCTCCCAAAATTGTTTGGAATTTTGATGGTTGCATTTAGACCGTTGATCTAACCATTACCTTTTGCATGGCAATGATCAGTGAGCAGATGCAGATTTCCTACCAAAGCCTTTTGCAGGAAGTTCCTGCACTCAGAATCTAAGTGGGGGGCAAGCGTGATGTTTTTAATAAATTTGCCCTTTGTTTATCCGTTTTAAGAGATCATATAAACTGAGTCAGACCCAAGAGTCAAGTGAGCCACATGAGAGGCAAAACTGGAGAAAGAAATTTCTACCATTGAAACCTTCTGGGCTCCACCTTAATGTTTTTATAACATCCAAATCGTTTATAAAGTCATTCCCACCAGAATGAAATGAAAACTTGAAAAAATTAATATAAAACTAGAGGTGGGTAGGACCTGAGTCGAATCGGTAAATCCAACTCGACCCGAACCTAATGCCAGGGTCGGGTTCGGATCGAGTAAACCCACCCGGATCCGAATCCCAACTGAGTCCAGTTCAGGTTACATAGTAACCCGACTCGACTCGATCTAAAATCCGATCCGGCCGGATCTGATCTGATCTGAAACCTAACTCGAACTGGAATCGAGTACTATAAAAACAAACTTTTAACCCTTTCACCCCTCCCTTGACCCTAACCCTACTCGCGATGCATCGAACTCGATCAGAACCCTGAATCCAGGCCAGCCAGCAGCCCAACACCCGATCGGAAGCACTCATCCTTGTCCTCCACTTCCCTTCATCAGGTATTTTTAATTTTTAAGTTTAATTTTTTCCTATGGCCCATCGGGCTCAAGACCACACTGGTGGCCTGCCCTGGCTCGAGACCTCAAGTGCAGCGTCTCGCCAGGCTGATGGTGGTTTGGTCGACCTCGGGACCTCGTTGGTGGCCCACCTGACTCGAGACCTCGAGTGCAGCATCCCGCCAAGCCACTAGCGATCAAGCTGAGCTTGGGACCTCGTTAGTGGCCAGCCTGGTTTAAGACCTCGGGTGTAGCGTCCTACTAGGATGTTAATGGTCCGGCCAAGCTTGGGACCTCGCTGATGGCCCACCCTAGCTCGGGACATCAATGTGATCATCAATTTGGTCCGTCCATCCACTTTGGTTAATCCCACCTTAGATTAGCCACCCTCGTTCGGCCGAGCTCGAGACCTCGCTGATGGTCCACCCTGGGGCTGGCTTGAGTGCAGCGTCCTGCTGGTGGTCCGGCCAAGCTAACCCTAATCCTAATCTTAACCCTAAACCATAAACCTTAAACCTAACCCTAAACCCTAAACCTTAAATCTAACCCTAACCCTAAACCCCAAACCCTTAAACCCTTAACCCTAACCCAAACACTAACCTTAATCCCTAAACCCTTAACCCTAACCTAGACCTAACCTAAACCCTTAACCCTAACCCCTAACCCTAAAACCTAATGTAACTCGAAACCCTAAACCCTAAACCCTAAACTCTAAACCCTTAACCCTAAACCCTTAAACCTTAAAACCTAATCCTAACCCTAAAGCCTAAACCCAAACCCCGCACCCTTAACCCTTAAACCCTAAACCTTAAACCCTTAACCCTAACCTAAACCCTAAACCCTTAACCATTAACCCTAAACCCTTAACTCCAATCATAAACCCTAAACCCCAATCCTAACCCTAAACCCTAACCCTCCCTATCTCTAAACCCTAACCTTAACCCTCCCTAACCTTACACCCTAACCCTAAACCCTAAACCTACACCATAAATCCTAAATCCTAAATTGCAAAAGTGTTTTATTTATTTAAAATTTTGAATTAAACAATTAGTAGTTAGTTTTTTGGAATTACCATTTACATTGCTTATTGCTTAACTTCTTAGTTTTTATTGTGCATTAGGTAGTTAGCTTAATATGTTTGTATAATTATATTACATTGATTTTTTATTTTTTTATTTTGCTTATCGTATTTTTGTGCATTATATAATTAGCTTAATATGTATTACATTACTTTTTTGCTTAGCTTATTACTGTAACTTGTGATTGTGAGTTACATAATTAGTTGCCCATTTAAGGATTTCTATGTGGCCATACATAAATATAGTAACTTTTCAATGGCATAGAAATTGCTCAAATTGTCCTATTTTAAACAGTTCAAAGTTAGATCGATAGTATATTTTCATATAACTTATTTAAATGTTCATGCATAATCTGCACTCCATTTCCTCATTTCTCTCTGGATCTGTTTCTTCTTTTTCATTTCTAATGTCAAATATCTTCACATTGTTTAGATATTTGGCATTAGAATGTAATGGAAGATCAACTTATCTGAAGAGACATGGGGAGATGCTGTCAGATTTTCAGCGTGGGCATTTAAATGAGAATATGAAAATATTATAATCTATTCAACCTTGGATAGGTGACTAATTTTGAGTTTAGTATAACTCTTTTAGCATTAGATTGCTAATGTTAATATAATTTAGTGAAGCTCTTTCCAATACCCCAGGTGGTTTGTCAGTTACATCGCCGATGATCTTGGGAGATGAAGGATTAAGTTTATAAGATGAAGAGGTGTCCATTGATATTAGTACCTCACAGTCATAAATTATGGGAAATTTTTTTATTTTTTTTTAAAGATCAGTAATGTGGGAAGATTTTGAAGAAGTAACCCTAAAAAACGACACAGTGAAGATACAATGTAAGTACTATAAGACTCAATATGCTATGCAAGAAGATGGGTCGACCACAACTCTGAAGAAACACAGTATGAAGTGTCATAAAAAAGAGAGAACTCATACCTCAGGGCAACAGACACTTTCATTAACCCAATCTTTAGTGGGCCCGTCACAAGGTACATTATCCATCTACAAGTATAACAAGACCATGTGAATGAGTTGATGACCAAATTTATTATTGCAAATGAAAGACCATTTCAGATGGTAGAGAGTCCTGCTTTTATCAAATTAGCCAAAGGCCTTAACCTTAGATACGAGAAGGTCTCCTATACAGCAATAAAGAGTGTGCATGAAGATGTATGAAAGAGAGAAGCTCAAGTTGAAAGGGCAGTTGGAATCGATTTCTCAAATTAGCCTGACATCAAATTTGTGGATGACATCCAATTATATGTCACTAACTACTCACCACATTGATGCCGAATGGAGGCTCTACAAGATAATCATAAACTTTTGTTATCTTGTGCCTCCTCACACTGAATTGATGATTTCAAACTTCATGTACAAATGTCTTGTGGAGTGGGGCATTGAGAAGGAAATTTTCTCCATAACTTTAAACAATGCCTCTGCAGATGATAGCGTGATAACGAATTTACGGAACCAGTTTAAGGCCACCGGTGACTTATATTTTGGTGGAAAGAAATTTCATGTGAGGTGTTGTGCCCACATCCTAAACTTGATTGTACAAAATGGCCTTAAAATAATTGAGCTAACGATCGAGAACATAAGAGAGAGTGTGAAGTACATACAGGGGTCACCTTCACAATTATATACATGAATGAGATCGTGAAGCGATTGAATTTGTCATCTCAGAGAACGATGAAGCTGAATTAATGTCATGACACATTGGAATTCAACTTTTGAAATGTTGGATTCAACGAATTGGTTTTCCTCATAAATATGATTTATAGACATATTAGCATGTTGTGTAATATTCATGTCCATTAGACGAGTGGGCCCATCTCATGTAGTACAATGAACTGATGCCGTTGGTTTTCCTCATACAAATGTAACCAATGTTGGATGATACACGTAGTACCCCCTCTCCTAAAATTGTTTGGAATTTTGATGGTTGCACGTGGACGGTTGATCTGACCATTACCTTTTGCATGGCGAAGATCAGTGAGCGGACGTGGCTTTTCCTGTTAAAGCCTTTTGCAGGAAGTTCCTGCACTTGGAATCTAGATGGGGGCGAACGTATTATTTTTGATAAATCTACCCTTTGTTTATCCATTTTGAGAGATCATATAAACTAAGCCAGACCCAAGAGTCAAGTTAGTGAAAGAAATTTCTACCATTGAGACCTTCAACATCTAAACCGTTTATAAGGTCATTCCCACCAGGATGAAATGAAAACTAAAAAACAAAAAAAGGCTGATTGAAAACTTTTATGGGAAATGGATTGACTACTTCCCCTGCCACCAGGCAATGACTGGTGGTCATTGCTCTGTAGGCCCCATCATAATGTATGTGTTTCATCCATGTCGACCATCCATTTTTCTATATCATTTTATAGTATGAGACAAAAAATGAGGTATATCCCAATCTCAAATAAGCCACATTATAGGAAAAAGTGTTGAATGAATGTGGGAGATTAAAAACTTTTTGAGGGTCATAAAAGTTTTGGATCAAGCTGATCTTTGTTTTTCCCATCATCTAGGTCTATATGACCTAATCAACAAATTTGATGTCAAATAAATAGTACAGTGGGCCTTAGGAGGATTTTAATGGTGGATATCCAATCACTATTGTTTTCTTGTGATGTGGTCCACCTGAGATTTATATCCCTCTCATTTTTTTAGTTCAAGCCCTAAAATGATCTGTAAAAATGGATAAACATCATGGATGTAAAACATTCATCATGATGGGGCCCACAGAGCATCGACCACTAGCCACCGAGCAAGTGGCAGGGGAGTAGCCAATCCATTTTCACTTTTGTGGCCATACAAATGTTTCAACAACATTTTCTCATTCCTCATTGTTTCCTATCTAATGGCCCACTTGAGTCTTGGATCCAGATTATTTTTCACCCGATATCCTAAAATTAGCTTGAAAAATGGATGGATGGTTGGATTTATCACAAACATCACGTTGCACCCCATCTAGGTTCAGAGTGCAAGAACTTTCAGCGAAAGGCTTTCACAAGAAATCCACTGCTGGAAAATTACAGATTTGTATTTCCTATAAAATATAAAAATCGAAAATTCAAGATGGAATATAACAAGGACAAGCTAAAGCACGTTTAGAACGCTGTCCTTAAAGCGTTATTTGCCCCTACTCAAGTGAATTGAGTATGCTGAAAGGTTACAGGAAAACTGCTTCTAGGATACGACGAGCCTGATGTGGGTCTGCGTTCAGCAAACACAAAAGCGCACTAATGGAACTTTGTTATATAGTCTGGCAGAAATAAAGAAAATAAAAAATCCCAGAAAAGAGAGAAGAAGAATTCTGATATTAGACCACTGCACTGGTCTGTACTTCAGATGTTGGTTCAGATGAACCGTTCTTAGACCACTTTGTTGGTTTGATCTTCAGGCAATGGTTCAGAAGAACCTTGTTGTATTGCTGGAGTATATGGTCAATGGGCTCTGATTCGTATGGGTTTGCTAGAGTGAGTTGACATGGTCTGAAAACCTATCCAGACTCTCTATTTATAGGCTATGGTGGCTGGGGTTATGGTCCAGAGACATAAATTGAATTATACCATTTCTAGGTGTTGGAAAACTAGCCATTTTTTACTGTTGTGCATGGCTCATAACAGCAGCTGCATGCTGGCTATTGTGAGAGCTGGCTAGTCATTTTCTGGCTATTGGGCTAGCCATGCGACGATTCTGAGGATGGATCCGCAATGAATTGCATAAATTTGTTACACATTTCTTTGCAATGATCATCTCCAACCTCTCTATATATACTGAGGGATCTCTCTCTCAGTCCTCTATTCTCTCTACTAACCAGCCACTCGCCTTAGCTACTTAGTCGCACCGCAACTCGTACATGTCTCACTCCGATTGGCATAAGGTCACAAAGGAGCGACCCTCTGTGACACGATGCGGACGTGTGAAGTGTAAAGTGCGTCACTAGCTCCTTTACAACCACATTGCCTCACATGCCCATGACCGAGACCAAGACCGAGCCTATGCCCGTGCCCGATCCCACGTGCACGGGTGTTCCAGTGCTACGCACTGGAACATGCAAGGTCCATAGTCCTTGGACTAGGTAAGTAAATATTATAGTACTCCATTGTTTTCATTTAAATCTAAAAAACTTCTCCTCTTTTTTTAATGTGGGACTATTCCCAAAACCCACAAAAAGGTATTTTTTTCAAACTTTTTATATAATATATATTATATTT
The DNA here is from genome assembly GCA_030180095.1 of Magnolia changhungtana. Lineage (NCBI taxonomy): Eukaryota > Viridiplantae > Streptophyta > Magnoliopsida > Magnoliales > Magnoliaceae > Magnolia > Magnolia changhungtana. Next base: position 599,676 of record JASAUF010000649.1, read on the forward strand.
TGTTATTAAATATATTTTAAAATCAATATTATGTAACAATCCCCCACTTGATTTTTAAAAATATATTTTTCTCGATTAAACATTTCTACCAGAATAATCAGCTTATATGCATAAAGAAAGATATCTTTCGATTTTAATCTTCCATTAGTGTAAGTATCTCAAAACTCTATCGAAATGACTGGTACCTGCAGCGTTGAACCAGTTATTCCCAGATAACAGAGTTGGAGAAACTATACACATATTCGTTATGTGTTATTAGAGTTCTCCACAATCTTGCTCAGCACAATTAATGGACATGTGCTTATCCTAATTTGTGAACGATCTT